>CM028369.1:15144779-15760612 GCA_016624345.1 Platycodon grandiflorus
TTCCTTTCCTTTTTTGTCCGTTTCAAAATAATTGTTGTGTTTGAACTAGAAGTAGTAAGCAGTAATAAATAATAATGTTCTACTTTGATATGAAGACTAATTTTGTATTCTAACATCATTCGGAAATAAATATTTCTTGTATCTAAAAAAAAAAAAAAAGAAGAATACTTTCGATTTTGATTTGTACTGGAAACTAAGTTTTCTTTCTAACATTTTAGCGTTAATGTGTCATACATTGACAGAACAGATACATAAAGCAGAGCTAAACATTCTTAATATCATTATCAAAACCTCACATGATCACATATTCAATATTCAATATTTTATTTTAAAATATTTTGTTTAATGGGTTCACTTTAAAAAATTATGCTTAAAATCGCAAAAAAATATTCAACTTTACTCTTCATATGTGATATATAAGCATCTTATTTTGCTTAAGCATTTTTGTAATTATAATCAATTCTAATGATACTTATACATCTCTTAATTAATAAACTTTTCAAACATGGACTCTTTAGTTGGAATGAAGAGAGTAGACATTATCTATTAATTATATTATCCTCAAAATATATATTCGTCAAATTAATAGCTTCTTCTTTATTAAATATATTATAAACAATTTGTATTAAAAATACTTATACAAATTAAACAAAATTATTTTGAAAAGTTCAAAATGATACAGGATACACTTAATCCGATATGTTGGAGACTTGACACGTGTTGCCATGTCATGTTGAGTGCCAATATCATCACGTCCACCTCGTGAATCCAGGGGCAATTGGGGTTCTCGTTGATTGTAGATAGCTAAAGACTAATTAAATGTGAAAGTGTATATGTGTGTGTAAGAGAGAGAAAAAGTTAGTACTATCCACCAATTAAAAACATTGGTATTGTACACCAAGTGAAGACAGACTCGATCTGTCCATGCATGTGGATCCCACTTGGCATAATCTTGATCCCAACAGTCCGGCCGTAGTATTATAACCAAATGTAACCCCTTATAGACTAATACTCCAAGCCAAGCATCCAACTACAACAAGAAAGAAAAGGCCGTGCGTAGTCAAAAGTATGAAAACAAATAATGTCAGTGTTCAGTAGTGCTTTAAGAATCTCCTCTCTGACAGATAGAGTCCTATATATCTCTGATGAAGGAAATGGACTGTGAAGGAAGAAACCCATTCTCAACTTAATGAAGCGCCTCCTCAAGAAGGTTGGCAAAACCATTAAGTGGTAATTGTAGATCCAAACATAGTCATCGTCTAGATTAATCACTTCAATCACCTTCTGCGAGAAAGGATCATTGTTGAAACCCAAGAAAAAAAATAAAAATCGCAGCCACGTAGGCTTCCCAAGGAGAGTGATCGAACCACCCACCATGACTTGCGAAGAACGGGGGCATGTAATGGAAGAGAGGCCATAAATGTTGCTTGCTGATGTTACTGGATTCAACACTGAGGATTGATCTGGGAATGATCCGAAATGCTGATGGAATATGCCAGAATACTGCTACGGGAATCGTCTGAAAACAATAGCAACCGTGATAACTAAGCCAGGGGTGTGCCCGGCGAAGGCTCTCAGGTGTGAGAGTGAGATAGCTTGCGTTTGAAGGTATATACGTGTGTGAGATGTGAGTGCGTAATAACATACCTTGTGTCAGGGGCTGGAGCTCCCCTTTTATAGTGAGCTCAATTGAGAGTTAGTTAGGCATGGGTAAATGTACCTAAGCCTTCCTCTATAAATCACGTGGCCTTTAAGCTGAGGTGGATTCCGCGTGGCAAGTATCATTTATGCGGCCTGTGGTAGCTTAGGCAATCATGTGGTAGTCAGGGAGCCATTCTGCTGCAATGGTCGTCGATCATCTAAAGTGGGTTAACTGCAAAGCCCCCAAGCTGAACCCCCAATCCCTTGTTTTAATGAAAGGACTATTATACCCCTGTGTGTAAGTCTGGGTAACTTATTTACAAAATCTATGGTTATATTTTGATAATATCTCCGGAGGCAGAAAAGCCGGCACACACTTAAATATGTCCAACAAAATCTGGAACACATCATCCTGCTCGAATCAACGTCAACCCTAAGGGACCGGATGTAAAGAACGTCTGTACCATCAGGCAACCTATCCTTAATGTGCAACAATAAAGAATCTTCATCCCAACTTAGACTCTACCCTATATTATCCGGTCTACGCTTGGCCTTTACCGGCAACTAGTTAGCCACAATAATTATTCGATCCATTGCACAAAACCTTCCCTAAGATCTCTTTAAATCACAAAACAAATCCATACATTGAATATCGTCCGTAAAACAAAATCAATATATTGAATATTACAAAATGAACAAATCCATGCAATCAAACAGAAACCCATTTGTTCAAACAGTTTCCCTCCCTCTGTATATGTTTTCTCATAACTAGTTGATCATAATTCTCTTAACTCTATGCATGTTTGTTTTGAAGTCACATTAGATCGATTTCTTAGCAACCAAACAATTTCTACTCATCTATAAATGTCTCTTATACGTTCATCTCCATTGTCTTGATTTTTTCTTTTGTTGGCTGCTTTTTGATCATTCAACATCTTAAAAGGTATGTTGGTATCTAAGTCTAATGGAGGAACAAAGTTGGTAGAGGATAAACAAAGTAAATTGTTTAAGTATAGTCTTAATTTAACACTATTTATGGGGCAAAGAAAAATGGGCCAAACATGCAAATAATAATTAAAGGACAATTAAAGAAACAATGTCACATTAGAAGGAGGATTCTGGTATCATGTAAGGAAGGATTCTGAAGCTGGCGCGATCGCGCAGAGAAAACAGGCGTGGCAGCACGGGTTGGTGTGGTTGCAGGGTGCGGGCGCACGGAAGGCAGAGAACGCTGATCGTTGCGTATGAATGCGGATGTGGGGACTTTTTAGAAATGGCGCGGTCACCCTACTTAGGATGGCGCAGCCACGTCCCGCCGACTTTAGCAATCCGTGTTGTCCTTGTTTTGTATAATTTTATGGCTAGGTCTTGTATTCTAGATATAAGTTGTAACCTTAAAACGTGTATGAGGTTGTGATATCTATGTACAACAGCCTTATAAACCCTAAATACGCTTTTTTTTTTTTTTCAATTTCCAATTACTTGTGTCATGACCCGAAGTCATCACCTACTTTGTAGTACTTTAGATTAACACTTAAATAGTAGTGACAGCAGTAATAACTCAGATTTTTTAAAACATTCACCTTATATATCAAACTAACTCAGTTACAATTGTAATAAAACCCAAATATATATATTACATCATCACTTCTACTAAACCAATCACTAGGCTCGCTCTCTACCCCACCTCGCAGCTAGCCACGCTTCCGTTGCGCACTTTGATTACATCAAACCTGCAGAATTTTAACAAGTGGTGGGGAGTGAGCTTATGAGCCCAGCAAGAGAGGAGATACACAATACCATAGAGTAGAACGAAAACCTGTGATTCAAATAACATTTTGCCCATGAAGTTAAACTATGGACAATACTCATGCTCGAAGCAAATAACAATGAAATCATGCACTTGGCAAATCTACGTTCAAAGAATAAAACATAGTATTTATGCCCGAAACATTAGAACATATTGCTCAATCATATATCACTGTCTAGTATACTATCGTGTTCAAGTTCAGTGGCAAAGCATCGTACATCTCTTTTAAAATCCATTTTGCTAAACAAGACAGAATAATAACAAAACGATAATAAATCAAGTTTTATACAAAATATTTTAGAGACGATCACGTGATCAAACTGACACGGAATCAGTACTACATAGTCTCCCTTACCTCAAATCGAGAGAAAACCTAATACCAAAAATTATCGGTCCAACATCATGTCTCCCGATAAAATCGATCTGCACTTCAAGCATGTTGACCCTATGGAGTCGGTTCGTTGAAACACCAAAGCATCGTGAACCAAAATGACATTGTACCCAAAACATTGTTTGCGAGTGTAGTGTATAAAGGGGAGAAAGAGATGGATGATTCCAAGTGAGAATCAAGGTGTCTAACACTATCTATATATACTTCAGCTATGCCATAATAAGTCAGGCACGTTTTGCCCAAACGGTGACAAGTGGCAAACTAAAAAGATGAGTTATCACATAGGCTGTCCGCGTGCCCAGGCGGCCACACCCGAATGCCCATACGGCCGCGCCGCTAGCAAATCCAACTTATCCAAATTCATTTGTTCTTATCTTTTTTGTTCGATCTTATCTTCTCGTCGATCACCCATAGACCTCAAAAACTCATCCAAAGTGATCCTAAGAAGTCTTAAAACAACGTAGGATAATTGCAAAAAAAAAAAAAACGTGGCTACATGAGGTTATACCAGCCGCATGTACACTTGTACATGAGGCTTGTTTGGCTGAACGTACAAGTGGACATGCGGCCTGTACAACCGCATGTGCACAAGTTTTTTTTTTCTCCCTCAATATATTGTACATTTTAACACAATAATAATAGAAAACAAATATATTTAAAACAAAATAGGCATAAAACATACATATTCAAAGCAAATAACTAAATAAATTTTTTTTAGATTAATACAAAGTATATGAAAAACATACATTTTATGCAAAATTAATATTACTTTTTAAATCTAAATTGTACATTATAACACAACATAAAATTTATATTTAGATTAGTTTTTTTTTAAAAAAACTGTAAAAAAAATAAAGCCAAAAAAAAACTGTAAAAAATTATAAAAAACTGTAAAAAAATTATATAAAAAAAGTAAAAAAAAATAAAACGTACAATTAATTCTGCAAAAAAATTGTAAAAAATAAATAAATAAAAACGAAAAAAATAAATAAATAAAAAAAGGAAGAAAAATGAAAAAAAATGGGGAAAACAAATGGGGGGCACATTAGTAATTTTACCGGAGGCTGCGTTTAGCGCCTATGTTTATTATAATGTAAACAGAGATATAAATCTCTGTGATACGTTTCTTCAGTCACATAGAATAGCAAACCCGTACCATATAAATTCGAGCATGTAATCATAAGAGTCCGAAAGGGCGAGTTGGGTGCGTAAAACCTTCCCAACTCGTAACTTGGCCTCCAAACCTATAATCTCAGTTTTTCTCTCGTTTTCTATATAAACGAGGGTAACGACTCTGTTTTTAATATAAATGTGTCATTCACATTTATTACATTTTTATTCGGGAGTCCACAGCAAAAGACACAGTAACAATCTGCGGATTGGGGTGCTCACACAAACCAAATTTTATACTGTACAAGTTTATTGTCTTTAATGTAGAATCTAACTATTGTTTTTATTTTTTATTAGTAATTATCAGTAATTTTGTTTTCGTTAATCATGGAATTTGAAAGGAACAAAAATTGACTCCTTATATTGCATGCGTAATGTGGGTTCTTTTCAAGGGGATATGATGGCTTTGTAAGTGGACAAAATTTTTGAATCGAAATGCAATGTACTTATTGAGATTTGTAAAAAAAAATACAAATAAATAATAATAATAGTTTTTGTTAAATACAATAAAAAGTATATTTTAAAATATAAATTTTGTATTATAGGCATTTGCATTTACTTATTATCAATTCAATAGGCCCTTATTTGTTCTTTCCTTTGCACAATACCAACATTAAGCTTGATGCATACATGTAACCCCATGTGGATAATATCCTTGGCTACGGCATTGTGGAATTTTAAGTATTTATTATGTTATGAGATATACTCCGTATGAGATTCCTCACTCGCAAATTTCTATCTTTCAAAAAGGATTTAATAATATTTAATTGATGAACAACACACTATCACATGTGCATGGCGTCATAAAATGGGTAAGTCACATTATTAGAGCATCCAAAGTGGTGGGACTTTAAACCACACTCTAAATACCTTATTTTTTATTTCAGTTTTACTTTTTAATTTTTTAACCCAATAAAAAAAAATTCACTCAAATAAACACCCTCTATACAATCATTTAAAAATTAAATCTCTCAAAACTAACAAACCTAATTATTATTTTATTTTTCCTCTTTTTTTTTTTTCCGACAATGAAATGAAATATTTTATATTTTATATTCCATAAAAAAAATGTTGATAAAATTAATAATTTTGCTACAAAAATATTTTATATTTTATGTGTGTGAATGAGCTGGGGAGAGGGGGAGGGGGAGTAAAGATGTTAAACGCTATTTCTATTTGCGGCCACCTAACGGTTGTGGTCCTAACCGCGGCTAAACGATCCAATTTTTCGCCGCTAATATTGCAAACCTAACCCTAACCCTAGCGGGTTTCGGGCTAAACGGGCCACTATTGGGCCACGATTAAAGATATAATATAACAATATTTTAAAATAGTGAATCGATAAATCATTCATAACTTTGATAGTTTCTTATGTTTTTTTAAAAGAAATATAAACTAGACATTTTTTTACATCGATGTATTATAATTTTCAACTTGTTTTTCTCAAAATAAATAATGTAATAGATCTACTTAGTAGTTCTTTCCAAAAATTTTGTTTATATTTCAGTATTTATTCACAAGTACACAAAGAAGACATGTAGTGCAAAAGGTTATTGGTTTTATTCTCATGGTGGTTGTTTTACGTATCTCCTAAACTTTTTACAGCCTAATTAATATTATACGGGCTGGCGGGCCAACCCTGAAACCTGGCGGGCTAGCCCTAACGGGCCGCTGGTTAAATGGGTCAACCCTGAAAAGCCCTGATTTTAAACGGGCCAAAATTATTGAGCCCTAACCTTATTTTTTTCGATTTAAACGGGCCAACCCTATGAGTCGTGGCCCTTTTAACATCTCTAAGGGGGAGGGGAGGAGAGAGAAAAGGGGAGTGGAGAATGGGGAAGAAGACTTTTAGGAAGAGAGAGCTGGAAGATGGTGTGCTGCCCTACTGGGGGAGTGCGGAGAGAGGAAAAAAATCCACTGTTCCCACTAAAAGTTATTTTATATTTTGAGAGTAGTTTAATGAATTTTAGAGAAAAAGTGTGTAGTGTAGTGTTCATTGTGGCATCAAGTGGGATAAAAAACTCTAAAAGAAGGTTTAGGAGCGGGAAAGAAGGCTCACCGTGGACAATTTTACTGACTCCATATAAAGTTACTTAAATGGGTTGTTTTAGTACAGGGTTAACCACACCATTAGTCCCTTAATTATTAATTTTTCTACGATTAGTTTCTTAAGAATTTTTTTTAAAATTTCAGTCACTATAATACTAAAATTAAACACGCTTAGTCCTTTTGGTCGATGTCGTTAGAATTTATTCGTTAAGTTAGTCATGTATCCAATACGTGACTTTGGTTAAAGACATTTATGAAATTTCAATGTCTTTCTCAGCAAAACTTAAAAAACAAAAAAGAAGCCCTAATTTGGTAGGAGAGCGAGGAGCGAATGACGAATTGCACAAGTGGGCTATTCGCTTTTCTCTTTGGTCTTTTCTAGAGCATTGGCTCCTTTAACATTTTCTTCTCAAATTTGCCTTGATGGCATCAATAGATCTTTAGCGTCAAGATTCATTCGAACAAAGTGCAGTATGGTCTGGAAGTCATCGAAAAGAAAATCCCAAACGAAATGGCCCACTAATTTTATTTTTCTTTCTTCTTTAGAACATTCATTCTACCTACCGAAATTGGTACTTCGTACTTCTTTGTAAACAAAAAACGCATATGAAAGGGGGGAAAGAGGAAAGAAAAAGGGGGAGTGTTACGAGAAACAGAGAGTGAAGAGGAGCAACAACAGAGAGACAGGCATGAGAGAGAGAGAGAGAGAGAGAGAGAGAGAGAGAGAGAGTATGTGTGTCATCCTTGTTGAAGATCGAAGGGGAATACAACGGCCGCCGGAGAATCAAACCGCCATCCAAATCTACTAATTTAAGGACTTACAGTGATACAGAAGAAATTGAGGCAAAGGATTCAAGTGTCAAAGATGAAGGCTAGAGTATTGAATCCGACCAAATTGCAGGCTTAGTAGTGATGAGACTTCGACAAGTACTTTTGTTCCTCGCTCAATTCTCGCATTTTTCCTCCAAATTTTGTTGATTTTCTTCTTGTTACTAAATCATACACAAAACCTGGAACGAATATCTCCAACAAATTCTTCTCTTTCTTCTAAAAGTCTAATATTTTGGTAATTAATTGTTGTTAAAGAACACTAATTGTCAGTGTTGTTAAGAAATACTTACTAGGTAATGATGGAGGATTGAGGGTTTGGATATTTGTTTTAAATTGGCGGAGTTGTTGTCCGTTTTGGATTTTTGGTTTCCAATATTGCCAGAGTTGTTGGTCGGAGAAATTAAGGAAGAGAGGACTGGAAAATGAACGTGAAAGAGGGAGAGAGAGGCAGGAAAAAGATCTATGAAGAACATGAGATGAAATTCCTTTTTAGCCCTTAATCAAATGCACATGAGAGGCACTTAACGAATTTTTTTTAACGGCATCCATCAAAATGACTAAGCGTATCTAATTTTGGTACTCTAAGAACTGAAATTTGAAAAAAATTTATTAAGAAACTAATTGTGTAAAAGTCCATAATCAAAAAACTAATGGTATGATTAACCCTTTAATATATTATAAACTCGTGAGTCCATATTAAAAATGAAATAGATAATTTTTGAAACCTTCCCCCCATCCCCATCCCTAAATTATCAGGCAACCGCCACCCCACTCCTCTCAGAGTCCACCACCACCAGTAGACAGTAGTCTATCAACAAGTCTCTGAAAATTTTCTTTTCACCACAAATAAGCACAAGAGACCCTAATTTAAACTTCTCAATCTCATTAAGAAACATGAAAATGACATATATTCCATGAATTTGTTAAAAATTAAGAAACCCACTTCGTAAAACTTGAAGGGAAATGGTAGAATCACGAAATCAAGCTAGAGAATGAGTTACATACAGACTTGAAGATGACATCAATTCGTGCTCTCATGAAAGTAAGGGTTACGAATTCGAGAGCTTTCCCTCGATGGCAGAATAAGAAAGGTATAACGTTCTCGGTAGTATTCCTGCGCGGCCAACACAGTGCCGTATTCCTCCGAATAATCGAAGAATGTGGCCGCCTACAGGATTTGATTGACGAGATTGATTGATGCCAGATCCAAAATCCCTCCAAGACCCAACATTTATGGCAGGAATCCCCTCTTCTCAAAGGCTTTCCTTCGCATTCCAAAGATTTTCCCACTCCGTGATAAAAGGCTTCCGTTATCGTCGAGTCCGTCTTTCGGCCGCTCGAACATTGTAAGGCCTGGCGGAAACACACGGAGGAAGACCTTGGAGAGAGCCGTGGCCGTTTTTCACGACGGGCAGACTACCAAACTGGGTGGCAGACAGAAGTGAAAAGTGGAAGATGTGGAGGTAGGAGTGTTGTTTGAAGAACTTGCCAACGGAGCAATAGGCAGTGATTGAGGGAGAGGTCGGAGGAGGAGGTGAGTGAAAAAGGGTAAAAACTAAAAAGAAGGATGAGATTTGGGGTAAGAGTAATAATATACGTAGTTAAAGAGTACTAAATTTTTTGTATTAAATAATGTGTTAGTTGATGTGATGCATTAATTATAATTTTTTGTTTTACATCAACTGTTACATCAGCTGATTCATCATTTGGTACAAAAAATTTAAAATTCTTTAAGTATCTATAGCATTACTCTTGGGGATACAGAGAAAAACATAACTTTGATTAGAGTTTTGATTTTCTGTTGATCCCTAGAGTTTATAATATTACACAAAATTCTTTCGAGGAAATTTTTATTTCAAATTTCACATGAACTCTTCATTTTATTCTAAAATAGTAAGTCAAATGCAATGCACAAGACAATTAAACGTTACTCCCTCTGTTCTATTCAAAGAGTTCACTATATTATTTTTAAATATTTTATTTAAACAGTTTATTTTAAAAAATTATACCTACAATCTTTATAAAATTTTTAACTTTACCCTTCACATATGGAATAAACAAATTAACTATGCTAAAATATTTTTGTAATTATGACCAATTTCAATACTACTTATATATCTCTTAATTATTAAACTTTTTAAACGTGAACTCTTTGGGTGGAACGGAGGGAGTATAAATTTAGCAGACTTAGCTTAAGGGATGTAAATCCTAAAGATCGATTTTAAAAATTTTTATAAAAAAACATACAGGTTAAAAACTTAAAATTGACGATATGTGTTCACATTTATATGAATTACTATTAAGTTCAATATTGATGTCTATCATATCACAAATTCTTTAAAAGGAGGCGTTTCTTTTTGGAGGAGAAAGAGTTAGGGTAAGATGGGACCGCAAATGAATTGAGCCTCTTATAAACAGCCTCTCGAGCTTGTCTCATTAAAGCCTCGATTCAGAGTTGCTTCAATTAGAAATGAATCGAACTTGATCAAAATTTTTAGACTTATTTACTAGATGAGCCGAGCTTGAATATTAAAATAAGACTCATAAACATTCTTGTAATTATTATTGTTATGTAATATATTCATAATTTAAAAAATATGTATATCACATAATACATTATTGTACATTCATAAAGAAAAACTTAATTTGGTAATCCTTTTACAAATCATCTATACATACATATGATGATTTACTTGAACATAATATATATTAAATTAATATAAATATTTATTTTAATACGTTGGCATTGTACTTTTTTGGTTACGATGATTCAAATTTTATCATTTATAATTTGTACTCCCCCTGTTCCTATATTAGTGTTCTTGATATTTTTTTTTGTCAAATAAAATGTTTTAAGATACAAATTTGATGTATATATTTTTTTATTTTTACCAAATTATAAAATACATTATTTGTATTACTTTTCAAATACTACGAACTATATGTTTTATGATTTAAAAAAAAAATAAAAAAATATACTTCAATTTTATATTTCAAAAATATCATATTTGACAAAAAAAAAATCAAATAAAATAATAATTTAGAAACGAAAGGAGTATATAAATGAGCTGAGCCAAGTCCCTTTACGAACAACTAAAACACGATTCCAAATTGAATTTGAGCATCATTCACACAATTTTAAATAAGACGAAACTGAGTCGGAACAAACTTAATAGTAGCACGACTCCGGAGCGAAATTAAGTTAAAAGCTGGATTTCAACTTGACTTATTTTCGGCCAGTGAAATGGCAAAGCGAAGAAGGAAGGGGCCACGGGGTGGGCCCGTGGGGAGGAGGGGTTGGGGGCGTAGTCACATGCAAAGCGTTTTTGCATGAAACTGCTGACAACGAACAATTGTTACCAATCACGTGCCCATTAAATGTTAGAGTATTTAAAGGTTTCTTGGGCCCAATTTGCTTAATCAAACTATCCCCCAACACTGGGCCCCTACCCATCCCCAGTACAAGAGTAAGATATTCTTTTGGCCCAAATATGATTAACCCTGATACTTCTATTGGTACATAAAAATTGAATCAATTTACGGAATTAATTTTATGAAATTAATTAATAACATTTTATGGTACAATAATTATATTTTGAATAAGAATAAATTACTAAAATCTTTTAATTGATTGCTAAAATTTAAGGAATCACAATCCGACGGATGGGTGATATTTGAATTCCTAATAGTTGGAATTTATGTAAAAGGACAATAATATCCTTCTATTAGGTTAAACAATTGATTTATATTTATAATTTCATTTAATTTTAACTACTTTACGCATTTTTTTTTACTCCTTCTCGTCATCGTTGTTCTTTGCCTCTTTTTATTAGGTCAAGTGTTTGTTTATTTGGTTTCAAATGTTTAATATTTTTATTTGAATTAGTTTTATTATAACATTAGCTTTTTTTATTTAATAATTTTTTCTTGCTTTATCGATGTTGGATAATTTAAAATTTTTACCAAAATTGAAAAAAGAATGAAGAACTTGTTATCTTATGGAGTAGTAATGACGTTGATGTCTAATTTTTATCATGGAAGTCATTAAGAAGTACTCCCTCCGTTCCACCCAAAGAGTCCACGTTTGAAAAATCTAATAACTAAGGGATATATAAGTAGTATTGGAGTTTGTCACAATTAAAAAAATATTTTAACATAGTTAATATGTTTGTACCACATGTGGAGGGTAAAGTTGAAACTATTATGGAGATTGTAAGAATAATTTTTTAAAGTTGATTATTTAAATGGAACATCCCAAAATAGTATAATGAACTCTTTGACTAGAACGGAGGGAGTACTTGTCTACATTGGGGTAGTGTTGTCGATTGCCTTAATTTTATCTTTGTTTTTCAAGTTGTTTTGTTTATTACTAAACAATATAATAGAAATTTGTACTACATTAGTAATCACATTCCTTATTTTACCAAACACTAATTAGGAATAATTTTTTCCATCTATTTCTGTAGAATCTCATTACTAGTAATCGATTCCGCAAAATCGATTCCATTTCCGTGAACCAATCGAGGTCTAAAGGTAATCACCAAATCCCACTTTGCACTAATCGAGGTTTAAAGGTAATCACCAAATCCCACTTTGCACTGGTTTAAAAGGTTTTCCATTTATACACTCTATGTTAGAATTTATCTCATGTTGATCATGACGTCTGTTAACAAAACTAACAGAAATTGTCGCGTGAAAGTTATGTAAGGGCTATTTGGTCATTCAACATATTTTTCTTTTGATTCACCATGTAGCTTGCACATTTTTTGTATAAATTAAAGACAAAAATTTTAAAAATACCGTTTTACGAGTATTTTCTGTTAGACGGATCTCCCTGCCCTGACCTATGGTGTGTTGGTGGGCTGAGCTGTGAGAGAATGGTAATCTATTTTATAAATTAGGATCCGTAGGACGGTCTTACAAAAGACCTGCTCTAAATTCAGATAAATTTTTGATTGAGATTCAAATACATAAAAAGAGATTAAAAATTGGTTAATTTTTTTACAACGTATTACATTTATAAAATTTAATAATTGGGAAAAAAAACTCCATCGGTTCCAGGCAAAGAGTCTACTATACTATTTTTGGATGTTTCACTTAAAGAGTCTACTTTAAAAAAACTATGCTTACAATTTTAATAATCTTTCATTTTTACCCTTTAATTTTGTTGTAATCATATTTTGTACTTAAGTATTTTTGTAATTATGACCAAATCCAATGACACTAATACATCCCTTAATAATTAGACTTTTTAAATGTGAATTCTTTGGATGAAACGGAGGGAGTATAAAAGAAGTATCATTAAAAAAAAAATTAAAGTTAAAACTATTGACAAAAGCATGAAAATGGTTTTTTTTAAGGATCTAAAAACGTCAAAATTCGCTCCGGTCCATTTTAGAAAATTTTAATTCGCTAAGTTCGCTATAATTGTTTCAATCGCTAAAGGACACTTTTTTTACGAAATGTCATCTCTGTCCTTTAAAAATACGAAACAGTGCACTCTGTGTATCAAAAAAATAAAAAACGATGCATCGCAACACAACATGATGCACATAGAAACACATAACGCAAACTGTGTATTGCAAGCCAAAAAATGATGCATCGCAACACAAAACGATACACAAATTTTGTGCATCGCAATGTACAAATTTTTGTAATGCACAAATCAATCACTTAGAAAAGAAGAAGAAGAAGAAGAAGTGTGAAAAGAAATATATGGAGGGAAACCTTTCATATACTTATCGCTTGTGAGTCCTTGAAATGAAAAAAAAAAATGACCGGAAGAGTTTGCGTAGTGAGATAGAAATTCTTGTTGCTGTAAAAAGGATTCCTTCCCAAAAAATAATTATTTGATGAGCAAAAGAATTCTCCATTTACAAGCACCGAAAGTTTTTCAGCAATGACTCCCCAAATAAGGTCAATGAAGACCTCAATGAAGACAAAACCCTTAATCTTTCGTGCTCTCTCTCTCTCTCCATAGATTAATTGATGCTTGCTACGAAGCGCGGAAGTCAAATACCTGTGCATTAATGGGGTTTCTTGAAAAGTGGAGGGATTTTTTGGGAAGTGCAAGGGCGGAGACAATTTTGGAACAAATAGCCAATTTATCACTTAAATTTGATTTAAGCAATTAAAAACAATTATCTAGTCCTTAAGTGGTTAAAAATTCTATAAAGGGGACCGGCCTACAATTTATCCATCTAAAAAATAGAAAAATTTAAACATACAATTTATAACACAGCATGCACAAAATTAGATATTAAAAAACATACTCTTTTTAACACAACATGCACAAAATTAGTCATTAAAAAACATTATAATTCTCCTTTTAGTTCCATGATAAAAAAAAAATAAAGCTTCAATTGAACTCTTTCTTTGTTGCAGCAGGTGCCGTAGGCCCGTAGCCCCACTACCCCAGGCCCCCATAAGAGCAGCAAGGATAATTTTTTTTTTTTTTTTTTGTCTCGTTAGCTTTATCTTTATCTATATTTTACTTTATTTTCAATTAATAAAAAAAAAAAAAGACTCTCAACGTCACAAAACCAAAGTGACCTAAATCGCATAGTCGAACACATTAAGTCTAAACATGATACTCCATTGATGTGGTATATTGCATGTACCAAATGTTCACAAAGTATATTATCGAATTTTACAATTGAAATGTAATGTGTTAATAGCAATTTTCATTCTTAATTATGATAATTGAATTGGCCATGAATTTGCATTAATATTATATTTTGGGTGAATTACAAGCCGGTCCCTTTTTGGACATTTGTAATCGTTCCAGTCCACCATACTTTTTAAAAATCGAAAAAATGCACTATTGGGGTAAAAAGAATTATGCCATTAATGAAAGATTTACTGGAGAAATTTCATAATCGTAATGCAGCCAAAAGGAAGATTTACCGGAAAAGGAAAATTTACCAGAGAAATTTTAGTAAGTAAGATTCACTAGAGAAATTTTTGTACTGATGCCCAATTTAAGGCATCTTGATGCGCCCAATTGCGATGCTTAATTCCATCTAATTCCATCATCGCGATGCAGCTAAAGGAAGATTTACCGGAAAAATTTTAGTAAATAAGATTCACTAGTGTTTTATTGGAATGGAAACAGAGATTATTCACAAAAATCAATTTTCTTTGCTATTTGCTATGAGCTATTGGAATGGAAACAGAGATTTACCGGATAAATTTTAGAAAGGGAGATTCACCAAAGAAATATTTTCTTTGCTATGAGCTATGGAAATAGAGATTTACCGAAGAAATTTTAGGAAGGGATATCCACCAAAGAAATTTTATGAAGAAAGGAAGATTCACAGGGGAATATTAGGAATCTGGAAGATTGACTGGAGAAATTTTATGAAGAAATAAAGATTCACCGGAGTAATATTAGAAAGAAGTTATTTGGAAGATTGGCCGGAGAAATTTTAGGAAGAAAAGAAGATTCACCGAAGAAATTTTAGGGAGAAGCTAATGTATATGTTATTGCGGGGCATTCTAGAAATTTTTTTATGAAAGTGACTTTTAGCAGTAAAAAAAAAAGATGGACTGGAGAGAATAAAAACTTTTTAAAGTAGACCGGCCAGCAATTTTTTGTTATATTTTCTCAAACGTCAGTGCTTGGAAAATAAGCCAACAACAAAGGCCCAACTGGAGCCAACCTCACAGTAGTGTTGCATGAAATGATGTGAGATGATGTTTTAGTTTTACAATGCAAATTCGGATACGTTTTCAGCTCGAAGGGTCAATAGCTAAAAGTGATTGGTAAGGCTTAAACTGCTCGACTGCTGGATTGAGGGGCTTATTCGGGGTCATAGTTATAGCGTCGGGTGAGGCTTAAACCGCTCGAAGCCTCGACTGCTCGATTGAGGGGCTTAATCGGGGTTCATAGTTATAGGGTCGGGTGAGGCTTAAACTTGCTCAACTGCTTGAGTAATGGGCTTTATTAGTTGATATAGGTAGCACTCCTAGCTCTGCGTAAAACATGGTTAAATATTTTGGTGCTGTTAATTTCTCTGTGTATATTGAGAAGAGGAGAATCAACAAAAAAAAAAAAAACCCTCCCCATCCTTGACTGACTGAGTTGACTCCCTTCACCACCTAGTTTGGGCCAAGGCCTTTTGTTTTGTCTTGGATTGTGATTGGGCTGCGTTCGGTACGGCTCCCTTGTATTTTATGACAGAAACGAGGCCCTCGATGGCTAAGACTAATGGGCCAAGACCATTCTTTTTGGCCTGGAATCCGTTCACCCGCGTAATTCTCATACACTGCTTGAAAACTCTTGGCACGTGTGGTTTCACAATTTAGCAAATTAGTTTAAAGTTTTGAATTTCTCTTTTGTAATAATCAAAGAACAAGTAAGAGAGATTTGAGAGGAAGCTGACAGGATTGAAAAGAAAAACTCTAAAATCACAAATAAAGCTACGAATTTCAAAAAGGAATAGTCCTGAAGTGTCCACAACTGTTGCCTTCCATTAATAGGAAAGAAGAATCGAAGAATCAGTTGGAAGGACTCTCTCTCTCTCTCTCTCTCTCTCTCTCTCTCTCTCTCTCTCTAGGTCTATAAGAAGATTGTTTGAATTGTGCTGAATGAGCTTGAATTTGACTCGGTCAATTCACTTTGGGTCATAAGATTAATCTTGCGTGCGTCGAGATCGGACTGATTGTCACTTCGGTTCATAAGACTGTTGGAGTTGTCTTGAATGAGTTTGAACTTGGCTCAGTTAAAACCAACTTTCCATTCTCAGTCGAGTTCACTCAAGCTCGACTCAATAGAGAATCAAACCAAATTCAAATACGAGTATCACTAACAAGTTCAAATTTTTGGTTGAAATTAATCGCATTTTAAATAGTAATTCCACTGCAAAGAAACAAACTAAATCACCACATAATTAAAAATAGATATAGAAAAAGACATTGAACAACAAATAGGCATCATTCCGACATAACAAATGAAATACAGAGTAGTCCAACTATGGAAAAAAAAATAATAATAATAAAATATATATATATATATATATATATATATATAAATATAAATATAAACATCAAATGTTCAAGAAGAAAGCCATAATCATCCTTCCAAAATAACACCAGACGGTTTCTAACTTATGTGTCGTTTACTGTTTAAATAGTGAATGTTCATATTTCAACCATGCGCGGCGACTCTGATGATTAGGTAGCTCAATGAACATCTCCCGCCTAACATCACGCTGAGACAAAAAAATGCACCACAAAGAGGTAGAATGGATCACCTACCGTAACTCCAGGGATCTCAGTCAAGATCTGAAGACAATCTCGAACAGGATACCGCATTGAGGCAGATGTCATGCTATCACTACTTATTGCCTCTACAATTTTGTCAAGTGCATTGATCAACTTGTCGGCCATACTAATCCTTTTTGGCTTTAACCTACGGGAGCTTGATTCACCGACGTATTCTACTCTCTTTCTTGTTTTTGTAGCTACAATACCTGCCTCAGATTTGGGTGCAATATCATCAAGTTGTTGAACATCGACATTCTCATCAATATTGACCCTTTTACTGTTCGTATCAACCATGTGAGGTGGAAGCACCCCAGAATTAGGCATCCAGGCATATTCGCCGGTTGCAGTATCCGGAAACATGAAGTTTAATTCTTCTTTGCTAGCTACTACACTTGTGCGCGTCCACAAATTTCTGCAACTTGAACAAAAAATATTACACTGTGCTAATTCAAGAAACAACTGAACATTGGATCAAAAGAATTGGACAATTAGTGCTATATAAACATTAACTTTAGTATCCCACCATTCATGTGAAACATCATCAGTACCCATATCATAGTACATACCAAGGTCGAAATTCTACCTATTTAATTAACTTCACAGACTGCAATGTTTCTTCTGGGGCTATCAGCAATTCTTTGAATTTTTCTTTTTGGGATATAATTTCATCCGATTTCTCATTAAATTTTATATTAGGTTATTTGACACAAGTTTGAATAAGAGGAGCATTAGACCTATTCATTTGGTTACCTGTGTCCAGTGACTTGTTCATTGTCTTCCCTTCCCATTTTCTTTGCTATTGTCTCAATCTGAGAATCCATTTAGCTTTCAACATAAAACAAAGAGAAAATTAAATAATAGTATTAACTTAAAGGAGAATTTGAAAAAGGAAAAAATTCATTAAAAAACAACTATCACACACACACACACACAGAGAACAATTCAATTCAAACAATATTCCAAGTTCACGAAAAATGGAAAACGAAAAAAGGAAAAGGAAAAACGGAAAAGGTAGTGATAGGGCTGTGCACCAAAATCCAAAAATCGGCCCAACCGAACCAACTTGGCCAAACCGACCGAAAATAAACTGAACCAAACAATTGGTTTGGTTTCAGTTTAGAAAATGAAGAAAACTGAATATTCGGTTTGGTCCACGTTTCCCGTTTTAACATGACTATTAAAATGATATAATTCTGTAAAAATATTTCCTCCAAAATGAGTCGAGTCGAGGCTAGCACTTGAATGTTCAAACTTGTTTGATAATGTTAGTGGACTTGAAAATGTGTTCAAGATTAGCTTGGTTTATAGCTTTTAATCGAGCCAAGCTCTAGTAGCTTGGTATTTTTAATAGAAAAATCAAGTTGTACAGTTATGGAGTAGAGCTTAATTGTCCAACGATCTTGAGATTTTGTTTGAGATTGATTTGATTATCTCATGAACCAATCTCAAACTAACTTTTTATCGAACCAAACATGAGCGATTAACTCTATTCGTTATCAGCCCTACCTCCATCCCAAAAAAACAGCCTCACTTTAACTTTTCTTAGCTCACTTGATTAAACTTTGACTAAATATTTATAAAAATTTACTTATACTTACAAAATTCTAAATATTATAACTGATAGTATTCTTAATATCAATTGAAATTTTGTTACCTAAGATGCAATTAATGTATGTTAAATAGGATTTTGATCCTGACCTACGTTGACTTTCCAATATTTTCCAATAACAAAATGAGACTATTTTTCGAGACGAAGAGAGTATTTGCATAGTTCATATATTTCAAAAAGAAATCCAAACTTCTTGTTAAATTTTCTATTCAAATTATGTGGCAAGGCAAGTAATATGTTATTACATTAGTACAATTTAATGGATAACACGACCTGCCACATAGTCTTGGATGGAAAATTCGGGATCAATATCCTCTCCATTACTAGATTCCCTCAATCTCAATTTCCTTAGTAGGTAGCTTTAACTTTAGATGACTATCAGGTGGAGACATCCAAAGGTGCGCAAGGAAATTGGGGGAAAATAGTAACGGAGAGGAGGAGCAATTCCGAATATTTGAACAAAAAGTTTGAACCCTACATTTTCTCTCTCTCTCACTGTTTATGTGTGTGGGGGTTATTTATTATTCACTAAATATGTGAAATGGCTTAAATGTCAAAAATAAGAAGATAGAAAATGCTTGATTTGGTTTACCTGAGGAAGCGGATGAACTTCAGCTAGCTTCAAAATTCGCCAGAGTCACCGCACCACCGAATCTACGGAAAAGAAACGTCTGGAGCGGCTGATTCGTCGTCAAGGAAAACCCGCTTCTCGACGTCTGACGCTGCTGCTACTATCCAGGATTTGATGTGTGGTTTGTGAAATGTGAAAACCCTAGAAATAGGGATATGAGGCGAGGGCGCATTCTTGGGAATCTGAAAATTTTCATTTTATAGACAGCAAGCCATAAGCTAAAACTTCAAATAAGCTGAAACAAACACACGCAGAACAGCTTATTCTCTCTGGCTGTTCAAAGCTTGGAGACATTTAGGAGTATTTGCCTGCCCTGAGAAGGTGGGACCATATTTTTTTGATAAATGCAACAGACGTCCTGTACTTTTCCCATTATAGTTTGGGGGGTTTAATATATAATTTGGTCCTAAACTTTACATCTTTTCTTGATTCTGTTATAGAATTTTGATATTTTTTTTATTGTCGTCACTAAATTGCCATTTAAGCCTTACGGTTCATTCTTTAAGTGAAGGTCGTCACTTTAAACGTTAAAAAAATTCTGAAATGCCCAAATTGCCCTTATTACATGATGAGTGTGTTTTCCATGGACAAATCTTGCTTATTTGGATTTAATAATTTTTTTTTTTAAACTAAGTTACACCCTATCTCTCATTTCCCCCCTCTCTCCCTCTTTCTTTCTCACTGCAGCTTGACATGGTGCTCTCAGTCTCCGCCACCGATGACGACGATCTCATTCGTTTCTGGCATCTCATTTGTTCATCGGCAGCGAAATCTCTCCCCCTCTTGACAACTCTCTTCTCCTCCCTCCCACTTTCTCTCTCACACATTAACACACATAGTCCCAGTTAGGCCTGTCTGTCCTATTTTTCCATTGGCATTTGGAGATTGATCGGCAGAACTCACTTTCTCTCTCTAATTGTGAGAATTAGAAACGTCTTGTTGATGGAAGATCAAAACGGAAGACATAGAGAGATGGGGGAAAGACATAGTCACACTGATAAAGAGAAGCGGGTAAATAGAAAAAGAGGTCGCCGGAAAGGTTATGATATTCATTTGGGAGGTCGCCGGAAAAAATAGAGAGAGATGGGAGAAAACTCGAAAAACGATTGTTGATAGGAATTGCTTGCCCAAGAGCCAGATCTGGGTTCCTCTCTCTTTGTCCGAGTGTGTGTGTATGGGTGCAATTTTTATGTTTGTTATAGAGGTGGTGCAACGGCTGGGAAAGGTGGTTCAAGCTTACAGTTTGGGTGCAATTTTAGTTGTTTTACACAATGTGATTATCATTCTGCACTGTCCAACCTCTTTTTCTGTGCAAAAATTGATCTTGAAATCTGGTTATTGAATTGGAGAAAGAAAACCCTAATTCAAATTTTAATGATTTGGGTTTAAAAATTTGTGGGAAGGGTGGAAATTAAGCTGTAAAACAATGGCGGCGCTGGTACTTGGGGTATTGTTGAAGCTGCTGTAGCATATGAACATAGATGTGAAGGTTGGTGGTGAACACCGGTCGTCTTTATTGCAAGTGGTAAGCATTGTGCCGGCGTTAGCCGGCGGCGAGCTATTTTTAAATCAAGGGTTTTATCTTAAGGTTTTCGGTCACTATATTTGCTCATTTGCTAGTCATAGTCGTGGCAATCCTTGTCCTCGTTTAGCTTCTCAATTTCTAATAGATTTAAAGAAAGAAAGAAAAGACAAGCAAGAAGAGATAAGAGACAGAGGAGAGAAGAAAGTGAAACGAAGAGAGAGAGATGAGAGAAAGGAGATAGACCCAGAACAAGAGGGAGAGAGAGAGAGAGAGAGAGAGGAAAGAGGAGAGAGAAAGAAAGAGGAGAGAAAAAAAACTTTAAATCCAAGTAAGCAAGATTTGTCCACGGGGAAACACACTCAACCTGTAGTAAGGGTAATTTGGGCATTTCAGAATTTTTTTAACGTTAAAGTAACAGCAGTCACTTGAGGGACGAACCGCAAGGCTTAAATGACAGTTCAGGGACCACAATAGAAAATGTCAAAGTTGTATAATCGAATTAGGAAAAGATGTAAAGGTCAGGGACCAAATTATATATTAAACCTAGTTTGGGTGGGGCTATTAACACGTATCTTTCCTCTAAATAAACCTCATTTTTTATTACAAAAATATCATTATTTTTAAGGACCTTGTTGCCCTTACTATTGTCAAGGGCCTTCTCTATCCCAAACCAAATTCTCTGCGCACCTCTTTCTTTTGTCTCCCTCTCAATGAATCAACCTTTATCTCCAGCCAAGCACTCAATTCATATTTCTTCTTCCTCTGTCCAACTCTTACCAGCATTCAAGTACCAGCGCAACTACCCCCTCTTCAACAATCGAAATTGCCACAGTTAGAGTTTGATATTCAAAACCAGTGTTTGTTTGGTTAGGGTTAGCCGAACATCACTGGATTGTTTGGTTAGGGTTAGCCGAACAAGCCAATTCTTGTGATGTTCGGCCAACCAGAGTCGAACAACATGAAATTTATATGCTCGTTTGATGCTCGCCGTCAATCGGAGGTAAGTATTTGTGCTAACTTCATTGGTTCTTCTTCTTCTTCTTTTTCTGAATTTGTTGGTGTTGCTCGGAAATATTGCTGCTACTGCTATGTCTCCGTCAATCAGAGGTAAGTTCGTTTGTTGTTACTATTGCTTAATCGGAGGTCTTTTCGTTTGAATAGTTGGATCTTATGGGTTTTGGGGTTGAAGGGAAGGAGAAGAGAGAGAGCTGAGATGGAGAGGAACTAATGAGTGTGATAAGCTGAGGTAGGAGGTGGTCGGAGACGGCGGGCTTCGACTGGAGAAGGAAACAAAAGGAGAGGGAATGGGTGTATGTTATGAGGGGTAAAATAGAAAATTGAGGGGATGTGTTTAGTATTTTGAGAAATTTAAAATTCCAAAGGGTGGTGTATTGAGAAAATGGGTATATTTAAAGGAAAGTGGGGTGTTAATAGCCCCGCCCATGTATTTGTCCTTTGTATATTAAAATTGCTCTTTCTTTTGTCCTTCTACAATTTTCTATGCCCTAGATCCCTCTATTCAATTTTTTCGCTAAATGAGTGTTATCTTCAAAATGTACCGATCATGTGATAAACTTTTAGGGGTATTATAGTCCATGTAATCTTTCTTTGAAATGAAAAAAAATGCCCTTTTAAATTTATCTTTTAAAATAGATAAAAGGGTATTTTTGTAAAATGTTAATAAACCCTACCTGACTCGTAGCCTGGTGACATCACCATTTTTTTCGGGCAACAACACCACTTCTTATCCGGCTACGACAACTATCATTGTCCAAATTTTAATGACCACCATCACTGTGTATACAATATTTTTAGAAAACACTCATTATTTTCACCAAATTCTTGATTAAAATAAAATCTAAAAACAAAAACACACACAAATACTCTAGAAATTCTTAATTAAAATCCAACGGCAGGATCCATAAAACCCATAAAATGCACACAATATACACACCAATTTCTTAAATTACTAATTTCTTAAAAAATAGTGAAAATCATGAGTATTTTCTAAAAATATTTATTTTAAATATTTATTTTTTTATTATTTATTAAAATTTCTAAAATGCGCTATAAAAGTTATAATCAGCTACGTCTATCCCAATGGTGTAAGTAGATGTAATCTTGTGCGATTGTGGATGTTGAAGTTTTACTTGTCTTCTTAATGGATTCTATAGCCCTTATGGGTGAGATGTCTTAGCCACAAGAGCATCTTTGATAGAACCACCTATCTGAGTGTGGAAGTCGCCGCTTCCTTTGATATTGGGCATAATCCTTATAGCACTCGCGAAAGTACAAGGTCGTAACGTGCTGGCTTATGAAGCTAATTTTACATTTTGAATGGTATGTATGTGAAATGACTTTATGTGCCCGCAAGTAGTCTAAGTTTCAACGTTGGTCCACCTAGACTCTAGTACGAGAGTTGTTGAAACACTAAATGAAGGTTTCAAGACAATGCCACCTTTATTATATATATCGTTCTCGCTTTGCCTATACTTGTTTCTTTTCTGTTCTGGTTTTTATTAAAGTAAGTGGAGAATTGTTGTTTTTAAGAGTAGTATTTTAATAGGAGGAACATTCCACATCGGAAAGAAATGAGACTTACTAAGGCTTAATAAACCTCCCCTATGCTAAGTTTAGATGAGCAAGCATTGGAGAGAGAGAGAGAGAGAGAGAAATAGATGGCTACCTAAGTTTTCTCATGGTTCTAACTATTTTTTTTCATTGACATCAAAATTTCGATGACCTCGATTAGGTATAAAGCATCAACAAAGAACACAAAGATATATCTCAACTACAAAACATTTGAAAAAATTAAGTACTATTGTCAATGAAAATTGAATTCACAACCTTTTAAACATGAACATCCTTTGCTACATCTTTGACCAACTCAACCATGTCAACTTTATATTATATTCATCAAAATAATACAACATATATTATTAGTTGAGTGGGGTCACGTGATCCCACAGTGGGCATCCCACAGTGGGCAACGTGGGTCCGGCCCCGGTCTTGTGTTAAAGCTACGTAAATATGAATGATAATTATATTACATAATTATAGTGACCAGAAGGATTTATATTTAGTTGAAATATTGATGAAAACCAAGACCCTAGGGTTTGGGTTGAGACAATCATGGTTCGGGTCTAATCAACGTTCGTGATTCGTTAAGCATAACCAGAGGTCCAACGATTCATGAGCATGCAACAAAGATTCGTAGGACTTTAGCATCACTTGTGGAAGGGATGAGTTCAAGTATGTTCTTTGAAGCCTTGACAACACCCAAGGACGTGCAAAGCAACGGTCGGAAGTTCATTTACATGCAAGAAGCAAAGCCTGTGTTCTGCCTAAGAAGCGATCGCCATATTTCGACAGAAAGCGATCACCCTAAAGACTGCTTTCAAAGCGATCGCCCTGTTTTGATTTAAAGCGATCACCCTGATGACTGCTTTCAAAGCGATCGCTTTGCATCGATTTAAAGCGATCGCCTAGTGCCCAGAATATGGGTGACGTGCTGTTTGACGGAATTTTGATAGTTTTTGGTAACTTTAAAGTATTTTAGGTATTTCTATTTTCTAATAAACGTTTCCTAGGTTTAGTAGGATTTATTTAGGCCTATATAAAGGCTTCTCTTTCATTGTAAAAGAAGAACATTGATATTGATTAAATTGAATTGAGTTTTCACAATATTGTGAGCTTTTGAGAGATTTCTTGAATTAGAATTCTCAAACCCTTGAACTTATCAAGTTTGTTGAGCTACAGGCTTGTGGCGTTCCGTGATCTTGGTTCCTAATCAATTGCGATTAGTGGGTTAAGGTTGCACCCCAAGGTTCTAGGGATTAAATATGTCTTAGGGTTGAGGGAAGCTCCCTATTTTTTCTTTCAAATTCGTTGTTTTCTGTTTTCAATCCGCGTTCTTGGTTAGTTCCGCTTTGTCACGATCTTGGAATCACATCAAATACTTAATAACAAATGACTAAGGGACCATAAATAACATTATATGTATAAAAATAGTATATTTTTGTAATGTGATTAATTGAAATTTGGTTGTTAACTAAGATCACTTGATTCAAATTCGATTGATTTAACTATTCAATTAATGATTTCAGATCATAATTAGGTATGCAGATTGAAACAATTGACCCATATCTTAAAGAAAACATTAAATTCAGATTAATATTCGATCAAGTGACAACGCTACTATAGTTGTTTCATCATCTAACGTTGTCTATTTCCTTTAGAAAAAATTGCGGGCCAGTCCTCTTTCCTAGATTTCTAACCGCTTAAGTCTACTATAATTATTTTCAACTGCTTAAGTACATTATAATTGTTTTCAACCGCTTAGGCCCATTTTAAATGATAAATTAGTTATTTGTTCAAAAACTGTTCCCGTAACAACATATGATGTTTTAGTTGCGTCTTTCTCCTCCATTACACAATGTGCATCGCAAGTGTTTTTTGTGCATCGCAAGTGTATTTTGTGCATCAGTCTCTCCTTCTCTCTTCCTGTGCATTAGTCTCTCCTTCTCTCTTCATGTGTATCAGTAGCTCTTCTCTCTTCCTGTGCATCAGTAGCTTGCTCATCAATTTGTGTATCGCAATGCATCAATTTATGCATCGCGATGCATCAAAATCAAATCAAATTGAAAACATAGGTACTCCCGAAGCTGTCTCTGAAACACTAGCATAAGGAGATACATTGCCTGTAAGACTAAAGGAGCACATGGAAACATTAAGAAAAAAGAAAGCAGGTTTAGAGAGGAAAGAAAGTCAATTTTCCAGTGCATCAGTCACCTCCATCTTTTAAGGCATGTGATTCTCTGTATATAGCCCTCCTTTGCCTTTGAGAAGTTTTTTGCATCACAAATGTTATATTGTTAATTCAGTAGAAAATTGTGCATTGAATTAAAAAAAAGGTGTGCATCGCGATACATAAAATAAGTACTATTTCAGTTCAAGCTATTTGAAAAAAAAAAGTTCTCTTTTGTTGACTAGTGAAGGGCTTTTACCGGCATCGGTTCAAGCTATTTGAAAAAAAAAAAAAAACTGTCTTTTGTTGACTAGTGAAGGGCTTTTACTGTGCATCAGTCTCTCATTTTCTCTTCCTGTGCATCAGTAGCTCGTCCATGCTGAAATATTTGAGCATGTATAAGCAGTACACTTTTGTATATTGCAATGCACACTGTTATGCATTGTAAATATTATATTGTTAATTCAGTAAAAAATTATAAATAAAAAATTATAAATCAAATAAAAAATATATACATTACGGTGCTTAAAAATAGTGTAGCTTTAGCCCCCATCCAAATTTTGCTCCAGATGATTCCCGGAGTCATGGTACGACCACGTCCCTCTAGGGTCTAGCCCTATGGGTTACTCCACACTTTCAAGAGAAAACCTACTCATTTCATCTCATTATCCTTATTTATGCCACTGACCTGTTATTTCTTAGTTCATTGTGCACGAATGACATAGACTACTAAGGGGATAGTAACTGGCATCTAGTTCACGCTTAAAGAAAAAAATAAACCTTAATTTTGGTACGTCAATGGTGTAAATATTATATTTATGCAAGATAATTACAAAAATGCGTTAAAAAACTCGATTATACTTTGAAGCAATATTGAAATTCACTTGATTTGTCAAACATAATATTGTTCAACTTATTCTTATGAATATAATATTTTGAAATAAATTTTATTTAAATTAATATCAAAATCAAAATTTTGTGTCTACAAAATTAAGAGTATTCACATGTAATAGGGAATCAAATATTTTTGCATATTCAAGAAATACTTGTCCTGTCCGACTTCTGGTTTTTTTTTTATTTTGAGAAGTTTTATGTAAAAAAAATTCTTGTTTCAAAAAGAAAAAACAAAATTCTTTTAAATTTTCCAAATTTATTATTGTTAAATTATATATATATATATATAAATATTGGTACAAGGGAGGACCGAGGCCCTAAATGAAAAGAACTAAACAGAAATAAAACAACGTTGCTCCAAGCCTATCGAGTAACTGGCTAGACTATCTTCTGCGAACTTAAGGTCACCAAAATTTGCCGGGAACCCAACTCTGCCCAAAAGTTCTTAGCGATCGTGTCCGTAGAACAGTTGGCTTCCCGAAAGATTTGAACGATTCTACAACTCCAGTTTCTACTCAACAATACCCTAAGGGTATATTTGAGAACCCCAATGCTATAGCTTGGAATTTGAATTGGAAGCACAATTTGAATTTCGTAGAACTCAAATGATCCATCCAATTCCAATTCCAAAGCAATCTAATTCCAATTCCAAAGCATGACATTTAGTAGTCAAACATAACCTAATTTTTTCAATGATCACGAACTCAACATCTTGGGTATTGTTGTCGTTAATGGCCTGAATAGCTTCCCTAGAATCGGACTCCAAGAGGACTCTTCGGTGTCCACGATCCATGCCCGCGCTAACCAGCGCCAAATCGCCCAAAGCTCAGCTTTATGTACTGTTGCAGTTCCCAAGTAATAAGTACCCATGTTCTACAGAGACGACATACACAGATAGAACTTGTAAATCACTAAATCCTGCTCCGTTCTTAAAAATAAATAAATACTCCACTTTCATCAAGAATCATTTTACATGCTACCAAAAACCATAAAAGTAGAGAGAAAAGAAAACATGGGGATGGTGCTCCCGCAGATAATGATGTCACTGGCGGTTGACGACGCACGAGAACAGAAGCTACTGCAGCACCTGAGGAGGTAAAGAAAGCAGACAAGCGGTACGGTAGGCAGTGGAGAATCTCATTCCTGAACACGACGTACGGTTTCATTCCTCTCACTTCCACCATCCCAACTCTAATTGCTTGTTTGTACCCATTAATGGCAACTCCATTCCATGCAATTTGAACCATCATGGAATGGCTACTCTGGCATACCAAACGAGCACTTTTTCGTTTCTCTCAATAGACAACACGAGGTAAATGGTTCCTCACTTGTCATCTGCTGTTCTGGGACATGGTATATTATTCTACAGCACAGTTTAACGAATAATTGATGAAACAGTGCCAAAGGAGAGAATGCATCATGTCCGTGCAAATTGATTGATGAGTTTACAATATAGTGCCCATCCCAGATATATACATTTCCATTTGATTCATATAAAAACATATCAATTAAATTGGTTCACTGTTTCTGTTGTTACAAAGAATTCTTATTGTATGGGCTAAAGTGGGAACCTGGGGTGGAGTTGTGGGGAGGTTTGGTATTTGTCATATTACAGAAGCAGATCTTCACCGGATTTATAGTTTGCAAAGGGAGGGCTCTTTTTTCTTTCCCTATGAGGCCTGTGGAATTGCAGAAGTAGTGAATTGCTGACAACAAATATTGAGCTCAAAGCCATCAGTCCACCTGTCAAAAATCAAAAGAAAAACTTTCCATTTATTGTTTTCCGTCCCTCAAGGTTCGATTATAAGATATCTTTCCAATTTAATCAACGAAGGAACATCAAATAAAAGGAATTACAAAAAAAATTTTAATCACCTGAAAGTGAAGGAGTCATGGCGAAATCAAATTGAGGAAGCAGGAACCCAGCTGCTATGGGGATGGCAACAAGATTATATGCTACAGCCCATGACAAATTTTGATGAACTTTTGCCATTGTTGCCTGTGCAAGATCCAGTGCATCTACCACCTACTCCAAAAAGATGATAAGTTAAATGAATAATAGAACCGGTCATTCCACTCAAAGAGTTCAAGTTTAAAAGTCCAAACATTTTAAATATTAAATTATTTTTTCACAAATATCCTTAATTTTTCTATAATAAGGGTAATTCTGGAAAATCATAGATTTAATGAACTTAATTTTTCAAACAGGGTTCTTTGAGTGAAATGTCCCAAAGTAGAAGTAAGACTTCTTGAGTTGAACAAGGGGAGTAATAATTTTCATAGTCAGCATTGCAAAAGCAATAACAGAGGGGAGGTATATGAAGCTTGAACATTGGTGCACTAGCAGGACCAGAGCATAGCATATGTGGGAGGGTAGAAAACTGAAACTCACCTGTGAAACTTTATTTCCAAGAAGTATGATGGATGCAGCATTAGACGCAGCGTTTTCTTGGCCTTCAACTTGCATAGCAATCCCAACATCAGCAAGAGCCAAGGAAGGTGCATCGTTGATTCCATCACCGACCTTCAGAGGTACAAGTTACTCAGTGGACATAGTTCTATCATACTAACTAAATGATGATTTCAAATTTAATCAGATTGGCCATCCTACAAAGTAAGAACTGAATCAAGATGAATAAGAACTCTAATTGCAGAAATTTACCATTGCAACACGATGACCAGAAGTTTGAAGAGTTGAGATGACACCAGATTTCTGCCGCGGAGTCAACGATGCATTGATAAATTCACTCTCTATTCCTACCGTCTTTGCTACACTTGCAACTGCCTCTTCCCTGTCTCCGGATAACAGGACCGTTTTGATTCCCTTCTGCCGAAGCCTTCAACCCAGAAATTTTAGAATGTTAACCAGGCAACCAACCAGAAAACAATAAGAAAATGTAGGACAGACGATCAACATATGGTCGATTCATGAGAGTCTCAGGACAAACTAGATAAAGTTCTACTAGACAAGGCAACAAGTCCAGGATATTGATTATCATATAAAAACTCTTCAGCTTAATCTTAATCACGTTTGAAAGTTCAATTCTAAAAGTTCAGTTCCAATATACAATCAATTTTGAGGGATCTAAACTTCTTTCAAAAGAACTGGCAATATTGTTTTGTCAGAATGCAACAAGATATTTACTGCAATAACTGAAAATAAATATATAAGGAAACAACAACCACAACAACAACAACAACAACAAAGATTCTCATTGAAAGGGAATGAAATGTTTTCCGGTTCCCGGATAAGCTCAATGGTGAAGTCACTATCCAAGATAGCCACTTCTACTTACATAGGCGCATATCAAACTATCAAAGTAATCTCAGAAAAAAAGTTTTTCTGTTAATTATCATGGGAAGCATAATACTCCATCCATCCCATTTAGAGAATCCTTTTCTCTTATTTAATTCTCGTGTACAGAGTCAATTTTCTGAAATTAAGCTTACTAGAGCTTCACGTTAATCTAACTTTACTCTAAGGAATCAAAAGGTAAAGTTAGGATAGTATGAAACACTACATTAATGAACACTCTCAAGGGCAATACTGTATTCCTTAAAATGTTTGACTTTGAGAAGAGGGATTCTCCAAATGGGATGGGGGAGTACCTCTTTACGGTAGATTCAGCATCGTGACGTAAACTATCAGATATACCAATAGCACCAATGATGCCTTCTCCTTCCCGACCAACAAAAACAACAGTTCTTGACTGGTTTGATGAAAAATGCTCATTGGCCGACTGACGCTGCACAGCCTGCTCCAGACTTATTATATCACACATGTTTTTTCTATCTGCAAATCGATCATGAACCCATTTCAATGAGCCAACAGCAACCAAATGCCCATCTACTTCTGCCAAGGACCCGAAACCGGGTTCGGCTAACTGTCCCTGTGTGTTTGGGATATTCAAATTCAATGATTCTGCTTTATTCAAAATAGCCCTTGCGATTGGATGTGATGCTGTTTTCTCCACCGCAGCAGCTATCCGAAGAATCTCTGCTTCTTCATAAGCCAAAGATGCAACAGCAGAAACTGCAGGTTTTCCCTCTGTGAGAGTTCCCGTCTGAAAATTGCAAAAATTAGGCAAGTATGCAGTCAATATTCCAATAGTTTAGAGGATAATATATCAGCTTAATCAGCGTATGTTTCACATCAAGTACAGAAAAATAAAAGATAGAAGCCTAACACAATTTCGAAAGTAAAAAGAAATAGGCAAACTACCTTGTCTAAAGCCACAAAATCTATGCCTGACAAGCGTTCCAATACATCTCCTCCTCTAATAAGAAGCCCCTGCTTTGCTCCTTCTCAGTAACAAGTAACAAGAGAAGAAAGGTCAAACAGAAGCTTTTAACACAATCGGAACACACACAAAAACTGATGAGAGAACCAAACAAGATCTATGATGTACCAAGAGAGGTGCCAACTAGGATTGCTGTTGGTGTTGCAAGGCCTAGTGCACATGGGCAAGAGACCACCTGGAGAAAATTGATCGTTAAGCAACGCAGGAGGGTATACAAAGTCCATTAATTCATCCTATGTTTACAAGAAGAATGCAGAATTCACAGAGGCTCATTACTAGAATGCTAGGTCTAGACGCACAGTTAAGAATTAAAGGAGCGAAGAGGAGAGCAAAATCATGACTGGGCTTGACATATTGTAAGAGATTACATACATCTAATCAAGTTACAAGAGGAAAAACACCCACATTCAAGATTATGCTCGAAATACTACATACTGCCTCCGTTCCAAGCAAAGAGTCCACTATACTATTTTGGGATGTTTCACTTGAAGAGCCCACTTTCAAAAAAAAATTGCTTACAATTTTCATAATCTTTCATCTTTACCCCCCAATTGTATTGTAATCATCTTAGTTGTGCTCAAGTATTTTTGTAATTATGATAAAATCCAATGACACTAATATATCCCTTAATAATTAGACTTTTCAAACGTGAACTCTTTGGGTGGAACGGAGAGAGTATTTTATTGTGCATGACATGTACATCCTATTTTAACAGAAGTTCGCTGTTCATTATCTTTTTGCAAACTGGATAACCTTGAGCTAAGTCCAGCATCATAACGCACTCAAATTTGACTTTAAGAACCAATTATGAAAAAAAATAATCACTTCCACACTACCTTTTCACTCCACTAAATTACGATAGACAAATCTGAAGCATATTTAAGGATTCTGAACCGGAACACTACTAAAATGACCCAAAAAGACATTCACGAAAAACTTTAGTATAGTACCCTCATTTTGCCTAGGATTTTCCTAGTTGCTCAAGGAAGATATTTAACTAGACCTCTATCATGTGCACCAAGATCCAGTACCATCGGCGACTTTTTCCTCACTGGCTAGATATGATCATCTTTGGGCATTCATTTGTGTAAAAAGGCGACTAATTGATACAGGAAACCATAAGAACTTAAAGATACATGCAAGTAGGCTTTAAAGGATTATAATTAAATGATGTTCTTGTTCACAAAGCCTCACCAAGACATCCACCGCGAGTTTTAAGCTCAAAAGCAAAGGATTTCCATCTGGCCCAGCAATATCGTTAAGCAGCACATCTGGGAAAATATTTGTCCCAACATAGTACCTTCTCACAAATCAGTAATAACAAGAATAAATCAGAAACAAATCTATTAGACAGACTCTAGTGCATATTGTACCACCAAGGTCATTATCATCATTACTGAAGAGGCCCAAGAGGCCAAATTAAAAAAAATGCAATGACACGGAAAAAGAAGTATTCAAAATTTTGTAGGATCCAAGCCAAGAATTAATACGAAAAAGAGTTTTTACATTGATAAATTGATGAGGGTCGTGAAAGTAGAACAATTGGTACGTTGATAAACTGAAGACGAAGACGAATTTTCTACTTACGGAGGGGCTGAGCTAATAATATTTTGTCACAGGTAAGATGATGCTGAAAGTACATTAGACAAAGTATACGAGCGATGCAGAACTATCAACCCAAATACTCTAGGATTGGGATGGAACAAGAATTTTCTACTTACGGAAGGGCTGAGCTAATAATATTTTGTCAGAATAAATATTTTTGCTTACAGGGTAGACAAACGGCAAATTTCAACAGATGAATGTCATTGATATGAACTAGCAGCCTGCCACGACTTGAAAGATGGTTTAAGAAAGTACTATTGAAAGAATTTATGAGAAAACACAGTTTTTGAGGTCTACTTTTACCATTCCTTTTACTGCTTTTCAATCTTCACTACAGTGCCTTCAACTTGCATGACCACATGCAAAGGAAAAAAGTAAAGAAGCAATAGCGTACCAGAAGCCAAATGTTGCGGCTGAGAAAGTCATGATACTATACACAAACGGCCCAGCGATTGAATCTGCGAGCCTTTGTATAGGTGCTTCACGGCCTTGAGCATCCTCAACCTAAAATAGTAGAACAGTGGTGTTTTATAAGCAGTAAAATCCATGCCGCGATTTCATCTTAGGTGCCAGCTATAGGCCCCAGAATAAAGGCCCTGGCTGTCAGTCATGAGAAAAATAACTGAAACGGCAAGCATAAATTATCGCAAATAGTGATAAATAGGTTTGCCTAAGTAAAGTGCTCCAAAGCACCCTCACCAGTGGGACCAATATAGACTAATGGCCTCTTTTGCAAGAGAAAATCCAAGTTATATCTGAAAATTTTGTCTACGAAGCAATGAAAGGAAGTCTGTAATCTAAAACGATTTTCAAGCCAAGATTTTTGGAAAGGAAATGGGAGTCTGCAAAACATAGTATTGTATATCAATCTGCATGATTGTCTTCTAAAAATGGTGTAATCGTTAAAGACAAAAATACTGACCATACGAACAATCTTGGTAATGGTCGAGTTGGAGCCAGTGGAAGATGCTTCAATCCGCAACGGACCATCCTGAAAAAATATCGGAAAAACTTTTCAATTTGAATAATGTCACAAGTGAAACCAAAATCAATATGGCACACCAAACTCAATTTAGAAGGAACAAAAGTATATTTCGTTTGGACTGAAACCTGATAAGCACTGATAGTGATCTAATCATTGGTTCTACTATTCAACAAGAAAAAGCTCCACTTTTATACTACAATCTAAGATAAAAACTTCATTAGGCTACCTTTTTCTTCAGAAGTGAGTGGAGCACAACAGGGGCCTCATCAGCCCCAAAGAGAGTCATGCTATTATGGCTTTAGTAAATTGACAAGCATATCTTACACTTTCTACAATTAAAATAGATTATTCAGATGACCTGCCTCCTAACCAATGTGACTAAATTAAGAATCAAAAGAGAACAAAACATTCATGTTTGGATCCATACTGAGGAATCAAACTCTATGTTTCATTCATCTGGGAACACGATTATCACAATAACAAGACAACATCATCCATGCCCTAAAACTATAACTGAGCTCACTTGGAACAATTGCAGGTCTAGTATTATATTAGGAACAGTGATGTACCCAGTTTATTGTTCCAGCTGAGACTAAAAGGCCTTCTTCCTTAAATACAGGAAGGCTCTCGCCAGTGAGCATGGACTCGTCCACAACACTTCGTCCTGCAAGAACTTTCCCCTGCATTTAGAATTTAACCTTACTATTTAGTAAGAAAACTACTTCACGCTGGTTTAAAGAGTATAAAGTGCCTCACAGAAAATTTTAATATAAATAAGGAAAAAAAAAAGGGGGTCTCTAAGACTTATAGCATTTCAATCATTTTTCCAGGAAGCTTTCATTAATTTCATGTTTGAGAAGTTAAAGCAGTGTGCGTGAGGTGTGAAAAACATGCTCACCTTATCAAGCTTTACTTGACTGCAAACAAAAGGCTTCCTGGTTATGTCAGACTAACGAAAAAAAGAGACATGGTATAAACATAATTAAACATTCGCCAAGGGAATTGTGTGCCAGATTTGTAGAAAGCACAAAAGATTGTTTAGGCAAAAGATCCAAGGCATTTTTGATCAAATAACCACTTAAACCTAATGTAGTTATATGGATATTATGATTGTTGCTACACAATTGTAAACCAAAAAAATTACAGCGTTGGTTTAGTGTAAACTTGTAATCCTCAGTTTGAAAAGTAAGATGTAATTGAAACATCACACTGTAAGATCTTAATTGAAGACTAGCACACATCAACCACAATGATTGATTTGAAAATTCAAAGGGCTTACGTCTACAGGTATAGTTTCTCCAGGTAAGACCAAAACTGAGTCTCCAGTTCGAATATCATCAGTTGGAACTTCAACGCATATGGCATCAGAGGAAAGTACAGTATTAGCAGAGGAATCATTTCCAGAGGGAGAGATCACAAGTCGTGACTTAGTGGATATCAGTGACTGCAAAGACATTCAATTTGCAGTTAAAAGGATGGACCAAGCTGAATAATGAAAATGAAACATCAACGCAGATATTGATTAAGAAGCTCAATCATGAAAATGAAAGCATCATCATCGACATCCAATAATCCCAGTAAGAACTGATAATTATTATCTTCGAAGAGAAGAAGAGACCTCAAACAGAAAGGCACACTATACAGTCACTTTATCTTCAGAGATGATTTTGTTTGCTTCAGAAACTAAAACATTTTCATCATTTTTGCAACTTTTTATTTGTCATCAGATAGCATGCATCATGTCCTATGCAGTTTCTCTTTGCTTACATTCATTAGGCTGGTCATAATGCAGATATCCCATCAATCACTTCCGGACATTAATAGAAGAATAATGCTGGGGATCCCATAAAAATGTCCTCTCCAATGAGCATCCAACAAGACTTTTTGGTAGAATGGAAGAACGCACTCATCATATATAGACATATACACATCATAATTTGTTCATGTGATATATGGAGCTTCTTCACCAATAAATTTGCTAAGGTAACATAGATTCAGAAAATTATGTAGACTTGTTAACTTGTTTAAAGTGATAAGTAGTAGACATGCAAGACTAAGCGTGTGAGTTCAGGTTGTCCCTGTGGTGTGTCCTGCTTCTTTCCAAATCAACATAAATTGTGCCACATTTACTTTGGCATAGATAAGATTATAGTCAATCCTAGGCCAACGCAGTATGCATGAAACTTCAGAAAGAACAGAATTTCTAATGTTTAAATTAGAATAGACCCATAAATGTTTGTTAAGAAAGACATATGCGTCTTTATCCTGCAACTGTTAAGAGATCACGCTTAACTTATAGTGCATACGACATCAGGATCATTAAAGAACCAGTGCAGCCCTCTCTAGAAAAATAAGTACTCTCTCCGTTCCACCCAAAAAGTCTACTAATTAAGGGATATATAAACATCATTAGAATTGATTATAATTATAAAAATACTTGAGTTAGTCAAGATGGTTATAACGTTAAAAAGTTATGGAGATTGTAGGCATAATTTTTGGAAGTGTACTCTTTAAGTGAATCATCCCAAAATAGAATAGTGGACTCTTTGCGTGGAACGGAGGGAGTATCTAAGAAACACAAATTTAGCTTAATAGTGAAGCCACTGATATAGAATGTTTGCTGAAAACCATTATTGGCACAAAACTTACTAATAATTCGTTCATGTCACTTGATGCCCTGATCCTAGCCCTTTCTTCCAAAGAACGTCCCAGGAGCACGAAACCAAGAAGCATGACCTGCATACTAAAAGAAACAGTACCCTTGCATGAGAAATTATCATTGACCAAAATAAAACAGAATGAAGACAACATGATGAGAAAATGATTTTAGCCAACAGATTGTTTCAGATATGTAGGTGCTCCAAGGATTTTAGTCAAAGTTCCATAAACAATATGAAAATATAGAAATGCCTTTCTGGGAATAGCCTTTGCCTTTTTGAATATTGTTGCTATAACACCCTGACCTTGCTTCATTCCTAGTTAACTCATAATCACTTCATATTGACCTTGAAACCCTCGGAGAGTGAGGTGTCATGCTTGTTAAGTGTGACGTGTTGAATTTAGAACCATATTTGACACGTAGTTAATCTACGTTGTGTCGTGCGTTGTTTCCGTATTCGTTCGAGGCTATTCTCGACCTTGATCAACATCCGTATACGATGTTCATTTCCCCGTCCCACTGATCTAATCTTGGTTTAGACTCCTTCACGATTGATGATCATATTGATCTTGTCGTTAACCCGCACGCCGAGTCATTTTGAGTGTTTCGTGTACGCCGAATTGTACTCAAATCTTTACATGATTTATTGCGTGAGCATTACGTTGAACTTCTAGCGTTGTTTCCAGGCTTTTGGGAACCTTTCTGGAATGTTTCGACCTTTCCATAGACTTAGGATCACTTTGGGATCATTTAGAATCATTTCGGGAGCATTTCAAAGCATTTTCGAAAAGTTCGGAGAATCTGGACACAGAGCGATCGCCCTGGGGAGATCAAAACGATCGCCCTACAACCAAAGGGCAAAGCGATCGCCCTGGTTAGGACAGAGCGATCACCCTGCCCCGTACTCTGCTTATCCGATTTTCGTTCTTTCTCAGTTTTTCGTGTTTTTAAGTGGTTTAAAATGCCCAAACAAGCCCGGGATTGGACCAAACACTTACCCATGGATTAAATAAAAGATCACAACCCCTTTTCCTCCCCTCATTTCATCCAAACACGTCTAAGATAGAGAGAGAGACTCTAGAGAGAAGAAGGAGACAGAGAAGAGAAGAATCGCGATATCTTGAGCTCCGCTTATCGGATCGATGATCCGTCTTCGCCGTAGCGTAGAGGGCGACGAGGGGAATGATTCTAACCGAAAGGATCGTCCGATCTGTTGAGGAATCACCACCCCACCTTTTCTCCCACGTTTTAGAGAGAGAAAGTGAAGTTTTGAGAGGGAGGAAGCTTGATTCGGACTTGGATCGAGCTTGGGATCGACGTGTGGATTTCGTAGCGGCGTAGAAGTCGCGGAGGAGTACGTTTCCATCCGAAGCCCCTTTGATTTCGTGGAGGATTTAAGTTGTGTAGTAAGTTACTAATCTTCTTCTTAGATTTCAAGCATCGTAGTGTAATATCGCGATGTTTATGTTTTATACATGTTGTATATGAACTTCCTACATGCTATACTTGCTCAAGATGATTTATTAGCATGTTAAATGTTGGGTATTGATGAATTGTTGTTAATTTTATGGTCTCCGAATATTAGACTTGTGGAGTCCATTGTTGTACACGTTGTTGTTGGTATTGTGATGGTTGTTGTCTCCGAGTATTAGAGACTCCTCGAGATTGTGTTGTGGATATTGTTGTTGTTTCCCGAGTTGTAGACTCGTGTGTTTGTTCTATAGTTGGGTTCCGGCAATAAAGTCGCCGATGACTTGTTTTAATTCTATCGAGCATGTGTAGCTCATTGAGATTATAATCATTAGTATACTCGCAATAAACTTGTGGGATTTACATGGGTAGTATACCTCGAACGTTAGATATTGTGATTGACACGGTTAATTAGGGACGGTACTACGGTTCGTTCTGAGGTTTAATTTGTAGATGACCAACTCTAGTAGAGTTGTATAGGACGTAAAGATTATACGTCGTGTGATGTGGTAATGAGGAGTATAAACCTATGTATATTGTATTTTAGTCTCCTACAGTGTGGGATGATGAATTAATGAGATCGCGACCCAATAGAACTCAACTTGGGTTGACTTAGTTAAACATTAGTGGATCATAAAGTACGTTGAATCGTTGACTTAAACCTTATGCCTTAGCAATGGTTAATTATCCATATTAGTCTTTCCATAAGTGTTATCGAATAGTCATGCCCTTTGGTGCACGACATTTCATGTAAAACGAATAGTCTCAATCATTGGATGATGAGTTGGGTATATTCCAAGTAGTTAATGACACACCTTGTTTATCGTTCCAATACGGACGATGTGATTTGTTGGGAGTCGTTATATGCATAATACACGACGAAAATGAGATGGAATAGATATACATGAGGTGGAGTATATTGTGATCATAGGATACCGTTGAGATCCTAAGTTGAACGTGTTAGTAATGCATTGATTTATGATTGTAAGTACGAGTAGGCTTACACATGTTGTGATTATAAAGTCTAGCATTCGCGGACTTAAATGGTTTGATGTGTGTATGGTTGTTCTAGTAAGCAATAGGACAATCATCCTACTTTGATGATTGATTGTGTGTTTAGTATTTACAAGCACATTAGGTTGATTTGGTATGTGATTCAATAGAACACATCATGGTTTGATTTGGTGGGTTGTGATTCAATAGAACACATTATGATTTGATTTCGTTAAGTTGTGATTCAATAGAACACATCATGATTTGATTTGATAAGTTGTGATTCAATAGAATACGCTTGATTAGTTTAGCATGAGTAAACATCTACTTATGCATTGCATCGAGTCCAGCTGGCATATGTGCAATGGAGGTGTATTGACGCTCGGTTATTGCGGGAGCAGAGGCTTCGTAATAGCCAAAGGCCAATACACTGAGCCTCTCCCTACCATCGGCCACGGTATGGGTTTTCTCTAACTCCACAGTTGAACGGAATAAACGACGACTGTGCATTGTCGACATTGTTTTGTATGCATTGGGGTACGAACACCGGTCCCTTGTGATACTTGTAAGTGGCTAGAGCCGTATTGTCTCGGGTCGTAGGGGATCGAGCAATACGTCGACGTGGATACAGAAAATGGTCCACAACGGGTACTTGTAGATCGTGCGTGACGCGGTCGGGTACATTTATTTGTTGGGTACTTGTAGATCGTACTTGACGCGATCGGGTATATATATTTGTTTCAGGATACGAGCACCGGTCCCTTTATGATTCGTGTACGGCAGTAGCAGCACAATCATCTATTTCTGTTCATCGGTCGGTATTGGAAAATGTGTCCAGCATCAGCGCCATAATTGTTTATTATGATTCTCTGAAGCAGAAGCACAAAAATCTATTATTATTATTATTATCTTGTAAGATAGCAGCAGAGGCATCCTTTATAGTTCTGTGGAGCGGCAGTACGATCGTTTACTACGGCTTCATGGAGCGATAAGGTCGGAAGTATTTCAAGGGATTTCAGAGGTGTACCTCAAATCCACCGTATCCACCTTTATGTATTTACTTTAAGCATTATGTGCTTCCTATACGAACGAATGTTGGTCGTGGTTTCCAACCAGTGCATGACGGTTGGCGGCTACTGAGCCTCTCGTGAATATAGGGTTGGTTGCCTTATGTGTCATTACCTTTATCCTGCTATATTAATGTGCATAATACCATGTCATATTGTTACATTAGTAACTTACTGGGTCTTGGACTCATCCCTTCCATTTATTTTTTCTTAGTTTGCAGGTTGTGTTCTAGCATAGTGAGACATTAGATCAAAGTTTAGCATGTCGTACTCCATTGTATTTATATTTGTGAGATCGTGGGTTAAACTGAGTTATGTAAACTTAGTATGTCAGGTAGAGATACTTGTATTTTATAGACTTGTATTTAGTGCTGACTTGTGGAGTCATGCCGGTTGTACTATTTTATATCTTCAGTTTTTTTGGTTAATGTGGCCATGTGCCCGTTGGTGTTCTACTTTTGGTTTTTCCGAGCGTGTTGTCTCGTGGTGTTTTTATGTCGTTGTTCTCCGGTGCTTGTTTAGCCGTGGATGTTTTATTTTGTTGGGATTTTATTATTACTCAAGCTTGAAGCTCAAGTTCATTTAGTTATTCCGCTGCTTATTTTTGGTTTTAAGCTTTTGTGGCTCGCTTTTATTAGTTCTTTCAGCTATTCTTCTTCGGTTTGGCGCTTCGAGTTGGGGTTCAACATCAAATCTCAGACTCGGGTCGTCACAGTTGCCAAATGTAGTTCATATTGTTATAAAACAACGAAAAATAAACTCAAAGAAAATGAAAGGAAAAAACTCCCTGCATTACTTGAATAATCACAAACCTTGATGAAAGAAAGAAAAAATAAACTTCGCGGAACGAGATTCATGTGCCTAATCAAATAGTTTGCTTTTTAAGGCACATTGAGCTGGTTTTTGGTGAGTACATGAAACAGCGAAGTCAAACTACTAAGTGAATAATATACAATCGAATAATATACAATCAAATATCTAACAGATAATTATTTACCATTTTTTCCAGCAAAGGACATAAAAAAAAAACTCGCCAAAAATAAAATAAAATGGACAATCATTTAGGAATAGAAATCACAGCAGATGTCCAAATAACCTACCACCAAAAGAATGAAAAGAGAAATAGGTATTTGCCACGTAATTACCTAGTCTTTCCCGAACTAAGACCTACATTACGAAAACGTACTAGCTCCGGGTAATAGCCTAAAGGGGGGCCGAGATTGAGTGCTTTAGCCTAAGGGTAATAACACTCAAGTCTCCACGGCCGCACCTTGGCTTTGTTAATAGTCTCCGTGAGCAAGTTGGCCAAGGGCCCAAATGCTTTGTCAGGAGAACTTCTTGCCTGATGCAGCTGCCAGGGAGCCCGGATCCCCAAACATTAGGGTTCTAAGGAATTAACTTTATGCCTTAGATAAAGGGCAACAATTTACCACTAGCACTTACATCCTTCAGGGATGACCCGGCTTAGGGCACTATCGGAAGATCTACTGTAAGTGTAACGGCCGGCCAGGGTCCCTGGACCCCTAAAAGGTCGGGCCGGTTCTTGAAAACCTCGAGGGTTATTGGTTTGGCAGCTGAGGTCAAGAGAAAGTCTCACCTGCTGTACACGTATGTTATCATGCACGTGCGACACTTGTGACCTGATTAACGAAGAGAGAAAAAACTGATTGTGATCCCCGCTTACGGAACACGTGTCCTATGATCATTGGATGGTCAATAGGATGATGACACCTAGCAGGGAATCTTGGAATATTCCCTATGTGATCCCATACTCATTATAAATAGAGGCCATAAACCTCATTTTACGGGGGATCGTTATTCGATAATCTGGAGCTAGCCTTTGCCCTTTTTCTCTTTACCTTATCAATCTTGACTTCCACCCCGACCTTTACTCTTTTGAGGTTCTTTGATATAGACGTGTCACGCCAAACATTATACCCAGTACACATCACACCGTCAGGGACGCTCACATTCTACAACAGAAAACTATACTCTTAAATCGATTGCATGTTATTGGATGGTTGAAAACATTACTTTTGGGATATCATCAACCTTGCTTATGACAAGTGTTTTTGCTATAGATCCTTAATCACTCTTGGTTGTTTTATTAAAAGTTGTTTTCAACTGAAAAGTACCTGTCATTTGTGTATTGAAAACACAAAGTACCTTTTACTTTTATTAGAAAATTCAATGCTGGCATTGCATCGACAGTATTTGCAATAGAGAATGCCAGGCACTCAAGGCAGAACACTTGAACACAATTAGCATTGCTGAAGGGATTATTTTAAGAGCAGCAATATGTTACAGATAGGATGAGGAGGATCAAGAACGTAGAGGAGAAATTTGAGGGAGTCCATAAGAGATGGGATAGGAGTGGGTTGACTCTGTTGGTCATGACTGAAATCCAGTGGCAATAGCAGAGAATTGAATATAAAATAACAGATAAGGCTTATGAGTAGAAGATAAGTGCCAGTACTAAACTTAGACACCCAAAATTAAAATGTAGGCACGACAGTGACTAATAAAGGAGTTGGCTTTAGATGAACCATGCTGGCTGAAGAAAAGTTAGCAATGTTGAAAGGAATGACTTAATTTCTCATTCATTGAATATGGGTATTTATACACAAGGTAAGAATCAATTAAGATCCCAGAATTAAGCTATAATCTTCCTAATTAAGGTATTTATAATCAATTACATGTTTCCTAAAATTAAGGAATACATAATTACTATTCTATAATCAAATCATCCACTAATTATGCTATCATCACACTAATTATGCGACTGAATCTCCAACACTCCCCCTCATGCTGGGAATACAGATTCAGCTTGTTAATGTTGTCTTGAAACGCGTTGCCACTAAGTCCTTTTGTCAATACATCCGCTAACTGAAATTGTGTAGGCACATAAGGCATACAAATTAATCCAGTGTTCAGCTTTTCTTTGATAAAGTGCCTATCTATCTCAATATGCTTTGTCCTGTCATGTTGTATTGGATTATGAGCAATGCTTATAGCTGATTTGTTGTCACAAAATAATTTCATTGGCTTTTCCCACTTGACCTTCAAGTCTTGGATAATATTTACCCATAGCAGCTCACATAATCCATCTGCTGTGGCTCTAAATTCTGCTTCAGCACTCGATCTTGCTACTACACTCTGTTTTTTACTCCTCCATGTAACTAAATTTCCTCCTAGGAATGTACAGTACCCAGTAGTGGATTTTCTGTCAACTTGGGAGCCAGCAAAATCCGCATCTGTATACACACAAATACCAATTTCCGGGTTCTATGTTTTTGTAAACATTAATCCTCTTCCTGTGTGAGCCTTTAAGTAGTGTAGGATATGATATACAGCTTGTAAATGGACTTCCCTGGGTCATGCATGAATTGACTAACAACACTTACTGCATATGCTATATCCGGTCTAGTATGTGAAAGGTAGATTAATCTCCCTGACAATCTCTGATAGGCTTCTCTTTCTACCCTTTTGCTTTCACTTGCTTCTCCCAACTTGTGATTCTGTTCAATTGGTGTAGTTGCTGGAACAGCTGTGTGCAATACATGTTTCCTTGACTCAGTTTATCATCACCTCAGAAAGTCTTCCAAACCAGGCACGAGGTGATTGTTTCAAACCGTGTAATGCCTTTTTCAATCTGCAAACTTTGCCCTTCTCATTGCAGTGGTAACGAGGTGGAATACTCATATAAATCTCTTCTTTGAGCTCTCCATAAAGAAAAGTATTCTTCACATCAAATTCCTCCAGTTCCCAGTCAAACTATACCAGCCAAAAATATTAGGATTCTGACTGTATTCATTTTTGCTACTGGGAAAACATCTCGTGATAGTCTACTCCATAGGTTTGAGTATACCCTTTCGCTCGTGCTTTATATCTTTCTAATGTCCCATCTGCCTTGAACTTGACTGTGAAGACCCACTTCCAGCCTACAGGTTTCTTCCCGGTAGGTAAATCCACCAATTCCCATGTGTTGTTTTGCTCCGATATTTCTATTTTCATAGTGAGCTTCCATTCCTCCTTTGATAAGGCCTTTGATAAAGTCTTGGAAATCTGGACAGGTTGTAGGTTAGAAATAAAGGTTTTGTGGTTTTGTGAGAACTTCTGAAAAGATACAAAGTTGGAGAGAGGGTACAAAGACCTTTTAGTGCACTCACAGGTTCCCTTTCTTAAGGCTATAGGTACGTCACATTTAGGATCTTGATAATGAGATAAGGGGGAGCCAGCTTCTCGTTCAGCTTGGAATTCATTTTCTGGTTCAGTTTGGAGTTCATTTTCAGATTGAGGTTGTGGTGGTGTGGTGGAGATTTTTGGGTGTGGTGGTGTTTGCAACTCAACTATTGGTGTTTCATTTCCAGAATCTAGATTACCTGAATGATCTTGCTGTGGAGGTTGGTCTGGTACTCTTCTTCTTGCATACACCTTTTCAAACCGATGTTTGTCAAATATTTGAGCCGACCTTTAATCCTTTCTCATTATGAGGTACTGTGAGAATAGTTTCTGCTGATTTTGAAATAGGGAATTGGGGTTCAAATGATGAGAATTAAAGGAGAAGATTCACAAATGACTCCCCCTGAACATTAGACTTTGAGAAATAGGGTTCACTTTCAGCAAAGGTTATATCAGATATAGAATTTCCTTGTACGTGGGTGAAAACACTTATAACCCCTTTTGGTGGAAGAGTAGCCTATGAAAATGCACTTGATAGTTCTAGGATCTAACTTCCTCCTTTGGTGTTCATGAATGTGCACAAAAGAAGTACAACCGAAGATTCTGGGATTTAAGGTGAAATTGGCTCTAATATCATGATAGAATTGAGCCAAGAGGTCTAGGGGACTTTTGGACCTGAGAACTTTGGAAGGAAGTCTATTGATGACATAAGTTGAAGCAAGTACAGCTTTCACCCCAATATGATGGGACATTATTCTGAAACAAAAGTGCCCGAGTGGCTTCAAGGACATGTCAATTTTTTCTTTCTGCCACCCCATTTTGCTGGGGGGTAGAGGCACAAGAAGATTCATGTTCAATCCCTTCTTTTTGGAGATATGGGGTGAGGAACTGATTAAAATAATCCCTTGCATTATTAGACCTTAGATGCTTAATTTTTGTGCCAAATTGATTTTTCACCATTTCATGATAAATTTGAAATGTTTGACATACTTCAGTTTTGTTTTTTTAGTAAATACACCCAAGACACCCTGGTGCAATCATCAATAAATGTAACAAACCATCTTTCCCCGGATATATTAGGGATAGTTAACAGCCCCACACATCACTGTGAATAAGGTAAAATGGAGAAGAAGCTCTTTTATTTATAGCTGGGAAGGACACTCGAGTATGTTTGGGATACTCAAAAACATCACAATGAAGGGACTGAATATTTAGTCCCCGATACAAAGCTGGAAACATTATTTTTAAAGTTGAAAAAGACACATGATCCAAACATTTATGATGCAACCAAAATGCATCCTTATTTGATGAAGAAAGAAAGGAAATAGGTGTATGGGGCTGAATCTGGGACAATTGCTTATGTGTATGCAGGTAGTAGAGTCCACCATCCTGTTTAGCAAGCCCAATCCTTATCCCTGAGTTCTGGTCTTGAAATTCACAATAAGAGGTATAAAATATAACACTGCAGGGTATATCATTTGCAAGTTTTTGTACTGAAACTAAGTTGGCGGACATGCTAGGAACGTATAGGACATTTTTAAGTGTGAAGGTAGGTGTACCTGGACATCCCCAACCCCTGCTACGGTGTTGGTAGTACCATCCGCTACAGTTATTTTTCTGTTTCTTGGGCATACGGTATAGGTGATATAATATTTAGAGGTAAATGTGATATGGTGTGTGGTTCCAGAATCTAGGATCCAAGAGTTCCTAGGAGTCTTACCAGAAGCATTAAATCCAAAGGAGTTTGAAAGCTTACCAGAAAGTGCCATAGAGCAACTTTCCTCGATCTTTTCCTCAATATCAACCTTACCTGTCATTCACCCCAAGAGGAGTTTCCTTAGTTTCTCAATCACTGCTGAACTGAATACCTCCTCCTGCTTAGCCATGTGTGCTAGTGGTTTCTGCTGTTTTCCTCTAGTTCCACACTTTTTGCTAGGAGGTTTTCCATGCAACTTCCAGCAATTCTCCCTAACATGCCTTGATTTCTTACAAAAACTGCACCAAAGGTCCTCCTTGTTTGCTGTTTGCTTTCCCCCTTCAGGACCCTCATTCATTTGTAGAGTGCTGCTCCTCCCTGTAAGCAACGCTAATCCATCGGATTGATTTCTGTCCAGCATGACTCCACGCCGGCTTTCTTCAGCCCTAACAATAAAGATGGCCTCGTTGAGTAATGGGACTTCAGTTTTTCCTAGGATCTGCACTCTGACTTGATCAAACTCAGAGTTTAGACCCGCAAGGAAGTCATACACCCTCTCACGTTCCATAAAATTTTGACTTCCACCGCACAATTACTACATTTCAGGTGTAGTGTTCGATAATAATCCAGTTCTTGCCACTAATTTTGCAGAAAGTTTGCATATTGAGTGATAGATCTGCTTCCTTGTTTGGTTGCCGCGGTCCTTGTTTTAATTTCATAGACAAGGGCTGCATCATTCACCTTGGAACATGTCTGATATAACATATCCCAGATGTCCTTTGCTATAGCAAAAAACATACAAGTCTCACTAATTTCGGGATTCATGGAGCTCCATAACCAAGACATGATCATGGAGTCAGTCTCCTCCCACGCCTCAAAACCATTGTCTCCAGGTTTTGGGCCATTTCTCAACAAATGGCCAAGCTTTCCTTTCCCTTTCATGGAGGTTTGGACTAATTGAGACCATTTGAGGTAATTATGTCCATTCAGCCTCTAAGCTGGCTGGTGTAATTCACCGTAGCGCTTGACCTAGGTTTCCTCGTTAATCAGTTGGGTGGAGGATGATCCAGGGGTGGTAGAGGATGCAATAGTTTGAGCCATTTAGAGGCAGGATAGTGTTCAGCAATTAAGGCCGAGTAGGAAAAAGAATTGGCAATAAAGGCCTAGAAAATAAAAGAGCTTCAAGATCAGAATCTCTTCAGCTCTGATACCACGAAGAAAAGTTAGCAATGTTGAAAGGAATGACTTAATTTCTCATTCACTGAATATGGGTATTTATACACAAGGTAAGAATCAATTAGGATCCCAGAATTAAGTTACAATCTTCCTAATTAAGGTATCTATAATCAGTTACACGTTTCCTAAAATTAAGGAATACACAATTACTATTCTATAATCAAATCATCCACTAATTATACTATAATCAAATCACCCACTAATTATGCGACTGAATCTCCAACAGTGGCACATAAGGATCTTTAAAACCCACCAATCTAGTTGTCAAAATAATGTTCACCAACAGGTAGAACTTATCAAGGTCTCTATTAAGCCACTGAAAATTATATATTCCATTGTTAAAAATGGATGTCAAATAGCACCGACCAAATTTCTTTTTCATGAAGCTTACCCATGCAACAATTATATTCTTTCTCTTTGCATGTATTCGATGAACACACTATCTTCATAGATGAAAGGCAATTGAAAAACTGATAATTTGGACTGTCATGTCCACTTCAGAGGAAACACAAATTCCAGCTAACTGCATGCACTCTATCAATGTTTGACATTTGTCAAACAGGAATTTGCAGAAAATTATCCTCTTTTTAGGAGTCATTCATCAAGGAATGTTAATTTCCTATCATCAGGTGTGTTATTGTACTTCCCATGCTTGCATTATCTATACTTGTTATTCATTAAGAGCCCAACAAATGTAAAGGCTTAGGTGGCTAGAAAGAAGGCTCAACAATTTAAACAATGCTCTAATCCTCTCCTCATCTGCCAAACCCCTGTGCACAAATAAAAGAGTGCAAATGCCCAACATAAAAGTGGAGCCAAATGCAAGTGGTAAGACATGGGACCTCGTAGAACCTTATCAATCATACCAAGGCTATCACCTACTATTAGCTAAAGCCTTTAAGACAGGCTCAATAATGTACACGGTGTACATACTCTAACAATGTGCTAAAAAGAAAAGAGCAAATCCCTCCTCATGCCATGTTTCAATTCATTTGTTGAATCCATTTAATTTAGACTAAGTGGACATTACTTATGATTTATCATTCCACCAAATCTATGCTCACAAACCACTATTAATAGGACTCATGCACGAACGGAAAGAAAAGAAAATCTCAAGTACACAACTGAGAGTCCAGGAGTGCCCTTTCCATCTATAGCCTTGGATACAATTACCTAGGTATTGCTCGGTCAGAACTATGCAAAAGTGTCACAAAGAAGCATCACCGATAAGTAAATTAGAGAGTGAGAATAACAAACCGGCTCATCAAAGAATGATGCATCCCATTCAAGTGCAGGGTTGAGAAGAGAGATCTACAAGAGGAAAGAGCTTATAAACGGTGTGAAACATGTGAAAGAAAGTAAATAAGCCATCATAAAATGCAAGAAAACCTCACCGCACTGATTATAAATGCAGCAATGGACCCAAATCCAACAAGGGAGTTCATATTTGGGGATCCCTTCGAGAATGCTCTTAGACCATCGAAAAGCAACTCTGCAGCATATTTTGTTTTATAAATCAAAGAGTTGAATGAATCAAGTTCAACCTTTACATTAAAGAATCAATGGTATGTCCTATGAATAAGAGCAAGGAATTAAAAGAGAAAGAAAATTCTCAATAGGTGCTCGACACTTCAAGCACAGTTCAAGATATATCTAACATCCAGGATTATGGTTAACTTGAGCATGGAAATTTGTTTTATAAATCAAAGAGTTGAATGAATCGAGTTCAACCTTTACATTAAAGAATCAATGGTATGTCCTATGAATAAGAGTAAGGAATTAAAAGAGAAAGAAAATTCTCAATAGGTGCTCGACCCTTCAAGCACAGTTCAAGATATATCTAACATCCAGGATTATGGTTAACTTGAGCATGAAAAATGAGAGAGAGAGAGAGAGAGAGAGAGAGAGAGAGAGAGAGAAGCTTACCAATTGCTTTTCAGAAAAAATTACTAGAATGTACCAGGGATATTTTATTCTCAAACAAAAAACAAAGAACTTGCACTGCTTGTCAAAATATTTGCAAGGATTTTAACCCCAAGATGTTGGACTTTTTGATGCTCTCTCATTATACCAAAAAATGTGGGTAAAAAGGGTTGAAGCATAGTTGCATCTTTCTCCACATCAGCTCTATAAGCTTGTTCAAACACATGGGAGTTGGTAAGAAGCTAAAGAGTAATTGAACAGAAATCCCTAAATGCTTTGCTCTTTGAGTTCTAATATTGAATAGGGAATTTTTGACTAGAAAAGAAGTTCCAAACCAGGGTCTCTCCTTTGAACTCTTTCCATGAAGGTGGCACTGTGAGTCATTATAAGTTCAACAAATTTGGATAGTCCAAGAAATTCTACTCAATTACCTGGAACAAGGACTGCTTCTGTACTTGAGATGGTTTAGGAACCCAGTACACTGCATAGCATAGTCTAAAATGTAGTATGCTACAGGTAGGTTTATTATGATCTGTTTCTATAATCACCAAATTCACATAATAATAATAATAATAATAATAATAATATTAATAATAATAATTATTATTATTATTATTATAAAATAATAATAATCAAATTATTATTCATGTCATTGCTAGAATGTCCACAATGAGATTATCAAATATAAACACATCAATTTTGTTCATTTTTACAAACGTCATGATAAGTGTTTAATAAAGAAGGTTTGTGTTGCCTGTGATAGGCGTATGAACTTTATAGCCCTTTCACTTTTACAACATTCAAATAAAAGTTAACTATATATTTGAGGACAGGCATCAAACATTTAAAAGGAAAAAAAAAGAAGAAAAAACAGAGAAGGAGGAGGAATATATCTTCACATTAACCAAATATTGGATTAGGCATAGTTGTATAAATTAATAGAATTGAATAAATCAAAATCAAAAGAAGAAACGGGTAGCAACTACTACCTCTTCCAGGTCCCATCAATGCGCCCAGAGCTAAAGCAGCTTTGACATTTGAATTATGAAGTAAATCCAACGCCGTTCCTACGCCAAATATCAAACTACTTCAAATTAGTACAAAAGCAATATGATCACTTTAGGAACTATGAAGTACATACGTTACCTAAGCATTTCAAAATGAGTAATGCTAGGTAGCCGAAATAGTCATATCAACTTCGACTTGCAAGTTATTGACATAAACCATACGACTTACACACCAGTTCACAATTGAGGTTGGCATAATTAATTCTCCTACAGTGCCACTAGCATTATTAGTCTTCCAAAATTTGCTTCACATATTTCATTTCATTTCATAAAAACTAAATTAAAATACTATTAATTAAATCATTCCCAAAATTTAGAACATATTTATATTTGTGTTTGAGTGGATTACCATGAGCAATATGAATACCAACAGAGTGCAATATATGAGTAGCATGAGATCCACAACACAGAGCCACCAAAGTCCAAGCAAAGGCCACTCGATTCCGACTCTCCACCAGTAATGCCTCCTTCTTCGCAACCGTCTCCTTCCATTTCCTCACCTTCTCCTCAATACCTAACCCCGAAGCCCTCCTCTTCGAAGGAAAACCACAATCCGTCAGCTTCCGAGCAAATTCCTCCGCCACATTACTACTAATTTTGGGCTCATGCTTCAGCCGAATCGCCGCCGTCTCAGTCAACATGTTGACCACAGCAGATTCAACTCGGTCGTCGGAGGAGAGAATCGTCTTAACCCGGGACACGCAAGCGCCGCACATCATTCCAGTAACATCTAGAAGTACGGAAGGATCATCGCACCGCGGTAGTTTAAGTTTCTGCGAGTTCCGTGACGGAGCTTGGAATTCAACGGCCTTGGCGAGGAGGAGGTTTGGAAGCTTGCGGAGGGGAGGTGGCCGGGGAAGGTAGAGACGACGTCGTTTGGAGTGAACATTGTGGTTGAGGATATAATTGAAGGTGAACTTGGGATGAGGTGAGAGAGAGATGCGGAGGAGATCAGTTGTCATTGTTAGACAGAGAGAGAGAGAGAGAGAGAGAGGATGATTGTGCAAGTTTGATTATCGGTTTTGACAAATGGATGGGTTGGTTGAAAATTCGTTTTTTAACGGATATATCACGTGGGGAGGTATTAGCGCGGAATATGATCGAATTGCTATATTCTCGTTTCGGTGGCTGCCGAATACAGTCATCACATTTCACAAGCAATGACATGTGGTCAAGATTGGACGAACTTGTGTCAGGTACGTATCCATCGGTTTTTTTTTTCAATTAAATAAACAAAATAACAACACTTTGGTGCGTAACTCGTGTTTGCTCAATCTATACAAGATTACGAAGAAACCATCTATCTAAGCTGGCCTTTGATCTCTCCAAAAGATTTGCCAAAGATGATGTTATCAATTGAAACTAATATTTGCTCCGACGTGATAATCAAAAAATGAGTTTCTCCCGCTACGATGCCATGAGTTTCTCCCGCTACGACGCCATTTGTAACGCCACAGACCCACTCAAAAGTTTATAAATAATGTTAATGCTTAATGGTAGTAGATGATCACTTATAAGACATACATATTTCCTACATCTATTCAATTTGGGAAGGGGGTATTTTAGTGGCTAGGTCGAGAATGTGGGTTGTTTGCTTGGACATGAGCACCCCCTTTGTCACGATTCATGCCTCGACCCTAGCTAGTAAGAATCATTGGGTGCACTCCATCAAGCTTGATGCAGAACCTTCGAGCGGTTGAATACTCAGTATAAAATGTCCCGATATATTAAGTTTATGATATACACATTACTGTCTCTGCCCGAATCCAGAGCAACTTTCCACTTGACAAGGGGAGTGTTCATGTCCAAGCATTGACTTCATTTTGAAAAATTAGGGATTTCGAATTTTATTTCCAAATTTCTAATTCTATTTGAGGTGTTAAGTATATAATGAATTACAAGTCACTTGAGGAGCATGTAAGGGTACTTAATGACTGAAATTTATTGAAAAGATTAATTGTGTTTGAACAATATAAAAAGAATAGGTCTCCTGTGAGACCGTCTTACGGATCCTAATTCGTTATACAGAGCTCTGCTCTTTCACATATTAACCCACCAACACACGGTAAGTTGAGTTAAGAAGATAATTTTGGTCAATACCAGTAAAAACATCTCTGAATACCAGCAAAAACATCTCTGGGTTCTAGCACCATGCCAAATGTGTCCGAGGGAAATTAGGCCCTAGCAAGGGATAAGTCGCCAAAGCACCACTAGTAAGAGTCAGCCTAAATAGCACGAAAAAATAATGGACTCAATGTCCTGTCTAAGCCAAAGAACTGACTCCGAGAAGACCGACACTCATGTGATCCAAAGATCAGACCATTGATGACTTTGACAAAGTTATTATCCGTCTTATAAAAAATTATACGTAAGACGGTATTTTTTAAGTTTTTACTATATAAAAATTTAATTTGTTTGAATTTTTGTACAGGGACGAATCATAAAAGGTGCTAAAAGTACAGGGACCAATGGTGTAATTTGCCCCATCTTTTATCCAAATGCCATAACCAAATCCTATCTTCTTCCGCTTCTTCTTCCTTCTCCCTCCTTACCTTTCAAAAATCAAAAAGACCAAAAAACTCCCACACATAAAAAGAAAAATGGAAACTCCATCTTCAACAAAGAATTCGCACGAATGCGAGGCGAATAAACTGGTGTATAACTGCATAATAGGTCTACCTCTCTCCATCCCTCCATTCCCACTCCTCTCCAAATTACCCACAAACAATACCAATAAACCCAATCATATCCAATCTCTAGTTACAGAAACATCACACATTGTACATAATCTCCATCACTCCATCCTCGACACCGCTCATAAATGTCTCAAATCCTTGCACTTGTTCACTACCCACAACCCCCTTTTCGCCACTCTCTCTTCTCTCTCCTCCCATTACCACAATTTTTGCCAGGTATACCCCTCTCTCTTTCTCTTATATTTATTTATGTGTGTTTGATAGTGGTAACTTGTATATGCTAGAGATGTAGAAAGAAATGTTCAAATTTTGAATCTCAATGGATATGGTAAGGATGTGATTGGTTTAGCTTGCAGTATCACTGCAATTTTCTCGTAGAAAAAATGGGGCCAAAATTGATAAAAATTGCTGTTTTTTTTAGTAAAAAGTCTTTTATTTTTTTTCAAGTTCAATGGTGCTAATGGCTGCTTCCTAGAAAATGGTTATGACACATTTTTTTTTTTTCAATTTTCTCTTCTCTTTCATTTCCCAAAAGAATCATAAATCCAAATAGTCCTTAATGAAATGTTTCTTGAAGCAGTTGGAGAATCATATTATAATTCTTCCATGGCTTGACATAAATTGTTATTTTTATCTTGTTACAAACAGTTATTTCTTTTCTAATAATTTCTAATGAGACATTTTTTGGCAAGGTATTATGTGCTGTATGAGGATATTTGACTTAGTACTTTCTTGTGAATTTTGCTATCAGATTAACTGCAGAAACTACAGGAACTTGAACTCTCTGTCCAGTCACAACTTTGCTGCCATCTTACCAGGAGATTCAGTTGCAGGGATCGTGGTAGCTAATGGTGTTTTAAATTTCTTGAACATTTACAATACACTATTGGTTGTCAGGCTTGTTCTAACCTGGTTTCCGAGTGTTCCTCCTGCAATTGTTAGCCCCCTCAGGTATGCCTCTAAAAGAGCAAGCAGTTTCTCTAATCACTTATCCTGTTCTAAGACTTGCATAAAAATGCCATGGACCAATAGCAGCCTAGAATCATTAGGATGGACTATCATACTTGCAGCCAGAAATGAACTATTTGTTTGACTATTAAGGTATGCCATCTATTACTTTTATAAAGCGGGAGGGACTTTATTTATTTATTTTTTTGAAGCCATGTCATGCTTTTTTCAATATGCCTAATTTCCTTCAACAGTGACGGCCTACAACCCAAAAAATAACCACCCATAATCTAATAGCCACTGTTTACTTGTATGAGAATATCAAATGGGGAACCTAGAACTTAACTAGAGGTGTATAAAGTGCAGGAAATCATACTTGCAAAAATTAATTACTCGAAAAGAAGGGTTCAAGGTTTTCCAGTCCTTTTGGGTAAGGTAAGGGCGTGAGTTTTACGGTCATGAAAAAAATTCTCCCTCAACCCATTAGTATCCATTGAAGTAGCAGTCAAAATGCAGCTTGTGGGAGAATTTTTTTTTTCTTTTGGCTTATGTGGGAAAAAACATGGGGAATAGCTTGTGGGTGAATTTTGTTATGCTTTTGTCAGTGGAGAATGAAATACACAAAGAACTACCAAAAGCTTTCTATCCGGCAATACATATTGGTATTTGAACTTTTATAAAAAATCAAAACTTGTTGAAACTGTCCTAACTTCTGAGGAGACCATTTGGAATGATTCTACGGTAACACATTCTTGGTCTGGAAGCATTCTACGAGGTGACCATCCTGAATTTTAATTGGACTATGTTTGGCAACTAAGGAAGAACAATTTAAATTCCACGAAATTCATTTTGTTCTTCCAAATCCAAATCCAAATCCAAAGCTTAGAATTGAGTTGCCCAACATAGCCTAAGGGCTGATTAATAAACCGCACCAGCTCGACTAAACTCATTCAAAGCTCGAGTCCTGTTGGGTACAAGTCAAGCTCAGAAATGATTTTAGCCTTGAGGTATAAACGAGCCTAGCTTGTTTCAGCTCAAATAAGCTCGTTACTCACAAATCTATACAATTAAGGTATACTGTAGTACATTTTTTTACTTTAGACTCGAGTAAAGCTTGGACTTAGCTTGTTTATAGCTCGTTTCATGAAGTGACGTTCCTTGGCTCAAGCTCGATTAAAAATATAAGACCTGAGCTCAAACACTGAGAGCTGGGCTCGTTTACAGCCCTGAACTGATTTTTGCTTGATATTCATGAGAAAATACTGAAAGAGCCTGATATGGAAGTTTGATTGTTTGCTTTGTTTAATGGGAAAAATATAAAAAAGTTCTCTAAAGAAACTTTTCTATCTAAAACCCCCACTAAAGAATACCTATCTAAAAAGTCCGCTAAATGAAACTTTTCATGCTGGAAACTCCTGGCAACAGAATTTTCCTTTAACGACATTGAAGACTTATTAGTTGGACCGAAATAACCTTTGTAAAATGAAAAAGGAAATGACATTTTTTTCCGCAATACGGATAATTATAATGAAGATGAAGATAGATATAGCTACTACCCTGCTCCAAACTCTATTTCCCCCTATCCAGCCAAATGCAAGGTCACATGCTCCCGTTACATGCAATTGAAGGAAGTCAGTACCCAATTAACTTTCTGAAGGAACATCATACTGCAATTTGGAAATATAACCTTTTTGATAGTAAGATTGGAGGAATACATTTTTCTCTGTTTTTATTCATGGTTGCTCCAACAATTCTTGTTCGCAGCCTTCTTCTTGATCTCATTAATTCGAATTTGCAATACTTAAATTGCATCTATTATCTTTTAAAATTGTATCGTAATTCTTGTGAGAGAAAACATGATATATAATTGAAAATATGAGCATCTCTATGTTGATGATCAATTCCATTGACTACCAAACAGATTTTTCTTTTTCTTTATTGACATTTTTCTTTATTATGTAACTAGATAGCAATTTATTTCAAGAATATAACTGGTTATAAGACTTCCATGGGGATGGGGTGTTTTTGTCACATTAAAAATGTTAAGCTAAATTAGTTGATTGTGGTGTAAGTTTAACTCTTGGATTTTTAAGATACCTAAATTGTTCTTTGGATTTTGGATACCAAAATTTCTTTGAGTGAGTTTTTGATTAGTTTTTCCCTTGTTTTATTACATCAGATTCTGCATAAATTCTTAACAGGGGTGTTTTTTCTTGTGCAGCACCATATGCGACCCGTACTTGAACATTTTCCGTGGTCTCATCCCACCACTAGGAGGAACGTTGGATCTTTCTCCTATTCTGGCTTTCCTTGTTCTCAACGCCCTCACAAGCACAGCATCGGCACTCCCTGCTGAACTGCCACCCACAGAAGCATCAAAAGAAGTCCCATCATCTCAAACATCAATATCTCGTCTTACCACATCACAGAAAAAATGGATGAGAAGGTTCGATGCAAAAAGGTCTAACCGTGATGATAAGTGATTCAATTATGGAAATTCTTACGGCTTTTTGAACTGTGCTATACAAATTTTGTATTCTTAAGACGAGTGATAGGCATCTTGCATCAATGTTCTTGACTACTACTTTTTCAGAGCATGCAACATCCTTGTTATGTGTACATTCTTTTAGATCAATAAATTGAATATTTCACTCTTAATCTCATAACATATTTTAGTAGAACTTGCAAAAGCACTGACAATTAAATAACATATACTCAAAAAAAAAAAAAGTGCTACAGTATGAATAAGGATTTCTTGACTTCCACTTCAAGAAACTCATACCCCTATTTGGATTTTAGATACTAAGGCCTCGAATGGTGCACAAAAAGGTCTGTAAAATTGATTCCATGAAATTAATGAATAACGTTTGGTTTGTCAAAAATAATTTGACAATAGGAATCAGATTACTACAATTTTGGAATTGATTAATAAAATTTGAGAAAACCTAACACTGATGGAGGAGGTGGTATTTAGATTCTTAATGTTTGGAGTTTTTGTAAAAAGAAAATTGTATTATCCTATAATGTCAAATGCTTGATTTATATCCATAATTTCATTTGGTCTCTAGTCGTTCCCTTCTGTCGCTTTGTTCAATATATATTCGTATATATATATATATTTATTTATTTATTTAGAGAAATAATTGTCCGCTTCAAATTAAGTTATTTTTATTTGAGTATTTCCATTATAAACATTTACCAACGAGCTCTAGCTCAACTGGTACCGCTCACTTCTCTTAACGGAGAGGTTGAGTGTTCAAGTCTCACCAGAGACGACACCCTGGTACTTGAAATTGGCGGGTGTTCAAGCCTCACCAGAGGCACCAAGCCCTACACCATAGCCACCCTAGTACTTCACTACTCTTAGCGAAGAGGTCGGGTCGGGTGTTTAATCAATTTGTTCTAGCTACACCAAAAAGGCATCGTAGAGTCATTGTAGCCTTTCAAGGCATTAAATAATAATATAATAAAGGTTGGGGTAAGGTCTATGTCCCCTCCAACTTTTTAAAAAAAATAAAATAAAATAATACTTGACATGTGCAATTCGGGTAATTTTGTCAATTATCGTAATTTTATCATTTTATTTCAATTTATTTTGTTGCTTACCAAATACTATACTAGGAATTTGTAGTACATAAGTAAGCACATTCATAACGTTACCAAACATTATCTAATCCAAGTAAGACTCATAAAAGACTTTTAATATAAAAAAGAACTGTACGAGGTAAACCCTAGCTACTTGTAAATAATATCAATTGGTATTGCTGAAGATGGGAAAATATATCTTGTCTTTGCTACTACAGGTGCAGAAATTGTTTGACTTAGGAACAAGGTTTGGCTCCCTAATTGTTTGTATAGGAACCAAGCTTGAAATTAGTGAGGCTTTCACATAAATATTGTAAGAGTCAAACTAAATGAGAAATTTATTGACCACAAGAGTTAGTTCGAGGGGTAGTTTGGGAGCAAATTCAGGCAATCCACTCGGATTCGATTCTTATGACTAGTACCTGAGAGGTGATTTTTAAATGCGGTGAGCTTTGAGAGGGTGTCGTGCATATTTCAAGAAAAAAGTCTATTGAGAACATTCATTCCCCAAGGCATAAAAAGATTACTACTATATTATTAACAAGTGCTCATAAGCATAACCTTTTTTATACTCGTATTTACGTACTTGGATTTCAAGTAAGCATAGAAAAAAGCATCAATCATAAAGCTGATAATGGAGAATCTGCTACCTTATTCCAGTCCTAGCCAGTCTTAAAAGTCCACAACTTCATGAACAAGCTCCCTACCTCTCTTCTCCACGGATTCACGTACGGATATAAAAAACATGAAATGGAAAATGATAAAACAAAGATAAACATATCTCCAACAGGAAATATTCTGATCCTCTTCACCAATATATTATAGGAGATCAAAGTTCCAAAATATTTGTTCAATTCCCCTAATGGAGCATGGAGCTACAAGTCGGAGATATAGGAGTAGGCGCTCATCTTCGAAGAGGCTAGTGGCCATAGGCTTGGGAGTTCTAGCTGTAGTCTCCCCTCTCATCATCGACAAGCAGAAGCAGTTGGCTATCATCGAGCAGTCAGAGCTCGACGAGGAACCCCTCATCGATATCTCTTCTTGCCTGCTGCCTCTGCTGCTGTTGGCTTTGATTGTTGCCATAGCCTTGTCATGTTTCTTGGATCACAACTTTACCAGGTTTGATCCTTACTGGATTTACAGAGTTTGTGGCTCTTCTGGTGGGATCATCTTCATCCTCATGGTTCTTGCTTTTGTTTTGAAGTGTAAAACTTAGGATACATTGAAGCAAATACTCTGTGTGTGTGTGTGTGTGTGTGTGTGAGAGAGAGAGAGAGAGAGAGAGAGAGAGAGAGAGATGCATGTATTTGACATCAAGGTATAGAGTTACAGTTGATTGAAAGTCCTGAAATTTGCATTTTCCCCTTCTTCTGTGTGCTATTCTCTACCTTGGTATTTAGATTCAACCTTCTCATCCACTAGCTTTATTTAGCAATGAGATTTTTCAACCTCTGTAGCTTCCACATTTCCCCTCACCTTTCCTATTCCCTTGCTCCAAATCAGAAAATGGAGAAATCGAAGTACTAAATTTAGTCGAACAAGGAGAAAGGGGAATGAAACCACCAAAACCCAACCACATCAGTTCGTCCTGAGCACTATAACTGGGACTGAACAAATAGAGAAATGAAGTGCTGAAATTCAATGAAAAGGAAACATATTTCTTTACAGAATGAAAATGTTACGCTCTACTGAAACTGGCCAATAAGCCATATACATTGTTCTCCATATCCTAAACAAGTAACGAATATTTGAGTCTACATACAATTTAACTAATGACCATGAAACAAATAAAATCTATCTGCATTTGAAATACAAACAGCGATAAATATTCACCTACTAGCTCGGCAAAAGTGATTGTTTCAAATTTTTACAATCTATGCCTAGTTGGGCATTTTCATCCTATCGGTTTCAGAACGATGAGGTTGTTTCAACAAAAGAATGATTTCCAAAAGAAAGGTAGTAGGCACCATCAGAAAGGGGAATAACGCAACAAGACTTCCTCGGGTTCAAACATATTGACATGTTTGAGCAACGGAGTAAGGTTCAAGCCAATGATCTGAACTTGCGAGTTCGAGTGGCCTCTCAGAAATATGTTTGTAATCTGCAGAAACATGAAAGCAGCTCAAATCGTTATATTCTAGCGCATCTCAATAATCCCTACTCATTTGTCTCAAACATGCAATTCACTTTCAACTTGGTATTATTTCCACAGATATTAGTCGGTATAATCTAGAATGCAGAGCTCTGTGATCCTATGACTAAACTAATTGATTACCATAAAAATAAGTAATTATTACATTTTCTTCATGAAAAAAAAAATATATATTTTAAGGAAATGATTTAGATCGAAATAAGCAGAACCTAAATTACACATGGAACAATTTCCTGTCTATAACATTTTACATCAAACTCAAAAGGAGCATTAATCCAATGGGACTATGTGAATGGATAAAGATGAACCTCAAATTTCAAATAGAACAGTGACCAAATGTGAGAGGGCAGCTAAGGCTTCCTTACTGTTCGAGATATTAATATTACGGAACCATAACATAGTCGAAGTTCCCAAGGTAAAATCATGAACTTTTAAAAGTCGGCTTCTACTTGATCGGCATGCATTACCTTGCTCAGCCATACTGCTGAGAGGGTAAAATGGACACAAACTTAACTTCTTTTTTTTTTTTGATAAGTAAACGGATATTAGAATTAACAAAAAGCGCCAAACCAGGTGAAGCATCCTGTGTGAACTATAAGTATTCTCACCCAAAAGGCCTAACCCACAATAAAACTCTACAAACGAATTATGCACAAACGACACTGACTCCATGCACCAAACAAAGTGTGAAGCAGGGCCGTCTTCAACCTATGTATAGAATCTCCTTATCCTCAAAAGCCCTATGATCCCTTTGGTCCCAAGTTGTCAAAAAACACCCAGAAGAGCGGAATCCCAAATATAACTTTTCCTCCTTCGCCTATACAGAGACCAACAGAGCAAGAGGTCCCTAACTGAACTGGGCATAACCTATGATAGATGGTACAAGGAGAACAAGACACTCCACAGTTGCCGAGCCATTGTACAAAGCAAAAACAAATGATTCACACTCACCCTTCTTTCTTGCACATATAGCACCTATTCTGCTATTCACATAGATCTTTTTACGAATCTGCAAGTTATCCCCTGTGAGCATAGCTTCATTAGTTGCTTCCCAGGCTAAAATGGCAGCTCTTAAGGGGGCTCTTGATTTAACTATTAGCAGATACAAGCAAAGTGACCCCTTTAAAACACAAACCCATGTTTCACGCTTGATGGACCCAAGCATATGACCGAGAAAATAAACAATGATCAAAATAACTAGCAAATGACAAAATGAGGCCAATGAGCAAGTTGTTTTTTTGTTTTTTTTTTGGGTGAGGGCATTGGGAAGCGATAGAAACATCATGCTTTACAAAGTCCTGGGCCTCCCACTAGGCCCACCTCTTTGGGCTCAATGTAGAAGGGCTAGATAACACTCAACCTAGAACAGCTCCTAAAAATTGCATGCATACCTGTGTACATCCAAAAGTTTTAAGTAACTTCAGTGATAAGCAGCTGTCGACAATTAATCCTAGTGCCTCGTTGGTTATCCTACGGCACCACGATAGATCCAAGCTTGACAAATTTCTTGAACATTTAGCAAGTGACAAGGCAGTGCTGGGGCCAACCTGTAAGTCACTTATTAGTCAAGAGACTCATGAAAGCCATACAGTAGAAGTATGAGCCTCTAGCCTATCCCAGAGAAAAGTCAGAAAACATTGCAAATAGGGCTGTAAACGAGCTAAACCGAGCCAAGCCGAGCCGAGCTGAGCTTTGAGTGTTCAAGATCGGCTATTTTATTTTCAATCAAGCCAGAGTAAGCGAGCTCGAGTTCAATACTATGTTCTAGTCAACTCAGCTGCAACACCAATCAAGCTTTAAATGAGCCGAGTCCGATCCAGGCTCAAGCTAGCTCTACAGCCCTAATGTCAAATATAAGAAGATCGGCGAGATGACACATATAATGAAGCTGATTACTGATTCATTAGTCGAATATTCATGAAAAAGATTAAGCAAGGGATTTGTAGTATTCCTGCCTTACTGACACCATTCAGTGAAAGTTCCTTCAGTGATTCACCAGAAGCTTCCAAAAATGCAGCAATAGCCTCATCACTGTCATGTGAACAACTTTATACAATCAATTAACAGGCAATGAGAACTAGAAGCACTATCATCATGCATGAGGCAAAGCATAAAATATATTTTAAAAAAAAAAGGATTATGGCACAAGATAAAAAGAATTGATATGAGAAACTCCCAGAACAAGTCCACTAAGCAATCCTCAACTGGAAAGCAGATCATATAAGAGAAATATACGCCTTTTTCCAACTATTGATCACTCCTCAGTTGACAAACAGACATTCCGAAAATAGATTTTCACAAGTCTTTTTCTTACTTAACAAACAAAATACTCCCTCCGTCGGAAGAAAGAGTCACATTTGACAAGTCAAACCTTTTAATATTGTACTTTTACATTAGTATATGGTTTAATATATAATTTGGTTCCTGAACTTGATGTCATTTTGTGATTCGGTTCTAGAACTTTGGCATTTCCTATTTTGGTCCTTGAACCGAACATTTAGGATCACAGTTAGCCCCTCAGCTCGTCAATTTAGGCGTTAAAAATTTCAAGAAAAGACAAAAATACCCATACCCCATGTTGGCTAGGATCGGACGTGGACAAATTATATTGGGACGGATAAATCTTTTGGCAGGAAGAGAAGGGAAATAATGTGGGCTCTCTCTCATTTATTTCTCTCTTTCTCCATTGCTTTATTTAATTAAAAAAATTACTTTTTACATCCAAAAAAATTAACTATTTAAAAATATTATGATGTATAATCATTTTTTCCTAACATTGCGAAACCTAAGATAAAGTATTTTTGTTTCAAAAAAAAAAAGATACAGTATTTTATTCATGGTACAGTACTACTATTAGATAAACCGAAATAACTAATTTGTTGTATTCTTCTTTGAAAATGTTAATTGCAAAAAGGTAAATGATAAGAAATTAATTATGCTTTTGGCTGAATTTGATTATACATTTGGCAAACAATTTGAAGATACACCCATGTAAGCAGTCTAACTTGAAACAGATTTACAACTAATTTTGTCAATCGATGGTTTCTTCTCCGCTGCCTTCTCGCCATTAGAGAGAGAGAGAGAGAGAGAGAGAGAGAGAGAGAGAGAGAGAGAGAGAGAGAGAGAGAGAGAGAGAGAGTACCTAGATCTGTAATGACCCATGGCTTATACTCTTATGTTGGCTTAACCCAATCGAATCCGAAATTTAGGCAAAATGAATGTCAAAACCCATCAACAATCGCTCTTCCAAGTATCCCCCATCTCCCTCTGTTTTTTCGGGGGAACTCTCTTTCTATTACTACACCAATGCCCATCTCTTTGTCAGTGTGACTAGTATGTCTACTGATTTGAACTTCTTTCGGCAATGAGATTCGAATTGGGTCGGTCGTGGGTATGGTGAGGCAGAACTCCAACAAGGATTTATGGCAGAGGAGAGAGTGTGGGAGAGGGATTTATGGGAGTTGAGTGCGGTTCGCATTTTTTATGGGATTTGTTTGAGAAAAAGTATTTGGGAGATGAAATCCAAATAAAGGTTTCAGTAACAGAAATGGAGAATGAAGTTGTGGATTTGGGCGGCGAATCCTAAGAATTTCTTCGACAAAGTCAAGACTCGAGACGTGGCGGTGCATGGCGTGTGGACACCGCATTTCCTCCATCTCTGGCAGTAGGTACTCTCTCTTTCTCGCATCCTTTTCAATTTCATCTCTTCATTAGCTCCAGCATTTTTTTATTGTGTTTATTTAGGTCGGTCGTGGGTAGTTGGCTTCTAATCTATTGTGGATGATGTCAATTACGATATTTTCGCTGCTCACTCTGCCCCAATTTTCTTGAAGCATCATCGCCGGTATAAATGGGTGGCCGGGTGAGTTAAGGGGAGGTTGTTGGGTATGTAGAGGGAGAAAGAGTAGAGTATGAATAAAAAGACGGTGGGGCAAGAAGGCAGATAGAGAGAGTAAAGAGATAAGAGAGAAAATTTTTCTAAGTTTATTATTATATTTAATTTTAATTTAATAATTTTAATTTTAAAATTTTAAAACTAATTATTTTCTCTTCTCAAAGAAAAATAGTCATATTTTAATTTTTTTTAATCAATTTCATTATTTTATTGAACCAATTTGATCTCATGTTTTACAATTTTCAGAAGAAAAAAAGAGAAGTAAATACCCATCATAATTTTTTAAAAAAGAGTCAAGTTGAGTTTACAAAAGTTAAATCTTTTTTTATAAACATTTTGTCCATTTTAATATTTTATGCCACTTTGCAACCTAGTCAACATCCATTAAGTGTAGTATGGCCACATGGAATTCCAATCATCATCAGGTAAGGGTATTTTTGTCTATTCATGGAAAATTTAATGTCTTAACTCACGGTTGTCAATTGAGGGACTAACTATAAGCCCAAATGTTCAGTTCAAGGAGCAAAATAGGAAATGACATAGTTCTAAAACTCACAAAATTGTGTTAAGTTCAGGGACCAAATTATATATTAAACCTTAGTATATTTACTTTAAGATGCACTAAAGTTATATGGAGTATGTTTTTCGTGTGGTACATAAGAGAAATACCATGTTCCTAAAATAAAATAAAAAAGATCAAAAATTAAAATGTTTAAATTTTAGAAACACAGACTTTTTTGGGACAAACCAGAAACTTCAGTATAAGTTCTTTTTCGGAACTGAGGGAGAAACAGTTTTGTATATTTCTGAGAGACTTTTATGCTAGAGCACAGCCAGGCAATTAATCCTTGGCCCTTGGTTTTTTTGATATCCGCGTGACAACAATAAATATCTCAGAGAAGTAACTAGCCAGCCCTCAGCCTTCTAGGACTGAGTTGCAACCTCAGTCCCATCCTCACCATTTGATCCAAGACTATCAAAAGATTCTTTTTCTATAAATAACACTGGTAATCATAAGCAAACTTTATTTAGCGTGAGACATAGTTGTAATGCAACAACCTAAGAGCAATCCTCACCATTGATCTAAGAGTTTCAAAAATTGTTCTCTATAATTTTCTCGCTCTTTTTTCCTTTTGGTACATAATGTGAAATTTTACTCATTCACATAATAATAATAATAATAATAATAATAAGTTTAAACAAATACTATATATAGTTCTTAACTTAGTCCAGAATAATAATTTGTCATAAAGAATTAATAATTAATAAAAGACTAAAAGTGCAAGGCTGAAATGCTGGTACAGTTTTCAGTACCAACTCTATAACTACGGTTTTACATGTCTTTAGTTGTCATACGAACCAACAAAAACCGCAGCATTAAACAGAAATGAATTCCAAACATAGGAAGAGAAACATAAACAACAACCTTCTCTAAAGAAAAGAAGGAAAATCGAGAAATCAATAAAAAACCGTTCTGCTATATATTTTATGCCCTAGAAAAGCTAAAATTGACAAATAGGAAGAGAAACCTGAATCCATTGCGGCAAAATTTGAGTATTTGAACTGATCGACAACCATTAGCAAGATAAAGTAGTCCCAGATCGGTCAATTTATTAAGGTTTGAAACATTAAGGGAATGTAACTCGGGACAAAGCTTTCCAATGACTTTCAGAGATATATCAGTTAACTTCCTGCAAGCAATAAAAAGGTAAAGCTGAATGAATATGTTGACCAAAAGTAATATGCTCCTAATGCACTCATAGGTCAACAAGCTAAACCAGCCAAATGCCTTACCCACAATTTGCCATATCGAGCTCCTTCATATTCCCACCACTTGCAGTAATTATGTTACTAACAAATTCATCACACACGGAATCAATTCCTGCTACTGACAGGACTTCCAGATGTTGAAACTTCTTCAATGATGGTATAATAAGCATTGCATCTATTTTCTGGCAGTCATCAATATATAGCTCCCTCAAACTGGGTGCCAAATAATCTGCTAAAAATTTGATGCCATCGCAGGTGAGGAGGGAGGACTGACCAACATTTATTGATTGCAGTAGAGGCGCTGATGTAACAAGTGCTTTCAGCAAGTTGTCAGATAAACGACATGCACCCCTCAGGGATATGATACGTAAGCACATCAAGCTATTCGAAGATCGAATAAAAGATTTATATAACATGTCGTCAATCGCACATTGCCCACAAAGGTCAAGTTGAAGCACCTGCTCCATAACAAAAGATAAATTCAGCCAGATCTACATGATTGACCAAAGAGAACCTAGAGGGGGAATTTAAAAAGAAAAGGGAAGAGAAAAAAAGGAAAAAAAAAAAAGGAGGGTTATAAGGAGACGAAACATATTGGAACTTATCTACCTTATCCTCCAACCAAAGAAACTTGAATCTTCCTTAACGATCAGGCCAGACTACAACTAGGTCAAAATTTCTGGAAGCAAAAATTTAATGCTAGCACAGAGCCTACGCAAATGCAGATAACTGTACCTTAGCTGAATAACAGCCAAAACAGTAAGTCAAGGGTAGGCAAAGACACGTCTTATCGTACAGAGATTGTATATCAGTATATGCAAGCATGAGAACATGTAGTCAGGAAACGAAATGTACTTTTGATGCCTCCAAGGTCCTGACACCATAAGCACGTCCCATCTATTTGCTTTATTAATTAAACAGCACAGGGATGAAGTAGAATGTGAACCTACTTAAATGTTTTCCCTCGATCTCTCTCACACTCTCTCCCCCAGTCCCTCCACGCTGGAGGTCTAGGAAGGTCTAATGTACTTAAGGCCCTTAACCCTACACGCAGAGAGGTCGTGTGCATATGCTATGGTGGAGTCTAACAGAAGATGGTTTTCAACCCCAAGCCTCCATGTGGCACATTTATATCAAGGGTACAGCGAAACTCATCACTGTCTTCTGCAACAAAGTTAAATGTCACCCATAATTAGATTAACAAAGTCATTCTATGAGGAACACTCTTGCTTATTAACCTCACTCCTTCATTTAACCAGTCCCCTATGGTTTCTAGATTTTCCGACCTCAACCACACCTTAAGAACATAGGTCAAGTTGCTCTCCCCTAGCTTTTCTTTCTCTTCTGTCTGTTTTTCGATTCTCATTGAGGATATACTACACAAAGGGGTAGACATCACCGTCCCTAAATCCTTCCCCCTCCCCGTGACAGACCTGCAACCACTTGCTGCATGCATGTGAGCTAGATCCTTATCCGCTATGTTAAGCCCTTCCCTCCCTGCCTCTCTCCCCAACCACGTACGTGCACGGACATCAAAGTTGTATATTTATGTACCTTAATTTTACTCTTAAATTTTTACTCTTAAATAAAATATCGTTTGGAGTTTAACACATACTTCAGAATTACATTCTTTAAAGCAAGGGTTAAAAGCTACTAGTATAGATATGAGCAAAATAGTTGAGAGAAGTAAAAACGTTACATATATGACTTACCTGCTTAAGAGGGCGATTGTCTCCATCATTCAATCCTATAAATTTAGCAGAGAATGGTCTGGCCAAGCTACCACAACAAAAACTGGGGAAGCAGGAAAAGCCTGCCCAAGAGCAAGGAAACAAAGATGGAACACATACCCACACTTCAAGGACTTGACCTCACACCATGGATCATGCCAAAAGGAAATCTTTTGGCCAGAGCCAACAGTTAACCTGAAATTCTTCAGAAAGCCTAACAAACACTAAGATATTCTTCCATAGACCTAAGTGTCAATATCAATTCCCCCCCCCCCCTATCTTTGCCTACAAAAAGAAACTTCAAGGCTTCCGTTCTTCAGCAGAATTCCCTCCTTCCGTGGACCCTCCTCCCTCCGAGACAACAAAATTTCCAACCTGGGAAAGGAAGCGAGATTCGCTCATACAAACAAGACAACACACCTTCTTCCAGAAAAAAAAAAGCCTTACAACTCATATCATCTTTGCCAACAAAATATTACATTGAAGTTGACTGAGCCTATAGGTGAGAAGGAACAAAGAAATACTAAACATGCGAAGTAAGAATAATCGCTTCCAACCATCAATCCTCTTTTGTAACGCACAATCATCCCATACCAACAGTGTGGAATGAGAGGAATCACCTAAGCATTAAATGGCATCCATAAGTAAGGAAAAGAAGACCAGAACATGAAATTCCAGCACAGCTGCTAGAAAAAACAATCTCTGCATCTCACAACCAGGCATGATTTCATTCTTGCTCAAGCTGACCTGAAAACTCAGAATGCCTCAAATACATGGGAATGCACCTCAAGAAACAGAGTTTCTCTTCATGTTCAGCGAAATACCTAGTGCAACACTAGATGCCCATACCCACTCCCAAAATCAAAGCCCAAACACTAAATTCAGAAGCTTCGTTTGTATCCTGCTCAAAATTCAAGACGCATATACACTTAAAATAGAAAGACTTTGCAGTTCTAAAAATAGAACTTCACATAACACAGAGAACCTCTAATTCACATCTACTTCAAGTCTTCAACCTATTCTTTACCTCTCCACAGACTACATAAGAACCTCTAATTCACACCATAATGCCTTCTCAATCTCTGATTGTCAATCTATATTGGAACTCAAAATCCCTATATCAACTGCGCTCTCCCAACAAACCAAAATAGCATCTAATCTGCCTACCCACCTTTTGTCCTCCTCTCCCAATGAGAAAATCAGATGGAAGAAAAGACATCTTCATTTCCATAAAGATACCTATTGCAACCTTATCATCCTTCCAGTTTCTGATTCCCTATACCAAATAAAATTTACCATAATAACCAACCCCCTCCCCTCCCAAACACATTCACACAAAAGAAGAAGAAAAAGACGAATTTTTGGCGAACTTGACTAAACTTTGACCAAATATATATTCTTGTCCGTTCCTAAATTATTGTCTTGTTTGACCCGACACACGGATTAAGAAAAAACAATTGACTCAATTATTAATATTTGTATTTTTGTAACTACCTACTTTTACCCTCATGAAAATGAATGAGATGACAATGATAGCTTTTTGAAATTTTGAATAATTCAAACTCCCTCCAATCAAATTTTGAATAATTCAAATTCCATCTAACACTTTTATTAGCCATATAGTGGGTCCCATAAGTTAAGTGTAATAATTAAAAGGGTAAAATGGTAAAGATGCTTTTCTAAAAAGGAAAGTTTACAAACAAGACAATTTTTTGGAACGGACGAAAAAGGAAAGCAAGAAGATAATTTAGGAACGGAGGGAGTATAAATTTACTTGTCTTAACAAAATTACAAAAATGCAATTCATAGTATCATTATTGTTGTTTTTATAGTGAAAATTTTATTACCTAAAACATAAACATAATAGATGTATGTTTAATAATGCTTTGATACATACACATATTGTCTCTTAAAAATCAGAAAGGGACTCTTTGAGTGGAATGGAGGGAGTGTATTTTTGGAGAGATATCAAACTTTTTGACTTGGATAGTCAATAGTGTTTTGTAATGGCAGGTCTGTCGTGTCAATAGTTGGTCGGCTAACAATTTATTTCACTTATGGCAGCTATAGTGAAGGATATATCATCTATGCGGTCATCATAACCCTGAGTAATCCAAGGATATAATTAAATACTCTTTTATTGTAATTATATGAAATGTTGAACTTCTTTTATGAACACTTACACCTTCATCTAAATAGATAATAACATAATATATTACATAAGTGATTAGCTTTTGTGGCTGGGATTTCTCTTTACCTGAATCTACACCAAAAATATAAATAAATAAGTAGAAAGAACTGATTTGCTAGTAGCAAATCCCTCCCTCCCATAGAGAGTCTCTTTACCCCTTATCTGTTTAGGCACTTCACAAATGGGAGGGAGGGAGTATCAAATAGCCATAAGACGCACAAACTACTAGAAACTACCAAATATCTTCAAATTGTTGCTAATGTAAAACATGTAAACTAGGAATCTACGGTACCAGAACACATCCAAGTGCACCATACGTATCAGCAAATTTGATCCGTACTAGTACTTCAAACATATATCACAAAAAAATAGAGAAGCACAAAGAAAGGTAAGATTGTGGCTACGTACCCTCAAATTCTTTGCATCAAATTTCCCAAACATCATACCTGCCTGTTCGTCCGTCATCCATGAACAATCCTTTACACGTATCTCAGTTGGAGAGTCTCTCAGAAGGAGGTCCAAAATATGACTATTCATTTTCCGGGTATCACACAGCAAATTGGTTAACCTTCGCCTCAGCCAATCTGGTACATGATCAAGTGAAACAATAGCCTCGGAATCCTTGGCAAGGGCTCTCAAGCTAAGATCCAGCAGTGAAGGGGCAACAGGAGTCAGAATTTTAGAATTTGGGTGTTCTAAGGGCTTCCATTCAATCAACTGTTGAGCACTCCACTTCGTGTTTCGCTCTCTAAGTGTCTTCAGTGCAGAAGAAAATGGACCAGCAAAGTCTTCTAGCTTCATGTTAGCCTCTGTACATGGAATTTCTAGTTCTTGATTCTTTTTCAAAGGCTCTTGGGAATGCTCCTTGGGTTGAGGATTGGCACGTGCAAGTCGTGGACCATGATGTCTCGCAGTTTCCCGGAATCTAATTGCATTATCCGCCCTTCTTGCCTCCTCATGTAATCTGTCTGCTTCAAGCTTCTGGGCAGCTTCGTTTATCTTGATAACCTCAGAAACTTGAGAAACCCCAGACTCGATTAACTCCTGCACCTTGGTGCTCAATTCAAATTGTTTTATATCAGTTGCAAGTGATAACCAAGAATCAGCAACTTTTGCCTTTCCTTTTTCCTCTCTACTGTATCTCCTCTCAGTACCCATTGAGCTACTTACATCAGCATCCCAGTGTCTCTCGGTTGTTGCTAAATCAAGATCAAGACCTTGCGTAAGTTCTTGGGCAAATCCATTCTCTTTAGCTTTACCCTTTCCTCTATCATCTCTTGAACCCACAAACTGTTTATCATCGTCATCGTCAGATGAAATGTCAATAACGTCTGCTCTACTCTCAGCAGTTACAGATCTTATTTGAGTAAAATCTTGAAGACTCATTCCACTTATACCATAGCCCGCTTCCCAAAATGGTTTGTTGAGATCCAATTCGCATTTAAAAACCGAATCATCCATCCAATCGCAATAACCACCCACAGAATCTGGCCCCAACTTCTCCAATTCCCCCAGATTGGCCTTTTTATTGTCTTCCTCCATTCTAAGCCCTAAATCCCAATGCTGCCATGGATCAAATTCATTATCAAGAACTTCGTAGCCCAAATTTTGTAAACCACCTAACTGCAAGTTACCATTTGCTCCAATTTCCTTTTCATCTCCGTTACCAGTAAAACAAGTTTTGCCTCCTCTTTCCTCTAACGAACCCAACTCTCCATTACCCGTTACACGATTTCCAACCACTCCACCTTCAATTCCATCATCACCTGTTTCAAAACCCCTAGCTTTCTTCCCCCTCCCATCTCCCCCACTCCCTCCACTCACAGAACCCAAATTCCCTCCCAATTCACCCCCAATTCCATCATAACCCCTCTTGCCCCCATTCCGATCACCTGAATTGGACACGTTTCCAAACACTCGCCCATCATCCCTCGACCCCTCATCACAAGACCGCCCCAACCCCCAATTAAACTCCATGAACAAAACCCAACTCAAACCCTAACCCTAAATAAAACAGGGTTTCTCACAAACCCAAGAAATTCCCATAAAAAAACATGAAATTTCACTCGACCCACATAATTACCAAAACAATTAGAGAGAAAACAATCAAAAATTTCATGTGAAATCGGGAATTTTGAGGGTTCGATGAATTTGATAGTTAGAAATCGGTGAGGAGTGCATTTAAGTAGCAGAGTCGTTGATGGGATAGGAATAGTAATCTTGACAGAATCTAAAACCGTCATTGACATAAATATGTCTTTGTTTGGTTTGTTTTATATATGGAAAGTTGTCAAGAATAATAGATTTTAAAGCGAGAAAAGAGACGACTTTAAAGAAGCAGAAATTGCTGTGTAATTTTCCACTCACCGGGAGAGGAAAGGTTGGTTGTCTCTGTTCTTTGCTTTCCCGCGTCTAGTCAGTTTGGTTTCTGCTTAGAATCCATTTTTGGAAAGTTCATCCAAACTTAACTGTAAATAGTTCTCACCATCTTTGAAAAGCTAGTGTTAGAGAGTGAATATGTTAGAAAATTGAAAAATGATTGAATAATGCTAGGTTTATAACTCTTTTTACAAATATTGCTACAACTAGAGTTTGATAAAAGACAAAGTTGTAACAACAATATTTTAGAGAAAGATAATTTTGCCCTTTTATTAAGGTTTAATTGTAACAATAATTATAGAAAGAATTATAAACATAACAAAGTTGTAGAAAATTACTTAACTATGATAATCTATGACCTTTTTTATTATTATGTAAGTACGATGTGATGCATTAAAGGAATAGAAAATCTACCTATCGACAAAAATCAATATTCTAAAAACGAAAAAAGTGTGGTGTGCGGTTTGAAAAAAGGTCATATTATTTATTGATTTTCGAAAACATGAAATACAACACCATGCATTAAAACGAATAGAAAATCTACCGGATCAACAATGGCTTCACATCAGCTAACGAGTTCCCGAGGCAAAATGTTCACCATTACATTTATAATGCATTATTAAAAATATGTAACATTGCATTGATTGATGATAAACACTAGTAACATTTTTCATTGCAAAATATTTCGAGCATTTTCTTTTACAATATTAAGGAAATTGCAAAAAAAAAAAAATTAATACTAATGATATAATAAAATAAAAATCTAAGAGGCAATCTATTTCAAAATAAGCAATTTACTCGCTCCTTAAACTAAGTATCCTTTCTTAAAGTTTTCTTGTTTTAGAGTTCTTTGTCAATTTTACTAAAGTCACATTTTTCAATTATCATGACCTGGTGTAAACTTGCAATGCTATACGTGGATATTAATGACATTCATTTAAATATGATGATATACTAACATAAAAATTAACTTCCTTAATTTGTGATGAAAATCTCAACAACAACAAGAAAAAACACTCACTCTTTACGGATGGAGCCTTACAAACTTGTCTTTTCAATCAATAAGCTCAAATTCATTTTGTTGAATATGGCAAAATGGGGAACTTGTTCATTATATTTCACACTACACAGCCTAAATTTTGCAACATAAATTTATTTATTTTTACAAAATCATAAAAATTGTAATCCGTAATATTCTTAACGTAATTTTTAATAAATGAAATTTTATTTCCAAAAATATGTTTAAAGTAAGTTATATTTTAATTTGATTTAGTTATATGTTAATTTTTAAAAATGAAAAATAGACTCTTTAATCGAAAGGGAAGGAGTAACAAACTTGGCATAGAATTGGCCAAACTTAAACTCAGGGTTTCATGAATAAAGGTAAGATACAAAAAATGCCTCACAAAGCAAATTCAATGAATAAATAAGATACAACAGAAAAAGAGGCCCTTGAATCACAGCCAAACGTCTCCTATTTTTACACAAATACGGTCATACACCAAAGGCGTATCCCACTGCAACCAGAGCTCCTATAACGATTATCCAGAAACGAGGTCTTTCAGACCAATCATCAGCACGACTGCAATCATCATTTGCACCACTGAAGCATCCAGGTCTCGTTATCTTAGCCACACCTCCCTCCAACTGAAAGCTACTGTTTGTTTTCCCGTTACTGAACAGAAGACACCAGAAATAAGGCCCACCGCCGTCGGACCCACTCACGGCAGCACCAACCTCAGTGTGAGTCTTATTGTTGAGTATGCTCAAGCTCTTGTTATTAATCGTTAGAATGTCTGTGAATGCTTCGTCAGGCTTAAGGTATTTGGACTGGCAGCCGAGTAGTCTTCCAGTAATTGGGGAGAGCGACGAGGCCACAATGCCACAGTTGGGAGCAAAAGTTTCAACAAACTCCGAATCAGCGGGTTTCTTTGCGTCGGGACCACCCACTTCATCGCATTTGCCCGAGTAGGCTTTTATGTATTGCAGAGCTATGCATGCTAGGCCTGGATTGTCGTAGAGGGGTGATGCCTTATTGGCTGTTCTGTTGCTGTTCACCACAGCTACGAGCTGATCAGCTGGGTTGTCTGTGACATTTTCTGTTGTTTTCCAAGATAACTTTGTGAGATGCCAAGCAGGTTGGTATAAATTAACAAAGAAAACAATCTTGTACATAAGGAGCATGAAATTGAAGATTGAGACTGTATGGAGGCTGGAAAAACAAACATGCTTTACAAATTTTCACATTTGAAATACTAAAAAGAGTATAGTGTGTGCATGTGTGTGCGCGCGCGCGCGCGCGAGGACACTGCACATAAGATGTTTATAATGAACAGCAAGCAATACAGTATTTCACACAATATTCCTAACTGGAAAGAACTAATATACTCCCCCCATCCCAAAGAAGTAGTACACTTTCTATATTGAAAAGTGGACATATCAAAATCAACACTCAACATACATTTATAATGTTTTAGGTAATAAAATTTCAATAATTGAAACTGCATAAAAGATGCTACCAATTGCAACTTTTAGAATTTTGTATGGAGATGTAAATTTTTATAAAGCTTCGGTCAAAGTTTAATTAAGTTCACCACAAAAAAACAAATGGGACTCTATACTTCACTGGGAGGGGGAGGAACAAGAAAGCTTGAAATTCGAACTCTGCGATAATCCAGCTATCACGAAAAAGGAGTATTTATGTGTCTTTCATTCTCCAAGCAAATATACAGTTCCCTAAAGTCGAGTTTAGATTTCTGATTATGCATTTTAAGAAAAGCTGAATTTGTAAGGGCTTAAAAGAACAGTAGCAAGCGATAATGATGAGAGGAGTCCTGCTTTTATATTAGGAGCTCAGTTAAGGATAGGATCACCTTAAAGCAATCATAGAAACAGTACTTATCACAGGGATTTACATGTCTTTAGTAATGCAAAAGATGGGTCATATGCCAACTGCCAAGTTGCTTAACACTCAACAAGGCAAGATGAAAAGAGGTTTTCACCCTTCTACAGGAATATGTTTTGAAATGTTCAAATATGATTTCCCAATAAGGTAGTAGCTCTTGATTGAAAAGGAAGAAAATGGAAAGAAAATCCAACAGGACTCTTATATTTGAATTGCATTTTAGCTGAGACGATCCTTCTCATACTTTAAGTTAATTGAACACATTTGATTGGTTTGGACTATATCCCTTGCTGAGGACCATTTTCCATGCAACAGACTACCGTGTAACCCTGCAAAAATGGCTTCTACTTGAGGACTTTTACCCTCGCAGTATTGACACAACACTCTATGATCAACTCTTCTTATACAAGTTAGAAAGTTGGAATGAAAGATTTCCAGTCACGCCTTGATCGATGCTTCTCCCAAGTAGCGAATAGAAGAGTTTTCTGGATCCAGATCATAGCCCATACAAACTTAAACTGCGTTTGATTAACTTCTAAAGTCTAAACAGCTTATTTTGAAACTTACTCTCACACCTAGTGACACAGATCTCAGAATACTGGAATAGAGTGTGATATAAAAGAATGGTTCATGCAGACAGCACGAAGATCTTGGGTTACGAGTGGTTTAAATACAGAGAAAGCCATCCTATTTGATTAGGAAATTCACTATAACTACAAAGATCAAGGACCATATCTGATCAATCTCAAGTCCAAACCCAATCTTTCGTGCCATTCTGTAACTTTGATCCTCAATTTTGTCATGATGTTACATATTAAAAGTATACGCCATCCAGCAAGTGGCTTTTAAACCAAGAGGAAGTCCTAAACTTATATATCCTTAATTATGCATTTTTGTGTGTGTATGGGTGGTGGTGGTGGCGGGGGGATTAAATAACCAAACCAGCAATCAGATTAACAATTTTTAGCTGGACCTGAACTACATAAATCAGGAAGGAGTCTTGATAATTGACCATATACAATCTTTAACAATATCAGTGAACTGTAATGCACTTTACTACTGACGGTTGTGGGAAACAGAAGGAAGAAATGTAAACATATGCGAATGCTCAAGTTAACAATTCTAGATACTTAATAATCTTGCACAGACAAACACCAGACCTAGAGCTCCTAGAGCGACGTACCACAATCACAGTTTGATGACCCACTTAGGGACAAAAATCTTCAGATCAAGACTAAAACGACTAAAGAAGATCATGCTCCATCTAACTTGATTAACAATTTTAATTCATACTTGAATATATTCAATCAGCTGTTTTCATTTTTATTTTTTTGATTTAGAGGTAAGGTGGTGGTCCGGTCAGCTTGCGCACACCTCAACTAATCCACCTCCTTGGGCTGGTCAAAGGCAGTCCATTCACGCTAGGCCAGGAGGACTCAGACTCAAACTGGTGACCTCAAGGTAATCCTTGAAGCCCCTTAGCCAGTTGAGCTACCCCTTGGGGTTAATCTGCTAACATAACCAAGCAATTAATTACAAATTTTGAATCATCTCTATGTTGTGACTAAATGAGTTGGGCGGAAAAAAAAAAAAAAAAAACCTTAAAAGTAAGAGTTGGCTAATTAACTGAGGGGAACAAATTCGCCATTTGCACTCCAGTGTAGAGCAAACGAATCATCATGTGCCAGTGAAAAAAAGAACTATTCGAGTGAAATCGACTATTAGCATTGCCCAAAATTCAATAAACTAAAGACTTGCAGTATTAGAACAAGAGATCCATAAAGTGCAGGGATTGATCACAGAGTAAATGTCTGTAAACAGTAATATCTTGAATTTGAAAAATTAAACAAGGTTTATCCAGTGAAAAAGGACAATGCACTACTCTAATCAATGCATTCACATTTGTTGGAGTCACTCAATAACTAAACAAACAGAGCAAACTAAGTTCATAAACAGATCAAATCTACAATTACCAGCCAAAAAATATCTATACCCGTACTGCCCCTTTTTCTATACACTACAAACCAAAATCTGCAATCTAATACTATAGATTTGCAGAACACATATCAAGAACACACACTTACTTTGAGCATCAGCAAAAGCAGAAACCAAGAGAATGCAGACTACAAGAAACCAAGTATGAATCGCCATTGTTGAAGTGTGTGTGTGTGTGTGTGAGAGAGAGAGAGAGAGAGAGAGAGAGAGAGAAGGTGCTAGTGTTTGCGAACTAAGAAAGCAACGGTAGTTGGATTGCTCAAATGTCTACTTCGATCTGCTACACTACCAACCGGACATGAGTTTCGAAATAACTACCAAAATGCCACTGATTACTCCAGCCCTCCAATGGTGGATAAATTACGGGGAATTACAGACAGGTCATTTTTTAAACATTTATAATCGCTCCAGTCCACTCATTTTTTTTTAAATCAGAAAAAATGCATTTTTGGAGCGAAAAGACGATTATGTCATTAATGAAAGAAAAAAACACGCGCACTTCAGTAACCCAAGGCATCGCGATGCACTACTTTGGCAACGCGATGCACCACTTTTTGCATCGCAATGCAACAAATTGGGGCATCGTGATGCAATAATTGGTGCATCGCGATCATTGCAGCGCACTTTAGGGAACCAAAGCATCGCGATGCACCACTTTTGCAATCGCGATGCAATAATTGTTGCATCGCGATTCACCACTTTTGCAAATCGCGATGCACCACTTTTACAATCGCGATGCAACAATTTGTGCATCGGGATGCACCACTCTTGCAATTGTGATGCACCACTTTTGCAAATCGCGATGCACTACTTTTGCAATCGCGATGCATCACTTTTGGAATCGCGATGCACCACTTTTGCAATCGCGATGCAACAGTTGGTGCATCCCACTTTTGCAATCGCGATGCACCACTTTTGCATCGCGATGCACCACTTTTGCAATCGCGATGCAACAATTGGTGCATCGCGATCATCGCAGCGCACTTTAGGGAACTTGATTTTCATTTACTTTCGGGCGTTGCCCGAATCCCACGAGGACGCCGTCCTCGACCCTGCAACCCGACCGGCGTGTCGAACCCCGTGCGTTGCCCAGCATACTGCGATTGGCGAATTAAATCAGTCCAAGAACATCTTCCTTTGTTTTCGGACAGCACACTGTCAAGCTTAATTTGAAGCTCAAAAATAGTGTTTTTTGGTAGAAAATTTGTGCACAAATATAGTACTAAATTTGGATAATAATATGAGATTGATTTTAAACAAATTCGAAGCTTAAAACAGAGATTTAAGTGGCCAAAACAGCTCAAGAACAAAGAAAAACGGGATGAACTCTAAAAATTTAAATTTGATCAAATTTGTGTTTTATGCATGAAAATTGATACCCAAACATGAGGAAAGACTATATTAACAACATGAAATCATTTATACATCAATTTGAATCTCAAATCTGAAGCATTGAGGGTATTTTAAGAATAAAATTTTCAAAATGCCTTTTAGCGGTTAAAAAAAAAAGGGTGTACTAGAGAGAAAAAAAGTTTGAGAAAGTGGACCGGCCAACAATTTCTCCATAAATTACCAAAGGGCCGAGTAGAGTTGAAGGGTTAGAGACAGCGGACCGTGAGCCAGAAAATATTCGAAATGGTCCAAAAGCAATAGGAAGTCAAAAAATAACTACTCCTGACATAAATATCTTTTCCAGCTTTTGAATCCTTAGAGCATCCACAACGTGGATATTCTTAACAAATCTTCTTAGTTAGGTCCCGTTGCTACTTATACATTTTTTTTTTAATTTTATCTTTTCATTGTTAATCTTCTTGACATATTTTCTTAGCTTGATCCCACTGTCACCTCATTAACTTTACACATTAATCTTATTTTTATATTTTTCAAACAAATAAAATTATTTAACTTTACTTAATATATTTTATATTTAAATATTCCATAAAAATAAATTAATTTATAAATAAAGAAATTAATTAATTTATAAATAATAAATTACTCTTAAATTATTTTATTTATAATTTAATTAATAAATAATCTATAAAACACATATTGTACGTAACTCGTAAAATAACATAAATAGAAAGTTTCATAAAACGTTAAAATTTTAAAAATACATAATTCAAAAGTTACATAAAACATAAATACTTAAAAATTACATAAAAACATGAATAATTAGAATTACAAAAAAAACGTGAATAATTAAGCTCTATCACTAGTTATCGCTGTAACGACGCCATATATGCTCAACCAAGTCGGCTCGAAGTTCATGATGTATGCTTCTATCACGTACCTCAAAATTTCGCTAAAGATATTCTTGAAATGCTTATGTTGACCCATGGTTGACTTGTGGAGAGTCATATACGGTATCATCAGCCCAATTCGTAACGTGATCACCCTCATCCTCGACAATCATGTTGTGTAGAATAATGCATGTGAGCCTTATTTCTTTTAAGTTATCTCTATACCAAAACCTGGTAGGACCTTTGATAATTGCCCATCTTGATTGGAGTACTCCAAATGCTCGTTCGACATCTTTTCTTGCAGCCTCTTACATCTCTTTGAATTTTTTTCGATTAGCATCCGACGGGCACGAAAAACTTTTTACAAAAGTAGCCCAATACGGATAAATTCCATCAGTTAGGTAGTATCCTTTTGTATACTGTGTGCCATTGACTTCAAAATTGCACGGCGGTGCATTTCCTTCGAGTACGTTATTGAACAAAGGTGATTCGTATAGCACATTAAGATCATTACGAGAACCCGTGACCCCAAAGAATGCATGCCATATCCATAAATCTGCAGACGCAACTACTTCGAGCACAATTGTTGGCTTTCCATGACCTCTTGCATATTGACCTTGTCAAACAACTGGACAATTTTTCCATTCCCAGTGCATACAATCAAAACTTCCTAACATACCTGAAAATTCGTGCCTCTGCTCATGCATTTGAAGCAGACGTTGTGTATCATTACCATTTGGCCTTCTTAAGTATTGACCTTTAAACAATTCAATAATACATCGACAGAAGTTGAACATGCACTCAATGGCAATTGTTTCTCCCAATTAGAGGTACTCGTCGAGATGATCGGCCGGAACTCCATAAGCCAATTGACGGATAGCTGCCGTGCATTTTTGAAGTGGTGAGAGACCTACTTTTCTGAATGCATCACACCTCTGTTGAAAATAACTTGAATGATTCTCCAATGCATTAATTATGTGAATGAATAAGTTTCTATGCATTCGGAAGCGTCGACGAAATATATGATCAGGATACAATGGCTGAGATGAGAAATAGTCATTGACAAGTTGAGTATTTCCCCTTTCACAATTTCGTTGTATATACCTCCTCTTTTTCCTTTGCCGCCTGTCGATGTTGGCTTTGGCCCTTTCAATCATCTGTTGGTGTAATGCAATTACCTCCATAAACAATTCTTCACCTTCGGAAGTGTTGGTTTCTTCGTTGCGTTCTTCGGGATCACTGCTTGTGGTAGAGGTAGTTGTAGAGGAAGAAGACATATTTGGTGGTAAAATACAAGGGCTTATATCTTGAAGGTTTGTAGATTGTAGATTACAACTACTTCCCATCTATATATACGACTAGTTTACAACGGCTAGTTTCATTAATAACTAAAGATACATAAAACAACGATGACTAAAGTTACATAAAACATTAATAATTAAAGTTACATAAAACAACGATGATGAAAGTTACATAAAAGCATCCTAATATTAAAAGTAGAGTTACATCAAACAACGAGCACTACAATTCATACCCTTGCTCCTTCAACCGCGCCTTTATTACCTCACATCCGCGTTGATGTAAGGCAAGGTTATCTGGAGTCATATTCAAGGTATCTTTCGTAAGAAAACTTATGTCTCTGACGAACCTTTCGCGCTCCTTTGTTGATGCTCTTTGTCGCCTCGCTTCTGCTTCAATCATCTTACTTTTCACTTCAATCTTTCGATTTTTCGCTTCAATTTTTTTAATCTCCGTGTATTTATCCAACCTCAATGAAAGCTGAGAACTAATCATCTCGAACCTATCTACATTCGAAGGATTTTTGGCTTTTCCTTTAGCTTTACCTTTCCTCTTTGCCGCCTTTTGTCCAATCGGACGAGTACGTAAATCGATTTCCTCCACATCTTCAACATCCACACTAGTGTTCGAATGCCTTTCCTCAGACGTCCTAGACTTTTCGTTGGTGTGAAGAATATCCCCTTGTGAAGAAAATGAAGCAGCAGATCTTAACACATCCCAAACATGTTCGAAAGGAAAGTGTTGACTTTTTTCTTGATGGTATTCCGCCCTTGCATTTTTCATTAAAATACCATCGCTCCAACCGCTATGTTTATATTTCTCAAGCCTATTGACGATTTCGTTGAAGCTTCTCACCGATGGAGCAATTCTTTGTGACCAACGTGGTGTCAACTTCGCGATATCTCTCGGAATTGATTCGCTTGGGCGATGTTCGTTGTAGTACTCAGCTACACGCTTCCAATATTGCGCACTCTTTTGACTATTACCAACCATTGGACATTGGCCAACAGTCATCACAGCTTCCGTCAGCGCAATATCTTCATCCTTGGTCCATCTTGTACGTGATGACTTATGTTTTTCTAGTACCGATTCCAATTCGTTGTCCAAATCAATTGTTTCTAAATTGATTTGCGTCTCAGGAACCGATGATGGCATTGCCGATCCCTTACCAGACAAAGTCGCGTCCATGCTTGTTCTTCGGGAATCATTAGAAGATTTGTTGAATGGAGAAAATGCACGAGGCGGACCTTGCATGAAAAATTATTTTTCAGTAGGTTGCCAATAATTCGGAGCAAAAGGAACGTTACTAGACGAATTCCCAATAGTTGGAGGAACTTGAAAATCCTGAAAATTTCCAAAATTTGGATAATTGGGAGAATTTGAATAATTTGGAACATTTGGATAATTTGGAACATTTGGATTGTTGGAAAAATTAGGCGGGTATTGAGGAGTAGATGAAAATTGAGAATATTGAACATTCGCAGGAACACGAGTTTTGTGTATTTTGATTTTCTTCAATATCTGAAGAATTCAATAAATTTTGGAAAAAATTACTATCTCTTCGATCTATTTGAAAAGTGAGTATATAGAGAAAGTGATTTTTTAGAAGAGATGAAGAAGAATTAGAAGAGAGAATGAAGTAGTATAGAGAATGAAGAAGTTATAAAAAAAATGATTTGAAAGTTGAGGTGTATTTATAGGAAAGAAGTAAAAAAAAAAAAAGACAAAAAACGGTATAAAAAAAAGGGTAAGGAAAAAACGGTAAAGAAAGAAAAAAGTTAGCTGCCAAAAAACGTTGCTGCCAAAAAAAAGAACAAAATTTAAAGAAGTTTGACCCACCTCCCCCAAAAAAAAGTTGCTGAATTTGACTTTTTCCTTTTTTTTTTTTTTTCTCATTCTCTGTTCCTTTTCCTTTCTTCTTATTTAAGAAGAGAACTATCTTCTTATTTTAAGAAGAAGGCTACCATTGTTCAATTTTTTCTTCTTATCTAAGAAGAAGGCTAAGAATACAACAATGTAGGTGCTCTTAGTTTTATTTATTTTAATTTTTAAAAATTATTTAGAATGCGTTTATCTTCCCAGATTTAAGAGTTTGATTTTAAATTTTCTGTTTTGCTTGTGTAATGATTGAAGAAAAAATGATAAATAAAGAAAAAACTTTGGGAATAAAGAGAGAGAAACTCTAAAACCACCAAAATCAGATTTTAAATTACAAGACAAATATGATTTTAGTAAACCACGGTGGACGAATATGATCATGTCAAAATGTTATTGAAAATCATTTGATGAATTACAAACCAAAAAAAAAAATCATTTGATTTATTTGGATAAAACATATGTACTTTAGATGTATTTTCAAATTCATAGTTATAGTTTTTGTAATACAATTATACTCTTAGAAGTTTAATTGATATATATATATATTTTGAGTAACAACACTTATATGCCTGTGTATTGAACTATGAAAAATATACTTTTAAAAAAGTCTTCTTTAACCCATCAGACAAATGAAAATATCAATTGACTCTATTATAAGTAGTTGTATACTTTAAACTTTTCAACGTTACTCATGTGGCATTGCGATCTATCAATTAAAGAAATAGGTAAACAATGATAAAATGATAAAAATAACATTTTTCAAAAGGAAAAAGTCTATTGTTGCGCATTTGGCTTGCCCTTGACAAACAAGCACTTGAACTTAAATACATCAATTGAATACTTAAATCTACTTCTAACTATAAAAATACTACCCTATTAAATATAAATTTGAATATTATAATAAAAATAATCAAATTTAAAAATAAAACTCATCCAATCTTGTCTTACATCAAAAGATATAATTTTTATTTTTTTAACTAATATAAGGAGTCGATGCATAGTTTACAAAATTTATATTTTGTGCCAAATTAAGTTAGTTATAAGAAAATAATGGGAAAAATTATATAAATGACCATCGTACTATTATTTGGTAACTGATTTGACCCCGTACTTCCAATATCCTAAATCTAACCAATATACTTACGAATTGAGTGCAAGTCTTTCTGTCTAACGGGTCATCCATTTTTTTAACGGCTATTAACTCTCCATCCTATTTTTTAAAGGGCTGCTGATATGTTCTACGTGAACCATTTTATAAGGGGTATTTTGGGCCAATTCTTAGCATCCAAGACTACAATGACTAGTTCTGAACCGAAATTCGATTCATTCAACAACCAGCACGGTCGGAAGTCTTCAAGCCCAAAAACTCAAGGGAATGCTTGGTGCAGCACGTGACAAACTTGAATATCCCTCATAAAATGGCTCACGTAGACCATATTAGCAGCCTTGTTAAAAAATAAGATGGAGAGTTAACGACTCTTAAAAAAATGGATGGACTGTTAGTCAGAAGGACTACATTGCACTTAATTCGTGAGTACATTTGTTAGATTTAGAATATTGGGGGTACGGGGCCAAATCAGTTACCAAACGATAGTACGATGGTCATTTATATAATTTTTCCAAAAATAATGTAACATAATATGTCAACTATTCATTGAATAAAATAGTTTAATTACATAATCAATAATCAAAATTATCATCAAAATTGTTGTCATTACAACTATATGCCTTAGAAATCTAATATTTTCTTAATCAATCTATAATCAATAATCGACATATCTTTAAATATATATATATATATATATATATATTATGTATATTTAAATAGGATGAGGTATAAATGGTGATCCCGCAGAAATGGATATGGTGACCACGTCGGATCCACGCTTGTAGCTAGCTCACGATCAGGATGCCTCGGCTCTCTAAAGGCTCTTCTTATTGGGACTATTTTGTCACGAGATGGTGGGCCTACAACAGTTTGACAAAGAAAAGAACCATTAGGGGTGTCGGGGGTTTGACCCGACTATTACCCTCCAGTGTGAGAGTCAGTTTGAGTGTATTAAATATATGGAATGTGATTGGCAAGTTGTCGCTTCTAACTCTCACTAAGAACAATGAATGCAGATTGTAAGCAAGTGAATAAATGTAAGCTTCACCGATATGTTCTACGTGAACCATTTTATAAGTGGTATTTTGGGCCAATTCTTAGCATCCAAGACTACAATGACTAGTTCTGAACCGAAATTCGATTCATTCAACAACCAGCACGGTCGGAAGTCTTCAAGCCCAAAAACTCAGGGGAATGCTTGGTGCAGCACGTGACAAACTTGAATATCCCTCATAAAATGGCTCACGTAGACCATATTAGCAGCCTTGTTAAAAAATAAGATGGAGAGTTAACGACTCTTAAAAAAATGGATGGACTGTTAGTCAGAAGGACTACAATGCACTTAATTCGTGAGTACATTTGTTAGATTTAGAATATTGGGGGTACGGGGCCAAATCAGTTACCAAACGATAGTACGATGGTCATTTATATAATTTTTCCAAAAATAATGTAACATAATATGTCAACTATTCATTGAATAAAATAGTTTTATTACATAATCAATAATCAAAATTATCATCAAAATTGTTGTCATTACAACTATATGCCTTAGAAATCTAATATTTTCTTAATCAATCTATAATCAATAATCGACATATCTTTAAATATATATATATATATATATATATATATTATGTATATTTAAATAGGATGAGGTATAAATGGTGATCACGCAGAAATAGATATGGTGACCACGTCGGATCCACGCTTGTAGCTAGCTCACAATCAGGATGTCTCGGCTCTCTAAAGGCTCTTCTTATTGGGACTATTTTGTCACGAGATGGTGGGCCTATAACAGTTTGACAAAGAAAAGAACCGTTAGGGGTGTCGGGGGTTTGACCCGACTATTACCCTCCAGTGTGAGAGTCAGTTTGAGTGTATTAAATATATGGAATGTGATTGGCAAGTTGCCGCTTCTAACTCTCACTAAGAACAATGAATGCAGATTGTAAGCAAGTGAATAAATGTAAGCTTCACTGAAGTTGTCTTCTTTAGAGTAAATGTTACCTTAGTCATAAATGGAATTGGCTCCTGGTATTTATAGCCAGAGGTGGCGTTCGTAGTGATACAAATTGTGCCACCTACTTGATGAGGGATGCATGTACATTGAGGGGGGCCATGCTGTTGTCAGAATTAAGTTGATAAATAGAGACTTCCCTCCTGGGGAAGTGGGAAGCTAATAACTATTGACAAAGGCTCACGCCAAAGGAATGTCTCCTTCCAGTGAGAATGTCTTGATCTGCTAGGTTAGGTACTGAGAGACAGTAAGCATTTAATGCTCTGAAGCCGACCTGGACCGAGGTCGCGCGTTGCTTGCCTCAGAGTCAACCTCGTTGGTGACGAGGTCGATGATGGTCGATGCCGATGATAGTCTTTGGTTAGTACTCAGCATTCATTAAATATGGAGGGCGTGCATGAGCTATGCATGAACTTAGCCGTTTACACTACTCCATCAGTATTTCCTACCTCGGCCTTGGGACCCAAGGCTCTATAATGAGAGATTCTCACTCAGTTCATATCTTTAGTGTTGGATCATGTCGAGGTCTGGCTTAACCGATGACCTCGGCCTTGGGACTCAAAGCTCTATAATGAGAGATTCTCACTCAGTTCATATCTTTAGTGTTGGATCATGCCGAGGTCTAGCTTAACCAATGACCTCGGCCTTGGGACCCAAACCTTTACTGCCAACGGGGATCTTAAGACCCACCTGAGGTTGACGTGGAGGACACGTATTATGAATATTTGGGAGGATCCCGTCAGTAGCCCCCGAGTCCTTGGCTGAATGGATTCATCCTGAAGACGAGGAATTTGTCTTTAGAGCTCGGCGCGACCATGTTGAGGATAATTATGTTGAGGTCGTGACTTGTCCTCGCAGCAATTATGAGGGCGAGCTGGTCTTTGACTGTTCCTTGGTAATGTCTTGGGAAGATGCTTTACTTAGGGTCACATCAATTAATTATGAGCGGGATACACGATGTTGCTTTGCATTTAATTCGTGCCCCTTCAAATTTTAAAAATGCGGCTGAACGCGCTCTTAGCCGCGCAGTCCACCTCACGATGGGAAGCTTACAAGATACACCAAACTAGGATCCGCGCATTTTTTACCCGGGTTGATCCGATGACCCGGGTTATAAATAGATAAAGTCACTGTTGCGTTTCACTTTTCGTCTAAAACCCTAAAAAATTCTCTGACTCCGGTGGGCACAAGTGATTTCCGACAAAGTCCAGTTGTCTCGAACAATCTCTGCTTCCGCTCATTCCAGCTGCACTAACACGATTTCACTCCGTAGGTTAGTTTCCTTCTCACTTTCTCCTTCCTTTGGTACCACTTTTGGCCTGTCTTGTGTCTGTAAATCGTGTTGAATATATTCGCATTCTGCCGGTGACATTGATTCCGGTGTCTTCGATTTCAGGCAGACTGTCCATCTTCCTCTTTCGTCTCTTCAAATTCCTCCTTAATACAGGTAATCTCTTTGCTCCTTGTTTAAGAAGTTTTCAAATTTCGTTTTAATGTCTTTTTTGGAAGGAGTTAAGTTCGTGTTTCCTCCTGTTGAGCCTCTAAGTTCGACATCCGCGTCGAGCTTGGATTCATCGAGCTCACCATGTTCCTCGAGCTCGACGTCTGATACTTCCTCCCCCGAAATCTTTGCTTGCTCTCCTTCGGGGAATAACATATATAGACAAAGTAAAGGTCGCTGGGTCTTCATGCCCCCTAGCGCGGCAAAGACATATTTGATAAGTCAGGGTGTCGAGGTAGAGGGTTTCTTCGTAGTTACAGACGACCTTTATACTTTCTCCGACCTTCCCTCATTGACGCCGATGTAATTAATTCGACCCAGTGAGGTCGTAGGCGAGCTTTGGGATCATTACTTTACCATTGATAAGATAATAACTCGTATTAAGGCAAATCGAGAGAGAAAGACTCAAGAGGCCATCGAGGCTGAGAAAGCTCGCTCTGGCCGAACTAAAACTCGCGAGGTCCCTAAGCCTGAGAGGTCTTATTCTGGCCAAAAGAGATACAAGATGTTAGCTCGCGACCCCTTATCAGCTCACAATTTCAAGTCGTTTAATTAGTCTGCCTCTGTGCAGATGGCAAGGATAAGGGGCGGAGCTTCTACTTCTGGCCGAGCTGATCCTGAGCAACCCGAGGCCAAAAACAGCAGAGCCCCCAAAGCTTGGGTCAACCAGATTAGTGCTAGAGACTTAACCCTCTGGAACAACGACTATAACCATGTCTTCAACGATTTTCGGGGATCATTCATGGCCGGCGATGATCTGGCCAAGCTAAGGGGTTTAAAAGGTCGGGTTGGCTTTTACCTTAGTTTCTTTGAGGTGGGCCTGCGTCTTCCACTAGACCCTTTCTTCTGCTCGTTTCTAGGCGAGATGTCAGCTCATCCACTGTACCTTTCACTCAATACAGTGAGGATGCTAACGAGCTTCGCGGCTGTTGCTCGTTTGCTTGGCTTCGAGCCCAGTGTCAACCTCTTCCGTCACTATTTCCTCGTCTGTCAAACCCTTGACCGTACCCGGATCAACTGCAAGTCCCAAAATTTTGGGGTAAAATTGTTCACCGAAACTCCGAACAAGGTGAGCGGTTGGGCGGATAAAGTTATCGGGATAGAGAGTCGAAGAGGTTGGAATTTTCCCCTCCCAACAAGGCACTATGAAATCCCAGCTCGCAAGAAAGACGAGCTTACAGCGTACGAGCAGCAAGCTAAGGCTGCTATTGAGGGCGAACTAGGGTTCGAGGGGAAAATATCAGCCCGTTTGTATAACTGAAAGAGGATCGTAGATGATGAGAAGTTGTTACGAGTTGCTGGTATTTCGTGGAAGGTGCTCGATGAAGTGACCCCGCTGTGCGCTATGCCTCCGATAAAAAGCTTTCCTGGTTGGTGCTTGTACCAAAATCTGCATTTTTGCGAGCAGTGCCCGAATTGTTAGGGAGAGTTAGAGAAGGGATGCGACCATAGTAAAAACTTTTAGCCTCTGCTCGTACTTTATTTTTGAATTGCCAGCTTTTGCTCAATTGTCTAACTTCCCATTTTATCTTGCAGCGATATTTAACCTGGATAAATTTATCGTTTCAAAAGGGGGATTGGCTGAAGCTACTAGAGCTCGTTCTGAGCAACTCCCCGTCAATTTGAGTACCGCCCAAGATGCTGGGACGGCTAGGCCGATTCCTACCGTGACGGTGGGCCCTGTCCCTTCCAAAGGTCAGGTCACTGAAAAGTCGCCTAAGGCCAAAACTGTAAGGTCTAAGCCTTCGACAGCTTCGGAGCCTCCTCGCAAAAAGAAGATGGTTTTCGTTAAGACCGGGCTTGTTGACTAGGAGGATGCTGAGGAGGGCGTTCACCCGGACCACAACCAACCATCTTGCGATGGAGAGGATGCAGCTTCTCGGGACGTCGGGTGTTGCCTCATCCTCCGATGCTTAGATGATCAGCTTATGGAGAGGATGAAGGAGATGGGTCGGATGCAGCTTCTCGGGACGTCGGGTGTTGCCTTTGGCGAGGTATCTTTTTATCATTTTCTTTTATTTTGAGAAGTGACTTGATTCTTTTTCTAATCGAGCTGATTTATTTGTGCAGTTGGCCACAGCACTGCATACACTAGGCACCGAGCTCAGCGAGGCCCGTTCCGAGGTCAAGAAACTCACGACTGACAAAATCTAACAGAATAACAAGCATGGCCGGATGATCAGCGATCTCCGAGCTGCCAAAGAAGAGGTCAAGCGAGCCCAAGCCCAGCTCGCCGTTTTCGAAGACCTTAAGAAGAAATTGGAGACAAATCTTGAGAGGGTCGAGGGATCGGCGAGGAGCCTGGCCGAGGAGAAGGACATCTTATCAGAAGACAAGCGACAGCAGAGCGGCGAGCTTCTGGTTTCGAGGAAAAGGTTAATCGTCTTGAAGAAGAGCTTGCTGCCGCTAGGAGCAACCCCCCTCGCGACCAGGTTTTAAAGGAATTTCAGGAGTCCCCTGCCTTTGGTGAAGCGATTGTCCCATACTATATCCGAGGCAGGGAACATATTTTGAGGATGGCCGCTGGATCCAGGATCTGTCTAAGCCGTTTGTTGGAGTGGGGCCAAACTAAATTTTTTGGTGACCTGGCAAGGTGGGCACGAGTTGGTGCCTTATGAAGAAGACGAGCTGGTCATCTTACACGCCGATGATGCTGAGAAGGGGAAGGAGCCTTGGACTCCACCTACTCCACTTAGTCACAACTTCAGGAGTGTGGTGAAGATCCTTCAAGAAAACCCGGCTGCCACTTTTGATGGTGATACCAGGCTCAGGGATTTTGAAGGCGAGAAGACCAATCAAAACCAGCACAGCGAGGCCGTTAGGGATTCTGATCGAGCTTTGTAGCTTTTATCCTCGTTGTGTCGAGATTTGTCTTGGTCTTTGCCTTGTAACTTTTGTTTGTATTTTCGATACTACTGGCCTTTGTGCCGATGTAATATAATGCAATTTATTTTTTGATTTTCTTTTTATATTGTCTTTATTTATTGGATTAGATTGCAGAGTAAATCTCAAAATGTGGCTAGTAGGCCGTTTCGTTTCTGGATGAGTATGCTCGATTTTTTGCGAGGTGATCTCCTCATCTTAGCCGAGTGGTAGGGCAAAGCTCCACCATATTGAGGCGAGGAACTTTGGGGGGAGCCTTGGTGTTCAGCCTTTTCTTTTGGCGAGGAACTTTTAGCTCGTAAATAACTTTTAAGGTTCCACCTTGTTTAGGCGAGGAACGCTCTTAAGTGAGTTTTTAGGCGAAGAATAAGCCGTAATTTTCTTTGACGTGAAAAATAATAACAATTATTAATGAAACCCATGATTCTATAACTTAAGGGCATATCAACATTGTTTTTCAGAGAGTACAAAGAAGATTTATTTCTATTGATAATATCTTCGAAGGTGGTCGGCATGCCATAGATTCTTCAATTCCTTTCCGTTTTGCTCGGCTAACCTATAGGTTCCTTCTCAAATCATGCCCGTGACTCTGAAGGGTCCTTCCCAATTAGGTGAAAGCTTATTTCTGCTCGCATTTCAACCTGTGACCTCGATCTTTCGAAGTACCCAATCTCCCACGGAGAAGGATCTTGGCTTTACCTTCTGGTCATGGTGGCTCTTTGTGAGCTGCTTGTAGTTTACCATCCTCATCCTCGTTTCAAGCCTTTTTTCCTCGAGCTGGTCCAGGTCAAGCATCCGAGCTTCTCTGTTTGTTTCTTCGTTGAAGTGAGTAACTCGGAGGGTTAGAAGGGCCATTTCTACGGGTGTCATGGCTTCTGAGCCGTAAGCTAAGGCGAATGGAGTTTCTCACGTTGGTCCTCGGACCGAGGTGCGGATGCTCCATAACACTGTGAGGAGTTCGTCGTACCATCTACCTTTCTTCCCATTAAGGCTTCTTTTCAGGGCATAAAGGATCTGCTTGTTTCCTGCTTCTGCCTGATCGTTTCCTTGGGGATGGGCTACCGAGGACATCCAGTGTTTGACCTTCATACGCTCGCAGTAAATTTGGTTGAGAATTGAGTTCCATGGTTCGAGACGATCACCCGGGGTAGCCCAAATCGGCACCAGATGTGGTCGTGGATGAAACTGATGGCCTTGTCTTCGGCGATGCTAGCTAATGGTTTTGCCTCTACCCATTTAGTGAAGTAATCGACAGCGACGATTACAAACTCGCAATTGTCTTTAGCCTTGGGGAAAGGACTGATGAGGTCTATTCCCCACATGTCGAATGGCCATGCCGCCACAACTGGAGTCTAGGGGACTGCTGGTAGGCGAGGGATGTCAGCAAATCTCTGACATTTATCACATTTTCTCACGTATGCCTCTGCGTCCTTCCGTAAGTTTGGCCAATAATATCCGTGGAAGATGATCATGTCTGTCAGTGTCCTTGCTCCGGGGTGACCTCCGCAAACGCCTTCGTGTACCTTGGCGAGGAGATCTTCCATTACCTCTGGCCGCACGCACTGAAGGAGGGGCTTGGTGAACGATTTTTTGTAGAGAGTGGCTCCAATCACCGTGTACTTGGTAGCTCATTTTCTCAACACTTGGGCCAGGTTGCTATCGTCGGGCTGTGTTCCCAGCTCGATGTTTTCTTGGATCTCGTCGATCCAACATTTGTCAGAGGCAATGACAGGTAAGATTTCTTCTCGGCTGATAGAGGGGTTTTCAAGGAACTCGACCAATATTTCTCCGGGGAGATCCTCGAGCTCGCCAGAAGCTGTCTTTGACAAATAATCTGCCCGAGTATTATTTTCACGGTCGGTCTGTTCTAGTTCCCAGTATTTGAGTCCACTTAACAGCTTCCTTGCCAGCTCGCAGTATTTCAGTAACGTGGGGTGGATAGCACCGTACTCCCCTGAAATTTGCTTTACAACGAGCTGTGAGTCGCTGAAGATGATGAGGTGCTCTACCCCAATTTCTTTGGCTAGTTCGATTCCGGCGATCAGAGCCTCGTATTCAGATTGGTTGTTTGATGCGGGGAACTTGAAGCGGATGGCTTTGCTGATCTCTCCTCCTTCCGGGGATACCATGGATAACCCCGCATCGCTGCCATTTTTGTTGGCTGAGCCATTAACATGTACTGTCTAGTAGATTTCTGGTCTTGCCGAGGATTTGGACTTTATCCCCCATTTCAGCGAGTTTGATAATTTTGTTGACGTGCTCTTCCCTTTGTGCTCGACGGGGATCGTATCATCGCTTACAAACGATGTTTCGAAAATGAAGTCGGCCAAAAACTGCACTTTGATCGCCTTTCGTTGTTCGTAAGTGATGTCATAACCCGACAGTTCGACTGCCCATTTCATCATTCTTCCTGTAACGTCAGACTTATGAAGTATCTTCCTTAGGGGCAGGTCGGTGTAGACAATCATGGCGTGAGCCTCGAAGTAGTATTTCAGTCTTCTAGCAGCTACGACCAGTGCTAAGACTACTTTTTCGACGTTCAAGTACCTTGTCTCTACATCGGTTAGGGCGTGCAAGACGTAGTATACCGGCCTTTGTTCGTCATCGTCTTGTCTTTGCAGAACCACTGCTACCGCAAAATCCGCTGCAGCGAGGTATATGGAAAGGACCTCGTCAGGTGCCGGGCTAGAAAGTAACGGCGGGCTGCCGAGATACTCTTTTAACTCAGTAAATGCCTTGTCACACTCCTCGTTCCAGGAAAAGCTTTTACTTCCTTGCAATACCCTGAAAAATGGCAGGCTTCTATCCGCCGCTTTGGCGATGAACCAGCTCAAAGCTATTATGCGCCCATTCAACTGCTGGATTCCTCGTATTGAAGTCGGCGGGCGCATATCTACCAAAACTTTGATTTTTTCTGGGTTGGCCTCAATACCCCTTGCGTTCACAATGTATCCTAGAAACTTTTCCGCCGTTACTCCAAAGGCACATTTGGCGGGGTTTAATTTCATTTTGTTCTTTCTAAGATTGGCGAACGTCTCTTGCAAATCGGTGATGTGGTTGGCGTCTTTGGTCTTGATGACCATGTCATCGACGTACGCTTCCACATTGCGGCAGAGCTGATCCCCGAATACCCTGTTGACCATTCTCTGATATGTCACTCCTACATTTTTTAGCCCGAAGGACATCATTTTGTAGCAGTAGAGGGCCCCTGCAGCTCGAAAGGTAGTCAGTTTCTTGTCAGCTAGCCACATCCTGATTTGATGGTATCCCGAATAGGCATCTATAAAGCTCAGAATCCTATGCCCTGCGATCGCATCGACGAGCTGATCTATTCTGGGGAGAAGGTACCAGTCTTTTGGGCAAGCCTTGTTTAGTCGGTAAAGTCTACACACATGCGCCATTTTCCACTCGTTTTCTTCACCATTACAACGTTTGCGATCCAGTTAGGGTATAGAATCTCCTCGATGATCCCAACTCGCAACAATTTTTCTACCTCTTCTTTGATTGCGACTTGTTTTTCTGGCAAAAAGACTCGAGGTCGTTGCTGTATTGGTGTGACAGTCTCGTCCACACTTAACTTATACACAGCAACCTTTTCGTCAATGCCCTGCATGTCCTCGACTTTCTACGCGAAGACATCCTTGTTGGCTCGTAGGAACTCAATGATTTCCTTCATCTCCTCCTGGGGAATCTCCATTCCTACTTTGATTTTTTGCTCTGAGTAATCGAAATTTATAACTACCTCGTTTACGTCTTCGTGAGGTAGTATGTCGGGCTCGTTTCGGTTATCCAGGCTTTCGATGACCACCACTTCATTGCGAGCTACGCTTTTATTTTGGGCAACCGGTCCGAGCTTGATTATGTCGGTCATTTCGGAGTCCATGCCATCACCTTGTCGCGGGCTACTTCGCCTAGCTCGCTTTGATTGCTATGCTTGAGTGGGAGTCGGGCTGGGCTCCTTGGCCTGATCTCTAGTTTCACAAACTTTTTCAGCCATCTTTTCGGCTTTCATGCTCTCCGCAGATCTTCCTTTCTTTGAAACCACGTCCTCGGGAAGATTCTCTGAGGTTGTTTATATTATTTTTCCCTTTTTCTTCCCCTCGTTTTATCTTACCATCTTCAGGTAATTGAGGGTGCTTTTGGGGTCATTTCTCATCATTCCAATCCCTTGTTTTGTTGGAAATTTGATCCTCTGGTGAGCTAGAGAGGATATCATATCAAATTTTATCTGGGCTGGCAGTCCGAGGATGGCATTGTACGGGGATGCCAAATCGAGGACGAGGAAAGTAATGTCTTCTATTCTTGTCTGCTCCTGTTCACCCAGGGTGACCTGGAGGGTTCCCTTAGCTCTGACCTTGTGACTAGTGAATCCTTCGAGTTGTGCGCCGCTAGGGGTGAGATGGGCATCTTGAAATCCTAATGCTTTGAAGTAGGAGTCGAACATGACATTTCTCCCCGCTCCAGTGTCAATTAGTACCCTTCTCACAAATCGGCGTCCTATCTACACTCTGAGGGTCAAAGGCTGCTCTTTGGCAGTTGGATTGGTCGCAAGCTCGCTGGGGTAGAATACGATTTCTTCTTCGCCTCTTTGGGGGAGCGAGCCGAATGTTTTATCGAGATTGTGGATGGTATTCTTGAGCTGTGTGATGCTCCTTGTGTCCTCGTGAATAGTGTGGACATCTGCTTCCTCCTCGGCGGGGTTGTTTTGTCTTGGGGGGTCCCTTGGCCAGGTTTCCTGGTCACCATCTCTTCTCTTGAATCTCCTCAGTGCTCCTTGGTCAATCAGTCTTTGGATTTCCCTTTTCAACTGTTTGCATTTAATTCCTCTGTATTGTGCCCGTTCTCGCTGTGAAAAACACATCGCTTGTTTGGGTTTCGAGGGCGCGCTGGCTCCTTCATCGGAAAGGGTCTTTATATCTTGTTCTCCCGGAATAACACATTCATGATGTGTTCTCTGGTTGCATTAAGCGGGGTGAAGTACTCGTCCTTCCTCTGGAACTTGCCACCTTTCCCCTTAGATCCTGATTGATCTTGTTTCGGTTCTTTGCTCCCTACCTCTTTATAGTTGCCAGCTCCTTGAGCTATCCCCTTGTTCTTTTTCTTTGACTCTATTCTAGTCTCCGTCTCTCCAATCTTCTGCGCGGTGAGGTACATGGCCACACTGGTAGCTGGTCGTCGGAGGTTGAATTCATGCGTCATCATTCCGGACTGGATCCCTGCTTCAAAGCAAAGTATGATCATCTGGTCAGGGACGTTCTGGAGTTCTTCAGCAACGTCTTTGAATCTTTTCAGGTAGTCCTCAAGGGGGAACGTCCTCGCCCTGCTTGATTTTGGCGAGGTCGGACTGGCTCTTCGAGAGCTCGCCTGCTGTCGAAAATTTATTCAAAAATTTCTTCTTAAACTCATGCCAATTGGCGACTGAGCCCTTTTCCAATTCTTCAAACCATTTCAAGACTGCTCCCTCGAAGGTGCTTAAGAACGCTTTACACCACAAGTCCAGTTTGTTCGAACAGATACCCATCTTAGCCTCAAAACTGGAGACGTGCTCCTTGGAATTCGTCTTTCCCTCATATGATTTGAGTGTGGGAAGTTTAAGGCGGGAATCTGGCGATGTGTCTCTAATCCTTCTGCAGAACGGGGCAAATTGATCTCTGGGTTTGCTTATGAGATTGCCCGTCTCTAAGGCATCTAATCTCTCCTGAAGTTGGTTAAGCGTGTTCCCTCCGGAAGTGGCCTTATTCTCACGATCAGGTCGAGGAGGCTTGTCTTTACCCCTTCGTCGCTTCTGGGAGGTGGCGTTTGATCGAGCATTGTTCTTTCTGGGGTGGGAAATCGTAGGTGGCGACTTGACCTTGCCTTAAGTTGAGGTCTTCCTCGGGTTTGCTCTAATTCCCTATGCGATCCCAAGGAATAAGAGATCCTTGAGTGTACGCTGCCTCTCGGACGAGCTTGTTCATTAGCTCGGGTTAGCCTGTCATGCATGCTGACCCTGAGGGGCTCTCTAATCGGCCTACTCATCCTTTCATGGACGCTAATTTTGGTGGCACTGGAGCCAGAAGTCCGCAAGTGAGATCGTCCATGCGATCCTCGCGTTTGTCCTCCAAGGTGAGTGCCTTCTCGGCGGCCTTCACCTTGGGCAGCCTCCATTCGTGGTGCGATTACTCTGCGGGTTAGCTCGTGTTCACGTCTCTCTAGTTCCTTTTGTTTCTCGAGGTAAGCTTTTTCCTTTCGGATGTGCTCCAGCTCGGCAAGATCCCACTCTTTTTGAGTCAATGGCCTTGGCTCCTCCCGAGCTGGAGGTGCTCCTGCTGTGCGAGCAGCTGCCCTTACGGCGACGTTGCTTGCTGATGGGCTCCCCCTTGATTGCCCGCTGCTGGTCTTCTTTCCTTTTCCCGCTTGAGCTTTCCTTTTGGCTATTCTCTGAGTTACTTTCAGGGTCCTTGCTGTTTCAGCGGCCTTGGCCGGTGTCTCCAGAATGAGATTACATGGTTTTTCTGCCATATGTTCGGCAGCTCGCGGAGGCTGAACTTCCGCCTGAAGAGCCACCGAGGGTATTGTGGGAGGTGGCTGTTTAGTGGAAGTTTGTTTGGAAGTAGCCATTTACTCCTTGTTGATGTTTTTAAGAAGATGTCCTAGCAATGGAACCAAACTGATCACGCAGAAATGGATATGGTGACCACGTCGGATCCACGCTTGTAACTAGCTCACGATCAAGATGCCTCGGCTCTCTAAAGGTTCTTCTTGTTGGGACTATTTTGTCACGAGATGGTGGGCCTACAACAGTTTGACAAATAAAATAATCGTTAGGGGTGTCGGGGGTTTGACCCGACTATTACCCTCCGGTGTGAGAGTCAGTTTAAGTGTATTAAATATATGGAATGTGATTGGCAAGTTGTCGCTTCTAACTCTCACTAAGAACAATGAATGCAGATTGTAAGCAAGTGAATAAATGTAAGCTTCACTGAACTTGTCTTCTTTAGAGTAAATGTTACCTTAGTCATAAATGGAATTGGCTCCTGGTATTTATAGCCAGAGGTGGCGTTCGTAGTGATACAAATTGTGCCACCTACTTGATGAGGGATGCATGTACATTGAGGGGGGCCATGCTGTTGTCAGAATTAAGTTGATAAATAGAGACTTCCCTCCTGGGGGAGTGGGAAGCTAATAATTATTGACAAAGGCTCACGCCAAAGGAATGTCTCCTTCCAGTGAGAATGTCTTGATTCTGCTAGGTTAGGTACTGAGAGACAGTAAGCATTTAATGCTCTGAAGTCGACCTGCACCGAGGTCGCGCGTTGCTTGCCTCAGAGTCGACCTCGTTGGTGACGAGGTTGATGCCGAGGATAGTCTTTGGTTAGTACTCAGCATTCATTAAATATGGCGGGCGTGCATGAGCTATGCAAGAGCTTAGCCGTTTACACTACTCCATCAGTATTTCCTACCTCGGCCTTAGGACCCAAGGCTCTATAATGAGAGATTCTCACTCAGTTCATATCTTTAGTGTTGGATCATGCCGAGGTCTAGCTTAACCGACGACCTCGGCTTTGGGACCCAAGGCTCTATAATGAGAGATTCTCACTCAGTTCAAATCTTTAGTGTTGGATCATGCCGAGGTCTAGCTTAACCGATGACCTCAGCCTTGGGACCCAAACCTTTACTGCCAACGGGGATCCTAGGGCCCACCTGAGGTTGACGTGGAGGACACGTATTATGAATATTTGGGAGGATCCCGTCAAATGGAATAAGACATGTCATTCCCATTTCTATCTCTTTCCATTAGGAAATGGATAATTTACCGTTTCCTCAGCAATTTATTTATTTAATTCTCATTTGCTCCCTATTAAAAATGAAATGAAATAGATTTTCCATTTATCTTACTCTATTGCCAGCACTAATTAGATAATTTAAAATTGAGTATATTGATTGGTTTCGCTCTTGTATCCGAAAGAAATAAGGTTAATGACACTACAAGTCCCTCGACTATGACCAATTCCACCAGTAGTCCCTTAAGAAATTTTTTTCAAATTTTAATCCCTTGACTATAAAAATTAGATACGGTTGGTCCTTTTGTTGGATGCTGTTAGTATTTTTTTGTTAAGTCCGTCATGTGCCCATCACGTGCCTTTGGTTAAGGGCATTTTTGGAATTTTATGTGAAAAGAAAAAAAAATTATTCTTTTCTCTCTGATCTCTCTCTCTCCCCCCAACCCCCTACAACATCTTCATCCCTTTCTACCGTCTATGTTTTTCGACGTCCCCACCTGAGCTCCGGTATCCCAGCCCCCATCAACCTATCTCCGAGCTCCGGCACTATTATCCCTTACCATCAAATCCCGTCCTCTTGGCTTGCTTGATCTTCTCAAGCTGAACCTGAGTGTCCATAAAAAGCTGCATCCTTTGAACCTCCAAATCCTTTGCAAACTGCATCCTTTGCTTCTCAAGATCAATCATTTGCCTCTGTTTTTCCCCTTCAACCCTCTCATATATCTCTCCAAACCTCTCAATTGCCCTAGCCAACCTCCTCATCCCTTCCACCTCGCCTTCTTTTCTCTCTCCTCCTCCACCCCCTGTCTTTTCAGAGTCCCCAAATCCTCCGATTCATCATCATCCTCTTCCGTTCCTTCATACTCTACAGCTGCCGCCGCTGCTACGACCGCGAGTAATTCCTCCGGAATACGAGTCATCCACAAAAAGGAAGCGGTCGCAGCGGGAGAACTACCGGTTGCATTACCGTAGCGGAGGTTTCTGTAAGGTAACGAACGCCATGGGAGGCGAGGAAGACGGCTTTGGCGAATAACGGATCCATTAAGGAATCGAGACGGGAGTAAAACGGCCATGAACTAGCTAAGGTTCTGTTGGATTCAGAAACCCTAGCCTTCTCAACCTTGTACTTCTTCTTCAGAGTGTCGATCCGATTATTGCACTGAACGTCGGTACGTAAACAGAGAAACCCACCAATACTATCTAATCAATTTTTTGAGAAACCCGTACTGCCGAATCAATTAATTTTTGGGGGTTGAGCTTGCGATTTGTTTGGATTAACAGCATGATACAGTGGTTAATGAGGGCGGCGAAGGAGAAAAGGATTTGTAGAGGAATTGAGAAATGGTGGATTTGGAGATAGGTTTTGGATTTGGGAGAGACTTGAAGAGGGGGAAGTCAGAGATAGGTTGATAGGGTCGTTGCTGGCTATGGGAGGGAGGGAGATGTGTATGCGAGTCGAAGATGGGGAGGTGGTTCGTTGGTGGGTGGGTAGGGGGAGGTTTGTAACAATGTAGGGGATGAAGATGTGCCGGGGGTGGGGGGGAGGAGAGGGAGAAAATTTTTTTATTTTAAGTATTAAAAAATATCTTTGCACGTGAAATTTCTTAAATGCCCTTAACCAAAGTCACGTGTTAGACACAATACAAACTTAACGGAAAAACTCTAACGGCATCCAACAAAAGGACCAATCGCGTCTAATTTTCATAGTCAGGGGACTAAAATTTATTTTTTTAAGGGACTACTAATGGAATCGGCCATAGTCGAGGGACTAGTGGTGTCATTAACCCAAAGAAATATGACTAAGAAAATGCCACTTGTAGTTTCGGCCCTTGAATGGTATATAATTACGAAAGTGCCGAAGAAAGTTACTAAGTTGTTAGAGGCAACTGACAGGGGCTATACTGTAAATATATTCGAGAGAAATGGATAACTTTTTTTAGAAGAGGAGCTTTTGAGGCTCTCCCGTAAGCCTGCGGACAATGGGGACAACGACAACCACCACCACAACCACACCGGCGCAATTTAGGACTGGCAGCTTCAGTTCGACGTTCAATCGTTACAGTGCGCCGCCGCAACTGAAAACCGGGAGACGGCGGAGTTGCAGAGTGAGGTGTGCATTGTTCCCTCAGGAAAGGCGGGAGAGTAGGCGATTGGTCTCCATCTCTCTTGTTTTACTTCACTGGCTCTCTGTACCTAAAAGTATACCTCTATTTTCAAACTCTCCGTTATCGTAGTCGTACCAACGTGCGCAGGGATGGACACGTTATCTTCCGTTGTGTGAAGTTCCATCCTACGTACGTGTTAGTGAAATGAAACTCACTATCATGCTATGCTTGAGATGTGAAATTTATGCCATAGCATTGGAATTTGTGCACAATTAGCTTAAATTTGGAAGTAGAATCGAAAATAGAAAACATTAAAACACTTTAATGCATTCTGTTTTTCTTTAATTCCATAGATTTAGCAATTTAGTTGAACTACACGAGCTCCAGATGCAATTTGATTTGAATTCTATGCTGCAAACACTACATTAGTTCGTATTTAATTACAATTTTATGGCTTGGCTTCCATGCTCCCAGCCACAGATACATTATTATGTCAATTCATTACCGTAACTGGAGTACATGGATAGGTTGCACTAGGAATGTACATATTTCCCGAGTGCTTGTTTATTTGTAGCAAGTTGTATGCGCTCAACATAATATAGAGATAAGATTGCTGGTGCATTTTTGACGTGAATCATGTGATATGAGCATTGAATTTCTTGTCAACATTGGTTTTGTTACTTTTTTTAGAATTCTTTTGAAACTGGAAGAAACTTATTGTTGTTGATTTGATTGTATTTGGGTGCAGGTGCAGTAGCAGGCGGTTTTGACAGATATGTGAAAAGGTAATTACATAATGGAGGTTTGCACTTATCTGAAATACCTGTAAATGAATAAATGATGACAAATTACTAAAATGGAAGTACCAGAAAATTAGGTCCCTGGAAATAAAGTTCTGGTAGCAAAGAGAGTGGATGAAATGGTTTTGTTTTGTATGAAGTATTACTTTCATTAGGCAGGGAAGGAGCAACGCCTATCAAACATTATGATAAAATAGTTGACACCGATAAAAAAATTGTAGCGTAATCTTATTGTTAGCTGCTAAGCTTTCTTTAGTTTATTTTCCCAAATTACACTGAAGTATGATTGTGACTGGACTAACCAACCAATTTTTAAATTTTCAAGAGAATTTCAGTGATTTTCTTCTGTGCATCACGATAAGTGCATTTTTGTGCCTGTGTAGATGTTGTAGGCCATGATTTCTTGGCTAAACTATCTGTCACTTTTGTTAAATTATTAACCTTTTTCAGTTCTGAGCTACAGCAGGACAGATATTCTGAAAATTCCTTAATTAGTTGCACTGGCCACCCAAGTATGCTGGTTAAAAGTCCTCCTTTTATTTTGTATTAAGAATTTTCATTCGTTTTATTAAGCAACTTTCAACAGCATGAACTTATTAAGAGGTGAAGTATGACATCATCAAATGAATTTTGTTCTGCAAAAAGAAAAAAAAAAGGAAGGAAGGCTTTGTGCGGAACCTGTTCGGTGGGGGAGGGGGGCAATCAAACCACTAACCTCAATAATATACATTCATTCTCTCTTACCACTATGACCTATAATCTGTACATGTTCTGATAATTATTAGCATTGCTTACCTTTTCTAACATGTAATAACTAGGAAAAAGCTTGAGCCGCTGGAAGCCTATATACCCGCCATTATCTTGACTCAGATGCAGATTAAAGAATTAGGTAATTCAGTCCCTTTGACTTCTTTTTCATCCTCTATGATATTTCAATAGGAATCAAAGTCATATGTGACATTTTCTAGAATTATATGCATATCATCTGTCTTCCTTTTGTCCTTGTCACATCTATTTTGATGCTAACTGCCAAATTAAGTAGTTTTGGGGACTTCTATGTACTAGAATAAAAGTAAGATCAGCAGGCATCTGTCAATATCTCTTAACTGGAATACAATTAGAATGCTAATTAGCCACAGGAAAAAAAAAATTAGCTTACATTATCAAACAGTCAAACACCATAACAGAAAAAGTTCATGCAGCTGAATTACTGTGACTGTTAAATATTAAAGTTTAGCTGATTGTTTTACCTTTGTCATATCATGAATTTTGGATTTGGTCCAGGCTTTTGAGCGTGAATTAGTTGAATGTCGTAAGAAACAATTAGCAAAATAAAGTTGAACCTTCAATGGAGAGTAAATTGGCATTTTGTAATTTAACTATGAAAACTTGGAAATCCCATGAAGTAGCGTTCAAACTCCACTGAACAATATCTCACAACTCAATCAATTATTCCCACCTATCTATCTACCCTGCAATCTGCCCACACCTCCATGGCCTGCGCATGAGACAAACGAAAGTTGGTGCTTCTTAACCAATAAATGATTATTAATTTGCGTTTATGAATTGGTACACCAAGAAAGCACGGGTATTGAGAAAAGGTCACTCCTGAAGGCTACTTTGCCACCCCAGGGCATCATACTAGTTTGTTAATCTAAATTCTTTCCCTTCTCAAATCCACTGGCAACTCAGGCCAAAATCTAGACTACTCCTCTGATTGCTCTTCCAAAGTAAATAATGTGGATAAAAACCTAGAATAGAAGTGTCTTTGTGAGTGCAATCTTTTGTATGCTTTTTCTCTGTTGAGGCAGCCTTGTGCTCATACTGTATCATTGCCCGTGTTTGCATAAGTTGCATATGGATTCCAACACCCGTATTTGCTTCTTTCCTTAGTTAATTGTACCAATTAATGTTGATGCATTAGTTGAATGAGGTGAGAGCTGTAGATTTGATGGGATATCTGGGGAATATTTATGTTGCAGTTTGATAATATATGTGGTCTCTTTCTTTTGATATAGGTAAAACCCTGGAAGTTGATCAGCCTCAGTATGCTGCCTGCCGAAATCTATTACGCGCTGGCCCAGCAGCATCTCTTCGTATGAACATTCGAGCAGTAAGTCAAAGTTTTCGTGAACCTTTCTTTTCGTTTTGATCCAAACTATGCACGTCTGACTGTTCGAAAGGATAAATATCTCTATTAACTAGATAATTATCTCTAGTTAATGTTACTGCACATTGAACAAAATCTTTTACTATTCAACCCAAACAAAAGACTCCTAATTCAAATGGAAATTTTTTTATATTAAATTGCTCTAAAACGGCATATTTTACAGGATGACAAGTAATAGCTATATAATGCTTTTGGAAAGCAAGAAAAAATTTGGGAAAAAATGGGACTCTATCCAGATATCCCAAGCAATAAGCATGATATACATAGGTTCACCCTCTCTCCAAAAGCTTAAGCTTGTAAATGAATTTTTGTCCGGTGATTTAACATTGTTGCTTCACGAGGTTTTGGGTTCAAGTCTTCCTCTGTGTTTGTGCCCAGTGGAGGATCTAGAATTACTGCTTGGTTGGGCCAATAGTGTATTGGCAAATAAAATACTACAAAAATTTTACAAAGAATAAAAACTCTACCTAAATTTTCTATTTTTGTGAAAAATTTTAGTGAAACTATACATTTTGTATGAAGTTCAAATTCATATTTTGATAAACTTACAACAATTTTTTGAAATATAGAGAAAAATTAAGGTTAAGGGTTGTCAAATATATTATATTGGGGGGTGGGGGGAAACTACTATTTTACAAAATTTATTAATAATTACAAAGGAAAATGTGTTTTTTCAAAATTTTATGAGAGTTGTGGCTTCCCTCGGCCCCCCATTTAGATCCGCCGCTGTTTGTGCCTCTATTTCATTTGCTCTTAGAGCAACTCAGTTTGTCTATCTACGTGCAAGTGGGGGTCAACTCACTGCAGGCCCAGTGTGGGTCAACTCGGCACTGACCAAGTGGGGTCAAGTTGAGAAAGGTCAGCTGGGTCAAAGATGTTGCCATACTGGTCAAGGGCATGGACCAGGATTTGAGTCCTAAGCTGAACCGTGTGGCTGTTTAGCCTCACCATAAAAAGCGCACAAGGAAATAAAGCTAAAGCCCAAAGATAAGCTCCATCCTATAAATTGATGTTACAGGTCATTGGTTGATTCTCGACAAGTTGTATGTGGCTGTGGATTTCTTTTTTTGGGGGCGCGCAGTGGGGGGTGTGGGGGAGGGGAGGGAGGGAGGCGTTGTTGGATCTCTACTTGAAAGTGTCAAGATCTTTCTTGGGCCGTAGACCAGTGGCTGCGTAACCCAAGGTCCCAAGCCAAGTAGGTAAAGTGGATAAGGAAATAATGTATGTGCTCTGGTAATAGCTCAAGCGTAGGGGTAACCTGACAATTTGATCCTCTTTAAAAAAAAAATGATAAACACTATTCAGCGGAAAACAAGACTACTTTAAAGAGAGAATGTACAGGGAGAGTGAACTTGTCTACCTAAAAAATGAGAAAGGACAAGTGGAAAATAAAAAGCCGAAAATCAATACTATACACACCCCAAAAAGCTTCCCAAACTGAAGCCTTAGATAAACCATCCTGTACCAAAAAAGAACCAAGGGCCGCAACTGATCACAAAAAATTCTTGAATTCCTCTCCGTAAGGCACCAAAGATAAGCAAAACATCCAACAATCAAAAGATCCTCATATCGCTACCCTTAGTGAAACCTTTGAAATGCGTCATTAGGAAAGAACTTGCAGAAGCGGGCTACCCCAAGCTTCATCTGCAACCACTAACAAATTATCTCACAGGAAACGTGTGCCAGAGCAGTGAAGAAAAAGATGATCGTGAGATTCAACTGCAGTTTGCACATTTAAGGCCTGCACTCCTGCAAGAAGCTACTGGTATTGAACTTATTAAGTGCCATGGACCAGAAAAAGGCCTTGAGTGGAACCTTGGGCTTTCCAAATAAAAGATGTGAGGGGAAATAAGAGATGCATATGAGAATGCATTAAATGTGACCAGAAGTATTTACATCAAAACTAGCACGAAGCCTCCAAACTCCATGACCTATTATCTGGAACTTGAACAAAACAAATCTGAGATAGAACATGGAGGAGAGCTAGAACTCTGGTCATTTCGATGAAATTAAAAAGGTAAAAAATAATATATAACAAAAGAACTCTCTAGTCATTAATGTGACGGAAAAGTGGAAAATCCAAGAGAAAGACACCCCAGCTCTGGAAAAGGAAGTAGCAACAGTGGACACATGAACTGATCATAAACAGTATAAAAAGAGGAAAAGAAAGTGAAAGATCCTCCTAGAAACATATTCGAAAGCCATACCCCACTGTAAGTGAAACCAAGTGGTGAAATAGCGGGCAACGTTGAATAAATTTCAGACAACTTCTATAAGTAACTGAAGCTTCAATGCTGTTAAGGATTATGTATGTTGTTGGGCCCTCTTTCTAATAGTGTAAGCTTTCAGATGAATTGGTGATCTAACACCAGCTTCATAGTAGCTGCTTGGTGATTGACACATGCTCCATGAGAATGACAGTAAGATGGAGGGTAATCATAAACAGGAGTGATTAACCAGTGATCATCAGCAAGCAAGATATTAATTTAATGAGAAAAGAAACAATGATTTTTTCACTCCTTAAAAGTAAAGTGGAAGCCTAGGAAAAGAGGAAATGATCAATACACAGAAATTTTTGTACAGAACAGTACAGAATTGTTTGCAACACCTAGCATTTTCTGTACAAGTCTGTACGAATATTCCGTTTATGTAGTATTACTCAGGAAAAGAAGCTCTAGAGAGACTATGAAGAGATGATTGGTGAAGGACACTACTTGATCCACAAGACCAATTCTAAAATTTTCAAGAGTCACTTCTGACCAGCAATGGCACAATCAGCGCCAGTAAAGTTAGTCATTCTCAAGCTATTGTTTTCAGCGCGGTGTTTCCTTTTTTGCTTAAGTCCAGCACATGGGTTTTTCAAAATTAAAACTCATAAAAAATACTCCCTTCGTTCCTAAAAGAATGTCTTGTTTGTCCCGACACACAGATTAAGAAAAGATAATTGACTCTATTATAAATATTAGGATAGTGTGTGTTTTTCAAGGATACACATGTGAGAATGGGGCCCATCAATTAAAGTGGAATCAAATCAAGGGTAAAATGGTAAAGTTAACTTTCAAAAAAGGAAAGATTAGAAAGTAATCACTTTTTTTGGAACGGCCTAAAAAGGAAAGATGGACTCTTTTTTAGGAATGGAGGGAGTAGATACCATCACTAGATACTATTTTAATGATTTTCCAGCCTAAAAAGCTGCGATGTTTGCCATTATCTCAAGTACTTAATGTCACATTATGGTGGTAATGTTGCTCTTAGCATTGTTGGTTTCATAGAACACTACACATTTCTCCGCCACTTCATTTCATTATTTTTGCCTGTGTACTTGAGATTAAAGGAGATGAAATTTCTTGAAATTACAGGTAGCACAATATGCCTCTGACAATGGCAATGAAAAATCTGCTTCAAATAATGTTAACCAATGTATAAGGTACTACATTCAGCACCTTGATAATATTGATTTTATATTTGAGTGGCGCAGAAATGAAATGACAAAGTTATAGGCTGCTGGCATCCCACATATTTGTGTAGCTCTACAAAGATGTGGAATAAACTTGGGACCGATCATTTAGGCATTTATGCAGCGAATGTTGAGATAGTATTTTCCGATTCCCTACCTCTGAAAATTCAATATTTGCTTATGAGGAGCCTCGCTCCCTCACCGATTGGACTACAGAGCAGCTTGAGTTGCTAAGGGCATCATAACTGAATTACCACTTACCTCCAGGCCTATGTGGCCTAATTCCCTAACCACTATCCTCCATCTCCAATACGATGTTATAGAATGATGTTTTGAACTTCTTGGAAGAGGAAGACAGAATATATAAGGATAGAAATATAGTACCTCCTGGAATTGCAAGATTGTTTGTAAAGCGCCCAATAAAAACAAAAACAATTGAAGTGTTTCTTCATCCAACTTGCTGGCTTCCTGCAGTCTATGAGAGGGGCCGGCGTAGTTCAAACACTTACCCTCCCTGTCCTCCATCCACTCACAAGAGAGGATGTGATTGTCTTTCCAGTCAGATTGACTCAAACATTATGCATCTGACCACTTAACAAGTTTCTGCTTTGCAGGGCCTTGGAAGACCTGGACTCATTGCTCCTGAACGCTTCAAGAAATGATCCAAAAGCCTCTGTTAAATCAATGCAATCAAAGATTGGTATTGCAGTTGACGCATTGGACAGGTACTGTTTTTGAGCTGTTGATGTGCTTTACACTTTTGCTGATAACGTAATACTCCCTTCGCCCCTAATTGAGTGTCCCTTTTTAGTTTTTTGCAGAAATTAAGGAAGTTGACTTTTAAGCCATTTTAGTAGTACGTAAACATGAGTGCCCTTAGTGTTCAAACTATAGTTTGGTGAGTGCACATGTGACTTAATAGATAGCAAAGGTGAATTTAATAAATAAAATAAAAAAAGGTGAATTTAATAACTTTATACAAAAAGGGCACTTGTGACAAAACTTTTTCAAAAAGGGGACACTCATTTGGGATGGAGGGAGTATATAATTTAAGATCCACTGTGTTTCAACATTTTTGTTGATATCACGTGATACATTCCAGCTTAAGAAACCTGTGAGCTAAAAGTTACCCTGTAAACACTAGGAACTCGTAGCTTCTTAAGCTTGTTTGTTGGTTGGTTTTTTTTTTTTTTTTGGTTCTTTCTGTTTTTGTTTTGTTCTTTGTGCTTGGCAGCTTGAGGTGTCAAAAATACCCTTCATTATCAAACAATACTTTTTCCTTCTTCTCTTTTTATTCTCTTTGCGAAATGCTATTTTTGATAGTCAAATGTTCAAGTCTATTTTCGACAACTGTGCCAACGGCAACTTAAATTGCAAATATGACGAGTACTTTTTGGATCACTAGACTACTCTTCTCATCCAAGACACTATATTATGTTATTTTCACTTGTGTGATTCAACTCCATGGTTGAATAGCAGAGCACTGATGGTGATAGTATACCTAAACTCAAACTGAACTTTTTGCGCCAAAAAATGCCACTACGTGCCTTCATAGTAGCACTTCCTTGTATCCTTTTTCTATTCTTTACCTACTCCATCCATCTCATCTAATTTCAAGTCAATCATCACAAAGACACTCTTTATCTTCTCATGTAATCCATGACATACTTCACAAGAGTAAATTTTTAAGTTCGTTGCACTTTTTTAAGTGGCATAATTTGGGAATGGAACCCCTTTCTGAGCAACCAGAAAATAAAGTGATTCATTCCTGTCTCAAAGGAGTATATTTTTGATCGAGTAACAGTTAGTAGGCAGGAAATATACGAACTTCTCAGACTCTTTCCACGTGCAGCCTTCTTCAGACAGTTCCTTCTGATGTCCTGGTGAAGGGGAAGGCTATAGCTGATGCATACAACACGCCAGAAGATGATGTGCCCTCTGAAAGCTTGGATCCAAAGCTCAAGCAGTTGGAATCAATACTATGAGTCTGCACTATACTCCTCGACATACCATGTACAGCTTCCTAATTTACAGTGAAGGATTTTGATGTATACAGATGTTAACTTTTCCTACTTAACATATGTTTGGATCCAGTCTATGAATTTTGTTATTCTTGAAAGTTAAACTATTATTCGGTCCCCAGATCATTGTCTCAAGCTTGGTATTACTTTCCTTCTTTCTTTCTTATTATTATTTGAAACAAAGATATAGATGGCATTAACTATGAAGAGTAATGATATGTGCACCTAAAGTCTTTGTTGCTATCTTTCGGTTGGTTAGAAGATTTTTTAAGTAGTAAGACCCACAAATCATTTAACCAATTAAAAGATGCCAACTAAATCATCAAATTTTAGTGTACATTTGATCCACACTTTAGGTGCACATAACATTACTCAACTATGAAAGGGGCAAAAAATCCAAAAGGGTGGCGTGCTTTCCCTTTTATTACAATGGGGGTGACAATCATTTTAAAATAAATTTTTAGAACTAAAACGATATACATTTTAAAACAGAAAGTAGTATTTTTTTAACACATTTTACAGCATAGTTCAGATTAGGGATTAGAAAATAAACCAAAACCCAATTGATAGAGCTTAGGATAATTTTGAGAATGGCAATATGAGACCACGAAGTCGAGATAATGCATTGACGATCATATATTCACACCATCAATCACTTGGTACTCTAATGTCACCCTCTTCAAGTAAATTTTGCATGTAAGAGTAGCCTTTTCCCTTTTTGAGATAATCTGTCTCAGAAATTATTTCCACACGCACAAGAACTTACCCATCAAGACGGGCAAGAAAACAGAATGTGAGGAACCGGAGATTAATTTGTTGCAGGAAATCAAAATATCCCATTATCTTTCTTCTTCAGAACAAGTATAGACATCAGAAACAAACAAACATTAAATAATGACGAGGTTTATTACACATCAGGCTGCTACGTATCTAGTGTTCAAACACCCATACAGAACACCATAACAAATTAGCAAAATCTGAAACAGGACATTTACAATAACACTGGGAAGTTGTAATGTGCACGAGTTATGAAGGCAGGTAAGTTCTCAAGAAAAATAAGCCAAAATTTCTGTATCAGGTAGGCGCCAGGCTGCTGAAAATGCGTTTCAAGCTGGGGCATGCAGCACGTAACCTTCCCATGCTCAACGGGGATATCTAATCAAAAGACATTCCAGGAAAAAATTTCAGTAAGTCAGCACGTTAAGATATCTAGTTATCTACTAGTGAGAGACCCAAGAACAGTAGGCATTTCTAAGGATAAAGTCGATGTATTGACACAATTTGAGTAAAATCTCGACTACAAGGTCACCTTTGGGCAAAAGCGGACATCGAGAGTCTCTAGCATGTTGCATTGAGATATGGCACATTCTACCGCTTCTTCATTGATGTTGCAAGACTAAATGTGTACCAACAGATGCCAGCAAAAAGAACAAAATAAATTAGCATCGTTGAGTTGAAGCAACACGCCCCCTCTCCCAAAAAAAAATTAAAAATAAATTAAAAAAATCTCCCCTGCATGCGAAAGTAAAAATAAATTAAAAAAATCTCCCCTGCATGCGAAAGAGTTGCTGAAGTAATGCTATGCTAGGTAGCCCAAAATAATCATAATCATCCCAACTTTCACTCCAACTGATGTGTCGAGGTGTGATTGACCATGCATCCAAACCACTTGTGGGCGCTCCAAGTATCTTGACACATTAGTTGGTGTGGTCAAGATGGAACGAAAATTTTGGGCTAGGAAAGTTGTTGTTGTTTAATCATAAGCAAAGACAACATAAAACTTTGATTCAAGACAACTAAGATCCATACCTGCAGGAAAAGGCTGCTCAATCTTGGACACTCAAGCTTCAAAATTTCCAAGGAGCAGCAATTGCTGAGTAGACAAACATAAAAATGTAAGCTTTCTTTTGCCATTGGGGAAATGCATAATTCAGAATCAACACAAAATAACCAAGCAGGAAAAAGGCGTACCTCAAATTAAGAAAGCACAAATTCAAACAAGCAACATCAACTTCCTTTAAGTTGTGAGAGAGGGAAAGGTTTAATGACGAAAGATAAAGACACTGTGCCTCATAAGGAATAAGGACTTTATTGATATTTGGACAACCAACACAGTTGAGGTTTTGTAACAAACGGTGAGGCTGCTTTACTGACAAGTGGAGATCATCTTCATAAGCCAAGCCAGATGAGCCGTATACACTACTAGGCAGCTCAGATAGCCGATTGACACTGAAACTCCAATTAAGGTCATGCATATTCACGCATCCATTCAAGCTCACATGAGTTAAATGAGTACAATAAGTGAGAAGCTCCTCAATGGCAGATTGGCAAAGGGTTCCATATGACAAGTCCAACTCCTGAAGTGATGGGAGAGCGTCATATTTGTAGAGAGCCTCTAGTGATGAGTCAGTAAGATACTTGCATGCTTGCAATTTCAAAACCTACATCGGGAGGAATAAAGTTTAGAATAAGTGGGAACAATTACAATCAATGTTCCTCTCTAAATTATTAGAGCATGATATCAGAGACGAATACAACATAAGTCATTGTTTAAACAACTTAAATTTACAGAGTTCCCCTTACAAATGTCATATTTATGTTGTTCCCACAAGTGCCATACAACTATTTTTCCCAATCGGGTTAATGGCAAAACTAACCATAACACTTTACTTAAGGTGCCCAATATATCATTCAACTCACTAAAATACCAAAAAAGCCTCAAAATATTCATAAGGTGGCAAAATAAACCCTACCATCAGTCCTCCGTTAAAAGTTAACGGAAGTGCCAACGTGGACTAACCATGTTGTACATGCAAGCCAAAATTAGCCAGGTGGAAATTAAATGTGGTTGAGACATTAATTGACTTTTTCTGTCACAATAGTGTTTGAGCTTCGAATATTTAACTCACCTTCTGACTAAGCTGGTCTCTATGTTCTAATTCCATACTTTCCATATCCTTGGTTTTACCCACTTCATCGGTACATTGTTAAGAATAGGGGTGATATTGAAGTTATTAACTTATTATACTAAACCATTGATTTTCTCCTAGTATTTTTCTTTTTTATGAATCATTTGTATCACAAGAGAGAGAGAGAGAGAGAGAGAGAGAGAGAGAGAGAGAGAGCTTGAAGGGGATATGAAATTACATATAGGGGCACTATACACAAATCAAGTATCTAATTTTGTGTAGCTTATAAGGTGTGTTTATCAAGATGTCAAGTTAAATTCACTAATTAGTGTGACTCAACAAATTGATACCAGTCACTTCCTCAGTTCCAAGAATAAAAAAGTCGGATTTAGATTTTCAAAGGTTAACATGACTTTTTTTCAATAATTGTCTCAACCACATGTATTAAATTTCCACCTGGATAATTTTGACTTACATGTACAACATGGTTAATCCAAGTCAGCACTTGGATTAATCTTATAATAGTTTGAGGCTTTTTTGGTATTTTAGTGAGTTGAATGGTATACTGGGCACTATAAGCAAAGTTTGATGGTTAGTTTTGTCATTAACCTTTCCCAATCAGACAAGCTTGGAACCTTGATACAAATAATCCGCGGATGACTTACAAGAATGTATTGAGCTACTATGGAGAAGTGAGTCATATGACTATCCGCATAAGCGTACAGGAAAACTATCAAATGATTCAGTAATAGATTGAATTACCTTTAACTGCAAACAGGAATCGAACACAGGCTGCAAATTCATCAAAAATGTGTAGGATAGATCAAGTAAGGTCAAATGCGGAAGCCAACGCAAAGATAAGAGTCCATCATAACCAATGGACGGGCATGACATTAATATTAATGACTCGATGAGAGGGCAAGAAGAAGTTGTTGCGGACAAGCAGTCATCCTTGAGTTGGCTGCACATGAGAACACAGCACAAAAGTCAGGGAGGTTAAAGGAAAGAAATGCATCAAGCAGTACAAATAAAGTAGATTTTAACATGACCTGCAAAAGGAAGCATCTAAAGATGTTAAAAGAGGACAACTAATGGATGCTTCAGATAATACACCGCATCCCTTCAGTTCAAGTAAAACCATACTTGGCGCTTCAATATTGAGTGCATTTAGTTTGGGACATATTCCCAAATTAAGAGATCGGAGACCAACCTACAAGTGAAATTTAAAAATAATCTATCAGAAGATTTTCGGAAAAATACACCTGTTTCAGAAGAATCAATTTAGAAATTTGTAAGCATGTGGGCAATCAAAATGAGACAAAACGCCAAGATCGCTTAAAAAACTAAACTAGTAACACAACTACTGTTGACAACATTAGCCCACATTAAGAAAGTAGATAATGATGCATATGAACCATAACCAGATAAAGAAGTCCTCCCTCCGTTCCACCCAAAGAGTCCACGTTTGAAAAGTCTAATAATTAAAGGATACATAAGTATCCTTAGAATTGGTCATAATTACAAATATGCTTGAGCATAATTAATATGTTTATACCACATGTGGAGGGTAAAATTATAAAATTATAAAGATTGTAGGCATAATTTTTGAAAGTGGACTCTTTATGTGAAAAAAGATCTCAAAATAGAATAGTGGACTCTTTGCCTGAAACGGAGGGAGTAGCATATTTATTTCCAGAAGGGAATGAAAGAACAGGAAAGAAACTGAACAAATTCACTTACAGGGCAAAAAGATGCTCTTTCCAGATGATCACAGCCATCCAAAGAGACTTGCTCAAGGTAAGGGCAAGTAAGTTCAAGAGAAGTGATAGCACGGCAACCAGCAAGAGAAAGACTGGTTAACGAAGTACTGCAGAATTCCACTGCCGTCAAGCTCTAAACCAAGAAACATAACCTCATTCAGATATGACAACATAACAGAAAAAATAAGAAAAAGAGAGGGAAAACATATCACAATTCACAAGCACAAGCTGATTTTGTCACCCTTAGTGCTGACTCAAGCACCTACAGGCTAAAGTGGGATCTCAAGCCCTGGGCAATTCAAGAACCTACCATAGCATGAAACCTTATAAAACTACAAACAAGAAAACCATAAACTAGAATCTTAGGGGACAATCAAGCGGTTGGTTATAGTTAAAATACTTAATTTCCTATATGTTTGACTGGCTCTCTATCCTAATCTATCAGACCAACCACTACTTTGATGTAACAGCATTTGTCGCTGCTCATATTCAACACGACCACCGTGCACAAGCAAACTAACCAATAACCAAAGATAGTGAAACTGTGAAACAATCAAATTAGAGGGAGCAAGAAACACCATGCATAAAATCTGTGATCACAAACCTCACAGTTATCCAGGACTAATAATTTAAGCATAGGGCATCCACCACCATCACTAAAAACTTCACAAATAGAGTTTGTCAGGGATTCACAATCTGTAAGGTCAACTTCTTGCAAGCACTTGCACTGCAATGCTAATGCAGTTAAGCTTTCCTGCTTTTGCAAAACTAATTTCTGCACAAACAAAAGAGGAAAACCATATATTCAAAATTTACTACCTCTAAACAATGGAGCATGAAATAACTAACCATGTCTAAATGAAAACATACTTGCAGTGAATTTGATGTGATGTTTATTCGCTGGAGCAAAGGGCAATTAGAAACGTTAATGGATGAAAGCACCATGCTTCGTAAATTTAAATCTACAAATCTGCAAGCCGAACAGTGCAAGAAATAATTAATTTTAACAGTGCGCCCATAAACACCTATATAATAATACCATGAAAATAGATGGAGGGTTTATGTAGAATATTTTACTTGCGACAATGAACCAGTCTTATATTCTGCAAACGAGGAAGATCCAAGGAGACTGAAGTCAGTAAACTGCAATTATCAAGCTCCAAAACCTGCAGAAGTGAAACATCTTACTTTTGGTTGAGACATGACTGTTTTCACAAGATATAACATTTTAGGCTATACAGCAGGTTCAAACCTCCAACATGTAACTATGAGCTATTGCAGCCATTGAAGCAGAAGTTATGCCCTCACAACTATGAAGTTTAAGAACTGTCAACATCGGCAGCCTCACAGACTTCACAAAGCAAGAAGAAGTATCAAACATAAATGTATTTATACACCTGGATAACAATATCCAAACTCCTAGCCCTTACCTCAAGAGAGATGTTTGGGCAGTAAGATGCGTTGAGAATATGTAGATTGCCACAGGTTAAAGCTATTTCACGTAGCGTTTCATCACTAACACATGAACAATTTGACATGTCCAAAGACTCCAAGAGAGGACATGATGTTGCTGCTGAGCGTATTGCAGCATCAAGAAGCTTGTGACAAGATCCTATGTCCAGATCACGCAAAAGAGGGCAGTTCAGCACAGCATGTGCCATGCTACTACGTTTCAAAGACAAGGTCTGAAGTTGGGGGCACCTGCAATCCACACTACTTCAGCACACTTTGACTCGGTGACATAATATGCTTACATTACTTATAAATGACTACATTATCACCTGACAGATATACGGACCACGCGACATTTTACAATATGAAGGTGATGCAAACGATCATGGTATATAGGTATCTCTTGTATGCCATTACCAAGAATAGCATCGTTTACAATCAAACTCTTCAAATTTTGGCAATTTGGTAAAGCTTGGAAAAAAGATTCCCCTAGTTGTCCTTTGCCCAAAGTTAAAATCTCGAGATTCCTGAAAAAGTCAAATATCTCAGCAGCAGCCACATAAGGACATGATTAGGTACTTAATAAATGACAGTTACCTCAATGAAGAAACTGCATGCATAACAAGAGTGTGAATGGCAGGAACCCCATTAATGTTTACTTGAGTAGCATTCGGATACCGGCGACACATATCTTCAACTGCAAAGGCACACCACCAGTGAGCTTTTCTGTATCCATACAATGATTTTTTTAACAAATAATTACATCTTAAACATGATATAGTAATAAAGAAAGAACTGCTTTCTGAGAACAATATCTACTAGCAAATTAGAAAACTTGCAAACTTATGAAACTGAGATGGTGAAAATTTTAACGAACAAATTTCAAGACGTGAAGCATACAATGACCCAGAATCAATTAATAAACTGTACCTTCTCCAACTGTGTGGGAACTATTAAGTGAGTTGTGCCTTGAAGGACATACCAGAACTATGGTTTAACCCACTAAAACTTATGAGACCAAGAAATCTAGTGATTCTTCTCTGTATCTCTCGCAAAATTCACAGTGTATAAATCCATGCTAGTTATATCTAACTAAAAAAACTGTGAAAGCACAAGAATCAGAAGGCCCTCTGAGTTACACTTAGCAGACTCACAACACAAAGAACCTGAAAACATTCTCTTTACATCTGCTAAAATATACAATAGATATGTAAAATGATATCAACCAATCCCGTAGAGCCATAATCCATGTACATAGAAAGCTTACAAAATTAATAAACAAAGAAAACCAATTTGAGGTGCAAATGCCTGATCCCGAAAGGAAAAAAAATAAATATAAATCAGAGAGGGATCTATGAATGAATATGGAAATAGGGACTCATGATTGTGCAGAATAGAAGCAGCGAAGTGTTTCTCTAAGGACCTACCATTGCTTGATATGATAGTTGTTCAACACTCGGAATATAAAGAAAGAAATGCTATAATGATAAATATGAGTTATGAATTTCACCAGAAGCTAGCCTACATAACAGATCTTCTACACAAGTGCTAAAAAGAAACCTCCAAATGAGTCAGCATAATACCTTAACAACTTAGATATTATTCACAAACTATTAAATTTACAGTAAAACCCATATTCAAATTCAACTCAACTCCAATCAGCCTTTTGTCCTAATTACTTGGTGTATCCTACATGAATCCTTTTTCATCAGTCCTCTCAGATCAATGCAAGACTGAATCCCATACTCCAAGTCAAAACAACCTTAATTTGCAATTTTTCTTTCTGAAATCAGAATGTATACCTCAACTTCATAACTCTATATCAAAAATAGTACAATGTGCAACGCATGCATTCCCTAATTAAACATGATATAGATGGCCTTCTGAAAAGACTATTATATCATATGTTGTCAAGGTCTTATATGTTTAAAAGGAACATTTATCAAGGTCCTTTTATAAATTTAAATCCAAAACCTTAAAAACACGGTCACTTAAGGTGGATCCAGCCAATGCGAGGTCTTGGAAAAGCTCCAAATATGTTTAAGCCCTTATCTTATCTTATCCAAGTCTGATTAGCTCTGTAACAAGGACTTATCATTTCACTCACCACACGTGTCAGACATGATCTTCGCGGACATGGGTGTGGAATCCATGTAGGATCCTTCACTTTCTAAATGGACACTCCAACATATGATTTCAGTCAAGTTTTTAGATTTTTTAGATAATCAACTATACCAAACTCTCAACTATTCGTAAATGGACTCCCAAAACCTTACTATATTTCACCAATTCCCATATCATATCCATAATTCCATAATTTATTATTAAAACCAAATAGATGGAGTACAAAGTATAAATCCATTAGCCGTGTCCAAGTACCCGCATCCTATTTTTGGATCCTTTTGAGCCGAGTCCACGCATCCTAAAATTCATGCTTTACCCGAATCCGAGTTCCTAGACAAGTACCCACACCTAAGTCCTTGTAACATAGGATAGATTCTTCTTATTCTCTCTTTCCTTTGTTATATTAGGCATTCTAGTCTTTTTCATTTCTCTGCTTCTTAAAATTCTTTTAATTTGAAACCCTAAAACAAGATGCCAAACGTTACCACTCATAATGCCCAAAAAATAAATATATATATATATATATAAAAAAGATAGAAAATCATATTTTTATTTGCATAAGTGAACTAATGAAGCCTCAAACCCCTAAACCATAATCTTCCAACCAACTTTCCAAGCCATAAATCTATACAAACTCAAGTCCTAAAACCCTCCAATCCTAATATCCAACATATATTGGCATAAATCACACATCCTAGCTAACTTCAAGCACTTCTAAATCAATGCAACACCTAAACTAGTTATCACCCTTACCCCTAATTTGTCCCTACAATATGTACATGCATGTCTCTAGGAGATCACCAACCTCAGTTCATCCTACTCTATGTATAATATTTCGAGAATCAAGTTAACAAGCACCTGTTCAACTCAATCCATTTGCAGAAAGGACAAGATTTTAGTTCTAATCCAGTCAAAACTTAATATGGGTGTATTTATAGCTTTTATCATGGACCAGGCATGAGCATTTCTATAAATAGGAAGGGTCTCTATTGCCAGAAAATGTTCATGATTACGTATTTTATGTTTTCTGGATAATATTACGATAAAATTAAGTAACAAAATGTATTTGAACATAAGGTATTAAGAAATTCTCACATTGTTGCAAAGATATGCTCCTATTCTCAAAGTTCAAAAACTTCCAAAAATCTTCATGACTGCTTGCTGCACGCCACTGTCTGCAAACTTTGGCTGCTCGACAAAGATTGATGTGGTCCAAGAAAGTAAAAACCTAGCAGGTGTGAGGAAATGTTACTAGAGCCAAAAACAAAAAAGAACAGTTGTTTAACGAAGAGCTAAACAATGAATACCATGTGCAACAAGTCATCCGTAAGATCCATCCGAACTTCTGAATCTTCCATTTCCGGATTCCCAAATTCATCTCCCTCTTCTCTCCAACCACCAGACCCAAGAGGGTCATCACCACTACCACCATCATTCAGCATTGGCACAAGGAAATGACTTTCATTCTTTAACAAACTCTGATTGATGAAGTCTCTTCCAAGCAAACTACAGCTATCACTTTCTGAAGATGCCACAGAAGCAAATTGGCAATCCCAGTCCCTGCAAGATCGTTCATTGTCAGGAACCAATCCACCTTAACAATGATATCAAGAGTATCAAAATCCAAAATCTCATATAACCTGCACTGCATTCCCAAATCAGTATTTATATCAAATTTCCTGATGCTGTAAAGCTAGGTATATAGAATGAGAACAAAACAACCATTAGCAGCCACTAATGCTCAAGTAAAATAGTGACGCCAATGTATATAAAGAAACGGGATTTAGTTGCCAGATGTGCCACACCGAAAGAGTATAAGTCCAAAAGCACTTTATTTATACATACCCATCATTAAATCCTTCTCCTTCTTTTCAAAGTTTGACACTAAGACATGTTACAACTATAAACAAAATACTATCAAGATTATGCTTCCTACTTCATGAATCGAAGAGAGAGAGAGAGAGAGAATAATAACAAGTATAAGTAATCATGCAGAGCACCTATCCTGAAGTCAGTAAGGCTTAACGCAACAGTAAATTTGACAGTTCAAGGAAATAATGTGGCATAATTTCCAATAAAAGAATGATAAAACAAGCAAATAACTAGGGTATCTTACTATAATGTGATTCCAACATTTGGCTCATCTCAATCCACTAAACATAGTGTTCTACAAGGAATTTAACAATACAAGCATCAAAAAATTGAATTAAAAAGGAGAGAAAGTCTTACAAAGAAAAGGAATGAACTTTGGGCCGTTTACTGTGAGAATCGCGGTCACAACCCTCTCTCTCCGCCGCCACTGCAGATGACGTAGGAGGCTCTTCTCCCAGACCCAAATTCAAATTAATAACCTTCACATTTCCCTGACCACTACTAGATGCAAAACCACAAGTACTGCCGTCTCTTACCAAAGAAACCCTCCTCGCTTCACTCAACTGTGACTGCAACCTCTCTCCAACCTTATCACTCTCCATCAAAAACCCTAACCCCTCCTCGCCATTCTCCATGTCCTCATACTTCCCTTCACTCTCACTCTCCGAAATACCCTCCCTCATACTCTCTCTCTCCTTACCGTCTTCTCCTTCGTCTTCACCAAAGCATAAACAACACCAAATCCTCATACACACAGAACAACACCAAAACAACGACAATTAGCCCCAAATTTGAGGCTTTAATAAAACCCTATGTCAAGATCTAACACATTTCTCAACAACGAAAGAAAAAGCCTCGGCTATGGAATTAATAATACTCACGAAACCCTAGAACTGACGAATCGGCTCGATCAAACGATTTACATACCAAAAGCATTTCAATTAATCAACGCAAAAACGGCACTTTATTAATTGGAGAGAAATTGGAGAAAATTGAAACCATATGTACATATATACATACAGTCGTATATATACATACTATATAATCGGTACAATTGGAAATAGAGGAGCGAGAATCAGGTAGATCTGATCGTATCTGATGATCGGTGGCGTCGTTTCCCGGCTTATTCAACCATTGATCGTGCTCGGAAAAGATCTGCGGTAATGACGAAATGATTTCCTCTCTCTATCTCTCCCCCCCGTCTGTGAATGAGAAAATCGGAGTTATACGTAAATACCGCGCAGCTTGTTACCAATACTGTGCGGAAAAACCTACTTCCGTTTAATTCTTAAAAGTTCGGTATCCAACGGCGTCGTCTCATGTATATATTCTAATTTTTTTTTCCTTATTAATTTTTTTTTTTCTTACTTAAATCGGACTACAAAACAAGTTAAACTATTCAATTTTAATTTGACATTGGATTGATAAAGACTCGAAATCTATATATATATATATATATATATATATATATATATATTTAAAGTTGGCGAGGATGCCTTTAAGTGTGTCACATCATCCAATTTTGTGTCACCTCATCCAACTTTTGGTTCTTTTGATTCTCAAGCCTCCAATGTGTCACCTCATCCAACTTTGTGTCACCCTTTTGGTTCTTTTGATTCTCATCCAATGTGTCACCTCATCCAACTTTGTGTCACCCTTTTGGTTCTTTTGATTCTCAAGCCTCCAATGTGTCACCTCATCCAACTTTGTGTCACCTAATCCAACTTTTGGTTCTTTTGATTCTTAAGCCTCCAAGTAAGCATGGTTCTTTTGATTTTCAAGCCTCCAAGTAAGCATGATCCAACCAAGTAAGCATAGTTCTTTTGATTCTCAAGCCTCCAAGTAAGCATGATCCAACTTTTGGTTCTTTTGATTCTCAAGCCTCCAAGTAAGCATGACCTTTGGAGTGAAATGACTTTTCATTTCTAAGTCATTAGCTAATAACAATACCTAATAATAATAGGTTTTACAATATGTATTAATATTAGTTAATACTAATAGGAGAAGGACTTTAGGAAATAAAATAATGTTGTCATTGAGATTTGAACCAACACCCTTTTAAATATGATTATACACCTTAAACCAACTCAACCAATTATATTATATGTAAAGATTTTAAAAACATATTATATTATTCTATAAATTATTTTATAATATAAACCAACTAGATTTTATTTTTATATATGATACTCTCTCCATGTCAAATTGAGTCTCATATTTTTATTTAAAACGTCCTAAAATAATGTATATAATATGTGATCCATATTAACAAAACTTTAAATTATTTATTCAAAATTGATGCTTATGTTTTATTGATATTTGTGTAAATTTCTTTTTCAAACTAATAGTGTATAAAAAATATGTAAATATATATAGTATCCAATTAAACATTTTTTAATCATTGAATGATCTCCAAAAATTATTTCAATAATATAATTATATCCAATTCTTAAACAATTCTCATTTGTTCAGAAAAATGTTATATTTCTTCAATATGTCCCAAAGTAAATATTTTATTTTTAATTTTGTAAATTTTTTCAAATATTTGTCTAAAATATCTTTACTAAGTGCAAGATGAAAAAAAGAGATAAAAAACCCAATAATATAATATCATTAAAGGGTACTAAAAAATTTAAAAAATGTATAGAAACAAAAATATATGTATTGATCACCAATAAAAAATACTTATTTTGAAACGAAAATATTATAATAAACAACTACCAATTTACATATATTGACAACACTTAACTTTTGTCAGACATGAAGTAAACAAATTTTTATATTCAATAATAATAATTTTTTTCAAAAATATTTTTAAAATGTATCAATTGAACACAAAAATTAAATTGTACCCGTACATTGCACGGGCTCTATAACTAGTAGTATTGATAAAAGTTTGGCTTTAGTTAAGTTTACTAATCAAGCGAGACAATATTAAACCTAAAATTAAGCTCATTGTCCTAATCAAGACAAATATGTTGAATAGTCCTAAAAAAAAAAAAAAGAGTTCATCTTCTTTTTTAGACCATTTGAGAATAACTTTTCACTTTTTAATTTTCATTTTTGGAATGTTACCTTAAGTGCTTTAAGAGGTTTTGCTCAATCGCCTCGTTAATATTGTGTTTGAATTAATCACGTGTTCCATTCATCAATATATTCAAACTCCATCAAAATCCATTAATATACTATTTAATGTTTGTCATTTAATCATAACGACCCACGTATATAGCAACCATTCAATAGTCAATTGGATAGGAAATTTGATCAGCATGCATCAATTTTCTCTATTTTCAAATTACATTCATTTCTTACATTAATCAACTCCTCATCGTTATTGTATTGTTGCAAGTATATGCCGAAGCACTCAAGGTTATGTCTTCTCTGTGCTACTACCAAAATGCTCACACTTTTTTTATTCAAAGATGCCTTGTTTGTTCGAGTTCAACATCGTTAGTTCCCATCTAAAATGAATCGAGTCAAATATATATCATTTTATTTAGATTTTTTAGCCAAAATGTTCTCAGCCTCTAATTACTTTTCAAATCTAATGACATGTTCTTGTTGGGGCCCATGACAATTCACTATTGTTAGTTCCCATCTCTTCACAGCTTGAAGATTTCTAACCATCGGGAATTTGAAAATAGATTCCGATGACATATTCTTGTTGGGAAAGAAATTCTCTTTCAATCAAGCTTAATTTTGTATATCTTTCGGAGCACGTATAATGCCATCTTCGTCTAAATCTTCAAAAACTTGTTAGGGGTCTTGTAAAACCTTCAAGACTACTTAGAGTCCGTTTGGTCGAGCGTTTTGGCCAAAACGCAGGTATAAAACGCAGCTTATTTGCAAAAAATGTGTTTCGATACTGCGGCAAAAAACGCAGCGTTTTCAAAACGCAACTGCGTTTTAAAACGCTGGAATTCCCAGTTTTTTCCCAAAACGCAGGTTTTAAAACGCTCCTAGAAAAAAAAAACTGCATATTAAAGTGATATCTCAAACGTATTTATAAGGAAAGACCTGCGTTTTTAAAATACTGCGTTTTGTAAACGCTGTACCAAACGTGCTCTTAACAATGAAACACCTTAGCTATTTTTATTTGCTTTTTAGCTTTTTAGTAACTCTTTTATAATTTTCTTAGAAAATCAAAAATAAATTACTTGGGAATCTAATCTAAATTACAAATAAATTGATCATCATTAAAATTAAAATAAATGGTACTAACATAATGAAAATACCACATTTTTTATTGTATTTTGAAAAAAACACACAATCAAACGAATTTTTAAAAGACCAAGTGAAAATAAGGGTGGAGGATGGAGAGAGAAAATTAAATATCTGTAAGAAATCCAAGTGACAGAAGAAAGAGAAAAAGAAAAAAGCCGAAAAAATAACATCAAAAAAAATAAAATAAGACAAAATTGAACTAATAAACAGAAAATTCTTAATATATAACTTTACATGCATAGTATGTCTCACGAGTCACGACAACTAGTGTGCATTAAGAAAATTAAAAGAATTTAATAAATATGTGTGTAATTGAATATATATATATATATATTTTGAGATTCATATTTCATGTACCAAGTACTCTTAACAATTTCAAAGTTAAAGAATCTTGTAGACTTTGACTCATTCATAAGAGACGCTAATAATGAACTAATGAGCCGTTTGGTAGTAAAGATTAAGACTGAATAGGATTAATAAGTCAAATAGGATCGGTTATTTAGTATGCAATATGCGATCGAGACTAGTGGCATGAGTTATCTAGATAAAGTCATTATCCTCTCACGGTAAGCGAGGAAGACTATGATGTTGGCGCGGTCGCGGGGGTAGCTTTTTGTAATTGATGCGATCGCGCCATTTAGGTAGGCGCGAGCGCAAGTGCTACGGGAGCAGTTTTTTGCTTTCCTTATTTATTTATATTTATGGCTAGGTCTTGTATCATTCATATATATATATATGTATGTATTTAACTTAAGTTTGAAATGAGAATATACAGCAATCTTTAAACCCCAAAATCTCTATTCTCCTCCAATTTTCAATTGTTTGATAATTGAGATTTCCTCAATTATCTGCTTGCATGCTTTCACTGTCGCAGCACATGTTCAACTGCAAAAATCTTTTAGTTTTCCTTTTATGCTATGTGGATGACAATATAAGCAATAGTAATGGATTAGATGACAACATAAGCAAGAGTAAGAAAGTTCTAGCTACCATGTTAAGCGTGTCAAGTGATAGAGATACCGAAGCTTCCGAGTTATAATTGTTTTGTAATTCTTTGTATCAAACCATTTCCTTATAGTAATAGGTAAACCGTTTCCTTATAGTAATAGATTACTTAAAATAATAGATGTTATATTTGTCAAGGATTGTATTTGTATTCTTCTCCTCCAAGAAACCTCATGTATATATATATTTTATTCAATGAATAATATGGTGGCTTTTGCAATTACTTTCATAGTCTCATATGGTATCAAAGCATAGATCCTAGGTCACGGCTGAAACAAAATTTTTTTTCCCCTGTGTCTTCTCCTTCTTTCGCCGCCTTTCCTGTGCTCTTCTTATTCTTTCATGGCTTCTACCGAGTCCTCCCTTTTTCTTCCCAATTCGGCTGAACCAACTAAACCCTTGGTTGTCATCTCTCTCTCTCTCTCATATTCTCAAGCTAACCTCCACAAACTACATCGCCTGGAAGGTCCAAATCGAGGCCACCCTCCTTGGTCATGACCTCTTTTCCTATATTGATGGCTCCCTTCTTGCCCCTCCTCAATATCTCCCACCCAAGGACACCACCTCTTCCTCCACGCCTGTCCCTAATCCCGCTGCCGCACCACCCGCCCCTGCCCTTAATCCCGCCTACACCACTTGGTTCCGCCAAGATAAGCTCATCCTTGGTGCTCTAGCCGGCACTCTCTCCCCCTCCTTGGTACCACTCATCTCTCAATGTGCCACAACCCTTGATGCATGGAAGCCCCTGTCTAAAACCTATGCCAATCCCTCTAAAGGACATGTCCGCCAACTCAAAGACCGTCTACGGAGTATCACCAAGGGTCCTCGTACCATCACCGATTACATGCGTGACATGAAATCGTGCGCGGACCAACTTGCTTCCCTTGGCCGCCCACTCGATCCTGATGATCTTGTTGACAAAGTGCTTGATCAACTCAACGATCCCGACTTCGACAACATTGTACATGCTGTCCAGAGCCGCGATACCCCCATCTCCTTCGATGAGCTCCATGAGAAACTCATCACTCGTGAACTCACCATCAAGCAACGCACCACATCCAGTCCCTCCTTTCCAAGATCGGTGAATTCGCCCGCACCACTCACGTAATCGCACCACCACGCCCAAACCCAACCCGTCGGCCTCCTACCAACCCACCCGCCCGGTCTCACCTCCTTCTCACGGCCTCCTGCTCTCTTTAAAGGGCGCTGTCAATGGTGTCGTGACATCGGGCACTATGTTTCCCAATGCTCAATTTTTCGCCAACAGTTTCCCATGGCCCGCCCACCTACCTCCTCTCCCAATCCTCGCCCACCAGCCCGTGCCTATACTGCTGCCTGTGCGCCTCCCGCCATCCCCTCTTGGCTCCTTGACAGTGGTGCCACCCACCACGCAACCAATGATTTTGACACCCTCGCCATGCACTCACCCTACAATGGCACCGAAGAACTTCTTATTGGCGATGGCTCTGGGCTTGACATAGCCAACACGGGTTCTACCTCTCTCTCCTCTCTCTCTAAAACTTTTTCTCTTAATAATGTTCTTCATGTTCCTTCTTTATCTCGTAACATAATCTCTATATCTCAATTCTGTCGTGACAATAATTCTTCGATTACTTTCTTACCTTCTTCTTTTGTTGTGAAGGATCTAAGCACGGGGGCAATCCTTCTTCAAGGTCCGTCTAGTTCCGGTGTCTATGAGTGGCTTCCTTCGTCACCAACTATCAATTCCTCTTCAGTGTCTGCTGCGGATTGGCATCACCGCTTAGGGCATCCGTCCTCTAAAATTTTGGGTCACATTAGCAAGTCTTTTAATTTACACATTCCGTCCTTAGATACTGTCAATTGTAATTCTTGCGATTACAATAAGAGTCATAAGTTTCCTTTCAATGAAAATACTATTTCTTCTAATGGTCCTCTTGATTTATTATATAGTGATGTTTGGACATCGCCCCTGTTTTCTTTCGATGGCTACAAATATTATATCATCTTTGTTGATCACTTTACCAAGTATATTTGGTTCTATCCCCTAAAAAATAAGAATGACGCTCTTTCGGTTTTCAAACACTTTAAGTTACTTGTGGAAAAACACTTTCATCGTCCCATTCTCACGGTCTACAGTGACAATGGTGGCGAATATCTTGGACTTCGTCCTTTTCTTATTTCTCAAGGCATATCACATCTCACTTCTCCTTCTCATACTCCGGAACATAATGGTTACTCTGAAAGACGTCATCGTCACATTGTTGAGACGGGTCTATCACTTCTTAGTCACTCTTCTATGCCTATGAAGTTTTGGTCCCTTGCCTTTGCCACTGCTTGCTATCTTATTAACAGGATGCCCACTCCTACCCTCAACCTTGTGTCTCCTTATCACAAACTACACAACGCACCTCCTAATTATCTAAAACTTAGGAGTTTTGGTTGTCTTTGTTACCCGTGGCTTCGTCCCTACACCTCTCATAAATTAGAACCACGGTCACTTCCCTGTGTTTTCGTTGGTTACTCTTCCACTCAGAGTGCATATTTCTGTCTCGATCCCAAAACTCACAAAATTTTCGTCTCTCGTCATGTCAAATTTGTTGTGAGGTCATTTCCCTATTCTTCTCTCTCCGTTTCTGACACTTCTTCCCCTTCATCTAATGAGTGGTGTAGCCATCATCTTCCCATTCTTCTTCCTGCCCAGCCACCTCTTCAGCCCTCTGTACCAGCTGCCTCTCCTTCCCCAACTTCTCAGGCCCCTGCTCACCCACCTACTACTACATCTCCCTTGCCCGCAAGTCCTCCCGCTCCTCCTTCGCACCTTTCGCCTATTACCCTACCTCCCTCGTCCCGTTACACGCCTTCAAAACAACATTACAAAACCCATCCGCAAGCTGAACCTACACACTACCTTAACTCCTATCTCCCCTGATCCTACAACCGTTTCTCAGGCCCTTAAAAGCCCAACTTGGCGGACAGCTATGCAACATGAATATGATGCCCTCCTTAAAAACCATACTTGGGATCTTGTACCCGCTTCTTCTTCTCAAAACCTGGTTGGTTGCAAATGGATTTTCCGTACCAAATTTAATCCGGATGGCACTATCTCTCGTCACAAGGCTCGTTTAGTGGCCAAAGGGTTTCACCAACGCCCCGGCCTAGACTATTTTGAGACATTCAGTCCAGTTGTGAAACCCACTACTGTACGTACTATTCTTTCCATTGCTACTATGCGTGGCTGGCCTCTTCCTCAACTTGACATAAACAATGCTTTCTTACAAGGGTCTCTCTCTGAGGATGTTTTCATGCAACAACCTCCTGGTTTTGTTGATCCTTTGTTTCCCTCTCATGTCTGCAAACTTCGTCAAGCTATCTATGGTCTCAAACAGGCTCCTCGTGCCTGGTACAATGAACTCAAAACTTACCTTCTCTCCGTTGGTTTCAAAAATTGTGTCTCTGATTCTTCACTTTTTGTTCTTGGTCATGGTTCTCACCTTATTTATTTACTTGTCTACGTCGATGACATTATTGTCACGGGTTCCGATTCTACACTCCTAAACTCCTTTATTCTCTCTCTCTCTTCTCGGTTCTCTCTCAAGGACTTGGGGTCGCTCTCTTATTTTCTTGGTGTCAAAGTCATTCCTCATTCTCAGGGGTTACTTTTGTCCCAACATAAGTATATTCAAGATATTCTTGTGAAAGCAAGGATGTCTGAAGCTACGCCTGTTTCCACACCCTTAGCACTTCACCCCCCTCTCACGGCTTCTTCCGGTTCGCCCCTTCCTAATCCCACGGAGTATCGGGCCTTGCTTGGTAGTCTTCAGTACTTGTCTCTTACTCGTCTTGATATTTCCTTTGCTGTCAACAGACTTTCTCAATTTATGCATTGTCCAACTGAGGCTCACTGGGTTGCTTTAAAACGTCTTTTGCGTTACTTGGTGGTACCTCGTCCCATGCCTTATTACTTCGGCATTCTTCCTCCTTTAATCTTCATGCCTTTACTGATGCTGATTGGGCGGGGGATCATGATACTTTCTGTGACGCCCGAGTTCGGGATTCGGTATTAAACCCCAACTCGGTGCGCCAAACTAGAAGAAACAACTAAAGTCCACAAGTGCACGAGCTACACAAGCTCAAAACCAAAACTATGCAACGGAAAACCACAACTAAATAAAACCCGAGTTTCAAAACTCAAATAACAAGACAATAACTATAAAATCTCCACGGCCAAAAATAAGCCGAAGAACAATATTAAGAGAAATCCCAATAATAGACCTCGACGGCTAACTATTGAGCCGAGAAAACAACGACACCAAATACTCGCGAGCTAACATGCTCGAGAAAACTACAATAATAAATGGCTCGACATCGAGTGTCGTCTCCAAAAGAATACAACATTAAAGGAGTTACGAACAATGCTACCCATAAGTAAAGTTTACATAACTTTACATCAACCATCGTTCTCACCGAACTAAGAAATTAAGAAGCATAATTATACACAAGCTCCGGAGAGCAATCGCCCAAAGATCATTCAAAGACTCGCAAGTCTCACCGATCGCACTATGTCGTCCTTCGATTGCAATCTAAAAGAGTTAACACAACAAGAGTGAGTCTAAAAGACCCCGTAAGCCACTACAATGTGTTGTATGCTATGAGAATGAATGCAACAAGAAACCAAACTCTACATGTAGCTAGTCTAAGTAGCACTTCCGCTTACCTAACATCTCAACCACAAACCGGCAAGTCAAGGGACTATTCTAACTTGGCCAATAATCAACAAACTATCACATGTAACTATATGACATGGCATGATGCTCAATAGTAGAATAACGTAATAACATTTATATACCATAATGATCATGTATCATATTAAAAGTATACAAGTCACATAATTCACTTAGCACTTTGGTGTTCACATAAGTGCAACTTAATTAAACCACATCATGAAGGATATTATTTCTCTTTCTTCCAACTTCGCGTTGCTCTGCAATACACGAGAAAACATATGTGCCTCGATACCCGTGTACGTAGTATCGACGTCCCCGATTAATACCATCGAGTTCTAACTAGCAAACCAAAGTCGCGCGTATTGCTACAACAATGGGCTACATCCCACCGCGGCCAACAGGTGAGGGTGTGTGCAACCGTACGGCGACTTATAGCGATTACAAAACAAATTCGTAAAGACTATAGGTCGTCCCACCTTGTTTAGTCAAACAATGCCACTGGACTTAATGCAACGCACAAGTAGATATTCACTTGTCATTCTCAACAACTCATCATGTATTCTTTTGAATCACATATCAAATCCACTTAATGTGCTTGTAAATACTAAACACACAATCAATCATCAAAGTAGGATGATTGTCCTACGATCAATCATCAAAGTAGGATGATTGTCCTATCTCATACTAGAACAATCACAACATGTCCGTAATCATCGAATGTGTAGACACAACAAGACAATCGGCAGGGTAGGCCAATCGTACAATTCAACCACCAAATAGTGTCTGTGATAGCTAGACACATACATGAATCCCAATGTAAGGTATTTATACCTTACAATCAACGGTCAAACGATGTCCATAATGTGGGACCTATATAACACAAGGATAGGCTATTCATCCTAATCCCAAAATAAGGTAACATGTTTCTCACATGTACGCAAACTCATAACCCCACAAGATAAGTCTACTCGTACTTACAACCATTAATTAAGGCGCCACAGCTACGTTAAACTAAGGATCTCTAAGTATCCTATCGTCACACAATATCTTTCATCTCATGCGCGTCATAATATATTACATACTCTTATCGTCGTATACTTCAACTTATTTCGATTTAACTCGTAGTCAGCTAATGTTTGACTAAGTCAACCAAGGTCAACGTTTCACTAAGTCATGAACCCGTCAATTCGTCATCCCACATGGTAGGGAATTGGTATATGTCATGTAGGAGTTACTACTATCCGTTTCTCAACTCCGTAGAGTCAACTATACACATTAATGACATTACCACATTAATCGGCGTTTATATATTACGTCCTATTCGACTCCGCCAGAGTCAGTCACGACTAGTATATAGTTCGTACAGTATTTACGTACAATCATACTATCTCATATTGACTCCGCTAGAGTTGTTTCCAATATCTAAAATATCGGGACAAACCGTAGTATCGTCCCTACAAACTCATATCAATTGCAATGCCCAACGCAAAGAGTCTACTACTCATACCAATTTCGTAATGTTACCGCTAATGCGTAAACGACCAAACTCCAATGAGTTTCTATTACTCGGCATAACGATTATCGTGACAACCGAAACAACACAACAACAACAACCATACTAGCAACAACATCAAGCTCTACGAGTCTTTATTATTCGAAGTCTACTAACTCAACGGTAATTCACCAATTCTTTCTTTATTCCGTAATCCTTAATCAAGCAAGTAATGAAGTATAACCTAACATCATTCGTAGGGACAATTATGTACATATATATTTCCCAATAAAAGTCACAATATCATCGCTAACACCCCTACATGCTTTACTCTTCCAATTCAACTCGTAAAACACACAAAGCATTGTAGTTACTTACCTTCACCGTAAATCCTCCACGAAATCAAGGGCTTATGGTGAAAACGCTCCTCCACGACCTCTACGCCGCCACGGAGTCAAATCAACGATCCCAAACTCGAACCAAGCTCGAATCAAACTTCCTCTCTCTAACACCACTTTCTCTCTAAGATGTGGGAGAAGAGATGGGTTTATGATATACTAACAGATCGGACGATCCCTTTGGGTAGAAATGTTCTCCTCGTCGTCCTCTACGCTACGGCGAAGACGGCTCGTCGATCCGACAAGCGGAGCTCAAGATATCGCGAAATCTTTCTCTTCTCTCTCTCTCTCTCTCTTGCTCTCTCTCTAAAATCTGAGTTGGGAGGAAGAAATGAGGGAGGAAAATAGAGTGTGATCTTTTATTAATACCATGGGTAAGTGTTTGGTCCAATCCGGGCTTGTTTGAGCATTTTAAACCACTTAAAAATGTTAAAAACGAGAAAGACGAAAAGGACGAACAGGGACGGGCAGGCGATCGCTCGCCTTAAACAGGCGATCGCTTTGTCTTCGGAAGCGGGGCGATCGCTTTGATCTGCCCGGGCGATCGCTCGTGTCCGATCCTCCGAACTCTCCGAAAATGCTCAAACGCCCGAAATGGTCCTAGATGATCCCGAAGTGATTCTAAGTCTTTGAGAAGGTCGAAATACTCAAGAGAGGTTCTCGAAAGTTCCAGAAACAACGTTAGAAGTTCAACGTAAAGCTCGCATAATCAACCATACAAAGGTTCAAGTACAAATCGGGGCATATGAAACACTCGAAATGAGTCGGCGTGCGGCTTAACGACAAGATCAACGTGATCAATAGTCGTGAAGGAGTCTAAACCAAGGTTAGGTCAATCACCCAAAGAGAAGACGTAACGTATACGAACGCTAATCGATGTCAAGGAAAATCTCGAATGGATAAAGGAACAAAGCGCAACTCACCCTGAGTTAAACGCGCGTCAAATACGGTCCTCGACTCAACACGTCACGCTTAACAAGCATGACACCTCACTCTCCGAGGGTTTTAAGGTTGATAAGAAATGATTATGAGTTAACCAGGAAGGAAGTAGGGTCGGGGTGTTACATCCTCTCCCCCTTAAAAGAATTCGACCGCGAATTCAAGGATCAAACGTTCACGGGGAAAACATATATCACAACAAGGCTATACCATAGCCTATGCAATCATAATTCTACCGATAGAGAGTGAAAGTCCAACGAATAAAGGGGGTTGGTCCAAGTTAGAGGTCATCAACCTCAAGTAGTGTACGCATACGAAATATCTAACGAATAGATATAATTTCGAGACATGAGAAATCTTGGGGTTTCATTACGAGACCAACTACCGTCTCTAGTCAAGTCCATGTTCAGAGTATACTTCAAAGTGTCATACTGACTCCTTTCGAACACATACCACCACCACGCTTCCGCACGCTAACAAATCTCCACTTCCCGTGGTACAACTCTCAACAATTACTCACGGGAAATCCCGCGATCAATTAAGTCCGAGCTAACACAACCTTAAGGTTCAAAGGTTACACGTAGACGTCCTATCATCAAGGAAATAGGCTTGAATCAAAGGGTGCAATAAGTGCAACACCTCGAGTCACGCGAGTCATAGGACTCGTCGTGCATAACGATACTACCGGCTACACCCAAAGCCGACAAAATAAAGGGTCAACGAAATCGCAAGTCAACATGCTCGCGATGCAACTACTCACGTCAATGAGTCACAGGGTCAACATAAATAATAATAAGAGTTTTAAACTCTAAATACATTCAACGGAGCGGATCGGTATCATTGGACACCAACACCATATACTATACGTGCTACTCGAAACATAGAGTGTAACACACTCTCAATGATCACATCCACAGGTCAACTACGAGATATAGTATTCTAACGAACGAGTACCCAATCGAGTACAAAAGGTAGTCCGATAACAGGAGACAAATAAATAATAGAACAAGTCACGATGAACATGACTCTTACGGATTCAATTACAAGGTCTCACCTCTAACCTTGACTCGCTCTATTAGAGTCTTGGGTCGGTGCGGGAGGGTTCGGTGGGACACTTGCTCCACTCGGGGTGTCTCAGGGCCACATTCAGTTGGTCCTCAAGTTCTTTCAGTTCTCGTAGTGCGTGTCGAGTTGAAATACGGTCGGATGCATAACCGACATCCTTGCGGTCTTTCTAGTTCGCGCCATCCCTACGGGCATACAATAGAGACGTTAAATCTCTAATGGGAAGTGGGACACATTAAGTGAATCAACGGAGTCATACTTATCAACATAACGTTCTAAACTCTCAACCCAACACATATAACATGCATGTAGGGTCCTAATGATAACCATCTCACTATGCCAAGGGCACATGCGCAAGGTGACACGATCTATTCGTATCGCAAACGTCTATAAGGCAAGACTGAATTAATACAATGTATCCAGTCTACAACACCGCACATACCACACACTAAACACACGCTCACCACTGGGATGGCAAACCAACTTGATATCTCCAAGGTGAAACAAACAAACTTATAACACACGGGACAGTATACAAGTCTCAAGGGCTAATCGCATGCCCGAAATACTCATGTTCAACTAAGTACAACGGCTCACACAATACCAAATCAAGTCAAACCAATACACGAGAAATGAAACACAATTCACGCACAAGGTACACAAATTTGTTCAAGTGCAATATTCCATTTACTTGTCCATTCGGTTGGCTACGGGGTTAGACAATTTCTATCTATCATGCTATCATCTTAGTCTTGACGAATATCTCTTGACAACCAAATCAGGGGCCCTTCTGAAGTGGCTTCAAAAGCTACCGTCACAGGGCGTTAGGGACATGTGATTACAAATATGCCCTTAGAGTCGGTCTCATGCACATAAGTATCAAATACAAGCAAATGCACCTATGTGACACAATCTAGTATGTACAAATGTCGCATTCCATGATGTGATATGCAAAAATAAGGCGTTTAAGTTAGTACGGACTCTTATACTCGCACTATCGAAACTTGACACTCCATAATAAGCACTAGGGGACTCGTGACCCAGAATCTCGGGTCTTCCACCTTTATCTCCTTAAATGATTACCAACCTCAAGACTAAGACGTTCCTTAAAACATCTCGACTATATATCTCAAAATCAAGGAGACAACCTATAATGGTCAAATCTCACTACTAAACTTATCACACGACTCACACTTAGTCGACAACATTTTAGCGAGGGCTTAATACATAATCACGAATCTCCTTAAGAGAAATTAACGGACTACCAATCATTTGTCTCCGCTCTCGTGAGCGTAAGAACTCAACCATCCCAGTCCTACATGGACTAACTCCAAAAATTCACCAACATCAACACAATGCTTATACTCAAACACTCGGCGTTAATCACTCAACCCAATGCCCAAACCACCTAAGCCGAGGATCCTATCCCGCGAATAGCTAACATAAGCTCGATACCAGCGCGACGCCCGAGTTCGGGATTCGGTATTAAACCCCAACTCGGTGCGCCAAACTAGAAGAAACAACTAAAGTCCACGAAGTGCACGAGCTACACAAGCTCAAAACCAAAACTATGCAGCGGAAAACCACAACTAAATAAAACCTGAGTTTCAAAAACTCAAATAACAAAACAATAACTATAAAATCTCCACGGCCAAAAATAAGCCGAAGAACAATATTAAGAGAAATCCCAATAATAGACCTCGACGGCTAACTATTGAGCCGGAGAAACAACGACACCAAATACTCGCGAGCTAACATGCTCGAGAAAACTACAATAATAAATGGCTCGACATCGAGTGTCGTCTCCAAAAGAATACAACATTAAAGGAGTTACGAACAATGCTACCCATAAGTAAAGTTTACATAACTTTACATCAACCATCGTTCTCCGAACTAAGAAATTAAGAAGCATAATTATACACAAGCTCCGGAGAGCAACGCCCAAAGATCATTCTCGGCACACTGCAAGTCTCACCGATCGCACTATGTCGTCCTTCGATTGCAATCTAAAAGAGTTAACACAACAAGAGTGAGTCTAAAAGACCCCGTAAGCCACTACAATGTGTTGTATGCTATGAGAATGAATGCAACAAGAAACCAAACTCTACATGTAGCTAGTCTAAGTAGCACTTCCGCTTACCTAACATCTCACCACAAACCGCAAGTCAAGGGACTATTCTAACTTGGCCAATAATCAACAAACTATCACATGTAACTATATGACATGGCATGATGCTCAATAGTAGGAACAACATGGTAATAACATTTATATACCATACTGACCATGTATCATATTAAAAGTATACAAGTCACATAATTCACTTAGCACTTTGGTGTTCACATAAGTGCAACTTAATTAAACCACATCATGAAGGATATTATTTCTCTTTCTTCCAACTTCGCGTTGCTCCTGCAATACACGAGAAAACATATGTGCCTCGATACCCGTGTACGTAGTATCGACGTCCCCGATTAATACCATCGAGTTCTAACTAGCAAACCAAAGTCGCGCGTATTGCTACAACGGTGGGGCTACATCCCACTGCGGCCAACGGGTGAGGGTGTGTGCAACCGTCGGCGACTTATAGCGATTACAAAACAAATTCGTAAAGACTATAGGTCGTCCCACCTTGTTTAGTCAAACAATGCCACTGGACTTAATGCAACGCACAAGTAGATATTCACTTGTCATTCTCAACAACTCATCATGTATTCTTTTGAATCACATATCAAATCCACTTAATGTGCTTGTAAATACTAAACACACAATCAATCATCAAAGTAGGATGATTGTCCTACGATCAATCATCAAAGTAGGATGATTGTCCTATCTCATACTAGAACAATCACAACATGTCCGTAATCATCGAATGTGTAGACACAACAAGACAATCGGCGGGGTAGGCCAATCGTACAATTCAACCACCAAATAGTGTCGTGATAGCTAGACACATACATGAATCCCAATGTAAGGTATTTATACCTTACAATCAATGATCAAACGATGTCCATAATGTGGGACCTATATAACACAAGGATAGGCTATTCATCCTAATCCCAAAATAAGGTAACATGTTTCTCACATGTACGCAAACTCATAACCCCACAAGATAAGTCTACTCGTACTTACAACCATTAATTAAGGCGCCACAGCTACGTTAAACTAAGGATCTCTAAGTATCCTATCGTCACACAATATCTTTCATCTCATGCGCGTCATAATATATTACATACTCTTATCGTCGTATACTTCAACTTATTTCGATTTAACTCGTAGTCGGCTAATGTTTGACTAAGTCAACCAAGGTCAACGTTTCACTAAGTCATGAACCCGTCAATTCGTCATCCCACATGGTAGGGAATTGGTATATGTCATGTAGGAGTTACTACTATCCGTTTCTCAACTCCGTAGAGTCAACTATACACATTAATGACATTACCACATTAATCGGCGTTTATATATTACGTCCTATTCGACTCGCCGAGTCGGTCACGACTAGTATATAGTTCGTACAGTATTTACGTACAATCATACTATCTCATATTGACTCCGCTAGAGTTGTTTCCAATATCTAAAATATCGGGACAAACCGTAGTATCGTCCCTACAAACTCATATCAATTGCAATGCCCAACGCACGAAGAGTCTACTACTCATACCAATTTCGTAATGTTACCGCTAATGCGTAAACGACCAAACTCCAATGAGTTTCTATTACTCGGCATAACGATTATCAGGACAACCGAAACAACACAACAACAACAACCATACTAGCAACAACATCAAGCTCTACGAGTCTTTATTATTCGAAGTCTACTAACTCAACGGTAATTCACCAATTCTTTCTTTATTCCGTAATCCTTAATCAAGCAAGTAATGAAGTATAACCTAACATCATTCGTAGGGACAATTATGTACATATATATTTCCCAATAAAAGTCACAATATCATCGCTAACACCCCTACATGCTTTACTCTTCCAATTCAACTCGTAAAACACACAAAGCATTGTAGTTACTTACCTTCACCGTAAATCCTCCACGAAATCAAGGGCTTATCGTGAAAACGTACTCCTCCACGACCTCTACGCCGCCACGGAGTCAAATCAACGATCCCAAACTCGAACCAAGCTCGAATCAAACTTCCTCTCTCTAACACCACTTTCTCTCTAAGATGTGGGAGAAGAGATGGGTTTATGATATACTAACAGATCGGACGATCCCTTTGGGTAGAAATGTTCTCCTCGTCGTCCTCTACGCTACGGCGAAGACGGCTCGTCGATCCGACAAGCGGAGCTCAAGATATCGCGAAATCTTTCTCTTCTCTCTCTCTCTCTCTCTTCTTGCTCTCTCTCTAAAATCTGAGTTGGGAGGAAGAAATGAGGGAGGAAAATAGAGTGTGATCTTTTATTAATACCATGGGTAAGTGTTTGGTCCAATCCGGGCTTGTTTGAGCATTTTAAACCACTTAAAAATGTTAAAACCGAGAAAGACGAAAACCGGACGAACAGGGACGGGGCGGGCGATCGCTCGCCTTAAACAGGCGATCGCTTTGTCTTCGGCGGGCGATCGCTTTGATCTGCCCGGGCGATCGCTCGTGTCCGGATCCTCCGAACTCTCCGAAAATGCTCAAACGCCCGAAATGGTCCTAGATGATCCCGAAGTGATTCTAAGTCTTTGAGAAGGTCGAAATACTCAAGAGAGGTTCTCGAAAGTTCCGAAACAACGTTAGAAGTTCAACGTAAAGCTCGCATAATCAACCATACAAAGGTTCAAGTACAAATCGGGGCATATGAAACACTCGAAATGAGTCGTGCGGCTTAACGACAAGATCAACGTGATCAATAGTCGTGAAGGAGTCTAAACCAAGGTTAGGTCAATCACCCAAAGAGAAGACGTAACGTATACGAACGCTAATCGATTTCAAGGAAAATCTCGAATGGATAAAGGAACAAAGCGCAACTCACCCTGAGTTAAACGCGTCAAATACGGTCCTCGACTCAACACGTCACGCTTAACAAGCATGACACCTCACTCTCCGAGGGTTTTAAGGTTGATAAGAATTGATTATGAGTTAACCAGGAAGGAAGTAGGGTCGGGGTGTTACACTTTCCGTTCTACCACTTTGGTTATATTGTGTACTTGGGTCACAATCCTATCTCTTGGACCTCTCGTAGCGGCGTACTCGGCTCGGTCTTCTGGCGAGGTGAATATCGTGCTATTCTGCTACTGAACTTCTCGGGTTCAAAATCTTCTCCGCGAATTGATGGCTCCGCACACGACTACTCCTATCATTTTTTGTGACAACTTGGGCGCTACTTATGTTGCCGCCAATCCTAAGTTTCACTCCAAGATGAAGCATCTCGGCCTTGATTATCACTTTGTTCGACAGCATGTTCAAGATAATTCTCTCCGTGTGACTCATATTTCGAGTGGTGATCAATTGGGCGACTTACTTACCAAGCTTGCTCGGACCCCATTTCTCCAGGTTCTATCCAAGATTGGTCTTTCCTCTCGGCCGTCCATCTTGCGGGGGCATGATAGAGATACCGAAGCTTCCGAGTTATAATTGTTTTGTAATTGTTTGTATCAAACCATTTCCTTATAGTAATAGGTAAACCGTTTCCTTATAGTAATAGATTACTTAAAATAATAGATGTTATATTTGTCAAGGATTGTATTTGTATTCTTCTCCTCCAAGAAACCTCATGTATATATATATTTTATTCAATGAATAATATGGTGGCTTTTGCAATTACTTTCATAGTCTCATATCAAGTACAAGTCTTCAATCAAGGACCTCCGCGTCCCCTGTGTTTTGAAAATGATAAATCTATTACACTATAATTAAGTAAACTCAATACCCAAGTTATGTTTGTATTGGTTGATGTACTGATTGCTGCGCTAATTAGTTAATGAGTAGTTGAATTTGGTGTCACTGAGATAAGAATGTAAATGTTAGTCGTACTGGTAATTCTCCTTGACCTGTTTTTAATGTCTATTGTCTTATGCAGACCAAGGAGGGATTTGTTTTTATGTAGAATGAACCAAGGTCATCTCCAAGGCTCAATGTGGAATTTAAACTGATTAAAGGTAATTGTTTACTACTATTGCTGCTAATGGTTGACATGGTAAAAAGAAATGTTGAGAGCTAATCCTTGCTAGCAGTCATAATGTTTATTAACCGGCCAACATTTATTTTTTCACAAATAAAATAATGTGTTTGCTTTATAATTTTTCATATATATAAGGTTTTGTTCAACTATGGGGTGTATAATTTTATAAATATCATGTATTACTACAGTCTACCGACACATTGTTCTTCTTTATACTTGCTTTGTGATTGCTCAGGACACAAATTCAGCAAGGAAGGTTCTAATAAAGTCTAAATCACACTCAAAATAAGGTTTACTTTAGAGTTTTTCACATCAAGCATACATTGATCTGTTTCTAGTGTTACAAGCACAGACACAAATACCTAGTTAAATTAACAATAGTAGGAATTTTATCAATCTCTCAGAAGATATAAAACTTTTTGAATTGTGATAGTCAATGATAGTTCTTATTGAAGTCTTGTACCTTTGTTTGTGAATTGTGATAGTCAATGATAGTTCTTATTGAAGTCTTGCACTCTTGTTCGATAATATGCTTGCCATTAAAAATATACAGTAAACGGTGATAATTGAGAGGGAGTGCGATTCAAAATGATAACCATTCAAGCAGTACAGTAAAATTTACTTGGGGCAACTAAGACTACAAATATAAAAACCATCCAAATAGGGAGCAAAATTATTCGCTAATGGGCCAAGCCCAATGGATTAATGAATCTAAACTTAAAAATGTGCGACTGTAGTGGCCTTGCCCAAAATTAGCTTAGCCTAAGTTTCCCACATCTAGTAATTAAGGCAAATATTTTTCATTCATTTCTCGCTCATAGATTTTACATTTAAAAGTCCATTGTTCAACAATTAAAGTAAATTTTCAGAGGCATAATTTTTTCTTTTATCAAGTATTTTCACATACATACTGAATTTTAAGAATTAAATTAAATTTTTAAAATTTTGATAATAAGGATAAGTTTGAAAATTTATAAATTTATTAGCTTAATAAAGAAAAGTCACTAAAAAAATATTACTTTTTTAAAGTAATTTATTAATTATATAATTTCATATGTTTCTTTTTCTTTATATATTGTATAGCATGTAACGGAAAGCACAATTCATCACGGTGAGAAAATTGTTGTGGTTTACTGAACCAAAACAATAAAACTTAACACCCACCGACAATAATTTCTGAATTTACCACTGCACGCGCATACACTATTGTTCTCTAAACACTTCAACGGCCTATAAATTTTGCAATTCTTGAATATTTTCTATTCAAAAAATTATCATTTGTACTTACTAAATTAATCCACAAGATGCTTCTTCGAATGAGTAATTGTAGTTCTCTTCTCAATTATGGCCGGCTTTCATTTCAATTGGCCACTAAGTAGACATCACCTACCCATAATCAACATTCTTTGCCCCTTAACACTTGGATCACACCACAAACAAAGTTCAAACACACTCGAGTATTGAAAGCTATGTTTGGTCTTACACCTTTGATATGTTTCTCAGAGCTCGTTTGGTGTAACGTTTTAAAAATACAATATTTTAAAAATGTAATTTTTTTTTATAAATGCGTTTAAAATATTACTTCAAAATAATATATTTTTTTCTTAACAATAAATAAGCTATATTTTAGTTAAAATATACGACCAAACGGGCTCTTAATTAAGTTTTCTAACACTAATCTAAGAATTAAACATAGTTTTTGGGCAGTTACTAGTAATCCGAAAGGCATGGTTTTTTTTTTGCACCCTTGGTTGAAACATGTGAGGTCCACCATTGACTTTTAACACCATGGACATGGTAGATTCTGCCGTCCACTAAATCTTTTACTAACATTTTCTAATAGTTTTCATATTAGATGGCCGGCAATGAGAAAATAGCCTTTGATTATTACGTCATCAACAAATGTGATCATGGTCAGAATCAATAGAATTCATGCATTTTTATTATTATTATTTATTTATTATTTTTTTGAGGGAAGCACTTTTCCATAGGTTTGATCTAGGGGTTCATTTTTTGTAAAACAGTGACCACCAATTGGTTTTGATCACCAAATCAGTTGATAATTAATTATCCTATACGTCATTAATTAATCATTAACTGATTTGGTGATCAAAAGATGACTAAATATTTTTTTAGGTTTGATTTTTTTTCACGCCTTTTAAAAACACAAAACTAAAAAAAAAAAAAAAGAGGAGAAGGAGGGGATGAGTTTATCAACGCCTAAATAAAGATTTTCAAACCCATAGTTATGTAACATTCCTACCATAACTTATGTTCTTCTCAATTGCAAATTTAAATTTTACCAAAAATAAAATAAAATATGCAAAGTTAAAAATCAATTCAAACTGAACAGTGTGCTTTATTCATTTCCATTTATTCAAATGGCACATGAACCATATTGTCTGAAGAGGATGGTCAAGATTGATGTGATTATGTTTTTACATAAAAAATTGGAAAATCAAAAAGAAATTAATCAAGAGACATGAAGCACAACAAATATATTGTGTCATAAATTAGCACAAAACTAATTAATTCAATGTTATTGCTACCAGAGCTAAGTATCAAATAACAAGTGAGACAGTAAAATATATGAACATGTATGTAACTTCACACTGAGTATCACCAATGCAAATGTGAAATGTGAAAAAATTGGGTGTCACCTAAGATTTACACATTTTTTAAAGAAAAAAAACTCTTCAATGTAAAATATGATGTGTCAACTAAAATATTTCGTATTGGTTATTAGATAATTGATTTTTTTGACTTCCAATGCATCCTTCACAATGTGCATTGAAAGTCAAAAAATCAATTATCTAATAGCCAATAAAAAACAATTTAGTTGACACATCATATTCACATTTCATCTCCAAAATTGCATTGAAGAGTTTTTTTTTTAAAAAAAAATGTGTAAATCCTAGGTGGCACCCAATTTTTTCACATTCACATTTGCATTGGTGATGCTCTTAGGGCTTTTTAGGAGTGGCACAGTTGAAAGTACTAAAATAGATCAAAAAAATTTTCTTCATAATACTCATTTGTATAACTCGAAATTTCTATTTATTACCAACTAGCAATGGACACTGTCCATTTATTTAAAATTTCAAGTAAACTGGGGCAAATATGAATGGGGGTGGCAATACATAATTTATTCGACTACCCAGAATCAAGCTTATTTAGATGGTTGTTGAACTAGCCACCATTTGTATTAAATCTTATTTTCTACCTAGGAGGATCAAGCTTTCCTAGTAAAAAGCTTCTGTCCCGGTGCAAGTATAGCCTTTGGATCATATCGATTCTTCAGTTCCACAAACCGCGTCCATTTATCCCCAAAGTGCTGCTTCCATTCCTCTTCGGAGTTGTGGTTAGCAAGGTACAACTTGAAATCGATGCCACTTTTAACGCAGCATTCGAGAACTTCTTGATTCTGTGCCAGTAGTTTGTCCAGCGGTGGGCCCTTTGGAGGTGGAAGGGAAAACCGGAGAATTGCCACTAGATAAAAGATTTCCTCTTTGGTTTCAGGCAATACAACAGATGTACGTTCATCCCACCTGCAATTCATAAAATATGATAAAATTTGGTAAATTAAAACCAAATTGACACTTAATTGATAATACTAAATAATACGGAGTAACAGCAAACAACTCTATTCTTGGGGTTATGGCAACAACAGAATGTTGATTATAACAAATAGAGGGGAACCATTCTCAAGTCTACATCCATAGCAGAAGGATGATACATCCATCACGAAAAAAAGAGAGAATAGACAGCCCGGACAAATCATACATCAAGAGTACACTTCAAAGACACACATCACAGGAACAATTCGGTCAGTGGAAATTATCAAATTGAAGGCCTCACACAAAAAATGGTGTCCGGTAACTGGGTTGGCCAATTATAAGCTTGTGTTTACATATGTGGCAGTACTCCCATCCTTTTTGTGGCAGTACTGAACCCCAAGCTACTCAACCTAAAATTTAATTTCCATATAAAGATGAAACTTCTGAAACAAATTAACCCCCATCCTTTTTGTTTCATCCTGTGTTCTGACATGTAAACTAAATGAAAAGAACTCGTCCATCGTACCAAGGAGTGGATCTTTTGGGAAAGGCAACAACAAAGATTCCCACAAGCTTGAATTATTGTTTATTAAATAAAAATGGGGGAAGAAGCATCTCGCAATTATTATAAGCTATGAATTATCTTATACCCTAAACGGATACCCCATCTAGTATACACCAACCAAAAAACCATGGTAACATGGCTGAATGTTTCTAATGGAAGGCACTGCATCAGAGTAAATTCTGCTTACCTAATCAACTTGCCGCTGCTGTCTTGCAAAGAGAAAACCGTAGCAAATATGGTGACACATTTTACATATACCTCGCGGATTCCCACATATTAAGTTGTTTAGGCAAGCATGTAGGCCCAGAGTGACTTTGAACATGTATATAATTGCTGTGTCCATCTTAGGTGACCCAACAGGGAAGAAAATGGATGACCTACTTTAAGATCTTAACCACCCGATTCAAGAAAGTTCAGCAAAATGGTCAGCATATATAACATTTGATTTCAGCAAGTGCATCCATAACCTGCTTATAATTTGGTAGGCCCGCAGAACTGCCAAGTCGAATGATGTTTTCCATCCTCAATGTGACATTCAGCAGACCCACACATGACACAGCAGTTAACACGAAAATAACTGTAAGCTTTGGAATTATGTATTGTTAGTAGTGACTCTATTTATGGTCTTACTTGCTTCGCAAAGTTGGGTAGATAATCATTGGCCCATCAACGCCATTCTTCAATATCGACTTGAAGATCACACGATCAAACTCTGCTATATCTTTTTTGGCCACAAAGAAATTGAGCCATGGGTGAGGTGCGAACCACGTACCAATACGCTTGGCCTGTTCCTCAGAACGGTTCACCCGAAGAATGAAATCGGAGTAACTAACATCCACCTGGAACCTCAAATTCTGAATAAATCTCAGCCCTCTAAGCAACCTGTCCACAGTCTAAAACAAGAGAGAGAAAGACAGAGAGAGTGAGAAAGTATGGTGACAGCTGGGGTAACATGTCAACCAAAAATGAACTACACAGCATAGAAATGTAGTGCATAACAGTACTGTTTTGACCCCAAGTGTAAAACTGTTACGGAAACAACACCACTACACCCCCCAAAACCCCCAGCGGCCAATATCGCCTATGAGTACATGTCATTGGTAGGAGTAGGAATTACCGGTTCTCCTCCCTTGTTTGCCTTACATGTGCATGTAGGTTAGTGAGTTATATTGACATTTTCACTGCCCTTCCGTCTTGTTTAGCGTGAGTCCTAATATTGATTCACAATCAACATCCTAGCTATGGACCCACTTAGCATCCACCAAGGTGAAAAACCCGCACCAAGTTGCCAATACTTACAGAATTAACATTTTCATAATCATTTGACAAAGAGCATACTGCTGTGTGTTCAAAATCTTTTAAAGTTTAAAAAAATATTGGGGGAATGTGAACTTTTCAAAAGCTTTGGTTGGACAATTTTCATGCAATGTTCATTTTCTTTCTTCCCAAGGAGAAGGAAAATGAGGCAACTATAACGCCAAAACATTGATGATTATTCTCAATTAGTAATGTAATAACGTAGTTTACAAATTTATATAATATATGATAAATGCTCTCAAGAATTACACATGGCACTTACTATTGACACTTCTTTTATGACCCATTTTCATTCGAAGATGCATAAAATCATCAGATAACACATGCAAAGCAATTCATAAATATAACTGGCAAGGTGCTGGACCAACAAATTAAATCTAATAATGATTACAAATGTAGCAACATATTTAGAAAATGAAATTAAATACAATTTATCGAGAAAAGTATAAGTGAAAGAGATTGCTGATATTACCTTATCAACTGAAGAGCGATCAACGTTTTTATAATGCAAAAGAACTTCAAGATAATACAGAACCGGTCCAGCAGTTTTAGGTATGAAAGACGGATCAAAATGTTGGCTTGGATCCAATGTAACCGAAGGCCACCCATTTACAGGGTCATCACTGTTGATGAATACAAATCCTTCAATGTAATCAAATGAGTCACCCTCCGGCCGGGTCAACAGTGACTCAGCGTCCTGAGTGAACTCGGAGAAATCAGCATATACCAGCCTTATCCATCTCACCTAATCGCTCCAATATAATCATGTTTCGTAAACGTGTCGTTCATGCACCATAAAAGAAAACGAGATAAGAGCAAAAATATATAATATATAAATAAATAAAATGTATGGGTATAAAGAATTGAGCAAATATCAACCATATCCGGGGCAGGTTGGAGCAAAACCCTGGCACGTGTTATAATACCGAACTGGCCAAGTCCACTGAGAACTGCAAAGAACAAGTCTGAATTTTGCGATTCAGAGCAAACAACAGTGTCACCTTTACCCGTTACGACTTCCAATTCGGTTACATTAGAGGTTTGCGGTCCAAAACGGAAAGTTTGACCACTAACACCAGCATTAGACAAAGTTCCGCCAACCGTTAATCCAAGAAAATCGGTCCACGAGCGTGGCGATAGCCCAAACCCTGAAACACAGTGTTTTAACACGTCTTCCCATAATGCTCCTCCACCAACATCAACGCACGTGGTCCCAGATGGAAGATGGATAATATCAATTCTGTTATGCATGGATTGCATGTTGATGACGTAGCCTCCGTTGGCCATCGCTTGCCCGTTGAGTGAGTGGCTGTTACCCCTTGCTGCAACTGTTAAATTAGGTGACTCTAAAGCGAGTTTAATGACCTTCGTAATATCCGAGCTACCCCCTGGTACTTTAATAACGGCTAATGGCTTGGTCGTGACTAAGCCGCCAAAGTCGGTGTCAGAAATATCCTTCCGGGTTTCCAAAGTGTTCTCATGCGCGGAATCCTCCACAATGGGTACCATTGTGTGCCGTCGGTGGTGGTTTAAGTTAGTTTAGGGTGACAAACTGTTGCTAGAATCTGTTTTTTCTTTTTCCTTTTGTTCTGTCTCCTTATTCTTATGCCTTGTTTCAAATATTGTTGGGCTGGGCGGGGCGGGGGGAAGGGTAGGGTTAAATAGCAGCGGTTTTGGATTTTATGAACATAAACATGGCAAATGCTAATATATGCCTTTATAAAGGGGCATTAAATAATTAAAATGCAAGTAATAAAGTTTATGTACATAATTATTTCGGTTTAATGTTTTGCTGAAACTTGCATTCTTAATTACATTACGTGGTCTTTTAACATCAAATTTTCCCAGCAAAAGCTAATATGTGCTTTAAGGGGCATTAAATATTTCAAATGAATGCAATTTAATAACATTTACGAAAATAAATCTTTCAGTTTAATGCTTTGCTGAAACTTACATTATCAATAATAAATATTGGTGTTATAACATCAAATTTCCTAATAACTGTAAAGCATGGTATCAAGAATGTCAGACAGAACAACCATTACCAAGCAATAACATAATTCCAAGTTACATGGTGAAGCCAATGTAATACAAAGAAACAAGCTTCAGTTGCCAGACGAACTCACACTGAAGAATACAAGTCACATTTCACTGAATGTTCATATATATATATATATATATATATATATATATATAAAGTTGGTGAGAATGCCTCTAAGTGTGCCACCTCATCCAACTTTTGGTTCTTTTGATTCTCAAGCCTCCAAGTAAGCACGACTTTTGGAGTGAAATGATTCCTCATCCAACTTTTGGTTCTTTTGATTCTCAAGCCTCCAAGTAAGCACGACTTTTGGAGTGAAATGATTTTTCATTTCTAAGTCATTAGAAAATAACAATACCTAATAATAATATGTTTTACAATAGGTATTACTATTAGGTAATACTTGGAGTGAAATGATTCCTCATCCAACTTTTGGTTCTTTTGATTCTCAAGCCTCCAAGTAAGCACGACTTTTGGAGTGAAATGATTTTTCATTTCTAAGTCATTAGAAAATAACAATACCTAATAATAATATGTTTTACAATAGGTATTACTATTAGGTAATACTAATAGGAGAAGAACTTTAGGAAATAAAATAGTATTGTCAACGAGATTTGAACCCACACCCTTTTAAATATGATTGTACACCTTAAACCAACTCAACCAATTATATTATATGTAAAGATTTTAAAAACATATTATATTCTTCTATAAATTATTTTATAATATAAACCAACTAGATTTTATTTTTATAAATGATGCTCTCTCCATGTCAAATTGAGTCTCATATTCTTATTTAAGACGTCCTAAAATAATGTATATAATATGTGTTCCATATCAACAAAATTTTAAATTATTTATTCAAAATTGATGCTTATGTTTTTTTTGATGTTTGTGTAAATTTCTTTTTCAAACTGATAGTGTATAAAAAATATGTAAATATAGTATCCAACTAAACATTTTCTAATCATTGAATGATCTCCAAAAATTATTTCAAAAAATATAATTATATTCAATCCTTAAACAATTTTAATTTGTTCAGAAAAATGTTATATTTCTTCAATATGTCCCAAAGTAAATATTTTATTTTTAATTTTGTAAATTTTTTCAAATATTTGTCTAAAATATCTTTACTAAGTGCAAGATGAAAAAAAGAGATAAAGAAACTCAATAATATGATATCATTAAAGGATACTTAAAAAATTAAAAAAATTATAGAAACAAAAATACATGTATTGACCACCAATAAAAAATACTTATTTTGAAACGAAAATATTATAATAAACAACTACCAATTTGCATATATTGACAATACTTAACTTTTTTCAGACATTAAGTCAACAAACTTCTATATTCAATAATAATAATTTTTTTCAAAAATATTTCTAAAATATATCAATTAAATACAAAAGTAAAATTGTACCAATGCATTGCAAGGATTCTATAACTAGTAATAGTAGTACAAAGAAGCACAAATAATCATGCTGGACACCCATCCCGAAGGCAGAAGTCAATCAAGCTTAAAGCAACAACACCTTTGACAGACAAAGGCAATTTCAATACCGATAAGCTTAAGAATCTATCGTCATTAATAACTACAGTAATAATTTTCTTTAGCCTACGTTTGAATGCTTAATTTTAGAGTTTAAAATTAGAATTGGAAAAATAATTTGAATTCTGTGAAGCTCAAATTGTTTATCCAATTCTAATTCAAAACCTAGGCATTGAGTAGCCAAACATAACCGTACAAACAATGAAATTCCAACATTTCTATCATATAAAATTTCCATTCATTAAACATAATGCATAATGATCGATCAGAATTTGTTTCCACAAAGATTCAGAGCAGGAGATCTTACAGAGAAAACGAATGAGCTTCAGGCTGTTCCCGACGCCATTCACGATCACAACCGTCTCTTTCTCTCTCTCTCTCTCCACCTATGCCGAAGGCGTCCACAGCTCTTCTCCCAACCCGCAATGAAAATTCCACCCTAACATTCCCCTGACCACTACTTACTTCACTCAACTGTGGCTGCAACTCTTCTCCAAAATTATCACTCTCCATTGGAAACCGTAAGTTCTCCTCATCATTCTCCATTCCCTTACCGTCTTCTCCTTCTTCTTCTTCTTCTTCTTCTTCTTCTTCTTCACAAAAGCATTTAACAAAACAGTAAGAAAATAGCCCCAAATTTGAGGCCTTAACACAATCCTAGGTCAAAATCTCACCCATTTCGCACCGAGAGAAAAAATAAAAAAAGCTCCAGTTATTGAAATGATTCACACATGAACACAGGCGAAACACTATAACTGCAAATCGGTTCGATCAAAACGATTCACCAACCAAAAGAGCATATCAATGGGGTCGAATCTTTTGATTGATACCGTCGTTTTCGGCTACTTCTACCTTTAATTGTGCGCAGCTCTTAACAATACCCGCAACTTTTCAATGCACAGTGTGCAACCGCAACGATGCCATCTTATTCATTTTCAATACTTTTTTGTTGACTTGAACAAACCTAATTAAAAGTTGATTTCTTGAGTAAACTATTGGATCAAGTTCCTGGTCCTAGCCGGTTGCTTCGTATCTTTTATTTCATAGAAGTTTGATCATGTAAATTCAATAAGAATAATTTTAGGTTTAATATATAATTTGGTCCTTGAACTTTAGCCCTTTTCCTGATTCGGTTATAAAATTTTGACCTTTCATATTTTGGTCCCTGAACCGCACTTTAAGCCTTACAGTTCGTCCCTCAAGTCACTTTACACATTAAAAAATGTCCGAAATACCCAAAATGCCCTTACTAAATGCTGACTTTGATTCTACAGTGTACAAAACCAGCTTAGTTGGAATTAATTTTTTTTTCTTTTTCTAAATACCCCAAGAACAAATTAAGCACCACTTCTCGACAATGATAGCTTAAATTTCTCTTGGGAATTTCCATAAACACTTCGCACGCACTGGTGTCAGACCCACTTCAACAATGATAACAAACTCACAAAGTCTCGCTCATAGCAAAATCTACACTTCTAACACAGCAAAATCACCCACCAAATCTCTCAACAACATCAAATATCCAGCAATATTACACACTACCAACACAAGATTCCAAATAGCCTCCAAAAATTTCAAATTCAGAAACTATAACAATCCCCCAACAACGGCAATGTACCCACGAAAGATCTCCACAAAATTTTACACTAATTTCATACCGAAGAAATTTGTAATGATTCAAACAACAATAATTTCATAACCTTATCTTCATCTTCGTCAACGCCTTCTTCACCGTCGATTTCGTCTAGAGCAATTAATGGAGCGAGCATTTGAGGTCGTTGGAGATGTGACAACAGCTTCATAGGCCGGATCTAGCCGTTTAGGAAAAGATCGTCGGCGGAACTCATCAATTCGGCTGCCGTGGTTCAGTTAGGGTTTGAAATGTGGAGGGAGAATAGACGGCATTGAGCAACAGTTTCCTCAATCTCATCTCCAATTCGTCGATTCCAAACTCCAACAACAACCTCCTCCGATGTCACATCCTATTCTCACTCGTAATCGCGATCCACCACAACTTCTCGATACTCTACCGTCCGATGATGACGTGTTGAAGCAAATTCTCTCTCTGGAGTTTCAAAACCTAGCCTTGAAAGAGGCCTGAGAGGCAAGGGTCTTGAAACTTCTAGCTTGCGAGGACGAGTAAACTGCCGTCGACGAGGACGATGAACTGAAGCGGGCCGTCTGGTAGAAACTAGGAGAGAGAGAGAAACGAGAAGAGAGAGAAAGAAAAAGAGAGGGAGAGAGAAAAGAGAGAGAGAGAGAGAGAGAGAGAGAGAGAGAGAGAGAGAGAGAGGAATGATTTTAGCTGAGATTTCGTAACTTAGTTAAAAAAAAAAACAACATTAATTCCACCTAAGTAGGTTTTGTCCACCGTGGAATCAAAGTCAGCATTTAGTAAGGGCATTTTGGGCATTTCAGATATTTTTTAACGTGTAAAGTGACGGCCTTCACTTGAGGGACGAACTGTAAGGCTTAAAGTGCGATTCAGGGACCAAAATAGGAAAGGTTAAAGTTCTATAACCGAATCAGGAAAAAGGCTAAAGTTCAAGGACCAAATTATATTAAACCTAATTTTATGAACTTATGACTTAACTAGTTTGAGTTAACCGCAATCAAAATTGACGAAATTATATGTAAGCTCAAGTTTACTCAAATTAATTTTAGAGTAATGCTATGTGATCACGCAAAAAAGGTTGTATGTGACCGCGTCTGATCCACGTGTGTAGTCTAGTAGGATTTCGGCCTGCGTTGCAGGGATTGCCCTTGAAGTGTAAGTAGCTTCGAACCTGTGATCAACACAGAACACCGTAAGGGGGGCTGGGTTGTCCCAGCGATAACCCTAAGGCGTGAGAATTAGCAATACTTTAGAGGAGATGTAAAGCTAAGACAATATGTTGTAAGCAAGTAATTTGCATGTACCTTATGATGCCTTTGAGGGTTTTTATTTATAAGGGGATAAGTCATCATCCTTTAAGATTTCGGAATGAGAGAGATATGATCAATTTCCATGTCTTCCGGATTACGTTTTCTAGTCTGCTTAGGACTGATATATATTAGAGTTGCAGCAAGACTCTTCCCAGTCGAGAGGTGATTCTGTAAAGGACTCTGTTTAGCCGAGCTGAGAGGGGTAACATCGAGGTCGGCCTGGTATGTATCCAGGTCGCTCGGTGTTAATGCCGTCGAGGTGGGCCTGGTATGTATCCAGGTTGTTCGATGCGGTTGTGCTCGACCTCGTATGTCTCCAGATCGCATTATGGGTCCCTGTAGTCGGCGTGTTGGGAGAGTATTACTGGTGAAAGAAGCGACCTGACGTGGTGTGGTTGCCAGGTCGTCATGTTGACAGGAGGGTGTGCCACCTCGGCATATGTCCAGCTGGAGCCTATGAAGTCGCGATGTCCGCCACGTGTCTAGCTGAAGGCTGAGGTCGTTCACTATGGGTACCAAAAGCGTACCAAATTTTTTGCACCAAATGATGTGCCAGCTGATGTGACACATTAATTATAATTTTTAATTATATTTTTTGTACCACATCAGCTGACACATCATTTGGTGCAAAAAATTTGGTACTCTTTAGGTACCCATAACATTACTCTTAATTTTAAAAAAAGATACAAGTTTGTAAATATGATCTACCCTTACCTTCTGTATGCCCGACCCTTTAACACCATTAGAGTTCTAGGACAACTAGGTGACATGTTTCTATTTTGATTAAAATAGACCTCGTGTCCCTTTGAGAAAATATGTAGTCTTCCTTATTATCAGCAAATATCACCGTCCAAAAATTATTATTATTATTATCTGACTCGTAAGTTAATTCGTTTGGATGAACTTACGTGCATTTCAATTTAATTTAGAGATTTGTTACTCACACTCCCCTTTTCTCAAAGTATACCATTTCTCTAAGTTCACCCCTCCTAAATTGTAAACCTCTCTAAATACTAAGTACACCCCGCCTATGGATTCCATGATCATCTTCCTTCCCCCCTTTGCTTTTCCAGTGGGTTTGGGTTGGGGTTAGGTAGAGAGACAAAGTAAAATCCCTTCGCCTCTTCCTCCTCCTCCATGATTGTCTTTCTTCCTCCTTTTGCTTTTCCAGTGAGTTGGGGTTAGGGTTAGGTAGAGAGACAAAGTGAAATCCCTTCATCGATCTCTTCCTCCACCGACAAATTCAAAGTCAAATCACTTCCACTCTCCTGCAACTCCCTCTCTAGGAGCCTCCCTCCATGGTTACGATAGTCAAAGCACAATCAAGCCCTGGCCTAAGATCAAGAAAGAGACCTTCAATGGTTGCGGCAGGGAACTTTCCGAGAGCAGGGCCTCTGTTTTTGTGTCTCTCTATCTTTTTCCGACAAACACAATTTGTTTGGCAATCACTCATCGAACACCCTTAGGGGTGTTCGGCTAGAGCCTACCAAACATCGTTAGAAGTATTCGGTCATTGTTTATCGAATACTAATAGGAGTGTTTCATTAAGGGCAATTAGGCCAGATTTTATAATTACATTTTGTAATATTTAAAGGGGGTGTACTTTGAGAAAGGGGGGGGGTGTAAATAGCAAACCTCTTTAATTTATCTTCTGGTCCTGATCACATAGATTAAATTGCGTCAATTGTTTGAGAAGTAAACTCAGCGACCGCTTTCGTTATTAAAAATATATTCCCTCAGTCCCGGATAAATGTTCCTACTTTTTATTTTGGGATGTCCCAACTAATGTTCCTAAAGACTTTTGATCTACTTATTCTCTACCATTCTTCCTAATATACTCTTAAAGCTTCATTTAATATAACACATCCCAAACAAATTCAATTATTTAAAGTAGTTGAACTTAATTAATGTTGATGTGTATTATGGTAAGAATATATTTTATAACACATCATTAATTATGTTTTTTAATTCCTGTATTTTATCCACTAGGAACATTTATCCGGGACGGAGGGAGTAATAATTGTACAATAAAACATTCAAAAGCATTTTAGTACACTAAATTTAGGAATAGATGATTTCCATCTTATGTAGTGCTCCTTAACTTTAAAACGAGTGTCATTTAAATTATTATTTTTTGTTGCAAAATGTATGTTTTTGCTACGAAGTTACTAAATTTTTCTCTGTTATCTACTATGTCCCCAAAGGTGCATTTATAATCTTTTAGTGTAGACATAAAGATTACTCATGTAAATGTATTATTAAAATAACTATTTTTTTTTCTTAATATTTACGAAAAAATTAAAAATAAACAAGCAATTTGATATAGGAGTACTATGGACTATGGAGTATCAACCAAAAAGATTACTTTGCCGTGGCCTAAGCCCGACAAGCAAAAGTTTTGGTGTATGTTGGGCTGAGCCCAAACTAAGTTTGAACTGCAGCTTCCCTGGATTAAAATTGAGTACCAATCTGTTTCCTAAAAATTATGGGCTGCGACGGATTTAGTTGGGCTACCAGAGTAGTAAGTTGCAATTCACAATATTTCTTCTGTTTCGATATACAGTTTATTTAAGGGTGAATTCGGGCCGGTATTTTTTAATAAATTTTCAACCACTTTAATCTCTTATAATTGTTTCAAATTGAAAAATAACATTTTTATTGTAAAATGTTGTCTATGTCCTTAAAAAATATGGAACAAACACACTATGCATCACAAAACAAAATTGATGCATCGTAGTTTAAAGTGTGCATTGCGATGCACAAAATTGTACTAAAAAGTAGTACTATTTTGTTGCATCGCGATGCATGAAATTTCCTTAAGAGTTCAAAATGGGCGCCACGCACATAATTTTGGTCTTCACACCAGTTCCAAAATTGATTCATCGCGATGCACAACATTACACTTGCGATGCATTAAAAGTGCATCGTGGTGCACAAAACTGTACTAATGCACAACATTACACTTGCGATGCATCAAATTGTACATCGCAATGCACAAAATTGTACTAAAAAGTACGATTTTTGAGCATCGCGATGCCCAAATTACACACGCGATGCATTAAAGTGTGCATCGTGATGCACAAAATTGTATTAAAAAAATACTGTTTTCATGCATTGTGATGGACAACTTTTATTTTCGATACACAATATGTTGTAAATATTAGCTAGGGAATTAAAGTTTAAATGAACTCTCTAAGACACTTCTAAAAAAGTGGTCACTTTCTTTTTGAATTTCCACATAAGGAATTGGTGAACAATATTAATACAACAAAGACACAAAAAATTAAAATAATTTTGAAAAATATACTGGTCTTGTTTTTTTATGATGAACTGGGCATGAAAAGAAACTTAGAGAGAGAGAGAGAGAGATGAAGGCTGTAGTAAAATAAACAATTATTGGAATTGAAGAAAAAATTTACAAGAGAAAGTTAAAGGAAGACAATGCTTAAAATATTATTTAGGTTGTTACGGGGGCAGCTGTGGAACAATTTGTCAATTTATCACTTAAAATGAACTTAAGCTATTGAAAACAAAAAATAAGGGCTTAAAGTGGTTAAAAATCTATGAAAGGGGACCGGCAAACAATTATTCTTTTACTTAAATAGAAAGTAAAAACCACGAAAAATAACATAGAGGCGATCCACACCCTATTTTCCTTTTAAGTTTTTATTTTTCAAGGCCTATTTTCTTATATTCATTTTTCTCCTTTGCACCTTATGCTATGTATTGATCAAGTTTTCTTCCATCCATATATCATTTTGCTCTCTCTCTCTCTCTCTCTCTCTCTACATATGATATATCTAATGTTATGACTGCAAAATCTCTTAAAACGAATGCAACTTTAAACCTGATAGATAAAATAGATAAGTAGGTCAATTTAAGTTGTAGTATCCCCTTTATTTTTTTTTGCCAAGCTGGTCACTGACAATATATTCTCTTATATTGAATCAATCATTGTAGTATCAAATTTAATATAATATATTTCATCCAGATTAATAGACGTTAATTCCATTTAGTATATATATATATATATATATTTACATCAGTGCTCAAGTGGGGGTAACTTAAACCCCTTTAGCTTTGAGATCGAATATACTGTATGATTTAATAATAATCCTTAAGTTTAGAAAAAAGAATGTTCCTTTATTACTAAAAAATAAAATAATGGGAGTAGTTTTATTTATCAAAATTTTGACATTTTGAGGAAAAGGTAATTTTATCATGCCTAGCTAACTCCTTCTTTGGGGTTTGTCACTTATAAGTGGGGCTGTGGATTCTGGACCACACTAGTAAGCTTTTATTCCATTAATTATGAAATTCTAAATCCATTGTTCATGACTACTACAACTGTAAAGTTGCTAAAAAGGGAAACTCTTTTGTATTTTTATGCGTAAGAGCTTTAGCCCCATCAAGTTTAAGCCTTATTGCGCGTAAGACAAACTCTCTTGATTTGATCCGCACCTCCGATTTGATTGGCTTTAATTCGATGGATATTTGAAATGTTGAATTTTGAGTATTCTCAAGCTAGAGAAGCGTATTTGTTTTATAGCAAATATTAAGGTGTTGTACGGTATAATTTGTCAATCAATAATATTTGTACTATACTATACTACACTGCAAGATATAAACCAAATCGGTTGCTTATCATTATCCTTAGTCAAAAATATAAAAGAATAATGTCATGTTTTGATATTTATTAAGTATTTTTTATTTGAATATGCATGTTTTCTGTGAGACCGTCTTACGAATCCTAATTTGTAAGATAGAGCTTCATTCTCTCACAACTCAGTCCATCAACACAAGCTGGGTTAGGTCAAGGAGATCCGTCTTAACGAAATATCCGTAAGATGATCATTTCTAAGTTTTTACCTTTTTATTTTCTTGAAAGGGGCATGTTATTGGAGATATTGTAGGCATGATATCAGATGTGTAAATATTCTGATGGCCATAACATTCTCTATGTAAATATTCTGTAGAGATAGTTTAGGCATGACATATGTGGTGTGAATATTAGGCTGTAAATAGTCTGATGTATTTATGCCTATATAAGACTGTAAGTATTTGGAATGAAATAAACAACTTTCCCAGATCTCTTTTCATGGTATCAGAGCAATATCTTGGGAAATAAAACTCTGATCAAAATTATATATTCTTCTCTTCACGTGAAGCATTTTCCAGTATTTTCCCTTCACCATGTCAAGTGACGGTAATGGCAGCAACAAATTAAGTTCTTAAGGTCACTGACCCTCGATCGCCTTATTATCTCCATGCTTCAGATAACCAAGGGATCGTGTTGACAAATATGGTGCTGCGTGGTGAAGGAAATTTTGACAGTTGGTCAAAGGCCATGAAAAACGCGTTGAAGGCAAAGAACAAATTGGGCTTTATCAATGGCTCAATTCAAATACCCACTGATGATGAATCAGATGAAGCGTACGCGTGGGAGGTATGTAATTCAATGATCAGTGGATGGATTCACAACACCATTGATCCTAATCTTCAGCCTTGTATAGGCATAAATACATCAGACTATTTACAGCCTAATATTCACACCACATGTGTGATTAATGATTATTAAAAGGTTAATAGAATCTGATGAGTAACATATATTTTTTGTTTTCGGAAAAGATTAGTATGATTAATTATTTTAATAATCTTCGATTCTATTCACTCATCTACTCATTAATCACAAAATTTACCATTTTACATTAAATTTTTGACAACTAATCTACTGCATGAAATACTCTGTACAAAATTAATCATGGCATAATAAAATGGGCAGTGGATGCGTTTCAGCCTTCAATTAATCATTTTCATTCCATATCTGTCATGTCAAATTTTACCCTTTAGTTTTTTATTAATTATTTTTAGTACTAAAATATGATTATTTTATACCCCTTTGTTTTAAAATGTTTCACTTAAAGATAATAATTTCAAAAATCATCCCTATTTTAATCTCCAAAAATTTACTTAAAACTTTCCCCGGCCTTCACATGTGATACTGATACCTCTAAATAAACCGAGTTGAGCTGTTCAAGCTTGGTTTGCAAAGTTAGCAAACATGAAATAGTGTTCGAGCTTGATTTGATTTAGTAATTTGGAATCAATCTTAAGCGGGATATTGATCGAGTCAAACTCAGATATATCCGTAGCTTGATAATTTCATTAGAAATATCATGTTGGAGAGCTTATATCAACTTGAGCCTAACTGTCTAACAAGTTTGAAAACTTATTGATGAAGTTTATATTGATAAGAGTAATGCTATGAGTACTTAAAGAGTACCAAATTTTTTACACCAAATGATGTGTCGCTGATGTGATGCATTAATTATGATTTTTAATTTTATTTTTTGTACCACATCAGCTGCCACATCAACTGATACATTATTTAGTGCAAAAAAATTATTACTCTTTAGGTATCCATAACATTACTCTATTGATAATCTAACAAACCGATCTCAAATCGGAGAATACAAATCAAATTCGAATAACTTGGTTTCTAGGGCAAATTATAAAGAGCATCAAAAATATTAATATATTTATTAATTATTAAATTTTTTGAAAGTAAATTATTGATCCATATATATCTACCAAGAAACTAGGCCAAATTACAATTTTCCCCCCAAATTATACACCAAATTCCAGTTTGCCACCCATATTCCGTTTTGTCCCATTAGGGTACCCAATGTTACAATTTGTCCCATATTGCCACCTGGGACGGACGGACGTTAAATTTTTTAACGGAAGTTGGTCATGTGCATGTCACATGATAAGTAAAATAAGAAAGTTACTATATTGCCCCCAATAGTTGTATTTGGTTAAAAAAAATTATTATTTCTTAATTAAAAATTTCTTTCTTTCTTTTCAAATTAAAAAAAAAACATAATTTAAATTTAAAAAACATTACATTTCAAAATTTAAATTGAAAAATGTAAATAAAAAAAATCAAAATTCCATTAAATCAAAATTCTTCCAAATCAGAAAAAATCAAAATTCTTCCAAATCAAAATTCTTCCAAATCAAAAACTTTCTTTTCAAATTAAAAAAAAAAAAATTTAAATTCTTGATTCATCATCTTCGTAGTCCCCGCCTCCCCAACCCAAACCCAATTCCCGACGAACCCCTTCAAATTTTCCGCCAAATCGTCGCCCCTAAGCCCCTCAAATCTTCCATATAGTGCTTCCCTCTCTCCAGATTCATCATTGCCTTCAAATCCAAAACCTTCAAATTCTTCACCAAAGACAGATATGTTGATGCGATCGATTCTTTGTTATGGGGGGTGGGGTTGCCCTTCTCGGCTTTGGGATGCCGACGAATTTCGGTGTGAATCTTCCATGGCTGTTTGGGATGCCGACGAATGGGGTAAGGTTTTGTACAATCATCTTCTATCATTCTCGCCGCGTCCTTCTACGATGTCTGCGCCTCCTTCAACGTAGCTCGCTACCTCCTCCCTAAACCGCCGTCTTTATCAACGTAGCCCAACCTCTCCGTCTCTGTCTTTCTTCCTTTTTCCCATTTTCCGCCGGCGGCAGTAGCAGCAACCAAGGTAATGGCACCAAAAGCCCCGAAGTCGGGCCTCTTTGTTGGGTTAAACAGGGGTCATGTTGTGACTAGGAAGGAGTTGGCTCCCACAAGAGGGCAAAGAAGAAGAGAGAGGAGATGTCTAACGTTCTTCGAAAGATGAGGTCTGGAGGAGGTGCCGAGAAGAAGAAATGAAGCATTTTTACTTGTAGTTTACCTTATGAACTTGAAACATGAATTTTTGTTTGCAAATATTGGGCTAGCTGTTGTTTAGACACTAAGTTTTTGATAAGAAACCTGTTTCTGTTTTAAGGGAAGAATTGCGTATAAATTAAATGTTTGTTCAAAAAAAAATATATATATCTTAACAAAATGTGATTGTTTTCTTGTTTCTTATTTTTTTTATAATTTTGCAATAATTGTGTAAGAAAGTTAGAAAGGAAAAATATAACACTAGTGAGAAACAAAGTAAAATCTCAAAAAAAAAAAAACACGAATTATAAAAAACCAATAAGTGTATTTACTTGAAATTAATTGTTGAGTTGCTTGAATAAATAAATTGTATCTTGAAAGAGAGTTTAAAAAAGATGCACCATAAGTGTTTGACAAAATGCATGAATGAACTTTTTTTTTTATTTGTTTTAAAATTTTTAAAAATAATTATAACTTAAAATTATCTTAAATATCAAATGAGTACCAATTTTTATTTTAATTTCTTTAAAAAAATTTATAATTTAAAAATATCTTAAATATTAGTGGTTAACAATTTTTATTTTCTTTTGTTTTAATTCTCTTGAAAAATTTATAATTCAAAATATCTTAAATGTCAAATGATTAACTAAACGATAAAATAATATCCAACCTACAAATGCTAATAATTAATTAATGACGTATTTTTCTATTAAACACTTAGTTTAAATACTAATAATATATATTTATTGATTTAGAGTTTAGTTTTAATTTTATTACTAAAATTGCATTAACCAATTTAAAAAAACTGCACTAAATCCCATTTTGCCCCCCTGGACGTTAAAATGACCAAAGTAACCCTCACATGACATGCACATGTTAACTTCCGTTAATTTTTTTAACGTCCGTCCGTCCCAGGGGTGAAACTGGGACAAATGGCAACATTGGATACTGAAATGGGACAAAACGGAATATGGGTGGCAAACTGAGATTTGGTGTATACTTTGGGGGGAAAATTGTAATTTGGCCAAGAAACTAATTAAAAGTAACATTATAAAACATAAATTTAAATCATATATACTGCCATGCACTATGTAAAGATGTTAGAAAAAAGAGGAGAAAACAACAAAAACCTCAAAAAAGCAATAGCTAAGATCAAAGGTTTGACTTTGACTGGAACCAATTAAAGGGCTTTGGTTAGTAGAGTAGAGTAGAGTAGAGACGAGAGAGCCAGTCCATGCATGACACACATAACGGAGGACGTAGATACCATCTTGCATGGGATTACACGAAAACAAGTCATTTCATTGGTTGCTCCAACTAACAAGAAATTATGATCTTATCATTGCCTCTCTTTTCACTTTTTCTCTGCTTTTGCTTTTTCACAAGAAAGACTAAGAGGGTGTCGAAACCAACCAAGTAGATTTGGTTTTGCATGAAAATAAACCAAACTAATTTCGAGGATACTAAAGCAACAAAAGTACCATGTAAATTTTATCCTCTAGATATATAGATTATAGTCACATGGGATATTTAAAAATATCTCAATTGAAGAAATAAAATAATTTAAAATGTAAAGATAAAATTAAAAAATTTGACAAAATTACCCCAATTACACATGTCAAATATTTGACATAAGATAAATATTCTTTTAAGAAAACATGATAAATATTAGGCATTAACAATATTACAACTCTACAAAAATAACATTTTTCAATTTTGGTGAAAATCAATTACGGAGTTTATAACATCAATTAAGTAAGAAAACCGAATTAAATTAAGAAAACCTAACTTTTATATTGAAATTACTCTGATAAGAACAACTTAATTTGAAGGGAACACTTATTTCTCAAAAAATAGAAAATAAAATTTGTAGGAAATGTCAGAAGGGAACGATTTCAGATGGAATGTAATTATAAATATATTTCAAACACATAACCTAAGGGAAGGGTAAATTGTTCTTTTACAAGAATTTCAAATGTCACGAATCTCAATACCACCTTCTCTATCAAGATTTAGATTCTTCAAATTTTAATAATTAATTTTAAGATTTTAGAAATCCAAACCAAATACTATTAATTGATTCAACAGAATTAATTTTATTTCCGTGTATCAATTCATGCCTTATGCAAGTCAATAGAGAATTGATCACTCGTTCTCGTTTGGAGTCCATTGATCGGTCTTTTTCAAAAATTTACTACCTCAGTTCCAATTGAAAAGGAATACATTGAATTTTATTTTATTGTTTTTGTTAATTTTACTAGATTTCACATGGATGTTTAACGTACTTTTATTTAGTTAATGAAAATTAATCTATATAAGCTTTAGAAACTACATTAAAAGTATATACTATAACTCACGCGTTTTATAATTTTAAAATAATTATATCCTCATCAATTATCAATTCAAAATTTGATCAACATGACAATAAAATGTCAAAGTGTACATTTTCAATTAGGACAGTAAGGGTACAAATCTTCTAGTATGTGTGATATCCCACATCGGGTAGATGTGGGACTTGTGTGTGTCTTATAAGTGGCCACCCACTACCACTGGGCACCAACCTATCCATGGACTTTTGGGTGGCTTGTGGTGGGCCAGTTGACCTAGGTGCTTAGTGGGCCTGTGCGTGGGCTATGTGTAGCGGACCAGTGCGTGGGATATGCGTAGCGGACCGGGCTTCGGGCACGGGTCGTTACAAATGGTATCAGAGCGGGTCCCGACCGAAAATGTGTTAGAACACATCGCCCGGGGTGTCGATCCTTTGGGCCTCCTTTAGGTCTTGACGAGGACGTCAAGGATTCAAGTGGGGGAGATTGTGATATCCCACATCGGGTAGATGTGGGACTTGTGTGTGCCTTATAAGTGGCTACTCACTACCACTGGGCACCAACCTATCCATGAACTTTTTGGTGGCTTGTGGTGGGCCAATTGATCCAGGTGCTTAGTGGGCCAGTGCGTGGGCTATGTGTAGCGGACCGGGTTTCGGGCTCGGGTCGTTACAGTATGTCTCTTTCGTCTCTCTGCGTTTAAAAATTACTCTTATATGTTTCTATTTTGAATACGATTTGAGTAAAGTAATTTCATCCTGTTTTCAATTTACATCAATCTAGTAGGAAAAACAACATATTTTAACGAAATAGCTACTATAAATAATTTTGGAAATTTATTTTGTGGACAAAATTAGCAGTGGTGAGAAACTAATTGTAAGTGTTCATTTAGAATGCGATTTGCACAACTATGAAACGAAATTTATAGTAAATTGAGATGAAATAAAATAGATTTTTATTGTGTGTCAAAACTCAAATGAGCCCAAAAAATATTGCTTTGTAAAGCAAACGAATACAAAAGAAGCATCGCCTTATTGATCAATACATTTTACAAGAAAATCCTCTTTTCTTTCATCTTTTCTCTTCTTTTCACAAGAAAGGTAAAAAAGCAAAGAGAGAAAAGTAATTAATTGGGACGTAGAAACCGAGTAGATCTGATTTTGCATGGAAGAATCAAACGAATTTCGAGGAATGGAAAGGAAAAGGAAATCTAAAAATCCTTTCGAGAAAGCTTAATTAGGAGATGAGAGAGAGAGAGAGAGAGCTCTAATTAACTAAATTAGCTTTTGTAGTTTTCTCATCTTTTTGCATGTCAAAAGAGAATCCGATACCCTCCGGCCCCTAGCTTAACTCCATGCAGACCTACCAATCTCGTCTCCAAAGTACAACCTTTTCTCAATTCTTATCCTTTCCATGTGTTAATTGTATTGACCTACCCAAGTTGGTGTCGATGTTCTTTAATTGACTCAATGTGTGTGGATCCGACTAACCTCTTCGGTCTATCTTATCTTTAATCTTTCGACTTGCTTAGGAAGTTGATAATACTCGTGGGAGGCTGATCCGGTCGCACATAAAAATGGAACAATTTTTTTTTTGTTACACTGCTTTTTATTGTTTTGGGGCTGACCGGAGAGGCTTCGCTTATTATTGTTTTGTGCGGTCAAGCTACGTACTTGACGCTCTTGTCTCTTTATTTCCATGTACACTGCTTTTTGAAGCAAATTTATATCTTTTCACAAGAGATATGATTTAATGTTGAGACTTACTTGCAATGATATAACTATATATATATATATATATATACAAGTACCTCTCCCAGTTGTGATTCGTTTGCATCCTTACCATGGGAAGGAGTGCAGAAGTCCGTAACGCACATCCTAAAGGTGTATGTTAATGTAATCTCGGCATTTTTTCAAGTACCAAATTAAGTAACCAAAAGGTTAATTATGTCATTTCTTAAGTCCAAATATGTTAAACATCAATCTGCAAAATTGTTGAATTATTTTTGAGAAGTGAAATAGGTCTCATTTTCGGAATAGTTTTTACATAGAAATTATGAAACTAAAGAGTAAATTGGCTGGCTTTAAACACGAATATGTAGTATATATCAACCCCGATGACAGAGACACGAACCAATAAATAACCACATACATTTATGGTAGTGGATCAAAATTTTCATGAAAATATTCATTTACACTGATTGAAATTTCTTACAAAAGTACGTTGTACCAAAAAAGAAAAAAAAATTTCTTACAACAGCAGTCGACTCTCTCCAATTAAAATTTCAAGTAAAACTCGAGCATATATGAATGGGGTGGCCAAACTAACCTTATTAAACTAACCACCATTTCTATCAATCTTATTTTCTACCTAGGAGGATCAAGCTTTCCTAGTAAAAATCTTCTGTCCAGGTGAAAGTATAGCCTTTGGATCGAACCGGTTCTTCATATCCACAAACCGTGTCCATTTATCCCCAAAGTGTTGCCTCCACTCCTCTTGAGATTTGTGGTTAGCAAGGTAGAGCTTAAAATCAATCCCGTTGTTAACGCAACTTTGGATAATTTGTCGATTCTGTGAGACTAGTTCATCAACTGATGGTCCCTTTGGGGACGGAGGGGTAAACCGGAGCAATGCCACTAGATAAAAGATTTCTCCTTCGGGAAGTACAACGAACGAGCGTTCATCCCACCTGCAATTCATGTAAAATGACCAACAAAACAAAACTCAAGTAATGTTAATATATATAGGAGTAGTTGAAAATACAAAATAATATGACAAAAATAAAAAAACGTTTTACAAGTACTTTTTGTAAAACGATTCTCCCTATCCGATCCACCGTGTGTTGGTGGTTTGAGCTATGACAGAGTGGAGCTTCGTCTTATGAATTAAGATCCATAAGACGATTTTACAGGAGATGTACTCAAATAATAATAGCAGAAAAGGATGTGGACGGTAACAAATAGGGGACCAGACACGAGTCAGCATCGATATTAAAACAAAGAGGATACATCCATCACTAAACAAAGAGGATAGATAGAGACCGGACAAATCAGACGCCAACACTACACTTCAAAGATACACATCACAAGGACAATTTGGTCAGTGGAAAAAAAAAATCGAAGACAAAATACCATGTCGCTATAATGGGGCTGGCCAATTGATATGCTTGTCTTTACGTATATGGCTATACAGACCCCGAAGTTTACTTCACATAAGAGCCCATTTGTTCATGCGTTTTGGCTAAAATGCAGGGTTAAAACGCAGCTTATTCCTTAACTTAGCGTTTCAATGCTGCGGTAGAAAAAACAGCATTTTGAAAACGCAGCTGCGTTTTAAAACGCTGAAATTATTAACTTTTTCCCAAAACGCAGATTTTAAAACGTAGTAGGGAATAAAAAGCTGCGTTTTAACATAATATCTCAAACTCATTTATAAAGAAAAGAGCAGCATTTTAAATAATCTGCATTTTAAAAACACTACACCAAACGGGCTCTGAATCTCATATTCAACATACAGATAATAACTTGTTAAGACAAATTTATATACCCCCATCCTTTCTGATTTAATAATAACTTGTTAAGACAAATTTATATACCCCCATCCTTTCTCATAAATCATAATCATGAAACGAAACTTAGATCGTACCCCGAGGTGGATACTATTGGGAGAGGCCGTAATTATAAAGTTTACAGCCCTAAAGTATATATTTTACTATAATTTTAAACGAAATAAAGGGGTGGAGAGTTCAATACTTGCCTGTTAAAAGATTAATTACCTCACAAGTTGGGCGTGACAGTGTTAAATAAGTAGGTTAGGTCTCCTGTGAGACCGTCTTCTGAATTTTAATTCGTAAGATGAAACCCTACTATCTAATAGCTCAGCCCACCAACACACACAACACACAGTGAATAAGGTTAGGTGATTCGTCTTACAAAAATTATTCATAGGACAATTTTTTCTAAGATTTTGCCAAATAATTAAGGTCCAATTTAAGTGTTAACTGAATCTACATTCTGTCGTGTGCCGGGATGAGAGGGGCCAAGGGGAGAGCAATACCGATGTGGGGGCCACTGTATAAACTCCTGATTAGGTTATACGCAGAAAAAAATTACCGACCAGCTAGTGATAGAGCAAACAGTAATTACAATGTGTGTCGCAAGCTGGATGTTTCAAACAAGGGAAGGGCGGGAACTAACCAAGTACAACACGGCTACATCAGAGTAAATGCTGATCACCCAATCAGCGTACGCTGCTGTTTTGGCAGAGAGGAACCCTGTACCAGATATGGTGACATTTCACTTATTATCTACTGGGTCCCACATACCTAATTGTTTAGGCAAACCCGCAGGTTCAGGGGCCTTTTTTGATATTTAAAATTCATACATAGAAATCAAAATGTGTCCATCTTGGTTGACCCTCTCCCCTGATATGATAAGGGTTAAAAAAATATATGACCTAACTTGAAGATCTTAACCACCGGATTCAAGAAAGTTCAGCAAAAAATAGTAAGCATTTTTATATCACCAGGTGCACCCATCACCGGCTTATAGTTTTGGTGGGCCCAAGTGGCCCCCACAAATCTGCCACGTTGAATGTCTTTCACCATCATCCACGTGATAGTTAGCCACCTTACACGTGACAACATTGGTACTTTCAACGGCCTAAAAATATAATGATAAACTGTTTGTTTACGCGATAGATAGCTCAACCACTTAAATTTCGAAAACTGAAATATTACAATGCTAAGGGGTCTGGAGTTGAAGCAGTCACGAGAACCATCTAATTTTGCCTTGTTAGTTGACGTAGGGTTAGGTGAAATATTAAGGGTCTCAATGTGGTCTCATCTCACAAGTAAATTCAATGTAACCTTAAGATAATGGTGTAACTTTTAATTATAAAAATGAAAAGTAAAACTGGAATACTTACTTTCTTCGTAGAGTAGGGTAGACAAGCATGGGCCCATCAATCCCACGTTTCAATATTGACTTGAAGACAACACGATCAAAGTCGGCAATGTCTTTCTGGGCCACAAAGAAGTTTAGCCACGGGTGTGGGGCGTACCATATACCATTAAGCTTGGCCTGTTCCTCTGCACGCTTAACTCTAAGTAAGAATTCAGTGTAGCTAACGTCCACCTGGAACCTCAAGGTGTCAATAAATCTCAGCCCTCTTAGTAACCTGTCCACAGTCTACAACAACGGAGACAGAGAAAGTGAGTGAGTGAGAAAATAACGTTAAAGCTGGGGGTATTTATGTCTAGCTAAAAAGAACTAGGCGACATAGAGTTCACGATTTAAAGATTCCGGGAAATGATGGGGCTTTCAGCCACTTGCGGAGGACCCCAAAAACGTCAGCAAAATCTCCATGATCAGCAAGACGACAAGAGCTCTGATGCGTAGCATTACTGTTTTAGCCCTGACTGAGTTCGTCATTTGCTAGAAGGACACTAGAAATAAAGTATGGTGTCAATCTCGTAATTAAGCCCCAATTCAGGTCGTTGTTACACGCTTGCTTGTGTCAGAAAATCCAATGGAAGATTACAAACCCCAGCGTATAGTCAGTTTCAAGATGGAACCAACACTGTTTCCAGAAACTCAAAAAAGAATAAAAAAAAGATAGATATTTACAGTATCGGCTTTCGAATCGTGTCCACGGTAGAATTAGGAATTACCGGTCTTCCACCGTTGTCCGTTCTACACGTGTCACTGGGTTGGTAATCTTATTGACTTTTTCACAGTCCTTCAAGCTGACTGTTTATGATGGGATCCAATTGCGGTTCCACGTCAACATCCAGGCCAGGGACCCACTTAACATCCAACAAGGTCAAAACCCGGTCACCTCCCTGACCCACAAAATTGCAACCGTTTACACATTTGCTTTTCGAAATTGCCGTGTTTTATAATTTGAAAAGATATATATATATATATATATATTTTTTTTTTAATTTTTATTTAAAAAATAATCTGTTTGACATAAAAATTTAAAGTAGACAATAATTTAAAGACATACAAAGTATTATTACACCTATAAAGAGTATTGTTTGTAGTCCTAACTAAAAAAAATTAAAATTTTAAAAATAATTTATTTTACATTTTTATATACTTTATTCACCAATTTGTTAGACCAGGAACAATTATTATTGTAATCAATATATAATAACTACAAAAACTACATAAAAAAAATGACACCCCCTCCCTCCCTGCCTCCCCCAAAATTATTATTTCTATTTATTTTTTGTTCGTTTTAAAATAATTATTTTATTAAAATATTTTTTAGATATTACTTTTATTATTTTATCTTTACTTTTTTACCTATTTTAATTATAAATTACATATACATGGGCATTAAAAAGAATTACACATTATATCAATATTAGTAATCAAATCAATTATTTTTTTTTAATACGTATACCGAATCAAATAAAACAATAATTAAGGGACGGTGGGAGCATTGTTTTGTTTGACTTGACTTACAAATTATTAAAAAAATATTAACTTAATTATTAATATTAATATAATATCTATTTTTTAATGTTAATATGTACGTAACAAATAATTAAATTAGAAAGAAAAAGTAATACATAGTAAAACTATTGTCTAAAAATAAAAATTTTAAACAAAATAATTATTTAAAAAAAAAATTGAAATCATGACAATAATTTAGGGGGGGAGTATATGCCTCCCAGCGTCGTATACCCCAATTAATTTTGGCGCCATTTCACACATTTTTAATCGAAAGATGAAAAGGTTAAAATGGCATGAAATATACACAAAACATACTGGATATATGCGGATTAAAAAATTACCGGGAAACAGCATTGAACTGAGAAGTAAGGGATTAAAAATTTACCTCATCAACTGTATGGTGGTCAGCGTTTGTGTAATGTAGAGCGACTTCAATGGAATACAGCACTGATCCAGCGGATTTAGGTATGACAGACGGGTCAAACCATTGGGTCGCATCCAATGTAACCGAAGGATACCCATTTACCGGGTCGTCACTGTTGACAAATACAAATCCCTCGACGTAATCAAACGAGTCACCCTCCGGCCGAGTCACCAGCGACTCGGCATCCTGAGTAAACTCAGTGAAATCAACGTATACCACTCTTATCCATCTCACCTAATCAGGGTTTACGTTTCGTAAGCGTGTCATTCATGCACAAAAAAATAATCATCATCACGAGAAAATAGATAAAACAAAAATAAATAATAAAATAAATGTATGGGTATGAAGGAATTCAGTAAATACCAACCATATCCGGGGCGGGTTGGAGCAAAACCCTGGCACGTGTAATAATACCGAACTGGCCGAGTCCGCCGAGAACTGAGAAAAACAAGTCGGGATTTCGCGATTCGGAGCAAACGACTGTGTCTCCATTCCCCGTAACGACTTCCAATTCTGTTACGTTCGACGTTTGTGGTCCGAACCGGAAAGTTTGACCACTAATGCCGGCGTTAGACAGCGTTCCGCCTACCGTTAATCCAAGATAATCCGTCCATGACCGCGGCGATTGACCAAACAACGAAACGCAGCGTATCAATACGTCTTCCCATAATGCCCCTCCGCCGACGTCAACATACTTGGTCCCACATGGAAGCCGGATAAGTTCAATTCCGTTATCCATTGTTCGCATGTGGATGACGTAACCTCCGTCGGCCATTGCTTGACCGTTAATTGAGTGGCCGTTCCCCCTTGCCGCCACAGTCAAATTCGGTGACTGTAAAGCGGATTGAATAACCTCTCTGATGTCTTGGCTACCACCTGGTACTCGTATGATGGCTAGCGGCTTGGAGGTGACTATGCCGCCGAAGTCGGTATCGGAGAGCGCACCGTTGGATTCAGCTTCGGGGTAGCTAGCTTGGAGTGATGGTTCGTCGGAGTTATCGAGACAGGAGTCGGAATCGTTTTCGTGGACGAAATGCTCTATGTAGGCTATCATCGTCGTGGTAGATAGCGGCGGCGGCGATGGTGGTGGTTTAAGTTAGTTTCCGGTGATGATATTCTCTCTCTAGAATCTGTTTGTTTTGGATTTTTCTCTCTCTTATTAGTGCCCTTGCGTTGTTTGAATGGTGGGAGTACCGGGGGGCTTAAATAGCGGCGGTTTTGGATTTTATGTTATTGGAAAATAAATAGTTTAGTTTTAATGTGATTGTAATTTGACGCATTACAGGCTTTCAAGTTTCAATATCCTGTTGACGTTTTAATCCTATCAGGAACGTCTGTCTGCCACTATTGATTTGAAGTAAAATCAGTTGTACACTATGCAAGCAGAATTGTACAAAATATCTAACTTCCGGTACTCCCATTTTTTCAAAATAGTGTCGTTTTAGATGTGTAATGTTTATTTTGTTTAATTTAGAGTTTTTCTAATATAATTATCTATCTAATAAAGAATATTAATCATCCACGCGATTTACTATTTATTTTTTTAGCGTCAATCAGTTACGGTAAGAGTAATTTTTATTTTTTACATTTTATAATTAATTATAAAACAATGTTACGTCTGAAATAATGTTTTAAAAGAAGTCTTTCATTGAAGCACGTTTAAAAAGAGCGCTCTCTATCTTTTAAATTTTTTGTCACATATAAAAGATAAAATCTTATTTAAGTATGACACATAAGAAAAACTAGATGATAGCATTGGAGATACTCTTACCATTCTCTTCTAACAAGTTACTACAATTAATCATTTGCCCAGTAAATACTTTATCCTTTTACAATATTTATCTCCTCTTAATTTATCTTTTTAAATACTTCTAAAATAAAAATTAAAGATATTTAATAAGGGTATATTTGTAAACCTACAAAAAATTTAATATGTGTGCACAACTATAAATCAACAATTATTTTGTTCCTAACATAGTTTGTCTTGCACAATGATTGAAAAATATTAATTAACTACTCTCTTCGTTCCACTCAAAGAGTGCACATTTGAAAAATCCAATTATTAAGGGATATGTCAGTGTCATTGGCTTTGTTTATAATTACAAAAATACTTAAGCACAACCAAAATAATTACCATACAAGCGGAGGGTAAATGTGAATGATTATGAAAATTGTAAGCAAATTTTTTTTAAAGTGAACTCTATAAGTAAAATATTTCAAAATTGTATAATAAACTATTTACTTGGTACGGAAGGAGTATGTTATAAGGAAAATGCTAGATTATATCGCCCACATTAACCGTTTGCATCAACTGCATGTATTTTAAACTTACATCTTTGTGTAAGCGTAACGTACAGGTCTACAATGCATGGAGTTGATGGAGGCGATTTATATAGGCGGTATCAAGCATTGCTCAAGTTATAAATACTACTCATGTTAGGTGTTTTCTAATTAAACCTATGTCAAAGTGAGGGTCATCACTTAAAGTACAAATAAAATATGGGTCAAAGTGATAAAAGAGATATCCTAAAAAATGAAAATTTAAACAATATACACCTTTTTTGGAAGGGTCATAAAGCAAGGAAAAATAGACTCTTTTATAAAAACGAGTGAATATATGATAGCTTCATCTTGTTGATTGACGAGCATCAATTACCTATTGATAATCTGGAATTACTAAATATTTTTTCTTGAAATAATTATGAAATGGGTAACTTTTTAAGTAATAGATGAATTTGGTTTTTAAGTTATTGTTTTCACATAGTTTTTTGTGAACCAATGGTGAAAATTAGCCTTAAAAAGGTGGATTAAATTAAAAGTTAATTGCTCTTTATTATGTTATGATTTGTTAATTGTTGCATTATTGAGGACTATGGTTTTAATTTTGCAATTAGGGTATAAGGTCGCGTTTTCGGTTGCAATTGGAGAGGGGGGGGAGGAAGGGGTTGAAAAGGGGATTTCCATTAGTTTATGATGAAAAAGGTCGTGAGCCATGTACATGCATTTTGGTGAGGTTATTTTTATTTTTTGACACTTGGTTATTAAGTATATGACCTCCTTCTATGACCTCGAGACTATGTTATCTGATATATACATGCTGATAGCACATGACGACTTCACATCAAAAAATTATTAAAAACCCCCTATTGATCCCTAATCACAACGAAAATGTAACATTTAACCTCAATGTGCAAAATTTGAAACTACAAACCCCGAGTGCGACAGTAATCAAATTATATGGTTGTACAGTACAATTAATCCTTAAATTAAATTGGCCCAGTCTAATTACCTTATTAACCAAACTAAAAAATGATAATTAGTGTAATGTTGACCAAGAAAAATATGATCTATCTAAAAAGTCAAATGTGCTTATCAAAGAAAAATGTAAGTTTATAGGGCTCAAGTTAACCTAAAAAAGTTGATTTATTTGCATATAAGGAGCGGAAAGGAGGGGTTTACGGAGTGCAAGTTTCACATATTGTGTATACTGTATACTTATTAATGGTGATATTCAAGGAACAATAATGTAAACTCAAAATTGGCACTTATGTTTGAAAGAGATAAACAAAATGACCTACGCAAGGGGGGTTTTCTTTTAAAAAAATAAAATAAAAATTATAGACTAGTTAATAAGGTGGTTTTTGCATGCGAGCTCGTCTACCTCAACTAAATAAACTTTCTTTTTTTCTTACCACCCAACTTTTAATATCACTATATTGCATCCAAAGTTTTTTTTTTTTCCCCTCATAATCTTCTGAAACAACGTAATCCAAATGATCTCCCCATATACTTACGGTTTGTGTCACATTAAATCTTAGCCATTGATTTTCAATCCAATGGTTGATATGATAGTAACCATTGATAGTTATATTTTTGAAGTAACCATTGAATACTCCCTCATATATATATATGGTTACTATCATATCAACCATTAGATTGAAAATCAATGGCTAAGATTAATTGCATTAAATGACTCACCTACTTGCATTAGTTACATTTTCCAACTACCCATTTCATCTTAGCCATTGATTTTCAATCCAATGGTTGATATGATAGTAACCATTGATGATTATATTTTTGAAGTAACCATTGAATACTCCCCATATATATATATATATATATATATATATATATATATAGATAGATATACTGTTTGGTCCTGTATTTTGGCCAAAGCGCAGTTTATTCCTTCACTTAGTGTTTCAATACTGCGGTAGAAAAAATACAGTTGCTTTTTTAAACGTTGCAATTAATTCTAGTTTTTTTTTTTTTTTCCAAATGCAGATTTTAAAATATTTATGAGAAAAAAACTGCGTTTTAAATTTATATCTCAAACGTTTTATAAGGAAAAAAATGTCGTTTCAAAAATCTGCATTGTATAAAAGTTGTGCTTTGAAAACGCTGCACCAAACGGGCTCATAATATTTTAAAATAACTCCATTCCTAAGGCGTTTTCAAATTGTAGACGGATCTACATTGTAATTCAAATGTGAATTTTCCTTTAAGAAAAGAAGAAAAGTTGGGCAATTTCATGGGGAAAGTAAAATATGATCTTCCCGAATTGACTTGTTCACATCTTCCAATATACAGTTTGTTCATCGTAATCTTTTATCCTTTTTGACTAATATGGCTGCCTTTATATATATGGATATAAAATCTTACCTAATTCCTGTTAAACCTTTTTGGTCATTACAAAATTTTAATGTCAAAATCTATTTATGGTCAAATAGATGAGAAAATAAAAAAAAGATTTGGTTCATTATTTTCTTCTTGAAAGTTAGAGTTAGGAGTATTGCGGTGTTTGGTCAAAATGAAAATATTTGGTTGGAGTTCAAAAGTCATATACATACTTACTCCGTTCCGAAAGAAAAAAAACACTTTTACTTATTGTTTAAAATAAAATTAGTTTAAATTCATTAATTTTCTTAAATACTCCATGTCTTGTCCAGTTATAATTTTAGGTTACTTTAGTTGATTGATTATTTTTCACAAACTTTCATCATATTAAAATCATTATGCGAAAACAAAACTAACGTGCCAATTTTTTTTTGTCAAATTCGGTATAATTTTCATACAAGAATTTGAATTTTCAGCAATATTCATTGAACGAAAAATTCAAAATTATTATTATAAAAATTAAAATTATTATTAAAATTATTATTTTCATTAGTATTATTATTATTAAAATTAAAATTAAAATAAAAATAATAATAATTAATTATTATTATTATTATTATTATTATTATTATTATTATTATGGAGAGGCTATTCCCACTACTATTTTTGTTAATCAACTACATTATTAATTATTAAACTAAATAAATACATATTTGGACAAAATTACCCCTTAATTGATTACTTACCATTTAAAGTGGCTTAATATATTTCTTATTTTTAAAATACTTTTTAATTCCTAACACATCAATAAACGAGGTAATTTGCTTTTTCTATTTATATTTATTTTCAATAACTATTTTTTTTTCTCGATTATGCTTATGACTCGTTTCATTTCTCATTATAAAGAATTTCTAAAAATATTTATCGATCAAAATATTAGAAAATATGTGATATTTTATTACTAAAATGAAAAAGTTGTATTTAATTTTTATAGGCAATATGTTAGGTATTGATTGTCGATTTCAATCATTTTAAAATTTAAATACAACTTTTTCTAATATTTTGATATTATTATTGAATTAATTTTTTACAATTAAATATTTTAAAACTGGGAATCTTTTACTTCAATAAGCAATGATCACCTATTTTTTCAAAATTTTATTGACAAAATATCCTTATGATATTAGTTTTTCTATGATGTAACATAACTTGAGTCGCGAGCTTAATTAATTAGACATTTAAAATAAATAAAAAATAATGGTGTTCATATGAACTCTAATCAAAGCTCATTTAATATGTTTTGAATTAGTAAATAATATTAAATTAGTAACTTTATTAGTCAACTTAATATGAGTAAGTAATTAAGGGTAATTTTTTCAAAACATGTATTTATTTAATGTAATAATAAATAATGTAGTGAATTAGCAAAAATTGTAGTGAAAATAGTCTCTCTTTTATTATTATTATTATTATTTAGAAATATTATTATTATTATTATTATTATTATTATTATTATTATTTAGAAATATTATTATTATTAGTAGTAAGTAGTGGAGTATGCGTTTTGAAATCCCTTTCTGGGATTCTCAAATTTATGCCCAAAATTGGAAAAGTAATTAGTAACAAAAGTGGAAAATTATATAACAATGGATATGGATTAATGAATGGTAAATGGTTTTTATATTTTCGTCATATATATTATATATATTTCTCGATGTCTCTTTTACTTTTTAATTCAATTATAACAGAACTGTTTTACCAAAAAAAATAAAGAAAACTATCTATCCAAACATATATATATTCTCGTTTCATTCCAAAATACTGTTTTACAAAAAAAAATAAAGAAAACTATCTATCCAAACTAAACATATATATATTCTCGTTTCATTCCAAAATACTGTTTTACAAAAAAAAGAAAAAAAAGAAAAAAAAGAAAACTATCTATCCAAACATATATATATATATATATATATATATATATATATATATATTCTCGTTTCATTCCAAAATGGTTTCAGTTGCTAATATTTTATTGACGACCAAATGAAGACAAAATGATAGAATCAAAAGCATTGATCAATCTATGGTTGGCCATTTGAAGTAAATGGCCGGCATCACTACTGTACTATGTAAGTAATAATAATACTACCCAAGTTGAAAATGAAAAGAAGCTTGCTAAATGGCAACAATTCATAATGTTGGTGTTGGGAGTCATTTTCTATTCTAGTACTAGTACCTTTGTGTTTCAATAAAATGCAATAAGACATACAATAAATCTCTTTTGTATAAAGTGATTTGTACGGCTACTAAAATATTCTTAATGCCCAATTATTCATGCAAGTTTTATTAGCAATAGCTAACCATGTACAAACGAACATGTTGCAATTTCTTCTTATGTTCTGAGTTAATTGTGAATAAAATGTCTAGTTACGTCAAAAGACCGAACACAAATCTCTCCCTCCCATGTAGAGAGATTTGTAAGGCTAACAAAAAACTCTTATAACCAAAGTATATATACAAGCTATATAAACATATCTATCTATACATGTACTGAAGGACCAATAAAATATCTACGTACAATAAATGGATCCCACGCACCTAAAACGTGTCAGGGAACTATGTAGCGAGTGACACGTAGTCGACGACCAAGCTCCCTAGGTTGGCCTAGCTAGGAAACCAAAGTATCGCTCCTTTCGTTCCTTCCATCCCTTCCGTACCAGGTTGCCTAACTCGTCCCTTTCGTAAATGGGACACGTGGCAAGTGAGGAAGCACGGTAGAAGCATGGAAGACCTAGCACAACCTTGGTCGTACCTAACGATCAAGAGTCCCCAACATCCCATTCGTCTCGCAAGGCTCGCATTTCCCAACGTCCCGCAAGTCTCGCAAGTCCCCTACGTCCCGCAAGTCTTGTAAGGGCCCTTCTTCATTGTACACTTTCACTTCAATGATGTGCAACCAATGACGGATTAAATGGTTCATCCGTTAGCTAGACGTTGCGATTCCATTCTCTTAAAGACACAATGATGAGCGGCTTTATGGCACCATGATGATAAGCAATAATGTCTGGCAACCCTCTCCACTTATAAATACCTCACTTGGTAAGACAATGGACTCTATGCTCTATTGATCACACGAAAGCTTTCAATCATTTTTCTCTCTCTCTCTCTCTCACTCTTAATTAAACACTAACTTTCGGCACTATTCCTGCGGTGGTCCAAGACCTCAAGGAACTCTATTAACAATTGAGACTTACTCTCACGCCGGAGGGTTTGAGTCTAAACGATCCCTGACTCCGCTCACGGCAAGATCACCGTACTTTGGCGTAATCAATTTGGTTCCATTGCTGGGAAGATTTTCTAACCTTTTAAATTCAATTTCACCGTGATCTCCAGGAAATTCAATCACTACCATGGATGGCCAAACAATCACCCAGAGCCCACCTCAACAAGGTACCAATTCCTCTCCGTGGAATGCGCCAGCAAGTGTAGCCACCAACGTGCCACCGACCACAAATCTGTAATCTCAGTGCCAAACGGGGCAGTCCGGGCGGGTTGCCAAGGGAAAGGAAAAAGTAGGCAGGAACGCCAAAAACGGAGAGGACGACCGCTTCACGGAAGTTTCCTCCCACGATGAGGACGATCATCAAGGTAGTTGCGAAGCCCCAGTGACTCGTCGGGAAGGAAGGGAAAAATAGCTGTCACCTCAACAGATCGAGTTGACCTACTGAAATCCTTGCATAGCTCCATGTAATGAAACGGAGGATGTTTGAATTAAGCAAGAAAATGGGAGCACCACTGCCTGTCATCGGAGTTGACTAACCGGCTCCAAGCAAGAGATTACTCCCTAAAACTTCGAGGGTGAAACTTATTGATGTCAAGGATTCCAAGGACCGAGAACTATTACCCCGATAGGTCATACAGGTGGTTAGGAGTGAACAGGGCGAATCAGACCCACTAAGGCCTAGGAGGGATTAGGCCACCAGGAACCGGAGAGTGCGACCAGTATCACCTTCCCCGAGGAGAAGGCATGGTGCACAATCCACATCATCTTGGGCAACCTTGCACAAACGGGCTCGAGGGAACGATCAAGCTCGTCCCACGGTGACCTAGAAGAATGTTCGGCCTAAGGTTGACGAAGAGTATAAGAAGTTAAAGGAGCAACTGGATGTCTTGGAAATGGGCCAAGCGGATGTGAAAGTTGATAGTAAGGATGAACCCTTCACAAAATGGATCCGAGAGACTGCGCCAAACCCTCGGATAAAATTCTCATCATTTGACAAGTATGCAGGAAAGACCAATGTCAGGATCACATTAATGGTTTTAAGGTGCAAATGGGGATAATAATCGCTGATGAAGTGGTTTAGTGTAAGGCATTCACAGGGTAAGGCACTGAAATGGTTCGGCACCTTAGAAAAGAACTCAAATGACGGTTGCTTAGAATTTAAGAAGGCTTTCATGATAAGTTTTCTACTGCTGGCACTTACCAAAGGATGCATCAGATCTTTATGGCATTCGACATCGGACTGATGAGTCCCTTAGTAATTATCTCACCCGATTCAAGGACGTACTCGATCAGATCGATAACGTGCTGTGCAACCAATGACGGATTAAATGGTTCATCCGTTAGCTAGAACACGTAGCGATTCCATTCCTTTAATGACACAATGATGAGCGACTTTATAGCACCATGATGACAAGCAATAATGGCTGGCAACCCTCTCCACCTATAAATACTTCACTTGGTAAGACAATAGACTCTACACTCTATTGATCACACGAAGACTCTCAAGCACTTTGCACTCTCTCTCACTCTCAAACACTAACTTCCGCCATTATTCCTGCGGCAGTCCAAGACCTCCAGGAACTCTATTAACAACTGAGACTTACTCTCACGCCGGAGGGTTTGAGTGGAGACAATCCCCGACTCCGCTCACGATGTTTGTTCATCTTTGACATGTCACTTCAATCCCAAGCCATATATCCGAGACATACGTATCTACGCATTCGTAACTCCGGCAAGATCACCGTACTTTGGTGTGATCATGTACAAATGAACAAGGTTTGATACCTTTTTATACTTTGAGCCATATACCGAGTGTTTTAAAATTACTTGGTTTTGTAAAGTAGGAATGGACTCCTTGGCTATAGCTGGCAAATGCCCCCTTACTTTTTTTTTTATGGAAAATTTAGTTTAAAAAATTGACTTAAATTTTTTCTTTTCAAATTTAACTTACCTAAATTTATAATTCAAAATACTTTTATACGCCAAATAAAGTATGAAAAATATATTGCAAAATTGAAAATAAGGAAAATACTGACTCGTGGAGAGTCACGACAAAGTAGTTGTCCCGAAGATGTTATCACCTCCGTACGAACAAACAATAAACATCTCCGATATAAAACCCTAGAGCTTACAGCAATATCTCCTCCATGTGCACGTTCTTAGGGAGATGGATGGACTTAATCCTTGATCACGACCACGTTGCCGAAAACCAATATTGTTTACAAACATAATTTTGCTTAAATAAGGTGTTTTATTTGTGAAGTTGAAAATGGAAAAGTACTTAGCCGTTAACTGTACTAGAGAAATACTCCCTCCGTTCCAGACAAAGAGTCTACTTTTGACTTTTTTTAGTTAACTTAGTTAAAGTTTGACCAATAATTTACACAAATTTAGTTGTTTTTACAAAGTTATGAAAGTTATAATTAATCCATAGTATTTTTAAGGTAGTTTTTAATTAATAAAATTTTATTTTCTAAAACATAAGTAAAGTATGTAAAATTTTAATTTGATTTAGTTACATGTTGATTTTTAAAAAAGAAAAGTGGACTCTTTGGGGGAGTATTATCTTTTTATAGTATTTCAAATGTAACTCTCGCCACCATTAAACTCAATAAATGAAGTCATTGAGGTGCATAATCTATTTAATTTACACTAAATTAAATAATACGGAGTATAATTTAAGTGAAAGTATCTCTTATCGTTTTATTTTATACCTATGTAAAATGTTTAAAATGGAAATTCACTATACCATTTTTAGATGTTCCACTCCAAAGTCAACTTTATAAAATTATACCTACAATCTTCATAAAACTTTCAACTTTACCATCCGTACAAGCATATTAACTGCTAAAATATTTTTGTAATTATGACCAACTCCAATGCTACTTATATATCCCTGTCTACTAGCAAGTCTCAACGGCTACTTACTCTCATACTCAATCCTCCAAGTAATTTAGCTATAAATTAATATCAATGCTGGTAATTCATTTATTTCTCTAGAAACTTTTGACTCTCATTCTCTCCCTCTACATTCATTGCTCTACAGCATTTACTCTCTTCACAATCCTTCTCATCTAATTCCTCCCTACACATTTGCAACATGTCCGAAGCTCTAAAGCCTGAGGGTTTGAATCGGGACAATTCCAGAACTCATATACATGCAAGCCATATACCCGTTTCACTGTCATGTTCACCACCAGGTTGTAGCATTTGGGCAAAATCACTATTTCTGCATGAAGAGACAGTAGTTTTGTTTTGTTTTTTATTTTCTTTTTCAAATCTTAGAGCTGTCAACAGCTGTAAGGAAGTAGTTCCCTTTTCTAGCCTAGCTCTATGCAATCTCCATGAAGTGTCAAAAAGAGATTGTTGCTATGGTCTTTAATTATCAAAAGACTTTTGACCCCTTTGCCCAACCCAAAAAAAAACATCATTAAAAGAAGTCCCGTCCGTCAAGTACGCATCATAATTCATAACGACTTCATAAGTTGAGTAGATAAGTAAAGCAGTGTTTGGCACTTGTTGTTTTATCCCCCCCTTTAACTTTTTTCAATACTTTTTCAATCATTGATTATTTCATTAAACTAAAAAAGTTAGTGTTAGTTCTTATGATTTATATATGAATGGGGCCTTTCATCTCCATCCATAAAGTCTCCTCTCACTCTCACACTCACAATAGCTAAGCTTAGTGCCTTGTTCATTTTCTTTGTCTTCTTCCTTTTTGTTTTCTCCTTTCATTAAACTAAAAGCTACTTCTTTTGTTACTTATATTGTCTCTTATAGCCCGTTTGATCGTACATTTTGGTCAAAATACAGAAATATAACGCACTTATTTGCAAAAATTGTATTTCGATACTGCGGCAGAAAAAACTGCGTTTTAAAATGCTGAAATTTTCAGCTTTTTATCAAAACACAAGTTTTAAAACGGTGATAGGAAAAAAAAACTGCGTTTTGAAGCAATATTTCAAACGCGTTTATAAGAAAAAAATCTGCTCTTTTAAGCGATATCTCAAACGCATTTATAAGAAAAAATCTGCGTTTTAAATACACTCCACCAAACGGGCTTTTAGTAAAAAAAAAAAAGTTTATATGGATAAATTTATCTGTTAAGGTACGTTTGGAAAACACACATTGTAATGTTCCAATGAACATTTAATACTATACATTTATACCCGGTGACGGATCTACTACTTTCGTCCAAAAATAATTATCATTTTAACAATTTACACACAGATTAAAGAAATTTTCAAATAGACTCATCTACCCTTATTAAAGTTCAATTAATGTAAGCAAGTTATTGAGTATTTTTCTATTTTTTCTTTCAAACCTCCGTAGTGAAAGTAAAAAATAAGGGCAATTTTGGCAAAATATGAGCAAATATTTCTTGAAATCCAATAACGACAATTATTTTGGGATAAAAAAACTTTGCTAAAATGATAATTATTTTGGGATGGAGGTAGTATTAATTTTTGTTGGGGAGGGCAATAGATATATTAACCAAAAAAAAATGTAATCACAAAAATTAATTTTAAATTATTTGAAAATATTAGTGAAGTACACTTACTTTTCTTAATTTTTTAGTGATAGTACACTTTTTCTTGAGGAAGTTTAAAGTCATCTTTTGATATATTTAAAATAATTGCTTGATATATAAATAAAATTGAGAATAATGTTGTGAAGTATTCTATTTGGGGGGGGGGTACTATTTTGCTATTATTGATAGATTATAAGGAATAAAGTGTAAATTTTCAAAACATTGAGGGGGTCGTGGACTCTTCTGTCGTCCTCTTACTTAGGTTAATTAAAATAATTATAAATATGAGAACTAATATAAAATCTATGCACTAATAGTGAGCATGGAAAAAAAATATATATATATATATATATTTCTCATATCAGATAATATCATTTTTTTTGGTCGGCTCAGACTGAAAAAGAAAAAAATAAAAAATAAAATTGTAAGTTGATTGAAGCTATATTTGGATGTTCAATGCTAAAACTCGGAATCAGAATTGAAAAAACAATTTGAATTCCGTGGAACTTAAATTATTTTTCTAATTTTATTTTTAAAACTCGAAATTAAGCGGTTAAACATAGCCTGAGAGAAAACAAATATGAAGGAATGACCAAACTGTAGCAATTTGCACTAGACAAATAAAAAAGGGTCCCAACATATGAGAATCTTAGGCATAATCTGATTGGGACTTTTACAAGTGAAATAATTGGCCGAGATAGTTCCAAATATGTAATTGATATACAAGAACGAACCAAGAATAAAAGTTATTTAAAAAAAAAAAAGTTTTTTCCAAGAAAACTAAAAAGATAAAACCTTTTAGAAATTAAGGAAAATAAATGGAATCATTTGTTGTTTTTGGATAACTAGGCTATGGATCATTGTTTACAGCTAAAAACAGAGGTATTTTAATCATTTCCCTCCAAGAAGATGAGTCTCTATCATTAACATTTATTTATTTTAATCAAAATATGAATATTCCTTACGTCGTATGTGAACTTCTAACAAGTGTTCGTTTTTGTTTTTATTACATAGATCGAGAGGACATATGGAATTTCAGATTGTCACGATAGTTACTTCGTGTAAATGCTTAGTCGGAGGAAAATTGAATTCTATATTGTCGTTCAAGACTTAGTCCCAATATATAATCATCTCGAACCGGAAAATGTCTAGTAAGTGGTCCACGGTCTTGTTTGACTAAGAGATGATGATGACTTGTGTTAAAGTCTTGATCATAGCTAAAACTAAACAAAATCATAACAACCGTATCAAATTTTGAATACAATCAAAGCTTATATTTTGTTCGTTCCTTTCTTGGTGATAAGAATTGGGATAGCTCAAAGCACTCAAATACTTCTTTGATGTAATTGGAGTATATATAATTCTTTGGCACCAACCAAACCTAAAGCTTGTTTGTTCTTTTGTACAAAAACAAGTAAATAACAATGATGTAATTGTCTCAATTGATGATTTCTGTCTCTTTGGTTTATTTGAGTTGGGTGGATGTGGGGCCATTCAGCCATTGGAGAGGCATTAGTTGGTTCACACGTTACGATTTGTGAATGAAAAATGTTATGAATGCATTTACATCATTATTTAAAATATCATATGCTCGTTAGAATGTACAACATTTAATGCGTGATTTAAATAAAATTTGTGAATGAATTTTGTATACGTAGCATTATTCTTCATTTAAAGTTAATAGTTCTTTACAATTTATGGGGTTGTTATTTTCTATTGTGGATTTTATTTTTCTTTAACGTGACGTGAAATGAATACACCCATTAATCATTCATTTATATCTAAGAGCGACTCCAGCGGCACATTTATAAAGCTTTATAATGGGCTGTCAACCAGTTGAAGAAATTTTGCACCATTGTAGTGTATGACTTGGCTTCAAGCGGTTGATAAATATGGACCGCTTAAAGTTGTGCTCCTGTCCTTTTCAAACTTTCCTTCGGTTTACAAATCTGTTCTTCAATGTATATTTAAGATCAAAATATTTAGTAGTTGACCCATACTATAAAGCTTTTATGAGTTTACGTATAGTAGAGAATAAGTTTATAGAGAAAGAGTTTATAAGTTGATTACGTGACAGTAGGGATAAACCTTTTAAAAGGTTTACGATGCCTAAGGTATGGTCTGAATATTACCAAGTTTTCATTATATTTTTTCAAATGATCGACTTTTTGTTGTTATGAAAGTGAATATTTTCTTCTTTCTCCCCCAGATTGATATACTAATGTAGTTTTATCCAAGTTTTGGAGGAAAATTTATAGCCTATTAACAAACCTTAAATTTCATTATTTCAATGAATTCAAAAAGTCAATGTCAAACGTCAATTGAAAAATATTCAAGCCGACCAAATAAAAAAATGTTATCAATTCCATACCAAATTTGTAATTATGGGGCAAAACTAGGGGTTGTCAATACCTCTTGAACTACATACTTTACAAATAAAAAAAAGAGAATTGTTATTTATACCCAAAAATTACTTAGTACACCTCATTACTAAGTACACTTCACCCTAATATTTTCAACCCCTCAAAATACTAGGCACACCCCCACTAATTTTCTATTCTACCCTTACCAATATTTTCCCTAAAATACTAAGTACACCCCACCCCAAACACACCTCACCCCATCATCCTCCTTTCTAGTACACCCCACCCCCTTCCTCCTCCCTTTCTCCCCCACCCCAACACAGCGCCTCCTTCCTTCCCCCCCCACCCATCGCGCGCACCACGCCCACCCACCTCACCTTTGCTTTGATTTTTTTTTTTAAACACCCCTTTCCTCCTCCTTCCCCCACCCCACCTCCTTCCCCCTCCCACCCCACAGAGCCCGCCCCCTTCCTCGTTTTTTTTATTTATTATTTAAACAGTTTGTTTGGCACTGAGTTACCGAACACCTATAGTTGTGTTCGATACCCCTACCGAACATTAGTAGTAATGTTCGGTAGGGGTGCCAAACAACCTAAAAAAATTAAAAAAAAAAAAGTGTATTTAGGTCTAAATTTATAATGACATTTTTGTAATTTTTGTTGAAGGGTGTACTCAATAATTTTATGGGTGTAAATAGCAATTCTCTAAACAAAAAGGACAATGTTTTAGTTTCCTATTAGGCAAACGACGAATTAGTTGCATCTTGGGGACTTCCATGGCGATTGTAAATATAACCTTAAGACTAGATTCTTATGTTTGAAAACTCTTCTGCAATTATTAAAATTCTTCGAGAAAATCAATAAGTTCGTTCTTCTTCACGATTAATTGATTTAGTTTTGTTATCTTAGATTTATTGTTATTTTAGTCCATTGTTCTCCGGCTATTCGCATTCAAAAAGGCGTGCCGAAGCACACACGCGAACAAACAAAGGAAGAAAAATAAACATTAGGAACGAAACTAATTGGTAAAGTCAACCTTATTAAGTAATGTCGCATTCAACTTAATCACTAAAGTCTTTTTTTTTATGTTTTTTTTTTTTTTGACAAACAAATAATGTGATCTTAAACTTTGATTTTGTATATACCTAGTCTCTGCGTATCTATAAAAATGTCAGCAAATCAGTATTTTTTTTCTTGCCAATTACTCCCTCCGTTCCAACCAAAGAGTCAACTTTTAATTTTTTTTGGTCAACTTAATTAAAGTTTGACCGATTATTTACATAGATTTATTTGTTTTTACAAAATTATATAAGTTGTAATTTATAGTATTCTTATTGTAGTTAATAATTAATGGAATTATATTTCCTAAAACATAAGTAAAGTATGTAAAATTTTGATTTGATTTGGTCACGTGTTGACTTTTAAAAATAAAAAGTAGACTCTTTACCTGGAACGGAGGAAGTATGTTTCAAATCATTTAAATACTCTTCCCCAAGATCCTTAGGAAAAAGAAAGGCTAGATTTGGTACACTATCTTAATGGCAGGCGGCAATTTTTGATTTAAATTTCAGTTTCAACATCATTGATTTGGACTTTCTTGTGTATGTCTTATTTTGCAACTACATATATTTGGCCAAATAGTAATTCTTAATTCTTATTATCTTAATTATAGCATTTAGTTTGGGTCAGAATCTAAACTTTTGATATTACGGACTAAGTAGCCCGCCAAATGGATCATCGCTGATAAGTACGATAATTTTTTTGAAGGCAAAGTAGAAAGAGAAAGCAGGCTATAGAAAGTGAAATCTACTGGTGAGAAAGATTTCATACATGGTTACGAGTTTCAACCACATATTATGTTTCAAACCATATGTTAGGTTCGATAAATGTTGTTGGGTTTCTCCTTAATAGTTTAACTTTTTAGATGGTTGGTAACGATCGGCAAGAGGTGGAGCGCACATGACCCCACTGATTTTTATTTTATATTTTTAAAATTTTAATTTACAAAAATGATGTAGTTTTGGATAGTGACTCTTTCAAAATTTTAGTGATGAATTTATATAAGAAAAACAAGTTTTGGATCTTTGGTTGAGCTTATATTGGAACAGTAAAAATCGATTTGTTGGAATTATTTGTTGCCTAGTTGGGTTTTTTTAGATTCTTGAGCTTGTATCCGAAATTAGAGTTTTTTATTTTATTTTAATTGGAAGAATTTAGTTGTACTTATTGTTACTCATTACTTGTGTGTGGTGTTTGGGAATTTGTTTAGCTTGGGCTATTGTTACTTGTGTAGTTGTGTTTGATATTTTTAAGAAAAAATTAATATGATAAATTAATGTTAATTTAAAGCTTTTGGTCTCTTCAACGGGGTGAGAGATTTTGAATTTTGAGAGAATATGGAGATATTTTTTAAACAAAAAATTGATAGAAATTAGGATTGAATTGTGACCAAACTGAAATATATTTTTGGATCCGTTACTATTGGTAACCGAAAAAAGTATTCATACCCAGAGCTCATCGCTACTTGCTTCAATAAATACGTGTACTATTTTGGACAAATGGGGAACAACACATGAGGGTTGATGGGATCCTCCCAAATACTCATTTCATGTGTTTTCCACGACAGCTCTAGTAAGTCCCAGCCTACACAACGACCAAGGCAGCTCGACCCTCGGGGCAACCGAGCATCCCAACCGAGGACTCTGCAGGACTCAAGACGAGGTTCCTGACTAAAGTTTACTGCCGAGGTTATCATCTGAGATTAACCTCGGCACATCTCCACAAGTATCCTCGTCGATCAGTACAAGAACCTCGACCTCCAGAATATCTGTCCTCGGAATGGGGTCAACATCAAACATTTAATGCTCACAGTGTGTCTAGGGGTGTTCATCGGTTCGGTTTTCGGGTTATTCGGGTTGTTTGGTTCGGTTTATTCGGTTTTTGTTATTTCAACCTTAAAACCAAAAACCAAACCAAACCAAATAAAAAACCAAGAAACCAAACCAAATTCGAATCGGTTTCGGTTTGGTTCGGTTCGGTTTCGGTTTTAACCAAACAAATGTTAAAACTACAATTCAATTCAAAGTTTAAATATTTATCATTTAAAAAATCCAAAACAAAGATTAAAATTTTAACAAAATTATATAATATCCCTAAAAATGTAAGATTACATATACTTAATCACTCGAACTTGAAGAAAGTCTTGGATTCCACACATTAGTTGGCCTCTTTTGTCACTAAACATCTATAATATTTGTTTGAGTTGTCATTTGTGTTATTTCTGCGACTCATTACAAGAACATTTAAATAAACCAACAAATGTCAAAAAAACATATTGAAAAAGAAACAATGAATTACGTTGTTCAAACTTTATATAACTAATAATTATTTATATAACTAATAATAATATATTTAATTTTATTATATTTTTTCTAATTCGGTTTTCGGTTTGGTTTTCGGTTTAAAAGGCAAAACCAAAACCAAACCAAAAACCATATTAGAAATCGGTTTTGCCAACCAAACCAAACCAAAAACCAAATTCAAATTCGGTTTCGGTTTGTTCGGTTCGGATGATCGGTTTTTCGGTTTGGTTTTCGGATGAAACCAAATACTGAACACCCCTAAGTGTGTCAGCATATTTCCTGTAAGAAGTAAGACATTTTCACTGAGAGAAGAGATTTCTTCTAAATAAAGCAACAGTAGCATTTATGGCTTCTCCCCATTTTCAAGGGAAGATATTACTTTCATTAAAAATCAAGCTGCATTTACTCCCAAGAACAAATTAAGATACTGAAGAATCGCATTCAATACTAGCATTAAACACTCTCATCTTCATTCCATGTGAAGGTTCAGTTAGCATTAAACACCAAACTGCCTCTACATTTATTTCGATACTAATTCTCACACCGGAGGGTGCTAGTCGGGTAAATCCCCCACATCCTTGACGGTGTTTTTCATTGACTCACAGTTAGGAACTCAGCTCACTTACGACGGTTTGGTCCCGACAAGAGACGCTTTTTGAGAGCCGAGGCATCTTGACCAGAAGTTAGCTATACACGTGGATCCGACGTGGTCACGAAGATCTTTTTGGTGTGATCAAGGGCGTAAGCACATCATCTCCGTATGTGAGTGTTTATTGCACAAAAATTATCGAATATGGCGAGAGGGATCCATTCCAAAGGCCAAAGGGACATCTCTTCGTGCGACCATTTGCACGCATAGTTGATGCAAAATTACCAAACCTAAGATTTGTGTTACGATCGATAATGCCAAGGTAATTAACTTAATTCTAAACCCTTCGAAAAAGAAATACCAACCCAAAATGGCATTTCCATCCTCCTTTATTACTTTAAAAAAAAAAAAATTTAATTACCCTTCAATTTGGTACTAGTATGATATGCAATACTAATCATTCTATTTTATGCAGTTTCATAAAGATTTAATTTATTCTAACTAATTGGTTCACTAGAATATGACAAAAACTTGTATGAGACTATTTTATGGTAAGATGGCATCACATTGACCTTAAAAATATCAATTTGTGTTTTAAATAAGTGTTATTTTTTACCTTAAAAATGTTACTTTGTAGGCCAATGGTGACACTTTTCAGGCCAAAAGTGAATCAGTCCTAGCTAACCTTATCCGGAGACCTTCTCGAAGAATAATTATCCACATTATCATAAGTAGCTAATTGTAAAAGGATATGCATCAATTTTCGCTGATTATGTTTACGTCCTCAAGATTGAACAATCTTTCTAAATCTTGATGTTGAAGATTATGGATGAGGTTCTCCGTCTCTCTCTCTTTCGTTAGCAGATTCCTTTTTCACAATTCAAATACATCACTTATGATGATACATTTTTAGAACAAAATTAAGAATGAGGCCAAGTACTTTAATACTCCCTTCCTCCCCCACAATATATTCTCATTAATTGTGAATTTTGGTCAACTTGATTCAACTTTAATCAAAGACTAGTTATAGAGTCCGTGCTTTGTACGTGTGCAATTTAACTTTTGTGTTTAATTGATACATTTCATGAATAATTTTATATAAAATTATCATTATTAGATTTAGGCATAGTCTTTTAGTATAGCATTTTCGTTTCAAAATAAGTATTTTTTATTAGTGGTCAATATATGTATTTTCGTTTCTATATATTTTTTATATTTTTTAAGTATCCTTTAATAATATGAGATTGTTGGGTTGCTTTTTCTTTGCTTTATTTTTTTCTTTTTGTTTTCATCTTGCACTTAATAAAGATATTTTGGACATATATTTCAAAATTTTTATAAAAATTAAAAATAAAATATTTACTTTGCGATTTATTAAAGAAAGATAATCTTTTTCTGAACAAAGGAAAATTAAGAATTGAATATAATTATATTTTATAAAATAATTTTTAAAGATCATTCAATGATTAGAGAAGGTTTAGTTAGATACTATATTTACAAAATAGTTTGTTTTTGATACACTGAAATAATAATCAAAATAAGTGGATATTATAGTACATGGATCACGTGACCCCCACTTAACTATAATATATTTAGTATTATAAAACATATATATTATATAATTGGTTGAGTTAGTTTAAAGTGGATATACATATGTGAAAGGGTGTGAGTTCAAATCTCATTACCAACATCATTTTACTTTTCATTTCCTTGTTCATACCTTAAGTTCTTCTCCTATTATAATTAGAAGAAGATTTTAGATTAAACTATTTACTATTATATATACTCTTTATATAGTTATTGTTATTAGGTAATATTATTATACATTCTCTCCTAATAAATAAAAATTTGAAGAGTCAAATTCACCAAAATTCAGTTTTAGCAAACTCATAGGCCTCCTCACCAACTTTAATATATATAAATTTATTTATCGTTACGAAATGTATTGATAGTAATTTGATATTACCTAGCCTTGAAGTTGACTTTTCAATAAGAAAAAAAATTTTTGTTTTTATTTTTGGGGATGGAGAGAGCATATAACGAGTATCCTTATTCATGCTCGTCTCAACAAAGTATTGGAAGACAAAAAAATGTAATAAGTTAGAAAATAAAATAGTAGACTCTTTGTCTGTAATAGAGGGAGTATTATTTTCTTTATTTAGTCATGAAAATGACTTATTCGATGTCAATTTATGTTTTTCTCAACTTAATTCACCTTTCTAGACAAGTTCAATGATACAACTCCCACACTTTGCCTTATGTATTTAGGACTGATATACATGTTAATTAATTTAAATAAAAATATATGTATTTGCTTAAATATATTGCATGTATTTATTTTAAACAAACAATATGTACAATAGATTGACTATATCTCAAATATGTGTTAACCTAATTTTTTTTTTTCTTCAAATTTTTAGGTATATATGAATTTATGTGATTATGTTAAAATATAAAATGCATAATTTTTGAATTTCTTCGTCCGTAGGACGGGTATTAACTAGTTTCATAACTAAATTTAAGCTCCATCAAGAATAATTAGATAATCAATTAAGAATTACAAAACTAATCAAGTCACACAAAGCAAGAAAAACAATTAATGGTTTTAAACTATAAGTTCATACCATATACTCCCTCTGTTCCAGACAAAGAGTGTACTTTTTATTTTTAGAAGTCAACATGTAACAGTTCGAATTTTACATACTTTACTCAGGGCCAGTTCTGACAATTTGAGGGCTTTGTCTTAAATTTAAAATTAGGCCCCAAAACTGACAAAATATAATTACAAAAAGATGAAAATAAATTACATATTTAAAACATTATAATGTTAAAACAAAAATTAAATTAGGATTTAGGAGTTAGGACTCATCGATTGTAGGAGTAGGAATCACCATTGGAGAAGGAGACGGACTGACGAAGGATTTTAGGCAGATCCAAATTCAGAATTCAGAATGTAGTTTGAGCCCAAGTAGCACTCTAGCAGTTCAATTTGAAATGGAACTGATGGAAAACAGAACACAATTTATCAATTTGCGATGTATTTCAATTTTCGAGCACAACGCAGTCACAGAGAGGGCTCGAAGGCTTGCAACTTTCATTTCTAGTTTGATTATTGCTCATTGTCAATTACTCAATTAAATATATAATTGTAGAACAAATTTAATTTTGTCCGTTGGCGTTGCTGATGGCAATGCGAGATTGATGGAGGCGGAGCTGCAGAATAGGAGATTGGGAGTTCAACCGTCGGTCTCGGGATGATAAAGGAGTAATTGTCGGCAGTATTGAGAAAGAGAGAAACTAATTCTTGACTCTTTGAGATATTAAAGAGAGATAATGCTTAAAAAAAGTTATATATATAATAATAATATTAATAATATAATATTAATACATGTATAAGATAAATGGGCCCTTGAATTTTGGGGGCCCTGTGTGGTTGATCCTTTGGAGCATTCCAAAAACCGGCCCTGACTTTACTTGTGTTTTAGGAAATAAAACTTCATTACTTAAAAACTATATTAAGAATACTATAGATCACAACTTTCATAACTTTGAAAAAATAAATAAATTTATGTAAATTATCGGTCAAACTTTAACTAAGTTAACTTAAAAAGTTAAAAGTTGACTCTTTGCTTGGAACTCCATGGATAGAGTAGTTCAAAGATTGAATCACTTAATCAAAGGTTGAAGAAAGATGGAAAAACTTCTAACAAACGATTTATAAACAAGAAAAAGAAGAGTTACACTACTGAAAGGACTAAACTACCCTCAGCTACATATTTGTCTGTCGTGTCGTGGTCAACTAAATCAGCTCAAGCCAGTTGTTGATCTTCGTATTCAGTTCATGTGCCGTGTGATTTGTCGTAGTAATACAGTTTGCTTAAGAAGGCACAATGTTGTGTTTCGTTATTTTTATTGGGGTTTAGTAATTCTGTAAATTCAAATAGACCCATATTCAAGAATAAAAATGCTAAACGATAAAGTGTTTGGAAACATGCATCTCGTGAAAGAAAAAAAAAAAAAAAAGAGTTGTTCACGATACCTCTTCTATTCTTTTGCGGTTTTACTTGTACAAAGAATAACAATCGGCACCAAACTTGATTTAGGGTTTGTAATGATCAACACATATATTCTGAGAGTTTGAGATGGGGACGGGAACAACGAAATTGACTAGACTAGATTATGATCATGGGGAAATAAATTAAATAAAACAAACGTTGGAAGGGAGCAACGTTATTGACTAGATTTATTAAACATTATTTTAACGTATAAATTAGGTGGATATGCTTGAGAATCAGTGTTTGAAAGAATCAAATTATATATGGTAAAATAATTACTAGTAGCTCAAAAAAAAAAAAAAAAAACCTTTGTATGAGAATCTAGGGTTTGAAGAAAGTGTTCATTGGAGATCTCCTTCCTTGTCCGTTGAGTATAGCGAATAGCTCAAAATGTTTGAACAAAAAAGAGTTGAACTTCTTCTTTGATGTGCTAATCTCTCTTCCAGAGAAGGGGAATTAAGTAATAGAAAAAGAGAAGTTAGATAATCGTTTACGATTTAAACAGTGATGTGTCTTTACACAATATATATATATATATAAATAATACTCATTTTGTTCCTAAATGAATATTTATTTAAAAAAAATTGTTCCATAATAAGTGTTCATTTTTTGTATAATTTTACTAAATTCATCTTTGATAGCTATTATGTCCTAATGTTCACTTCTATTGGTATAACGTGGACATAAAGATATAAAGTATATTATATATAAACACACAAAATTATATAAATGCGATTAGTAGTTTGACGCATAGATGGCATCACTGGTTTTTACGGAAGACGAAACCTTTTGATTTGAAAGTTCTCTTATTTTTCTTAATTTTAGGTAATTTAATGGACTAGAATGTGCCAACACATTAATGATACTTCATTTGATAGTGCCAAAATATTTTTGCTATAAAAAGTACAAATTTTTTAATTGAAAGTATTAAATTTGCTATGAAAACCATCAATTTGCTATGAAAAATACTAAGTTCCAAATTGAGAAAATTAAGAGAACCTCAAATTGAGAGATTCTGGGTCCGTTTTTGACTATCTAAGTTCCCTACGCAAGGTTTGATGCAAATAGGTTGATGGATTAGTTGAAACCTCTACGCTAGTTTTATACTTTCCTGCTAAAAAATAAATTAGTCCTATTTGAAAAATCAAACTTTTTTATTTTCGTACGTTTACTTCTATTTACTTCTTTCTTTAAATTGTGTACTACAAAAGATTTTTTTATATGACATTTTAGATGAATATCATGTTTTTTTTTTTTTAATGAAAGGAAACAAATTGAAAAAAAGAAGGAGATTTCTAGCTGAAATTTTTGAAATAAAACTATTTTTTAAGACAAACAAAAAAGGAAGTACTACCACGTTTTTGTTTTTGGGATTTTAAGAGTTATTTCAAGCTTGATCAGATTTAAAAATAATGCATAAAGTGCAATTGATAATGCATAAAGTGCAATTGATTATTGATATCAAGGATGTTAAGAGTTATTATCCTCATGAATAATTCTAAAAAGTTTGAACATAAAGGTCAAGGGGTCGTTTGGTAGTCAGGATTAAGGCCGGATAGGATTAATAAGCCGAATAGTCGGATGTTTGGTATGCAATAGGCGGTCGGGACTAATAGTACGAGCTATCCGGATAAAGTCCTTATCCCCTCGCTAATAATACCAAAGTTGAGGGTGGTATTATTAGCGTCCTTACTAAAAAAATAATATGTGATTAACACTTTTAAATTCAAAATTACCCCTAATTTATAAGTGGGGATTAATAGCGAGGGCGCTAATAACACCGGGATTAATAATACTCCTTATCCTTGTCCAACTACCAAACAAGCAGAACATAAAGGTCAAGGATGTTATTAGCACGGATTCAGTCTCGGCCTTGATCCCATGCCCCTTTTAAAGCCAATAATGATAAAATTAGTTTTGCTAAAAAAATTAAAAAAAAAAGGATATGTTACAACTTGTTTAGCTTTCTAAGTTTAGATCTTTATTATTGTTCTTAATCATGACTAAATGAAATGAACTTATAATTCACTCCCATTTGAGTTCTCACAACCTTGATTTGTCACTAGAAACTACTAAACTTTAATACAAAAGTCTTTCAAAATCACACACATGCATATCATCTCAAGATACCATTCATAACCAAAATTTGACTCTTGTTAAGATCCTGACGACCACAGCTAAGATCCTGACGACCACGTCGGAGGGTTTTGTCGTGAAATCCTTCCAGTCCCTCTCACGGTAACTTTCTTTTTACAGATCAATCGACGATCCATTTGACACCACCGGTGCACCCAATTTTTTATGTAACATCTGTCCTTCTTGTCGTTGATGGGGCAAATCAGTTGATTGCCCTTGGCCGGACAAATGTGATATTTCAATCATTTTTTCTGCTTTAAGATTAGTTGACGACAATACTTTGCCTGTAACATTTGATTGAGCCATGCAATTTGTTCCATGGTAATTGGTAAATGAGGTGATTTCCCGAAAGAATAATGACAATTAAAGAATTACTAAAACAATAAATAACAAATACTCCCTCCGTTTCAGGAAAAGAGTCAACTTCATCTACTTTTAAAAAATTATGCTTATAATTTTCATAATATTTAAGTATTTTTGTAATTATACATATATATTTCTAATGACACTAATATAGCACTTAATAATTAGATTTTTCAAACGTGGACTCTTTTGGTAGAACGGAGGGAGTAAAATATTAAGGATTGCTTATGTTAGACCCTTCTTTGAGCCGGTAAGAGTCTCGTGTAGTTAATTACTCTTTTCGTTATACCTAAAAACTACATGTTTGAAAAGTTTAAGGATAAATAAGTAGCATTGATGTTAGTCATAATTACAAAAATATTTTAGTATAACTAAGATATTTATAGCATATATGGAGGGTAAAGTGGAAAGATTTTATGGAGATTGTAGTCATAATTTTCAAACTTGACTCTACAAGTGGAACATAACAAAATAGATTAGTAAACTCTTTACCTGGAATGGAGGGAGTATATTTTATTTTTAAGTAGTATTAGTTTGTGAAGTTATATGGACCAAAAAATATACTCTCCTCGTTCTTAAATTATTGTTTTGTTTGATTTTCTTGATTCAAACGGACTGTTTTCAAATATAAATTAGACGTATATTTTTTTACTACCTGTTTTATGATTTTGAAAAAAAAAATGTACGTCAAATTTTCATATGAAAAACAATCTGTTTAACAAAAAAAGATCAAACAAGGCAATAATATAAGAACGGAGGGAGTATATTATACTTTCTTAGAACAAAATTACTTGCCTTAAATCATTTCAATAGCAATAAACCCGAGGATTTTTCTTGACATTTTTGTAATCAGGAAAAAGAAACAGGAAAGGGCACTTTTGAAATTATACTCCTGTTTCCCATCTCTGGAATAATAGAAAAACAACAAAAATTGGTGCTTTTTCCACTACGAAGAATACTATTAAAGCTCCAATCAATGTATTTTACAGAAAATTTTCAATCGCATGTGTAAATCTTTGATTACGTGGTTTGAGAAATCTAAATCTCATTAAATTCTAATTAAACATATTTAAAAAGCATTAATTAGTTAATTTGAGAGTTTGACGGACACTTGGGTTGTATTGTATGGTACTCCCTCTGTTCCTAAATTATTGTCTTCCTTTCATTTTTTATTCGTCCCTAAATAATTGAATTGTTTGAAACTTTTCTTTTTAGGACATTATTTTTACCATTTTACTTTGATTTTTTCTTTCTACTTTAATTATGGGTCACATGCATATAAATATTAAAGAAAACAATATATTATAATAATATTAATAATTAAATAAATTTTTTTTTAATTCGTGTAACGGGTAAAATAAGATAATAATTTAAAGACGGAGAGAGTATTATTGAAAAAGGAAAGGATAAGCCCTTGGGGTAAGAGTTGAACCCGGTTTCCAGATTGAAAATTGGGTGATTGGGACCTAAGCCCAAGTAGTAGAGCTATATATGCCCATTCCATTAACAATCACAAGAACAAAAAAGTTTCCACCACCACCAATTTTGTGGCTTACGATGCTCAAGGCCCAAACAATCTATCTCGAACAATTGGGAATTTAGGTAAGAAGGCCCAATTGACTTGGACAACTGTGCCTTCATTAATGTTGTCACCTCATTTGGATAAATTAGTTTTATCCGTCTATTTGTACCGCTGCCAAACGCCCTAAGGCCGTCCACAGTGGCACCCTCCATTCGCCCTCCATCCACTCTCTATAATCAATTTTAGAGATTTTTACCCTCCTTTGATACTACAGTGCTTCCTCTAGTCCACCGTCTATCTCTAAAACCAATTAAACCACCCTCTAAATATAGAGTGAGTTTTAACATGAACAGTGACTCAAATTCTCTACATTTTCTTCATTTTATTTGAGCACAATATACTTTTGTTTAATATTTTGGAATGCAAATTATTAAAATATACTCTCTCCGTCCATAAATTATTGTTTTTTTTTCCGTTCCTAAATAATTGTCTTGTTTAAAACTTTCTTTTTTAAGAGATTATTTTTACCATTTTACCTTTACTTTTTCTCTCTACTTTAATTATGCGCTATATAAACATGTGCATTAAAAGAAACTACACATTATACCAATATTAATAATCAAGTCAATTATTTTAAACAAATTTGAAGTTTAAAACATACATTAAAGTGGCCAAAACAGCACAAGAACAAGGAAAAACGAGATGAACTCAGAAAATTTGAATTTGATCAAATTGTGATCAAATTCGTGTTCTCCATGAATTGATCCCCAAACATGAGGGAAGACTATATTAACAACATGAAATTATTTATACATCAATTCGAACCTCAAATCTGAAGCAACGATATTGCTATGGGCATTTTAAGAAGAAAACTATCAAAGTGTATTTTAGCGGTTTACAAAAAAAAAATGTGGACTTTAGAGAACAAACAATTATAAAAGTAAACTTGGGCACAATTTTTCTAAATCTGATGTCAAACCATGCAAAAGATTAGAAATATACTACGATAAACATCAAATATTTACATCAAGGTATACAAAATTTGACTTGTCAAAATTCAGACAGTTGACTGTAATTAATGAAAGATGATGTGGGAACACAAAACTATATATTATAAGTCACGTCAATTTTGTTGATAATTTTATTAATGATTGAAATAAATGTAGCGGTACCGTGAAGAAAATTATCATTGAAAAAGCATCAATAAGTTTTGAAGAAATAGCAATTGATTGCTACTCCCTCCGTTCCTGGCAAAGAGTTCATTATCTTTTTATAAAAGTCAACACAAGACTAAATCAAATAAAAAATTTACATATTTTACTTATGTTTTAAGAAATAAAATTTTATTAATTAAAAACTATCTTAATAATGCTATAGATTACAACTTTAATAACTTTGAAAAAATCACTATATTTATGTTAATTATTGATCAAATTTTAGCTTAGTTGACTAAAAAAAGTCAAAAATAAACTCTTTGCCTAAAACAAAGGAAGTACTTTACATCGGTATAAAAATCCTAAAACCTTGCTCCATTGTTGTGGTTGAAAAGTGTTAGAAAAGCTATGCAAAACCATGTCTAGAGCCAGTTTGCTTCAATCATAGCAAAGCTTTGGCCTAACAGAATCTGAGACCCCGACCAAATGGATAGATTCCCGATATGGGATCGTCATCCTTGCTTGCCTTGGCGACGACATTAGCAAATCTCTCTGACTTGAATCTGTTGTCAATCGCAGTTTATACAACAAAGTGTAGCACAACAGATTATCTATTTCAAACACTTTCGAACCCAACTCGATATCGAGAGCTAAGTTCAAGTATGTGCGGTTATTTTATGAACCCGAAGTCGGAGTAAAGAGTAAAATGTAGGAAGAATAAGGGTGTACAAACAACCATTTGATAAAAATCACGTAAGACGTTTAGTGCAGAGTCTTTAAAACACATCTTTTTAAAAATAAAACACAAGTTTTTTTCTTGTAAATGCAATTGAGATTATCATTTTAAAACGCAGCTGTAATTTTTTTTTTCATTTTAAAACCTTCATTTTAAGAAAAAAATTGAAAATTTCAACATTTATAAATACAACTGCATTTTTTCCGATAACACAAATTATAGACAATGAAAACTAAGCATTTTTTATTTGTGTTTTGGCCAAAAATGAACAACCAAACGGATCCTAATTCAAGTGATGTAAAACGGGACAACAGAATTTAATGGTATGGGGCAGAGACACGGACAACAGCACAACACAAGGTACTGGATTACAGCATTTCACGTGCAACCATCAATTGCTGCCTATTTTATTTGTACCGTACTGTGTACTCCCGCGCCCCTCTCCGTTCACTTACATCAGAATGTCAATTTGGGAAAAGTTGTTAGCTGTAACGTCACGTCACTAAGTATAATGTGACGAATTAATTCTATATTAACACAGAAATTACGAGGCCAGGTGGTTTATAACTGTCCGAGATTTAGTTAATCAGTTTTTTTTTTAATTGAATGAAATTAGTATGTGTCAAAAGATAAATTAAATTAGCAAAACATAATATAACAATTTTGCGGAATTATTTTGGGTCGGTTAACCTGCTTCAGTCCTCTCCCTTGTGTCGAAATCATTCTAAATTTCCGAATCTCCTATGATATATCTGACGTGATCTCTTATTGAAATAATATCTGGTGTACTCCCTCTTCAAACAATTGGTTTCTTTGTATTTTTTGGTTTTCTAATGTGTCCTCGAGTCTAAAATTCCAAAACTAATCAAACCAATTCTGAGATGGGCGCTAGAAGCAAGAAATTCTTTGAACAATTGGCCACTTTTGTGTTTTTCGATTTTCCAAGGTATCGTCAGGTCCAAAAGTCCAAAACTAATCAAACTAATCCTCGAAGTATAGTCATAGTCAAGTGCTACTAGAAGCATGAACCTCTCCTAAATCATACTAATCCCTGAGGTAGGGTCGAAGCAGAAACCTTTCCCAAATCATACTAATACCTGAGGTCTGGTCAAAGCAGGAACCTCTCTCAAATAATACTGATCCCTAAGGCACGTCGGTCGCTGGAAGCAAACTTTTCCAAGATTTTTTTTGCATACACAAGGACCCTTTTCTAAGAAAGTTTTTTGCATATATAAACGCTCAAATTTGCAATATCTTACTGAAGCGACTAGAGCCCCTTCCGCTTAAACTGATCCTATTGATGACAAATTACTTGATTATTTATATTTTAGTATTCTTATAAATATGTAGTATCAAATCAATCTGTTTTTACTACATTTATTTTGTTTGATAATACTCATTAGAAATAACATTCGAAACCTTAAAAGACTATGTCAAAAATGCCTGTGAGTTTTATAATTTTGTTAAGGGCAATAATGTCTTACAAATTTTAGTCAAAATTTAATCTGAATTAACTAAAAATAAATCAGAATTAAACTGTTTACATGGAGCAATGAATATTTTGATTCCAAATATGGAGTACTATACTTTTATGAAAAAATTGAAGGTCGGTACCTTTTGTGAAATATTCAATCGCTTAAGTTAATTATATTTGTTTTCATTCACTTAAGTCCCTTTTAGTTAATAAATTAGCTATTAGTTCCAAAACTGTCCCCGTATTAACATATTACGCTTTTAAACATATTTTGTGCATCGTTATATCTGTGAAATGTGCATCGTCAATGTATTTTGTGATTTTTATATTAAAAAATGTGCATCGTGTGCATTGTCATAAATTGTGCATCGTCAATATATTTTTGTATTTTTTGTGTTAAGAAATACGCATCGTCAAGTATATTGTTGTGCATCGTCAAGTATAATAGTACTGTTGCTCAGTTTATAATTTGTGCATTATGAAGAGGGTTATTATGTGCATCGTCAAATGTACTTACTGTAAGTTTATATTTTTGTTCCCAAACTACCCTTGTAACAATCTATCACGTATTTTTAGTGAATGCTTTTATTTAATTTCTAAACTGCCCCTGTAACAATAATATGTGCATTCTCACGATTATTTTTCAGTGTTATTTTGTTCATTTACAACTATAATAATTGTAATTTTTATTTAAAAAGAAAGATTTAAAACTACTCCCACTGACCACAGAGCTAACGATTAGTTTTGGAAAAGAACATGACATCTTTCACATTATCTCTGATCCTTAAAAATGCTGCCAAATGGACGTAGTAAGCAGGCGGAACGACAAAAGCCATCAACACAAATGTGAAATTAAAGTTGGCGTAAATAAGATCCATAAAACAAGCTGAATGGAAAGTAATTTATTTACAAACCTGTTGAAAACAGATCGAGTGCACCTCGCGTATCTGAAAAAAATATTATTGAGATTATAACAGAGGATTTGACTTTACGATGCACATATCATACAGAGGTTGTGCATCGTGATGTACAAAAACAGTACTTTTTATAATACAAACTTGTGCATCGTGATGCACAAAATGTGTGAATCGCATGCGTAATTTCAAAAAAGAGAGGAATAACACAAAAAATGTAATGTTTGTATACATATTACACTTTATTCAATAAGTGCTAAATAAGAAATATATTTATAAAATGTATTACGTACCTGAGATCATATAAAATTCTGAATCCAAACTTTTTCGTGAAAATTTTGCTAAAAGATATGTATGAGTGCTTATTGGAACTCAGATCCGACTCCATTGAGCAACCGTAAGTAGCAGTAGATGTTACACAACCTATTAATTTTTTGAAACCCTAAAATGTATTCAGACATCGTAAAACATCTTATAAACTTGTTGGAGGTAGAGGGTTTTAAGTTTTTTTGCTCCGTTTAGAATGATTGTTGTGTTTTTGAAGTGAATAGGGTTAGTTTGTTTTTGTTGTCTAAAAGTCGTGGGTTAGTTAGTATTGCTAAAATTTATTCAGTAATACTAACCTGATATACAGGCATCATAAAACATCCTACAAACTTGTTGGAGGTTTGAGGACAATTTAACAATACTAACCAGAATATCATAATGTTTGCAAAAGTTTTTGCAAAATTTTCAAAGAGGTTTAAGATTTTTTGCTCCGTTTGGAGTGAAGATTGTTGTGTTTTTAAAGTGAAAATGGTTAGTTGTGGTCTGACATCCTATGTAATACGTACGTGTATCGCATCATACGTGTGTAGAAAGTTGTGCATCTCAAGTGAAAAAAAGGTAATTTGTGCATCGTATTGTGTTTGCGATGCATCATTTTTTATTTACGATGCACAATTTTATCGTTCCGTGTCTGCGATGCACAATGTAACACCGTACATTCCTTGGCCATTACAAGAAAAATGCATTCATATTTACTTCCTTGCCCCATATAACAAATAAATTCCAGCTCACGAAGCCAATCTAACACCGTACATTCCTTCGCCATTACAAGCATCTATAAACTTAAGACTATCTCTGTTTCTAAAATTTCTCGATTCATCGATAGCCTTTTGGCTACTTGCTACATTAATATGGTAAAATACGTGACGAGCATTTAAAGTTGTGTCGAAAAAAGAAATGTATTTTCGTCCAAATAAATGTTTCTAGTGGATAAAACATAGGAATTAAGAAACATAATTAATGATGTGCTGTAAAATGTGTTATGACCATAATACCCATGAACATTAATTGAATTCAACTAATTTAAATAATTGAGTTTGTTTGGAATGTGCTATATTAAATGAAGGTTTAAGGGTATATTAAATTTTACTCCAAACCACTATTCGATTTTAACATAATCCATATATGTATAAAGCCTAATAGGTCTAAAAGAGTTAAAATCCAGCAAAAAATAACTTGCCAAAAATAAAAAGTTATTTTTATAACATTTAATATTATTCTCGAAAATACAAAACCGTATTTATATAAAATAATAATATAATCTTTAAATAAAAGACAAATTAATTTGGTCAAATCTCTTAGAAAATTGCACCATACACTTTTCTCTCTTCTCTCACCGATAAATGTGATGCTACTCTCTTATATGTGTTTTTTATTCTATTTTGGAACATCCTAAATAATTATATTGAAGGAAAGACATAATAAGTCAAAAATATTTATTAAAACTAGTGTAAATTTAATTAAAAAAATTTACTTTGATACAGAAAAGGGTACAAAAACATGATATATTAATGGAGTATTTAAGTATTACTCTTAAATACTCCATCCGTCTTGAAAATAAATTTTTTTCTCTTAGCATGTCCCAAAAAATAAACTTATTTCTAAAAGAAAATTATATTTATAAAGTGCAATTAAAAGGAGGTACAAATTACAAACAAAAGCTACAATTTTAAAAAGTTTGACTTGTCAAATGTAATTATTTTCTGAAAAGGGAAAGAGTATTGTATAACATACTATTAATATTTTTAATTAATACGCTATAATATATTAAAACTATTTTTTAGGTACAATGATATACTTACTCTGCAACAAAAGTTTTTTTTTTTGGAAGTTGATATTATATGGAGAAAAAAAAATCTACTTTCTCTTAAGTTTGTCTTGAAAAAGAGAACATTTTCAAATTTAAGTTACATATTTTTATTACTTCTTAATTTCTTTCTATCTTTTAAAAAATATGAGACGTTTTCTATGCTTAATACCAAAAAATATACAACTTTAGTACAATTTAAAGAATATATTTATAAATAAGAATATCTTTTTTTAAAGTGTAACTTTTTCGATATGATTCATCGGAACAAAGGAAACAATAGATAAATGTGATGTAGGAATATATTAAAATCTCTGTCTTAATAAATAATATACTTATTTATAGACCGAAGGGAATGTAAAATTTGCAATACAATTTACAACTATGAAATTGTAGTATTGATTTTGGTAACCAAAATAAATAATATTTTAGCTTATAACATGTATCTAAAGGAAATTAGACCCATTTAAATCATATATTTATAGAAATATTTTATTCTAAGACTAGTCCTAGCGTAAAAATATTTATTTATAAATTCAGTTTTAACATAAGCTTTGGACCGGATAGACAATATTATAATATGAATTGGGGTAAAGCGAAAGAGTATGTCTCCTATGAGACTATCTTGCGGATCCTAATTTACTCAGTCTATTAATACACGGTGAGTCGGTTCAGGAAAATCCGTCTCACAAAAAATACAGTAAAACAGTATTTTTTAAATTTTGTCAAAGAAAAACTTGAAGACATAGCCGTAATTAAAACTGGTCAAAGTATCAAAAATAAGGAAAGCGAATGATGCTTGCAAAGTAAGTAACGTGCTGGGACTAGCGATGGCATTTGGGTGTATTCCAATAAATTTGGGTAAAATCATTAACTACACAATAAAGTTAATCTGTAATTTTGGGTATTATCCAATAACACCCATTAAACATTAATGAGTATAATTGAATAATACTCAATTCTATCCATTAATAAATGGTTATTATCCGGATATATCCAATAAAATTGATTGCCTTTTACAAATGAAAAATAATACAGTATAAAGAAATATATTTAAAAATACTTAAAAGTGGTATCTCATACAACACTTCATGAGTTAAAGTATTGTACGTTATAATACAAAGCATTTTTTGTGTAATTCTTTACAAAATACAAATGTGTGTGTGACAGTGTGAGTGTGTATGTATGTGAGTGAGTTATGTGAACTAGTGTATGTAGGAGTAATTGCTTTGTACGCGTAATGTGTGTGTAGGGTAGATTGTGTTGTGTACACAACTATTTTTAACTTATTTGCTGTTTATCCATGCAAAATACATGGATAAACAGCAAATAAGTTAAAATTAGCGGTGTGAATGATACTAACATGTTGGAGTGTAGGTGATTTAATTGTAGTCATAGGAAGAATGCAGAGGATTACCTTGGATAGAAAACTCCTTCCTCCTCAATAATTATCTTGTTTAAATTTTTTTGAGTCAAATTAACTGTTTTTCATATGGAAATTTAACTTTTTTTTTTCTTTTCAAAATCATATAACACATAATTTGTAGTTCTATAAAAGAAATACGAATTACGTGTTTTATGGTTTTGACAAAAAGAATAAAATATATGCCAAGTTTTTATTTGAAAAAAAAAATTGACTAAAAAAGTTAAACATGATAATAATTTAGGAACATATGAGTATTTATTTACATTATACTTTTTATTTATTGTTGTAGTTAGCACAATTTCTGGTTTTATTTTGATCCCATTTACACCGTTCGCATGCGTGTTTTGCTGGGCAGGGGATTTGGAGACGAGCTGGTAGGAACAAGAAAGGTACTTGGGCACAAGAAGGTTGCCAATTAAAAAGAAGCCACCAATAGTAATTTTTAAAACAATATTAATATTATTATTGGGTAACTTATTGGATAACCGGGTTAAAATTCAAAAACAACAATATTCTTATTAGATATTTATTGGATAATTTATTTAACACCCACGAAAATATATGGGTTTTAAATGGATTAATCCAATAATTCATTTTTAATGAGTATAATGGATACGCTATTGGATTGGGTAAAAAAATTGCTACCCCTAGCTGGGACTTCATCTATATATATATATATATATATAAAGCCTACTAAGTCTAAAAATAGTAAACTTTCGCAAAAAATAACTTGCCAAAAATAGAAGTCATCTTTATAACATTTAATATTGTCCTCGAAAATATAAAATTGTATTTATACAAAACAATAATATAATCTTTACAATAATAAACATTTTAAAGTATGATATTATACTACTTTAAAGTAAATTTTATTAATTTTTTAATTTCTATATATTTATAATAATAAATATTTTTTTAGCTAATATGCCGGTACGGAATACAGGAAATATCAATTTCTATCTATTTTCGTCATTTACAGGCTTAATTATCTCGTCAATTGTTGATTTAACAAATCATGAAAATTGTTTAAATCTTTTTATTACTACAACTCCAAATAAGAAAATGCATTTAGATAAATTCCCGTCTTTTACTAAATGTAAAATTTTGTTTTGTTTGTTACATTTTTTAATTTTTATTATTACGTTGTATACATGTTATTCATATTTTGTCTTCTTTTTATATTTATGGTATTATTTATTTAGTAAATAGTCTTACGTTATATACTTTGCTCAAAACTATAATTATTTACAACTGAAAGATTAATTTAATACCATAAATAAGTATATTTTTAATACATTGCAACTTATGAAAAATATTTTATACAAAAATTATTACCCCATTCTTTCTTAATTAAGTTTCATGTTTGTATAAGTATATAAAACACTGACTAAAAGGAATATTTGAATCTATTATAAAAATTAGTATAATGTGTATTTTTTTAAGGATACTCATGTAAGAGTCAGACTCATTAATTAAAGTGAGACTCAAATCAATGGTAAATGTTAAAATAAATTTTCAAGAACACAAATATTAGATCGTAGAAAGTTTCTAAGGATATCAATGTAAGAGTGAAACTCATTATTTGTTTTTTATATATTTAAATTGTATTATTAATGTTTAATTTTTTTATTCATGCTTTGTTATTCTTTTTTATGGGGGTGAAAATAATGGTGTTACAACAATAAAAGTTTCAAATGATTTTTGTGGTGAATGCATCACATATTGGTCAAGTCAATAGTTGAAAGTATATATGCATCATTTTTAAACTCTTTTGATGACGTGTCATATTTGTAAGGAATAGTTATACTTGCCTCGACGCTTGATGTTATGAACACCAAAAATGAGTACGTGGTTTCTATAAATTACTTGGAAGGAAGAACTTATTTGAGTTTAGATTCTATCTGCAGGGTAGAAAATAACTCAAGTTTGTTTGAAGACATTTATTATATGGAATTTTTGAGTAGTATAAAGTGATTAAGATAGCCTAGTCATGAACTAACAATTAAGATTGATGTTCCGGTGATGCTGTTGAGAAACTTTGACCTTGCTGTAGGGTTGTGCTATGGAACAAGACTAATCATTACAAAGCTTGAGCATCACATTATAGAAGCTAACATTTTAAATGGAGCAATATTGGAGACAAAGTGTTTATCCCATGAATGTCATTGTCTCCGTCAGATGTGAGATTGTCTTTCAAGTTTCAGAGAAGACAATTTTCATTAGTAGTATCGTATGAATGACAATTAACAAAAGTCAAGGTTAATTACTGCCGCATGTAAGATTCTTTGTGAAGAAGTCAATGTTCGGGTAGACAAATGTATGTCGCAGTTTCTACGGTAACAAATCGCTCTGGGATATCCGATGAAAGGGAAAACCAACAAATAAAACAACAAATGTTGTGTATAAGGAAATTTTTTAGATTCTTTAATATTACTGACACAATGATGTATTTTTATTTAAATAGTTATTTTCAACATTATTTTTTCTTAATTTAATCTCTTAATTTTATTATTTTTTTTATTTTATTTAAATATAATTTAATTAAAAAATATATATTCATGTATTTAACGTACGGTGTAAAACTAGTTACTTCTAAAGATCGAGTTGTACTCTAACTTTTAGTATTCAAACTCAGGTATAAAAGTAATTACACAAGTTCGAGCCGAGTTGGACTCATGTTTATGTTTCGACTCGAAAACTATCACATGTCTATACAACTACAATCACCTAAATCATTCGATTCTTATATGCCTCTTTCTCTGTTTGGTTAAGCTACCTTAGCTACCCCTCCAATCTCCATCCTTCCCCCCCCCCCTCACTTTCTCATATCTACAAACTCTATCCAAACAAGTCATTAAAACTCTCTCTCTCTCTCTCTCTCTCCCCATCCCTAAAATCTCTCAATGCAACCAAATCACAAACCTCCCCACGAAGTTTCCATCTCTTCTACAACTTTTCCCCCAAACTCGTTCCCTCCTTCTCCTTGTTGGGGTTTATTATTATAAGTCTCAACACTTATATAGTCACTCTTGCCTTCATTTATGGCATATAGATATAGCCATGGCGGAAAATCGTTGTCCTCCCCATTTTCTCCCTCCCCCAAACCTCATATTACAACAAACCCGTAACAATTTCCAAATACCCATTCCCCAACAGCCCATTGCCGCAGGCAATCAAATCCTCGGTTTTGGACAGTTTTGCCATGATCCAGAGCAACAAAGGAGAATCTGGGTGGACCAGCAAATAAGCTCACATTACGAACAGTGTAGAGAGAGAATTGTAAATGGGGGTTCAAACACGGCCCCTTCTCACCCTTTATTTCCTGTGAATTTAAGTTTGGGACATAACGGGAATAATGGAAATCTTGGGGTTGTTTTGGGAAAAGGAGATAAAGAAGAAGAAGAACAAGAAGAAAATGCTTTGTTGATGCGTGGGAGTGAGCAATATGTTCTCGGGAGTCGAAACACTAACCTGACAGTGCCTCCTCATAGTTGGCACAACCAAGAAGATTCGCGCGTTAAACAACCTCCTTTCTGGTAATTTCCTTTTGTAATTGCTGTCTCGACTCTCGAATAAAACCATGTGTATTTTTCTAGAGTTGTACCTTATGGAGATCTAGTTATACATTCTTTCCACAAAAACTTGAAATCCGAGTTCCCTTTTCTATTTCTCCTTTAATTTTTAGAATACCGCGGTGGCTCATCAAGTACGGTGTATTTTATTTGAGGACGAATTCGACTTTAAAAATTAGGCTAACTAGCTGGGGTTGTTATCGAGCCAATTCGAATCAGGTATTGAGTTATCGAATTGGACTCAAGTATGTTATAATCAAATATGAGTTCGAATCGAATATCTAACAAATATCATTTTCATCATGGATGAATATATATATATATATATATATATATATATATAAAAGAGTTGAATAAGCAAAACAAATACCTTTTGAATTTATTAAACACGAGTTAAATTCGAATACTAAGTCTGAGTATTCGAATATTTAATTTGTAAGCCGTAAACCCCACTTTCACCTCCTTGCCCTTTCTTTGTCTTTTTAAAAAATGTTGGGCCTTTACATCAAATAAAAAGAGGTATTGTAAACTAATAACTACTCATTTAGTGAAACATTTTTCCTTTTTTTTTTTCCCCAAAATGTTGCATAGTGACTATTATAAACTAATAACTATTATTTATATTGTGAAAAATAAAGAAAGTAATTCAAATTCGAATAATAACGAATCGAGTTGAATATTCGTGACGAGTCAAATTTGGTTCGGGTTATCTAATATCCATTAAACTCAGTAAATTAACTCGACTTGACACGAATTCTAAACAAATATTAAAATCATACTAAATTTGACTCAAATATAAAAATGAGTCAAATACGATTTGAGTTTTTCGAGTTGACTTTGAGTCGAGTAACAGATAATTTGGCTCGTTAGATAGCCCTATCCCTAGCATTTGCACTTTACCCTTAGTGTGTGCCACAAGCATCTTGGATACCTCATTTGTAATATTCCCGTCACTAAATTATTGTCTTTCTTTTCATTCCAAAATATTACCATTTTACCCTTATTTTTTCCCATACTTTAATTATGTACCACATACACATAGACATTAAATAAAATTACACATTATACCAATATTAATAATCAAGTCAAATTGTTTTTTATGCCAAGTCAAACAAGACAATAATTAAGGGACTGGAGAGAGTAATGATCAACTTCAAGGATATTCTATATGTCTTTATTACTCCATCCGTTCTTAAATTATTGTCCATTTTGACTTTTTGGAGTCAATGGACTGTTTTTCAAATGTAAATTTAACGTATATTTTTTAAAAAAATTTTAAAATCATAAAATATGTAATTCATATTTTTTTTGTACTACAAATTACATATTTTATAATTTGAATATATATATATATATATATATATAAATATATAAAATTTTCAAATAAAAAACAGTCAGTTAGAATAATTTAGGAACAAGCGCAATTACTAAATTTGTGAAATATGAACTCTTTAATGTGATGGGAGGAAGTATGTTCAGATTTCATCACAAGCTTTCGTCAGAATATGATGTGAATGTGACACCTTAGAATTTGTGATATCAATATTATGACACAATCGCAATTTGTAATTTATAGCATAACTTTCTTGATCATTTAATTACGAGAAAATATAATATCTGCATTTTTTTCGCAGGTACGATTATTACTTATTGCCCAGATTCTAGTATTCTACATGTTGAGTTTTTCATGCTACCTCGGACCCTTTAATCAAATTTCGTACCTCTCCCATCCTATGGAGTATAAGAATTAGAAGAGTCATAATTTTTCATTTTAATTTGTCCCAAGAAAAATCACATTTCTATAAATGAGCTACAAGTATTTTTGTCGTTTTTTCCGAAAATTTTCCTTGTTTTAGAATATTGAATGTTGCAAGTCCAATGGTAGTATAGGTTTTTCCTAGAATCTTCCCTGTTGATAATAGGTGGTGAAATTTTTTATATTTATATATGTTTCTCCTTCAAAATATCTGTATATATTTGTTGATTTTGATGTTAACTGTTGTAGGAGACCTCGTTTTACAGAACTTTTGAATGGAAACGACAAGCATTGCATGGAAGCTGAGGAAATTAAAGCGGAGATACATGAACAAAATCAAAACAAGCGCTTCAAGAGTTCTGAAGAAGCACTACTCATAGATGAGCCGGCAAGAAAGATTTTAGAGAACAGCTGCAGACTAACCGGGGATCTTGAATCAATTTACAGAGGTTCTGCCATTGATAAAACTAATCAAATGTGTCACGGAGCAGTCCAAGAGTTGAAGGCCTTTAGCGGTGATGAAAAAGAAGACGTGTCGAGGGAGGTTAAGAATGGGAAGCAGGAAGGTGATAATAAAATGAGAGATTTGAATCCGCAAATTGAATCAATGGCTGATTTTTTCAATAGCTTAGTGAATCGGCTAATGGATCATCAAGAGAGCCTTCACCAAAGATTCTTGGAAACCATTGAAAGATTTGATGGAAAGAGAAGAGAGAGGGAAGATGCATGGAGGCGACAAGAGTTAGTGAGGTTAAATCAAGAAGCAATTGCTAGATCGCGTGATAAAGCTTTGGCTTTGAGTAGAGAGGCCACCATTGTTTCTTACTTGGAAGAAATCATGGGCCAAAGTACTATACTTCCCAGCAAGACAGATAAGGATAAGGCAACTGAAATTATGGACATGAATACGAATATGAATAGGAGATGGCCTAAATTTGAAGTGGAGGCTTTGATTAGAATCCGAACTAGCTTAGAACCAAAGTTTCATGACCTGGCACTTAAAGGATTCGTTTGGGAAGAGATAAGCAAGTTAATGGCTTCAATGGGCTACCGAAGAAGTCCCCAAAGGTGCAAAGAGAAATGGGACAATATCAACCGATACTATAAGAAAGCCAAAGAGAATTCTAAGCTACAGGGTCCTCAGAAACACAATACTTGCCCATATTTTCAACTGTTGGACCAATTTTACTCATCAAAGTCATTCACTAATGGCTCATCGTCTTCTTCATCATCATTTTCTTCTAAGCTTCGAGGAAGAAATCTTCTCTGCTTTGGTAACGTCGAAGAAATCCAAGAATGGTGCAAACTGAAGGACGACAAAGAATTGAACCATCAAATAGAAGGGAACAAAGATGAAGATGATGATGAAGCTGAGGATGAAGACGAAGAAGATGAAGGAAGTGACCCTAATTAGGGTGAATGGATATATATATATAGTAAGTACCTATTAAGATCTCTCGAAAAGTATATGCTTTCTTTTGTCAATCGATGAGATTTAGGCCTAGTTGATCCGTTACATTCTACTTTCCACATTCATTATTGGGTAATAGTTTATTTATTTATTTTATTTTATCGTAGCAATTTTGTTTGAATAAAGAATTGTTGCTTGATTATAAACGTTCATGGCCAAACTCAAGGCTCTTTTACTTACTGTAGTTGAGTTGAAGTAAAGGCAATTAGTTCCATGTAAACACATTACATGATAATGAGGTACATTGGTCATGTTGTGTTAACTTTCGAATTTTGAACTACTGACTATATATGTCTCTTAACTTTATTTTATTTGATTATCAATCAAGCGTTCACCGATAGTCTAATAGCTTAATTACTACATGTTAAGCTGGTACATATAGATGGAGTCGTGCATTCTATTTTCAAAATTGATACTCCATCTCATCCCCAAAAAATACTCGATTCATTCCACTCAAAAAATTTATGTCTGAAAAGAAAAGTCTAGTAAATAAGGAATACATTGTTAGATTGGCTCACGAAGAAGTCAAAAACATTAAATTTTAGATTTACTTTTTATTTCTCCTTTAAATTACACTAAAATTGTATCTTTTTAAAAATAAATTAGACTATTTTTTTGGATAAACCAAAAATGAAAAGAAAATATTAAAAAAAAAACAATGAGTTCTTCGTACTATAAATACTTGAAAAAAAAAATGAAGGGGTCAACAAAAACTAATGGAGATTTCTTTTTTTGAAACTAATTATATTTTTTTTTTTGAAACAATAAGCTCTAGACCATGATTTTTTTTTCTGTATATACTTGAAAAAAAAAAATGAAGATTTGTTGTATTGATAAAATTGAAGGAAAAAAAAAAAAAACAAAAAACATACTTACAAAACATAAATGACCTTTCTTCAATGGACCTAGTATGGATAGTCATCAAGCATGCCCAATCACCTTTCTTGACTGTCCCGAAAATTCAACAAATTTAAATTGAAAAAAAGGAAGAGAGTAATACGTACAATTGCCCTACTTAAGAGGTACATTTGGTTACCTAAGTTCTTAATAGTGCATTCAAGCACATATGGCCATATGGGGTATGGGCAATGAAGCACCAATAAGGTCGCACAAATATCTAATTGCAAATGTAACCAATCATCATTCATTAAGAATTTATGCACTCAAAGTCGAAAATGAGACGATAATAATAAATACGTACTCTGTATTAGAATACATATATATAAAGCAAGACTTAGACGATCGATGGGCAATAATAACATTAATTTTAAAATATCAAGCAAAAATTCTACTAAGGTTTTCCTTTCTTAGTTAAGGATCTTATGGAGTGTATAATCCCCTCCCTCCTTTTTATCATTTCCTGAATCTTTAATAAATTTTCTTTGCTTTTGATATTATAATAATAACAATGACAATGTATACACTAGGAAAAATAAACTGCATTCATTAAACCCTTATAAAGATCCGAAATCCTACTACTAGAATATTCTACTCAACAGCAAAATTAAATAACATATCGAAAGCTTCAATTATTATCATCTAAAAGTAAAAGATTAAACGAGCTCACGATACAAACAGACTTAACAGAAAAAAGTATAGAGGATGGCTTTCATTCATTATTTCAATTATTATCTTTAGCTCCATTATTCAAAAAATAAAGGATTAATGACATTACAAGTTCCTCGACTATGATCGATTCTATCAGTAGTTCCTTAAGAAATTTTTTCAAACTTCAGTCCCTTGAGTACCAAAAAATCACGCGGTTAGTCCTTTTGTTGGATGCCGTTAGTAAAATTCCATTAAGTGACCCATGTGCGTTGCACATTCCATTTTTTAAGGGTTATTATAGAAAATTCATAATAAATAGTTAAACAATAAAAAAATTACAAACACACCCACCCACACACACTCTCTCTCTATCTCTCTCTCTCACAAACACACACACACACATCCAAAGACACCACACACACCCACACACACACTCTCTCTCTGACACACACACATACATCCAAAGACACACCACACACACACACATCCACACATAGTAACAGCAGCAACAACGCACAACATCAACGCCACCGCTCACCCCGAAACCTATTTTCATATCTGAATCAAATCTCTACCCGACAATCTTCTCATTCTGTAAATTTGAATTCTTCCATTTCAAAGTACCACAACCGTTTTAGAGGAAGAGAGGAGAGAAAGTGTCGCCGTGAGTTGCGAAGAGGAAGCCTAAGAGGTGGACGCATTTCTTCCGTACTGGCGATTTCTCGGAAGGTGAGGTAGTGGAGAGGCAGGTGAGGAAAGGAGAGAAGGTGTCGGGGGAGAGAGTTAAAGCGATGAACTCGAGCTCGGTGGTGGCGACGGCGAGGGTGTCGCGGTCGAAAAGTTTGTTGAGACACGTGATCACTCGGTGCTTGAGACCAAGTTGAGGAGGTGAAGTTAACGAAGTGGCGGTCTCAGCGGAAGAGGGTGGAGCAACCGGTTGGGGCGGTGGCATAATTGGGGATATAAGTGAGTATGTCCAGTCAATTTGGTTTGCAAATGCAGGGAGTGGTTTTAAAGGTTGAGGAGAGAGATAGAGATAGAGGGAGGAAGGGAGAATGTGAGGAAGAAGGGAGTCAGGGGGGGCAAATGTGGGCATTGAAATTATATAAATATCCTTAACCAAAGGCATGCGATGGGCACATGACGGACTTAACGGAAAAATACTAACGGCATCCAATAAAAAGACCAACCGTGTCTAATTTTCATAGTCAAGAGACTAAAATTTGAAAAAATTTATTAAGGGACTACTGGTGGAATCGACCATAGTCGAGGGACTAGTGGTGTTATTAACCCAAAAATAAATAAGAGTAGCATTCATCCCAAAAAAAAAAAAGAATTAAGTTGAGATAAATATATACCACGTGGATTCAAGCCATCACTCGAAAATAATATACTGCTACAAGGCATTTCACGCGCAAGGCACGTGTTTTTGGATCCCTCTCCTATAACTGATTCGATTCCACGCTAGCGCATTAGGTTTCACACCTTCGCCTTCCTCCTCTCTCACGTGGTCTCTCCTCTTCTACATTCTGATTCTCTATTCTCCAAATCCAAAATCTCTCTCTCGCCCCAACACACACAATTCATGATCTCGTAGCAGCTCGTTGTATCGGACGAGTCAACTCAACGATGTCAATTCAGTTCAAATTTAGAAGCTCCGTCAACTTCGATTCCGTAGACATTGACAGCAAGCTCTCTATATCGGTACGAGACCTTAGGTCAAAAATCATCCGCCAGAAGAAGCTCAACGTCTGCCAAGACTTCGATCTCGTCTTCTCCGATGCCCTCACCGGTGAAGGTCAATCATCTTATCCCATTCAATTATGCACAAATCATCTCAGTAATTGAATGCGGATTTGCCTTCATACTCTGTGTCTCTCTCTTTTTTAGCATTTGGATTGAGTTTTTGTAATTGTTTGGTTCTTGATTGTTGACATGTCATTTCGTTCTGTGGATTGGGTACAGAGTACAATGACGAGAAGTTTCAAATTCCGAGCGGATCGAGTGTGATCATAAAAAGAGTTCCTGCGCGTACCGTGCCCACAGCTCCGTAAGTTCTGCGCTGGTTTTGTTTATTGTGTTTGGGTTATAACTTTCTGTGATTTGAGAAATTAAATAAGCAATGAGTTATGCAAATGTCACGAGATTAATTACCGCAAATGGTTTTGCATAGCAAGAACGAAGATTAGGAGAAGTTTTGAACCTTAGACAGGGATATGACTTTTTAGCACTCTTGCTTATATTGCACGTAAAAAAACCCGTCATGATATTTCACATGAACAGCTCCAAAAGGAAGTTGATTGAAGGAATTGCCGCTACCTAAGAACAATGGTCCTATTAGGTAGCTTAGTTTTGTGATAAATGAGAGTTAAAGTCGAAAAAAATGGAAGTTTTAGGCTTGATTTTAGAGGAGATTTAAATGGAAGAAAACGGAATTTCCAAATGGATACGTAAAAGAATCTTGTTAGAAGTCAACTTCTGCTGATTTGTTAATTTCAAACATACTTTAATTGAGATAGCTTGTACATTCATCAGTAATGGTTACTTGATCATGCATGAAGATGAACCTGTCTACTCTAGTGAAGATGTGGTTTCTTAGTAATTACAATATTAAATGATGTATGATTAGGTCATTTCGTATGTATGCCTTAATAAATGTCAATCTACTTGCACGTGCATGTGTAATTTCCTGATATCATGGTCCCTGAGTCCAAAAAATTATAAAACGTGTGGAAATACCCTTATACACTAGTGTGCAGTGATTGTAGTTTGTTGATCCACTTCTGGGTTGCAGTTACCACCCTCATTGCTATGGTCAATCTTTATATTCCAAGCAATCAGTCTTCTGCTCCCCATTATCATCTGATTTTTGAAGTTGTTATTTTGCAAGAACAGATATTAGGAGAAGTTTCGAACATTAGACGGGGAAATGGATTTTGATAACAGCAGTCACTCTTGCTTATGTTGCACGTAAAACGCTCATTAAGATATTTCACGTAAACTGCTCCGAAAGGAAGTTGATTTAAGGAATTGTCACTTTCTGAGAAAAATGGTTGCTACTAGGTAGCTTGGATTTCTGATAAATGAGAGTTAAAGTTGGAGACGGTAGAAGGTATTGGTGTGATTTAGAGAAAAGACTTGAATGGAAGACAAGGGAACCTCCAAACGGGATTGAGGGAGTACTCTAGAACCATAAGCTGGGACCCACTTGTATACGTAAGAGAATCTCACTAGAAGTCCATGTTTGCTGACTTGTCATTTTTAAACATATTTAAATGAGATTAGCTGGTACTTCAATCAGTAATCGTTACTTGACCGTACATGAAGATTGACCTGTCTACTCTAGTAAAGATATGGTTTCATATAATTATAATACTCCCTCCGTCCCTAAATTATTGTCTTCCTTTCTTTTTTTGTCCGTCCCAAAATAATTGTCTTGTTTGAAACTTTCTTTTTGAGGACATCATTTTTACTATTTTACCCTACTTTTTTTCCTACTTTAATTATGGGCCACATACACATGGGCATTAAAGGAAACTACGCACTATACCAATATTAATAATCAAGTCAATTATTTTTTCTTAATCCGTGTGCCGGATCAAACAAGACAATAATTAAGGGACGGAGGGAGTATTAAATAATGTATGGTTAGGTCAATTTTTATGTCTTTGTTAATAAACGTCAATCTACTTTACCATTTTATCCTACTTTTTTTCTACTTTAATTATGGGTCACATACACATGGGCATTAAAGGAAACTACATACTATACCAATATTAATAATCAAGTCAATTATTTTTTCTTAATCCGTGTGCCGGATCAAACAAGACAATAATTAAGGGACGGAGGGAGTATTAAATAATGTATGGTTAGGTCAATTTTTATGTCTTTGTTAATAAATGTCAATCTACCTGCACGTGTATGTGTAATTTCCTGATATCATGGTCTCTGACTCCAAGAATGCGGACAAACATGTGGGAAATTCCATTATACACTTGTGTGGAGTGATTGTGGGTGATTGCTCCACCTCTGGTTCACGATTTACCATTCTCATTGCTATGTATATTCCAAATAATGAGTGTTTGATTCTCAATTGTTATATGCATTTCAAAGTTGTCATTTTGCAATATTACTTTTGGCCACTTGCATTTGCACAATATAGAATCATGTTCTGTTAAGGGTGACAGGTCCCAATGGCTTTTAGCTTTCTCTCAATCCCTTATTCGCAACAAAGGGGTTCTTGCAAACTTTATATGTTACCTCTATTTTATCTCTCAAGTCACAACCATCACTCCCAAATTTAGTGCCACCACTATTTTAATCTGCTGCAATCTAGTGCCCACCCACTAAAAGTTGAGAGTGATTTATCGAAAGGGTAATTCGTTTCGGGTTGCAGAAATCCTATGCATGCCATTGTTACTTTTTACTTATGGGTTGTCTCTTTCATCACTCCCATCTTATATATCCACCCCTTTTACCTCAAACTTGTTGCCCACTTTTGCTTGTTGTTTGAATGCCACAAAATCTTTGAAATCCTTTGCCTTATTTTCCCTCCCTAATGTAGATGCCAATTTAAGGTTTTAGTACTTGGGCAACAAAGTAGCAAGCTTGAAACTGAAAAATGAAGGGCGATTGTTTTGGTACACTGTAAGAAAGAAAATTGGATAACTATTTAGTGCCATTTAAATATGATCTTTTGTTCACTATGATTAGATAAACTTGCCAACTTTTCTTACTGTCTGAATGGTAAAGAATATGATTTGCCCAAACTGCCTTATATATCACTTCCACATTAGTATTCATTTTTCTCTTTGTAACCTTTAAGAAAGATATTATTCGTGTCAACTCATAAATGGATTATGTATATGTACGAGTCTATGAGAACATGTTAAACATATCTTTGATGTTTCTTAGTTTGGATAGTTTAATTTAGAGCATACAACTGCCATTCTCAGCACCCATTAACATATGTTGGACAATTTGCCTCTCACTATTTGTGTGTATGTTGTAAAAGAAGTTTTGCACTTATGAGAAACCAAATTAACATTTTGGTTTACAAGAGGAGACAAATAAATGGAGTCATGGATATTAGTCATAATCACTAAATGCAGATGATTTCAAACTTCTAGTTATCTATATTTACATCACTCATATCTAACATTATTCGCGTGCTATCCTGATATTTGACTGTATAACATGGAGGATTATTTTCATTGTATATACTTAAAGAGTAGTGCTAGTGATACACAATCTGGATTTCCGATTATTTGATATCCTATGAGACGTTTAGATGGAAATGTAGAAGTTAGATAGTCCTACATCACAAATTCACTCACTTTCACTTGTGAGACCTTTTAACCAGAGCATATTTCCTCCATATGGGGAATCCAAAATCAGGTATTCATATTGAGTAACCCTTGCATTACATAGCTGATCCCTTCTAGCAGACATCTATATGTGTATGGTTGTATAAAATCATTGCTAATTGACCATTATAATCCGCAAGTTATACTTACCATGTAGATATCTCTGCTTTTGTATTGTTGTGGTCTTCTTATTAAGAATCTTCTTCTTTTGTTGTGTCAGTGTCTCATGTCCCTATTACATAATATACTTGCTAACATAGCTTAAAACTATCATGTCTAAGGGTAATAGTAGTTTTTTGATATGTGGCTTGGGCGGCTAGTTTTTATTTGCAACTAATAACTTGCAAAACTATAACGACACAGCTCGGGAGCATTGTTCGAGGGTGCAATATCCGTTGGCCTGTGGATATTTTTAATCAGACTATATACAATGATGTGCTTAATAAAGGATTCTTAAACTTGTCACTGGAGTTGAAAGCAGGTGTAGGAGTCAGAGTCTGAGAAGCCTGAGTTTTGAAAACCAGGATAAAGCTGGATAATCTAGAGAAGCACAAAATATAAGTTGTAATAAATCTTTTAAGCTACTTGTGCCACAAAACAATGGGCTCCTAAAGTTTCGCCAACATATAAAATTCTCTGAAAATGAGCAACAAGAGGGATGAGTTATCAAGCAAAAATTATATATTTCATTGTTTTATATTGTTTTAAAGAATTCAATCAAAAAATATTGTTTTAGAGAAGATTAAAGAGCATGTTCAATGTCATTTTTTGTATACTCGCGTTGTATGAAATCAGTGTCAAATACAGTGAACTACACAACCATTACAAAATTGTCGGAACAAGAGGTATGTTAATGCTCATTTAATTTGCTCTTCATCTTGCTCAGGGGTTTCAGAGCTTTAGATGCTCAAGATTGATTCAGCTTAGTAAAGGATCTTGGTTGACTTTAGGGGAAACTCATGAATCTAACAGCTCTAATGTTTGTTCAATCCTAAAGCCATTTTGGCAAGGTGCTATGCCAACCACCAAGAATCAGTTCTTCCTCCAGTGACTCTCATCTGTTAAACACGTGTTTATACTTCAAATTAGTTATTTTTATGTGCCGACATGATAAAAATTTATATTGTTTCAGTAAGAAAGTTTGATGAGATAAGATACATGATAAAGTACTCCCTCTATAGTCTATACCATTGGAGAGTCCCTGTTAGAGGGACTAAATATTTGTGGAATACTGTACTTTCCTTGAGAGCAATCCTTAAAACCGAATCTGTCAGATATCAAACTTTTTACATAATGTAAGAGTTAAAGAACATCCTGAAACTTGAATGTATATGTATCAAAGGGACATCCATAAATTCAAGAGTCTGCAAGTGGACCAGTACTATATATTTACTGGTAGTAACTATTTGTAGATCAAATGAGTATATTTCAAAATTGTTGCTAATTTGAAATTGCGTTCTTTGTGTCTTTCCATAATTAGCTTAAATTGCTTTCTTGCAGGGTTCCTATTGGTTCAGATGCAAATAAAGGGATAAAGGACTTGGAACTCTTTACCCTCGTGGTATGTTTGAGCTACCTGTTTTATTATCTGATGTATTTTTTCTCTTTGCCTTGGTACCTTAAATGTGTTAGTGGGTTGAAAAAGGTTTGGTTTGACAGTTTGGCATACAGAAGTTGCCTAGGCATGTCTCCGTAGGTCCTTGACCATGACCTGTTTGTTTCACATTGAAGGCACCAATATTTTGCTGTTCAATGGAAAAAACAAAGGATTCATCCCTTGCCCTAACTTTAAGTGCAAATTAAGTAGACTGCCTCAATGACTAACCTGTCTGCATCTACCTCTTCCAATGTACATATGAGCATATCTATTGTGCTGTTTATGTAAGAAACCGCATTGATGAATAAGCTGTTCCATTATATTTACTATCTTGTGACCTTGTGATTTGTTTATTTATTTATCCCCAATCACTTAATTTCTTCTGACTCTTTTTGTTAACTTTAGAGTGGACAGCCAGACGACTTTGATGACTTTGGGATAGATCTGTGTCCTGTTCCTGAGGGAATCTTTCCAGACTCTTATCCAGAATTTGATCAGAAGAACTGCACTGGCAGTGGGAACGAATATCTTGCTGGTTCAAGGTATAGCTGCACTCTTGCCCCTTGTGTCTAGTTGCAAAATTGGCAAGGATTATTAATTATCTATTATCACATTTACAATCAATGTATGCATTATCTACCCAAATTTGTTTTTGTGTTCGATTGTTCGTACAATCTTATCATTCAATTGCTAAAACAACTGTGGTTAATGTACTATTAAGGTTCAGAATCATCCTCACAGTTCACAGATCATTAGTTTAAACAAAATGTACTTTATCATGGTAGTGTTCTATGTGTGTGTGCTAAAAAGTGAAAATGTTTGGATTCAGTTTTGATACAGCCTTATGCCAATGGGAGACCACTTTAAATTTATCTTGCATGGGCATCTTTATATGATTTATGAAACAATTGAATTCTCATATCAACAGAATAAAATGGCACTATTACACTCCAAATGGTTTCCTTAGTAAACAGGGGCATATATATACATGTATATATACGTGTATATACATATATATATATATATATATATATATATATATAAGCACACACACACATTTATATATGTTGAGAATACATGATAGGAATACGGAAATATGTAGTCGCCGTGATTGTTGTTATTGTCTTTCCTAAGATGGTCGCCCCTTCCGGATAGCTATATTGGCACCTATGAATCAAAGATACTTCGGTTTATGTGATTTATGGTATTGAATACATATATTTGGTTTTGATTTTTGATCTGTGGATACTTTTGATATTCATTATGATATGTTATGCATATGTTTTGGATACCGTCTTGATTGGTAACGCTAATTCTAATTCTATGCACTTTCTTCAACATTTTTTTTTCTTCTGAAAACCATAGAAGAATCATAATCCACTTGCTTTGACCAATACTCATGGAAAATACCCATATCAAACATTAAGCTGGATCTTAGTTTCTCCTCCTTTCCCTTGGGGGAAAGGAGAAGAAAGGAGAAGATGAGACTTGTACAAGTCCTTTATGAGAATATGTTATCATGCATGATCAGATATTTCTTTAGAAAACTAAATATTTTTCCAAACGAGATTTATGCTACAGGGGATGAGCAATATCAGGAAATACACATCTTGCTTATTCATATTGCATCCTTACTTTAAATATCTTTTTCAGTAAAGGAGAGATATATTATCTGTAATTATTTTCTTACTTGGGGGGTTGTGATAAGAGAAGTCTTTGTAGTATAATATCACACTGTATCTTACTAAATGAGTATGTCTGTAGATAGTAGGAAGATAATTATAAGTTTGGAGATGTATTATCTTCGTCCTTGAAGGTGAGGATTGGAATTGTTTTTCCATAAAGAAAATGAACTTCATAATTGATGACCCTTCTAAAAGACCAAAGTAAGCCTCAGACTCATACATTCAAGTTTTCACCATTTACCATAACCAATATACGATAGTCCTGATTTTTATGGCTAGTTAAATGCTTCATTTTGGTCATTTTACTATTTAGCAAGTCTACTATTACCTAAAAAGAAAAAATTGATAAGAAGTGGTTATAGGCTTTTAATTGTGAATGTACACTTTTTGGTTTTTAAATTTCCTGGTTCCCTACTCCATTTTCTTGCATTTCTTAGATTTAATTGTTTGATTTATATTGTTGTAATTATGTATATTTAGTTTTATTTGCATCTCTTTTTATAGTAATATTTTTTTGTTTGCATGGATTGGTTTGTATGATATTTATTCCGATGCTCTGTTCTTTTCAGGTCAAGATGGAAGCATGAAGCCAGTGACCTAAGTGAGGCTGGTCCAAGAGGTGGATACCATTACTGTGCATCTTTCCATTAGTCTTTTCTAGATAGTTGAATGTACTAAATCTGAATGTAAATGTAGGTTTAGATAGCGGGACAGAAGGAAGAATTCTCCAGAAGAAGCTGGAATCAGAATTTCAAGAACCCATGAAATTGGAAAAGTAAAAATGATTATTTCTTATTCCAGTCATATTTCTTGTGGTTAATATGTCTCAGTCAATCTGATTTTTATTTTTATTTTTTCTTATGTTTCTGTGGACTTCAGAGTGGCTAGTACCAATTATCTTGATCCGCAAAACATAGGCCTGCCATCAGAACTTAAATGTTCACTTTGCAACATGTTCTTCAAGGAGGCTGTGATGATACCATGCTGCCAGCATAGTTTTTGTGAAAAGTGTAAGTTTTTAGGGTAGTATTGATTTGTCTTCATTCCAATCTGTTGGCTACAGATCAGCCTCTAAGTTTGGGTTTGGGGATCAGATCTTGTTTGCACTTGTGTGGTTCTGCACACCTTCAACACGTGACATGTTTTAATGTAGTGAATCTTTCTGCAAATTGGTTAATTTTACTTTTATTCTTTGAAAGGTATGGGTAAATGTGGTTGTAGTATCTCTAGCATACATATTTGACACCTTTCTGTGCGAATTGGGCACAGGCATTCGTGAAGTACTTATTGCGAAGGCAAGTTGTCCCAAATGTTCCTCTAGCAAATGCAGGGTTGAGGACTTGCTACCCAATTTATCTCTTCGCCAAGCGATTGAGCATTTTCTTGAATCTCGGAATGTCACCACCAGCATGGACAATGCTGTGCAAAAGTATGCCCCAGGTAAGAAAATTGGAAATTACATGATAGTGATTGGTGGTGAAACTAGTGTAGGATGTGGAACTCTACTTCCTCGTTCATAATTATTAAAAAAATTATTGCAGATGGAGAATCTGGTATAGATGCCATGGATTTTTCTTATGCTGTTGCTGTCTCTAAAAAGAAGCCGAACATGCCTTGTTCTCCTTCTGCAACAGAGAAAGGATCCAATCAAATAATGGCAGAATCTTTTTATGAGACACTGAACAGGAAAAATGCATCTTTGGAGGGTTCTAGTTACCCTCTTCCTTCATTGCTCAGGGGAAGACAATTTAATGGAAAAGTAGATGGGCCTGAAGATTTTGCAGCCGCTGCCGACTCTCAAGGGGAAAATCAGCCTATCAATTGGCCACATAATCATGTGGCCGATGAAGGTATTGTTTTGTAAATTTTCCTTGCTCCACTCCAGCTATCTTTTATGATAGACTTCTTTGCCATTATTTTGTTTCTTCACTTTTTATTTTCATTGGCTTCCCTTTTAACTTGTTTCTACTGTTTCACTCCAGGTAATTCTACCATCAATAAAAGAAGGGGATTGTGGGTTGATCCTGCAGGTACAACTTTTCTAATGATTTTACCTTATTTGTATGAGTAAACTTCTGGGGACCTCAAAAAAATAAAACAAAAATAAAATAAAACTCCCAATTTTGACTCCCAACGGGTGTGTGAAGACCAATATGCATGGTTGGTTTATGAGTTCCTCAAGTGGTTGGTCCTTGACCTATCACTATCTTGACACAAAAGTTGGGATTGAAAGCTGGGAATTTATTTTGTCAACAGAAGAGAGACTCGTGAAAAATTGCAATTAACAATTCTATTATTTTTTTTGCAGGTGGAGGAAGAAGTTTTTTAGCTGCTGGTAAAAGCAAAAAGGTAAGTACTTGGACCATCATTATTACTTTTATATGTGCTACTTTGTTATGACTCGCGTGTGAACTTTATGTACTACTATGTTTGAAGTACTTGAGCATGGGGAAAGTCAATCTCTTAGAAAGCCTTAGGATTATATGATCTGATGATTTGTTGTGGGGAAGGAAAGGTGAGATAGGAATTGAACTCAGACACTTCACCTACAACCGATTGGTCGTAGGTTCGAATCATCAATGGGGTACTGGGGAACCACTATTGATCCTCTTAAAAAAGAATTAAAAAAAGAAAGAAAGATAGGAATCAAACTGCCAATGATTACATACAATGGAAAGTGATTTAAAGAAATTATGAGGGATGAAAGGAGAGATATCTTTACATGTGCTTACCTGTTTCAGATGGCACCTCACAGTCTTTGCTGAATAGATTGTTATGAAATGTATGAGGCTGAGCCAAAAAAAAGAAAAAAAAAATCATCTTAAGATGGAGATGAAGATGACACTTATATTTTTCTTTTCTTCCATAAATCCATTAAGTAAGCAAAGTGTTGCAATGAGAATTCTGTCTAATATGCTACATGACATAGGTGTTTCAGAGATTCATTCGCTGACTCTTTCATTTTATTTGATTCTTGATGTGGAGAATCTCTTTACTGTTTCGTAAGGTCTTTCTTTAACGTTGTATATTACTTGGCCTTCTGTCAAGTGGCCAGTATCTGAGAAGACTTTCCTGTTTTATTCTTGTGTTGCTGAATGCTTTTACTTTAGTTTTTTTACGCGAGTGGTTGGCTTAGGGCACATGTTAAGCATGTACTTTTAAACACGTCACCTTTTGCCTTCAAAAAAGTTATAGCAGCACACCTGATGCTTGTGCATTACGATTACAACATTTTTCATTTTGTGATTTTAAATAATGAAAATTTAGAAGTTTGAATTGTTAGAAGATATAGATATTAGAATTACGGGTTTTTTTCTTAAAGATATTATGAATGGGAGAGTAAACAGGCCTTTAAGGTAGTTTAATGGAGACAAAATATTGGAGAGAGAGGAAGTGTGGAGAACTAACCAAAATGGAGAAGAGTCTGAGAGACCAATCACCCCTCTCCCTTTATATATAGTATAGATAGATAAAGCAAATTGGGGGGTGGTGAAATCAACGTGCACACAATGAAATTGATGAGAATGCTTCTTATTGCATCCACTTTCGTAATTTTCTTGCCCATCTCGGTATCATCATCAGATAAGTTAATTGTTATACCACTTGTCTTTATAAGTCAATCCTTTGTTTCTTGACCTGATTTTCTCCGTGTGAAAGATTACACTGAGCATGAACATGGTGTTAAAGATGCAAATGACTGCTCTTGGTATTCAGGTTTTTCTTTTCAAATCAGATGGTTGCTAAGAACTATAACGTGCATTGTGTCTATCGATGTTTACTTGGACCTCACAGCTATAACTTGTGTTGCATGTTGTTAGAGTTTTGTTAGGTCACTAAGTTATCTGTTTAATTGATTTTAATTTAACTTTTTGTGATAAGGTGGACCGCACTTGTTACATGTGTGGCTCTCCCGACCATTTTATAAGAGATTGCCCTGTTGCTTCCACACCGCATCCTATGTTTCAGACAGGTAAAGACTATATGCATTACTTTTTACAAGTATTTAAGTTGTGGTAGGACACTATGTTGATCAAGTGTTTTGTGAATGGATTTCAGGGGGAGCTATGTTGCAAGCTGGTATGCGAGGTTATGCTTCCTCCTGTTGGAATGGCGCTGCTTTTCCCCCCATCCAGCCCTACATGAATATGTACGGAAACCCTGCAATGATGCCTTTCAATGCCAATATGGTCCCTATTACACCTTATGCTGTTCCACAGTATGTTCCATCTATGTATGGTGGCTTTCCTATCCCTAGGTAAGCTCGTTTTAACATGCATTATGAATGTAATTTTGATACTTCAACAAATGTTGTGATTAAGTGGTTCGTACTCTGCATCTTCGTGCATAAAATTTGACATTTATATGACGTTGCAATGGAATTTCCAGGATGGGAGGTCTGGCACCTCCTGTAGGAACCAGAGCGGAGCGGCCTCTTAACCATTCAGAGTTTCTGGAGATCCAGGATTGTGAAAACAGGGGGAAGCTTTCAAATGACTGGAGGTAATTTACTACAATAGCAAGCAACATTATGGCAATGGATTATGACCTCTCCCCCTTTAATATTTGGGATTAGTTTTGTGGCAACATAAAGTGGAAGTCCTTTACTGAAGGGCTGATTAGAAGGCCCACTCAAATGCCTTTATTATGTGAAAAGAAGTTTATTAACGAGTCCCACTTATGAAAAAAGAAAAAGGCTTAATTCTCAATTTGGTCACCAAACTATTACAAAAGGTCTGTTAAACTCACTCTACAATTTTTTTTTACACTTCAATAACTATACTTTATCAAAAGTGTCACGTTAATCACTCCGTCTGATAGTTTGGATGGAAAGCTTAAAACATTTTTGAAAACCCAAAACTACCCTTACTATTAATTACTCCATTAAGTTTTTTGGACCCGTTGACAAAAGCTTGTTAACAGAAGTAATCAACAATACAATTCACAAGAGGGGGAGAGCTAGAGTTAATGCTCCTCCAAACCCCACCATTAATTGTATAAACCCATAGGAGGAAACGAGTATCCACCATGGTCTTGAAAATATGCAATTCTGACCACCTTAAAATCATGTCTTCGGATCAAATCCAAACCCTAATGCATACATAAGCCAAAACATCTACTAGACTCCCCTGGGGACTTGGAGAACCAATCTGTGTCTAATCGCAAGGAACTTAATTTGGGATTCCGGGTCAAAGGAATCATTGTTGAAATGTACCGAATAGAGTTCTTTATTTTCGAGAGTGGAGTAGGTTCAAACAAGTTTCCGGGGTGGTGGTTAGAGATAGTGTGTAGATGTGTGTACATTGCGATGAAATTAGGGCTAGTAATGAGAAAATGCCATGATTTCCAGACACACCTGAAACGAAGGAGAGATTTAGGGGGCAGCCTCGTGAGGATTTGAACCATGAGTTCTTCAGGGAGATAGTCCGACATTGTTCAGAGAGAGAGAGAGAGAGAGAGAGAGAGAGAGAGAGAGAGAGAGAGAGAGAGAGACAGCAGTCAGGACTGAGGAGATACATGGGTGGTGGTAGCTAAGTTGGTCAAACCTGCTGCTAGAGAGAGAGAGACAACAGTCAGGACTGAGGAGATACATGGGTGGTGGTAGCTAAGTTGGTCAAACCTGCTGCTAAATTGACACTTTTGATAAAGTACAATTATTAAAGTGTGAAAAAATTTTATAGAGTGAGCTTAACGGACCTTTTGTAATAGTAGGCTGACCAAATTGAGAATTAAGCCAAAAGAAAAATGCTATGTTTTGTTATGCACTTTCATAAGTGCTGCGACTCACATAAGCTTCCCACTACGTTCTGACTAAGTCAAAGACCTCCTAATCCAGCTTTGTTGGGTGCTTCTGCAACTATCATAGATTCCTTTTTTCCAGATAGCATCTCTTGAACAGTCATATTTCTTCAAGAAAAATTCTAGGCCTTCGATAGCCTGTTATTCAATTTTCAAAAGCTCCCGAACGCATTTCCTTAAAAGTTGATGTTATTGGAAACCCATTTCGACGAATAATGCTAGAGATCCCAGCTTCTTATGACCTATGTGACAGTGCATGTGATTGGTTAGACATCACATCACTTAGCTTTGTTACTACAAACTAACCAACCGGATGCGCTGCCACTTGGTTGGGATGGTAAGTTGAGAACCCTAGCATGTTCCTTTTGGCAATGGGACTTCTTGAATTTGAGCTTTTAAATAATCTATTTCCATAAAACCCCTATCTAAATGTTCAATGGAAGTCGCTCACAGTTGTATTTAATGGCATGCTGCTATTTGTATGCACTGAATTGGACATCAAAGTTTATTAGTTTCGATGTATACTCTTCAGTGTCCCACTGAATTGCCATATTCGTGCCATTTTCAATCGTGGCATAGGCTATCTACAAATCTTGATCATGTTCAAACTTCATTACCATCTTTTAGCTGATATAAAGCATTCAGATGATCTTTACCAGATGAGCATCTTAAACCAATGTTACATCCCTACAATGTCGAAAAAATAGTTTGTATGGTGTCGATTGGTGTGTAGATAAGGTGGTCAATACACTCTTAACTATTTTCCAACATTTTTTTTTGTGCTACCTCTGCCCCAAAATAAAGTTGCTTTTTGACTTTTCTAGTCAAGTTGACCAATTTTCAGATTGAGATTTAACACATTTTTATTCAGTTAGAGAAACTAAAACTATAAACCTTTGTAAACTACACAAAGCACTATAAACCACGTGTTTCATAGTTTTTGAAAAATAAGTATTTCCTGATCAAAATTCCATTTAGGAAAAAATAATCACTTTGACTTGAAAATTCAATAACTCACCTCTTAATTGGGAGTACATGTTATACCTAAAGGGTAATGTATTGAAATTTCATCTCAAGTTCAGAGATTGTTGTTTGCTTTTAGGTGCACGAACTAGATCACATTCATTCCTATGCTTCCTTTCCCCTTCTCAACATTGCCTCTTTGTTTTGTGATTTTTCATTGTCTTACCACTCATTATTTCTAATTAGAGGTCTTTATTACCAGAGGACAATCTTTAAATTATGAAGATGATGATTCTCATAAGCGCCATCACAATGATGAGCTAGAAAGAGCAGATGAGTATAAATCTCATACCAGGGATAAGAACCTGACCAGGTCTGAAGACAGCCGTGATCAATGTTTACGAAGGAAGCATCGGCATGACAAACATTTAAACCAGCACATTCAATCTGTTGACAAAAGATATGAAAAAGATTCACATACCACAGTTGCTGGGAGAGATCGGAGGTCATATCATTCAGAAAGATCAAAGTCAGGAGTTGAAGATGTGCACCATAGTACTGATAGATATAGCGACGCAAGACATAAGCAGCATCATAGAAGCTACAAGAAGCACCATGAGAGCAGGGGGCAGTCTGGCAGTGATTCTAGTTGGAGTCACCATTATAGCAAAAAAGAAAGAGTTAAAAAGAAATTAGATGTCAGAGATTCTAAACACAAACATGACAGTCACTCATCATCTGGTTTGGAACCACGTTCTTCGGTAGACCAGAAAAAGCGACGTAAAGACACAGATCACAGGTGTAATCTCAGAGATTCAAGGGACAGGTCGAAGCCCACCAAGGACGAGCTATGTAGTGACAGGTGGCAGATGGCCAGCGGCTCAGATGACGACTTCAGAGGCAGTTATGATCATCATAAGCGGAAAAGAGTTCTCTAAAACAAGAAAGTGACATACTTTTGAGGTAAACATGTAAATGAAGTTGCAGTCTTTCGGCATAGGTGAATTATCTGGTATCTTTTCTTTTCAAGGAGGTATTTTGTATTAACTTTATTTTAGTTTTAGCTATAGTTATAATCTTATATATACCTATATAGGTGCGGGGTTGTTACAGACCGATAAACTTGTCCGAACACATATAGGATTGTTATGTTCTAATTTGCAATCTTTGTTGGTTTTGTTGATACAGATCTATTAAGATGACCAGCTTTTGGACCGTGAAGTCATGATTAGCTTTCTTAACCTTTGCTAACTAACCTTCTTCATATCTTTTGTGTGAAGTGTGGTTGCTAGCGAAAGTTCTTGCCAGAGGACTCTGGTTATTAAAACATAGGGTTTGGCTGCTTTTATTTGCTGCTCAAACATCATTTTGGACTACATGTTGAAGCTGATGGAGGTATGTTCTCCTTTTCAGTAATTTTAATGCTTACGTGGCCATCACACGCCTCCTAATTGCAAGGCGGAGTTCTCTCTAAATCGTCATCGGTAAGTAAAAAAGGCCCACAAATGGCTATCATCTGAGCACAGTGATCATTGAGGTTCTAAGTTCGTCCTAATTACTTTATAATCCAACGGTCATTTTCTTGGGTAAATTAACCTTACAGATATCGCTTTCACAGAAACAGACCTAACCTCAAACCCCCTTCAATCTTCCTGCTAACCCTCTTTAATTTTCTCATTGAAACGAGTGTGAATTTTCTGTTAGCAATGTTATTGTTTATTGGTATGAGATCCTTTTAATAACTGCGGTAGCTCATGATTTGCTCATGATTTGTCGTAGTCATTCATGGGTGTCTTGCGTAGTCTTTGCCAGGTTTTACCACGATCTAGTAAAATTCAAATGTTCTATTAAAAAAAAAAATGAACCTGGATGTGCTGCCATCATTTGAAAAAGATTTCCTTCATGGGTCATGTCAGAACCTTACAAAATGCTTTCACTTTTGACTTTACTATTTCAAGCAAACGAGCCCATCATGGCTTTTATCCAGAGCAAAGGGACTTGATGGAGTGGAAAACTTCTGGTACCTGGGACAGAAGGATATTGTCCCTGCATTTTTTTCTGTACTCTCGGCTATAAGGTGCATATTTTGTATCTTTTCTGCCTTGGGTGGGAGAAAATAAATGAGTGCAGTATTTTGAAATTCATTAGTTATGCCTTTCTTTGTTCTAAAACAAACTGATTGATGCGTATCAGCATATGATGTGTGTGGATTCAAAATTTTTTTTCTTTCCTCTTGTTCTTTTTTTTTTGGACTTGGGGTGGGGGGAGAGGGGATTGTTCTTTACTTTGAGGAGAAACTTTGATGGAAGCATTAAATACGATTATTTTAACAATAGATGATTTGCCCTTTGTCATCTATAAAACTGTCTTCTTGATGCACACCTGTTGCCAGGAAGGGTCAAAGATTTGTGGGTGTGGCATTGGTGGTTTAGTAGGCCTTTGTATTGGGGTTTATATGTGTTTGCATGTGCGAGGATGTCTAAAACGAGTGGTCAAAGTGTAAACTACTCGCAAAAGCTGTGTATGCTTCCTTAGCTAAAGGGTGGAATGACTAATTTAATGAACTCCCTTTTGTTTCATTTAAAGAGTTCATGTTCGAAACGTTAAACATTTGAAGATTATAGTAATTTTCCATACATTTCCTTAATCTTTTTAGGGTTGAAATCATAGTTATTAAAGGCAGCACCTCAGGTTGAAGAAGCGAGCCAAGGTGATTGACTCTCTCGCCTAGGCGGGATGCGAAAAGAGAGAAAAGGTGAGCAACTAACCTTTCTAGCCCAAAGGATTTTGGCCTTGATCTAATCAATTTCAACCCAGATCTAACTTTTTCACTTAGCCCCATGGGTTTGAGTTCATGCCAAGTAATATGGGTCATTTGAAAAAGATAAGGTTGATTTGTGGCTTAAAATTGATTTTTTTTCTTTCTAATTGAAGTGGGTTGAAACAAGTTTATACTTATTGGTTTAAGTTTTTTGTTCCAAGTAGCCACTCGCCTCACCTCTCGCTTGCCCGCCTCTCCCCTCGCCCTCGTCTTCAAAATCTACCTCTCACCCGCCTCACCCTTTTTGCCTTTAATAAGTACTCCCTCCGTTTCAGGCAAAGAGTTCACTTTCCTTTTATAGAAGCCAACATAAGACTAAATTAAATAAATTTTTTACATAATTTACTTATATTTTAAGAAATAAAATTTTATTAATTAAAAACTATCTTAATAATACTATAGATTACAATTTTAATAACTTTGTAAAAATCACTAGATTTATGTTAATTATTGGTCAAATTTTAGCTTAGTTGATCAAAAAAAATTAAAAGTGGACTCTTTGCCTGGAACGGAGGGAGTATATGGTTAAAATCTATTTATTGACCGATTTGTTCATTCGAAACCATATTATTAGGGCTTACATGACTTGTTTTTTGTGTGGTTGCGAACTTGTTGCATTGGCGGACACTTAATTTAAATGGTCGATTAGGACACGTTTGGGGTATTGTATTATGGTGGGCTGAAGGGCCTAGAAAAATTATGGAGGAAAAAGAAGCATTGAAAGGGTAAAGAGATGGTACCATCGGCCATGTTTAGTTTTGGAAAACTTTGAAAAAGGTCACCGAGTCTGCTTTGTGGAGTATTGATTAGGATATGTTCCTTGGAAAAGTCCTCTTTGATTGGGCATACGTATTTTATTTATTTATTTGAGTTTATTTTCTTCCAATTTACCCTTAGAAAAGTCTGGCAAGATGGTTGTTATTGATGTGAGGAATAGGTCCGATTTATTGTTGAAGTGATTTAATTAAAATTGTAAAATTATAATAAAAGGTGGCTTATTTTAGGAAAATGAATATAATATTTGAAATATTTCAAAAAAAAAAAAAAATGGAGGTTGGCGTAATGGTTTGTGTAGAGCCATCTATTTAGCGGGATGTCTCGTGTTTGACTCTCATTAGGTATGAATTCTTTTGGGCGAACGGACTAAGTATTGCGAGCAGGAATTAGCCTCGATGTTGGGACACCTTGTGGAAGACTAATATTAAAAATTAAAAAATAAGGAAAAAAAAACAATAACGGACTCTTTTTTAGGGTGTTGAAATGAAAAATAGTGATTAGTAATTGGGGGAAGATACCATGTGGATGAAGAGTACATGACGTGAAGAAACCAACTCCGCTAATTAGATGAATGAGGGTTTGGTGTGAGGGAGTGCCGGAGTGGAGTGGGTCTTCGAAAGAGGGAAAATCTACAGTGAAATGCATACCCATGATAATAGTGGTTTCAGAACCTTGTCTCTCTTTCTCTCTCTTTCTCTCTGTATGTATGTATAGCTCTTATTTAGTTTGACATTTTTGTGCTTTTAGTTTGATTAATGCTAGAGATTCTCAATTTATGCGTCAAATATGTGGTTAGGCACTGAACAACCTTAAAATGTTTATACTCCCCGTGCCCCTAAATTATTGTTTCTTTTTCCTTTTTTATTCGTCCTAAAAATTGTTGTTTGAAAATTTTTCTTTTAGGACATCACTTTTATCATTTTACCCTTATTTTTTTTTCTATTTTAATTATGGACAACATACACATGGGCATTAAAGAAAATTATACATTATATCAATATTAATAATTAAGTCAATTGTTTTTTCTTAATTCGTATGTCGGGCCAAATAAGACAATAATTAAGGGACGGAGGGAGTATTATACAATCAGAATCTTGATATGTTAGTTGAGAGTAGGTATGTCAATGGATTGGATATGATTCAGATATAGGTATATCTAAAGTCGATTTGAAAATTTTATATTGTCAATCCGATTTCATCCATTAGCCCGACGGATTAAATGTATGTCAATCCATATTCGAGTCCGTTACGAGTTGATATATTTGACTAAATATTTGATCCGATCCAAAATTCTCGTTAATGACATTTTATGAATAAAATTAAATTAAAATATACTACTAATATTTATGATTAGTGTATATATTGTGTATGTGTATAATTTTAAATATGTTATTTCGATTGGATTGAGTTCTTAATAGATCGGATATATGTAAATTCATATTCGATGGATTTGAATTGAATTCAGTTTATTGGACAATTATACAAATTTATATTCGAAATTTTACATCGGATTCAGTTCGGATACATACCAAAATCCGATCAATTGACCGACATAGGTGATTTGTGAGGAGAAATTATGGTTCTACACAGTTCTCAATGTTTTAAGACGCAATATGAAATGGGCTTTAGGATCAAAATGAGGAAACATGTATGGATTCAGTTGGGCCAAAGTGATTAATTTATATTCCGCAGGGTTGTACATTCAAAATAATAAAATAAAAAATAAGTCTTTAATTTCTTATCACATTTGAAAAGTCAAATTAAAAAAAAGAAAGAGTATTTCTATTTTTAATTTTCATAAACTGTATTAAAATTGTTTTATTTAATTTTTAACGTAATTTGTATGATATAATGTAGAAATATCATGTTTTTGAAAAGAATACGAAAATTCATAATTTAATGAAAATTTATTGATCAGGTTTGGAAATGCGATTTTTTTTTCTCTGTGTTTGTTGGAACAATTGAGAGAGGTAGTTCAAAATTAAAAGTCTTCAAACCAACGAACCCATGTTTGGCTATGAATTTCGAGTGCAGTGCCAATACCAGTTCGTTCAGCTAGTTGTGGCCGAGGGGAGCAGCTATTATATGTCTTGGGCATTTTGTATTAGACCGTAACGTATGAGAACGACATGATTGACCTTGCTGGGTAATCATTAAAAATCTGGGTGAACAACGAAACTCAATTATTGTTCGTTTTTACCCCAATGTGGGTGAGTGAAATTCTCGAGTTTCAAATGATTTTGTGGAAAAGGTTATTGTTATTACGAGAAAGTTATCTTGATAATATCAAAGGGTCATTAAAAGCTTGCTGTGGCCTTTAGGTCAATTTAGAATGACATTTTATTCAAATGTGAATCTAAGAGGTTCGTTTGGTCCAAGGGTGAAATAGGTAAAGAAAAGTTTTTGATATTATCAAGCGAGCTTTCTCTTTGTAGCAATACCCTAATCGATAAACTCGTGCTCGAGTGAGAGTGGGTGGGTATAGTGTGTGGTGATGCGTGAATGTGTGGAGTGTGCCAATTATAGAGGCGTTTACGAGCTGACTCAACTTTTGGCGAGTTCGAGCCTGAACTCGTAAAATACTTGTCAAGCTCGAGCTGAGCTTCCTATGTTTTGTGCAAGCTCAACTTGAATGTGTTCACGAGCTGTTCACGGACAGTTTGGTCAGAGCTGAGCTCTATTCGGTTCGTGAAGCCTCTAGTTTGACCTTTCTAATTTTGCATTCACCATTACAGAGGTACACTATTAATGCAATGCATTATGAAACCGTTTGAAAGGTGCCATATTGCAATGCACATACAATTTAACTAGCATAGAGGTGTGGTACTTTAATGCATATACTATATACAGTTGATATAAAATATATACGAGTCAAACTATTTTAACTTGCTTCAAATTTTTCATGAACATACGAGTCAAACATGATCCGGTTGCGAACAAAAGAGTAGAACTTTAACCGGTTTGAGTTGTAACCCAACAACGAGCTATAATGTTCAAACATGATCCTGTTGTGAACAAAAAGAGTAGAACTTTAACCGGTTTGAGTTGTAACCCAACAACGAGCTATAATGTTCGTGTAACAACCCCAGTAGTGTGTGTAAATATACTTATGTATATTTATATTTATATTTATGTATGTGTGTGTGAATGTTTGTACTTAATATTTACCCAGATTTAACCCAATGTTTAGCTTAGTTATCTTCAAACCTAAAGGACAATGGAACAGAGATTTTAACCTAATGTTTAGCCGCCTTAGTTATTTTGTAACCTGAAAGACAATGAAATAGAGATGTGTTTTGATGAAGAATATATGAATAATAGAATAACGTGCAAATTCATGGAATTAGACAGTTACAACATGTGCTAACGATTAAAAACAGTAGTTAAGGTGAGAGCTAGTATAATCCAGGCAAGCAGAAAGTATCCCACATATCTTGTTGGTTCTACATTCTCTGGCTCCTGCCATTCACACACACACATATATGCAATTAGTTTCACCAAAAGGATACGATAAAATGTTCTTTTTTTTTTTTCTTTTTCTTGAAAGGAGTTTGTTGACCGAGCAGAAAATACACTGGCACACAATATTCGGGTGACAAAAGAACAGCATTATATTTTTGCAGGTGAGGATAAATTTCGAAAAAAACAATGAATTATATGTAACTTAAATTTTAATTAGAGATTGTTTATTTGAAGAATAGAATGCATTTTGTGGAATGAAGATACTAGAAACTTCAAAGAGCCTGAACCTGAGATAGGAATTTTTTCGGTGGGACAAGAGAAAATATTTTGTTTACATTTTTGAGTTATCAAGAAAAATTCCCACTATGCGAACCCAGAAGAATGGTTTTAATATATAGTGAGCTTAAAAACTATGATAATGATTCAACAGGTAACTTTTTAAATTTTAGTAAAAACTAAAAATGAACTCTCTTTTTGGGCCAGTGGAATGCTATAGAGTAATGCTATGTGTACTTAAAAAGTACTAAATTTTAAAATTTGGTATACCCATAATATTACTCTTATACTAATGATAAGATTGTGACAAATATAACATAAACAGAGATTACTTATGTGCATCTAATTGTCAAGAAAAATGCATTGCGATCAATTTACTAAGTTAGAATCAAGTATTTGAACAATATGAAAATTGTAATACTCCCTCACTTCAAAGAGTTCATGTTTGAACTTCACAGATTGCAAGGTTTGTTGTTAGTATTTGATTGGTTTTTTTCATTAGTTAGTGCTCTACCCGTAAACTATACAAACAATTAATAACCACCAACGAAGATTTTGTGAAAAAAAATTTGTGATTTTTTTGTACCCATAGCATTGCTCTTTTCCTAAACACCCTTAGTTTTACAAATAAAAACTGCAAATTTTAATTTCATATGTTTAGAATATCTTAAAAGTTATTAGCTCAAATATTCAAACTGGACTTTTGGAGGTGATATTGGCTGTGCTGCCTAAATCACTATGGGACATTTGGATTAATTGAACCAAAATCCAATAAATATTTTAATTTTTATAGAATTCAAATTCATAGGATTATATTTCAATGGAATTAAAATTCTATTTTTTGGTTGGTTCACTGAATTTACTTAGAACTCAATATTCATTTTTTAAAAATATTTTAATACTCCGTAATAGAATTGGAATTCTTTCCTTCTCATATGGAATTCATTTATTGAATTGGGATCTACGTATTCTGCTTGATTCCAACTGTACATACTTTTACGTGATCCAAACAGTGGAACAGACTAAGGAATAGGAATCGGTTGGAGTAGTAAGCCGGCTTCTTATAAAATCTGAGTTAAGGGAGGAAGAATTGTTATCGGTGGTGAAGTCAACTCCTCTTTATATAGAATGCCATTTAGGGTGAATAGTGACTTCATTTTCTCTCTCTCGTTGGTTCTAATTCAAATCTCAATGTTTAATGAGATACTTATTTTTTTATATGAAATTTGTGAATTAATTGCAAATTCATTTCAACCAAAAAAATCATTTCCCTAGTGTATGATAGGACCAAAAAAAAATGTATTTTAAATATAAAGTACTCCTTATATTGACATATATTTTAAGATAAAAATAATTAAATTTGATAAAACATACATTATTTTTTTCATAAAATATAAAATTGAAAATATACAATATTTTATTCCAATCGTGATAGAAAAATATAAATAAAAAAGAGGAAAAATATATTGGTAGTTAGGTTTGTTAGTTGAGATGAGAAAGATATAGAAGGAAAATATTTTTAGAGGGTTATATAGAGGGGGCTTGTTGAATTGAGTTCTTTTTTAAAATGTTGAAAAAATATAATTAGAACAAAAAATGAAGTGTTTAGAGCTTGATATAAAAGGCGATGCCCTCAAACTTTTGTTGGAAGAGGAGAAATCGATTATTCTAGGTAGAAAATTAACTGTAGAATTGGTTAAAAAATGTGATGTTCTTTTTGGGCCTTCATTTAGTAGTGAAATAAACATTATAAAGAGAGTTTGTTGGGATTAGCCAAACTTCTTTAACTTCCTAAATTTTTACATAAAATTAAAAAGGGACACTAAAATAATAACAGATTGAGTATATAATATGGTAAAATTTGACTGATATATAGAGAAGTATGAATTGACAAGTGTCCAAGTGATATTGAGGGTCGCCCATCAGGGTTAGTACGGAATGAATTTGATTCTTAGAGCTAATTGTTAAACTAAAAAAGAAAATAAATACGTAGAAAAGTAACAACATAATTTTAAAAGTGTCTTTTCAAAAGCACAACAACTCTTAGTTTGGGACGAAAAGTGTGTTCAACTTGAACCCCATGTCGCAATTAAAAAAAGAAATACTTGAACAATTTCATTCTAGCGAAATTTCACTTTACCAAAGGAGCCCTAAGATTGCTAATTGCAAAGAGCCTTGGGACATCAATGATAAAACTAACATCCAATGATTAGAGAGAGGGAAAGAGGAAGCTACGATACGATGTGGGAAAATTAGTAAAAGTTTCATAGTCACCAAGGCAATAACAACAATCAAAAAATGTTTAAAGGAGAAGGATGAGAGAGCTACCCCAACAGGAGGAGGAATATCAGTCGAGGTTGAAGCTTGGGTAATATCAACCTCAAAAGGCCACGTATATTTATCCGGGTTCGCGCTCCTTGCTATACTCCAATCGTACAATCTTCTCTCTTCCTCTGATGACAAAATCGTGTACGCCTCCTGTTACACAAAAATCAAATCTTCAGATACTCCAGTTATACCTAGTAATTATACTTCTGATTCTATGAACAAAACGCAAAATTTTCAAATAACTTAGCAATATATTGAACTTATAGTTCATATTAAAAAAAATAATAAATCTCCAACAAGATTGGTGAAATATTTTTCACTTAGTGTTCGTCCTCATAACATGACCAAACATTCGAATGACGAGTCAAATTGAAGCAGAATTTATTCCTAACAGTAACAGTAGCATTTGTAGAATTACTGTGTCCAAATTAGAATTTTACGAGGAAGTCTCAAAAACAGAACGTATAATCGAGTTGAAATTGTACCTTAGAAGTTAGAACATTGTAATGTATTGATAATCATATTATACGACTTGCATAAAAAAAAAAAGAAAAACTAAATTCAGTTTGTTTTAATCACCATCAATACGAACCTTTAAGAGCTCAAGGTCCTTGCTTATTTCACCTTGATCCGAATATCCTTTGTTCGTCAGTTCCTCGAGCTTGCTTTTATATGCAACCGTTACCTGATAAATCAAAACGACATGAAAGGAGATATAGTTTGAAATTGGATTAAGAGAGCAAAACAAATAATCTAAATTAATCATCAAAATATTTTTGTTTACCGAATCATACGAACATCCTTGTCGAAGTCCAAGCACGCCGTAGTAATCTGTCTCCGTAATGGCTGCATTCGAAACAAAATCTTCATCAAGCATAAGTTATTACTCTGAACGATCAGTTCAATTAACAAAACTATATGAATTAATTACGGATTCCGCGAATAGCCTTTTCGAGGTTTAAAGCGGAAATCAGAGAAGGAAGTCCTTTTTGAACTTCGATCTCTGTCTCTGTCTCTGCCTCCGTTGCCGCCGTCGTCGTCGTCTCGGCCGTTGCATCACCGGAGCTCCTGATAACGAATCTGCGTGTCTTGGTTGGGAAATTGACAAAGTTATCGAAGCAGTTTCTTCGGCCGATTAGTGCTGGCGACGAGATGTCTAAGCGGCGGATACAGGTAGTTGATGCGGTGGTTGGTGTAGTAGTAGCCATGGCTTTGGCAATTTATTGATTTTGTTTCTCATAGTATTAGCGGTGTTTTCTTCATTTCCGGTTGGGGGAAGGGATAATGCAACGGCTCTTCACGACCAAGCATATTATAGTTGGCTATTTTTATTTTAATTATTATTGAAAATATTAATATATCCCTTAATAAAAAATTATCCCTACAATCTTCATAAACGTTTCCACTTTACCCATCACATATATTATAAACATATTGACTATGCTAAAACGTAGGCTCTTCAATGCTACTTATATATCTCTTAATTATTTAATTTTTCAAACATGGACTCATTGGGTAGAATATAAAGAGTATTTTGATCACCTTACTATTTGAGGATCATCAATTTTGATTATATTTATAGTTAAATTATTTTTTTGGTCAAATTTATAGTTAAATTATTGGTACAAAGGTCAGATTTAAAATCTTAGAAGTAAGATAGTCAAATTAATGATCATTAAATAGTACGATGGTCAAAATAGTTAACATTTACATCGTGATGAAGATTTTATTTAAAAAAAGAAGTGGACAATAAAACACATTACTGATACTTAACAGATACTAATATTTTTAGAGGGACTTCATAAAATCAATTTCTTTTGGTTTGACTAAAATCATTTTTTATTTTTGTATTTTCATATAGTTCAAACATTTTTATTTTCATTCTTAAAAATGAAAGGAAAAAAAACCACAATAAATAAAGTCAGAATGAGAATTAAACTCATGAATAATAGCATCTAAATGTGACACTTCGCCAATAAATTAGAAATATTATAATTTAAGTATTTTTACTTTTATCCTAATGAAAAAATGGAGAAAGATTAATACTCTCTTCATCCCAAAGTGAGTATCATGTGTCGAATGAAGTTACTAGATTTACTTTCTTCAATTATATTGTTTTGATTCATTTCCAAAAAAATAAAATAAAAAAAATCATATTGTCTCGATGTGCATTGAAGGTTATAAGGTGGACATTGGGTAATTGTATATGTAAGTAGTACTAAAATAATTTAAAAGTGAACTCTGTTAATTTATTTGAAAACGATAAAAGACATCATTTTTTGACGAAGGGAGTACGTTTCTATTACTATCCAGGCACACATGCGCACACACAAAAAGTATAGGGCGTTATTCTTGCAAGAAGATGAACGACAGGGTTCCGTTTGAAAACATCTTAAATAGTAATCCACTGTCCCAAAATTATTGTCTTGTTTGACATAACACACTTTGAATTAGATTATTACACTTTGAATTAGATTATTAATATTGATATAATGTATAGTTTTTTTTAACATCCATGTATATGTGGCCCATAGGGCGAAGAAAAAGTAAAGGTAAAATGCTAAAATTTTTATCTTTATTTTAATCTTTAACAAGAAAATTTTCAAACAAAATAATTTAAGGTCGGACGAATTATGAAAATAAAAAGAATGTCATCCAAACACGGCCTTAAATGTTTATGTAGTTCGACCCTCGAGGGGTAAGGGGAAGGGGGAGAGAGGGGAGTGTTTCGGAAGGAAAATGACAACGGAAGTGCGAGTGTCCTCGGGTTCTGGACGAGCCGAGACGAATAGTAGCGGCGATGGTCCCAGTAGCAACACCACTATCTCCGCGAGCAACGTCTCCGGCGGCGTCGTTCGGCGGTTCCCGCTGGCTGCTCAGCCGGAGATAATGAGAGCAGCGGAGAAGGACGAACAGTATGCCTCCTTCGTCTACGATGCCTGTCGCGATGCCTTTCGTCAACTTTTTGGTCCTTTCCTCTCTCTCTCTCTCTCTAGGGCATGTTTTAGAATTACTTTCCGATTATCAGAACTATATGCTTATTTGATGAATTTGAGTATCAACTTTCGGAATTTGGAATTCCAGGTCCATCCAACTTTTTATTTTTTTTATAAATAAATGCTGTTCGTGGTTGCAGGTACAAGAGCTGCTATAGCTTACCAGAGTGAGGTTCGCGCTCCCCCCCCCCCATTTCTTCTTTATTGGTTTTGGATACATATAATCATCATCCTGTTGTTATCCTAATTTGGACCCTACATGTGTTTGTTTGGTGAACTGATTGTTGTTATTTTCTTAAGCTCGAATAATCAAGGAACTTTTGCTGTAATTATTCATAGTTTCATTGTACAAGGTTGATAAAGTTCAATTGCTTACAAGAATTGGATGTAAATTGCGAGTAGAAATGGCACTCTATAATAATATTGTACTAGTACTTAAACTCCTTCTTGAATTTTACGCTATTTCGCTAACTCAGGACTTTTGAACTTATGTTTCAAGTGAGAGCTTGCAATGCTCGGAGCACATAACTAGTTCATAAGAAACAAACACAAAATACTTGTATTTGCCAGAAGTTTGTAGGTCCTATCACTGAATAGTGGGATCTCTAGTGTGCAACCAATCATATTTAGTTTGTAAATTATTTTTTGCGACTTTAAAATATATCCACCATGTAAATGAATCCAATCTTTGGAAGCCATTAGGTTTTTCTGGAATTTTGCAGTCACTGATTTTCTGGTTGATAATTCTGTTATAGAGTGTTTCATGTAGTTCGTTGTGCATGACATGGATGTTCTTTAACTTCTCCATTTCTGGGTCAATCTTACTTGAAGCTTTGACTTTTAAGTCGTTAGTATGAAAAATCGTCACCTACTTCTTTGTATCTCTTATTTTGTTTATTTTCTTGGAATTTTTTTGGCTTCTCATTCGCTCTAAACATGAGCTTCGTCATAGGAATGTCTTGCTAGCTGGAGAATTTTGTGAATGATGCTATTCCTCTTGTTTTCCATCTTAACTTGATCACCTGTGTCATTTCCTAGCTACTTTTGGAAATGTCAGCATGAATAAATTGTTTCATGTTCCTCATCACTTAAATCAAGTGATTTTCTTCTCTTAATTTTAACTTTCGAGGTCTTATGGTTTTGCAGACAAAGCTTCTGGGGCAGATGCTTTATTATGTTCTAACAACAGGTGCAGGGCAGCAAACACTAGGAGAAGAATATTGTGACATCACGCAGGTGCATGACTAATTCTACTATATTTAGGTCATTATTGTTGGTACTCAAATATTTCATTCTCACTATACCAAACAAAGTTATGGAGAATGAGCAATGGGAACTTCCATTGTGAGCATAGAAGTAAGTCAGTATTTAGGCATAAGATAAGTGATTAGTCCAAAAGTGACAAAACTTTTGATAAAGGCAGATAGAGATTATGGATTAGTGGTCAATAGTACTCAACCAAGAAGCACTACAGCTAGGATTGAGTGACACGAATACTGTGTTACAAGTGCTCCTTTTCCTGATTGCTCAATAATAATAGGAATTTTGGTAAGACAAACATCCATCTCATTTTTATTCTGGGTTAGAAAAATAAATTTATTGCTCTCATTTCCTTGAACAATGTCTGATGTGAAAACCCCTTCCACGAAGGTCTTTTAGAGAATTGTTGTAAAAGCACTTGCCCAACTCAGTTCATGTTAAGAATATTTCTCTGTTTCAATATCTTTAACCCTTTATTATTCATATTTTTTTTTTCAAAATTATGTATATTTCTGCTTTATCTACATAAAAAGCAGCTGTCTGAGATGAAATACTCACGAGTTTCTGGCTTTTGCAGCCGGTAGTTGCTTGATACCTTCTTATTGATTCCAATTTCTTATTCTAGAACTTGAGCTTAGAGGATTAATAAACCCATTTGAGATATTGGTCAGAAATCACAATCTAGTCTAACTACAACGTCCTGTTGACTATATTTGTGCGCAAGTATACTATATTTTGTAGCTAAGAAGATTTTCAATATCATAATTAACTCCCTCACATGTGTGTGTTTGTGTGTCTATATATATATATATATATATATATATATATATATATGCACACACAAACACACATATATGTATGTGTTTTGCCAAGGACTATTGTTAATAATCCAAGAGTGGAAATTTATGGCATTGGAAATAATCATCAGTGCATTTGTGTTGGTTCCTAATGCCAAATATTTAGGGCACTCGTCAGTAGTACTATATACAGAAGTTCCCTGTATGACATGTTTTGCTTATACTGAATGAGAGGATTATCGTCCCCGACCAAAAGAGTAGGTAGATTGATTGTTCTTGTGTGATTATGTGTGTCTTGTATCATGAAGCAATTCTGTAAAGGACTTTTGCATCAATATGCTTCTTAGAAAAAATTTGAATATGCTTACATATAGCTGCAGTGAATAGACATTCTGCAAAGCGAGACTTTTATTCAAAATGTATAAGCTTGCGGCGTCTACTTTTCAATTTCATCATACTGAAGCAAGTATTTGCAGCTCGTTTTTTGAGTAGACTGAGGTTTCGGTTTAACAGGTTGCAGGACAATATGGACTTCCTCCAACACCAGCTAGACGTGTTCTTTTCATTGTCTATCAGTCTGCTGTTCCCTACATTGCAGAAAGAGTCAGGTCCGATATTCTTTCTCACTAATTCGTGTTCATCATTGCTATTGTAGCTAATATTTAGCTATACAAGTTGGGTTATTATGTTGTGCTAAATAAATTCATGGATGATTTGCAGCTCTAGAGTCGCTTCCCGAGGCATTGCCTTTAGTGATTCAGTGTCTGATGATCTATATGGGGATACTGCAGTGAGCAGCCAAGTTCAATCATCTGCAGTTGCTGAAGCTTCATCTTCTGTATCTGCAGCATCTATTTCACCTCTATCAAGACTGAAAGAGAAAATTAATAACCTCTGGTTCAATGCAGTTCGGAGATGGCCTGCAGTATGTCTTTCCCTAATGTTTCCTTAATCTAACCACAGAAAGTTAGTTTCTTTTCCACACGTTTACGTTGTTAAAGTAGTTTGTGCTATATACAGTAATTACATGTTTGCCGGAATTAACTAATTCTAGTAATATATGGATTAAACTCCTCTTTTTTCCATGCGAAAATTGTGCATAAATGAATTACGAGTAGATTGACCTCTTCTTCTGCGTACTTGTGGGCTAACCTTGGACGAACTTAGTGTTTTCAGTTCTGGCTATCAATAGTAAATGCAAGCCCCCTGCATCATCTTCACTATGTGATATATGTTTTCTTTGGTTGACTTTCTGTATAATGCTGTTACATTCAGGTGCTTCCGTTTGCTCGTGAGTTTTTGCAGTTGGTTCTTCGAACTAATCTCATGTTCTTCTATTTTGAAGGTGAATATTTTCTGATGTGCACGTGGTTATAGTTATTGTTATGATTATAGTTGAAAAAAATGCTTAGCTTTTATAAATCTTTCTTGCAGGTCTATATTATCACATATCAAAACGTGCAGCAGGAATTCGTTATGTGTTTATTGGAAAGCCAATGAACCAACGCCCTAGGTATTTTTCAAAATTAACTTGTAGGAATCTTGAAAATGTATCATGTACTCATGTTTTGACAGTTGTGACTTGGTTTAGGGTGTGGATGTGTCCGACATTTCCCACTTGATACCCACATCTGTGTATATATGTGTGTATATATATATATATATATATATATATATTATTTCACATCACTCTGTCTGTAGATATATGCTCTTGTGCCGCATAGTTGACTTGAAACGATGAAATGCTCTTTCCAAAACCTGCATGTTTCAAGGAAGTCTAGTTTATTATCTAGAAAGTCTAAAGATATTAATAATTTGTGTGCCCATTTCATTGAATTCGTTGATCAGGTGTATCCAACACTTGTGCCTGCACCCAACAATCGGACTTGAGTCCATGTGACACTTTAAGCCACATTTGTACTGATTTCTTTTAAAAAAAGTAAGTGGGATTGGGATCCCATCCTTCACCTGATTCAACTCTTCAGAGTTGTGTGTATGTATGTGTGACGTTTTATAATTTCGGTACCATTTTTCATTGAAGGCCAAAAGGCACACCAAGGGGCAATATGTGACGATTTATAATTTCGGTACCATTTTTCATTGAAGGCCAAAAGGCACACCAAGGGGCAATATCGAGGCACAAGGGCGAGGAGAAGGCTAGGCACGTGGCTTTGTAGTGAGGGGCACATTTTTTAGAAAATTGAGTTTTGATAATGGTTCGACACATGTCACACATTTCCGTACTCAAATCTAGCAATTCATCCCATAAGAGTTACAGAATCAGTAAGAAAATTACAAAAAATAATCAATGTGAACTCACAAGGGGATGTGTCCTGTAAGGGGTCTACTCAAACATAGAAAGCTGGATATAACGCATCTTGTCTACTTTTGAGTTATCTAGTTTTCTTGCATATGGATCAACTATGATGCATTTCATGTATTTACAATGATGGATTTTCTAGAATTGTTGCTTTAACCGTTTGTTTAATTGGTCTATAAGCTACTTACCTATAGTGATTATGTAGGAATGGTCTCAATGTTTAGAGTTGAAAGTCATTCTATTTTATGGTAGTTGCATGGTCTTTGTTATGGCTGATGGTTCAGAAAAATGGTATTTGTGGATATCAATTTTCTAGATGGTTGTCTTGTTGGTAGTATATGGATGTATTGGTTTCAGTCTTGTGAATTTGGTTGTTAGTATGTCTGTTTTGTTGTAATGGTGGATTTCTTTTCCACTTTTGTATCTCTTCTTATCTATTAAATCTTCTTTTCATATAAAAAAATAAATAAATTAATGAATTAAAATTAAAAAAAAGAAAAGAAAAGAAACGAAAAAGAACTTACTTGTGGAGTTTAAATCTTTGCAATGTTATACTAAAATAAGACGTTTTGACTGCCAAACTATTCTCTAACGCAGATACCAGATATTGGGTGTGTTCCTTTTGGTTCAGTTATGTGTTCTTGCTGCTGAAGGATTGCGGCGTAGTAACTTATCTTCCATCACAGCTTCAGTTCAGCAGACATCCTTAAGTGTCCACCCAGCAGCCGCAGGTTTTATGGTTATACCACTTATCTAGCAAATATTATTCTGTTTCTCAATTTCTTATGTAGTCTTCTCTTCTGTTAGAAAAAAAAAAAAAGGAAATTCTATAAAATAGTTTTAATAACTTGGAGGTCCATAATGAATGAAACACAAGAAATAGCTCTACTGGGCACTTTGTTTTAATACGTCACTAGTTAATACCCGTCCTATGGACGGAAAAATTCAAAAATAATCCATTTCATATTTAGCATAATCACATAAATTCATATATACCTAAAAATGTGAAAAAAATTATAGATTAACGCTAGAGGTGGCAAATGGGCCGACTGGGCGGGTATGGACAGTGCCCATGTGGGTAACGGGCTCAAATAGGCGGACAAGTGAGTGCCCAACTAATTATATGGGCATAAATGGGCGGGCCTCAAATGGACTTGGCGCCATTGGGCACCCATTTACCCATTAAAATAAACATTACAAAAATTTACCAATTAAAACTAAAAGTTAAACTATATAATATTAATATACCCTTACAATTTTCCAATATATCACTACTTTGTTATAATTCTAACTTCTCTTTGACAAATATATGCCAATTTAGACCCTTATAGTGTGTGTGTATGTGTTTATATATATACATATAAAGCTACTTTTATTAAGATGTTACTAAAACTAAATAACAATAAATTTATTTTACTAAATAAGACTACTTTTAAAAAATATACATAGAAAGCTACTATCTCCAATGTAATCTTTTACTAGTTTTTTTTTTCTTTTTTATATGGCTCGTTTAAAAAAGAAAATTTTTTATGTGATAAAAAATATAAAATATAGGCTTAATTCTCAATTTAGTCACTCTACTTTCATCAAAATTTCGTTAAGCTAACTCTACTATTTTTTTTCACACTTTAATAACTCTACTTAGATATAATTATCACGTTCATCACTCCATCTAATTTTTTGAACGAAAGAGTTAAAATATTTTTAAAAATCCTAAAATACCCTTACTATTACAAAGGTACGCTTTCCAAAATCTTAATAATTTCCTCTTTCTTCAATGCCCACAATTGAATTAAAGCTTGCCCTAATTTCCCCTCTCCCAAATTTTCCTAAATTACACGACACCCAAAATCAAAATCCAAGATTTGATCCTGACAAAGGAAAAGCTCTCACAAAACTTACAAAATTATAGCATCAAGCTTATTCAACAATAGCAGTAGATGGACTACTTTCGGTTAATTGACTCTATTGTTTTTCTTGTCGGAGAGTTGCCTTACGTTGAATTTGGTGATCTGACTTCGCAAGCTTCGAAGGAAGAATCATAAGAAGATGCTTTGAATTTTCTTATTCTTTCATTTACGCCTTTTCAGGGGGCGGCCCATCCCTTTACCAGTGAGCAAGACATTTCTAGTCTCAATCCTAGTGTAATACCCTGAGCTGAACCTTTTTTTTATTGTCTGCAACCTTCATTATCGCAGCGTGCAAAAAAAAGGCCGTATAAAGATGAATTGAAAGTAATCAATCCCAGATCCCTCCACTTGTTAACTGAAGCAGTGCATAGAAATTCAGGGCCGACAAATTGTGGACACAGAGCAGACTTAAAAAACTCAATTTCCTCCTTGATCAAGCACGTGTCAACGACAAAGAAAAACACCTGGGGAAGGGTATAATACGGTTTCTCATTGGGGGAGGATTCGTATTCGATGGTGGTGTATAAAGCGAAGAGGTCGGCGGGGAGGTTGTCGGAGATGGAGTGGTAGTAAGGTGGGAAGTGGTTACAGTGGAGACAAATGGAGCAGATCCAGACTTTGGTGGAGAGGTCGATGATTGAGAATGGGTTAAGGCTAGATGAAAATCTTCCAAAACGGAGGTCAAGGAGAAAGGTTCAATTACAATGCTTAGGACTATTTGAGTAGATCCAGATCTTAGTTGAGCATATCCAGATCATGTATTTCAAATTGCTTTCTCAGCTCATGCTCTAGATTATAGGGTATTATTGTCTTTTTGCCAACCTCCGTCCAACAAAACTAACGGCAGTTACGTGCGGTGACCTTATTGACTCATCAAGGCAAGTATAATTATTAAATTGAAAAAAAAAATAGTATAGTGACCTTAATGAATTTTTCGCCAAAGTAGAGTGACTAAATTGCGAATTAAGCCTAAAATATAATATTTCTAAACGTGCACCAATGCAAGATTCCTTTTAAAATAATCTTTTAAACATGACAGTTTTTTTTTAATTACAAAAAAAACTAAATATACAACGAAGTTACTGTGTGCCACTATTGATTATGATTTGAGAGAAGTTATATGTCTAAAGCTACTGTGTGTGTGTTTATTTTTTTCAATTTAATAAAAATGTGATTGTTCACAATTCGTCTTTTATTTCAAGAAGAAGGGACAAGGGAAATGATGAAATAAACTCATTTCAGAAAGAGTGAGATTGGGATGGAATAATTGGGTATTAGTTTGTGAATGTCATATGGGTTAGATGGGCGCCCACTTAAGCCCATATACACCCACTAAAATTAGTGGTCTTAAATGGACATGCCCATTTATACCCATTAACAATTTTATATGTACTCATACCCATTAATTAGTAGGCGGACTAGGCAGGCATATGTTCACGGGCAAAAATTGCCACCTCTAATTAACGCGTATTTGTTTCAAATCGAGATATAATTAATTTATTGTATATATTGTATGTTTAAAGAAATATATACCATATATTTTAAGCAAATACATATAATATATATAAATTCCTACTTTTTTTTTTTTTTTATAGAAATCTATGCTAGTCACTTTAAATACAATGATCGTAACTAACCAAAATAGTAATTACAAAAAAATATATACAAATACCAAAATGACTTTACATTAATTAGAAAATAAGTTATAAACATAAAAAGGTTTTACAGATTTAGGATACGGTTAAAGTCAAAACAGTAATTATAAATAAATTACTGGTAAAAAAAGAGTTTATAGATTTAAGATTAGATTAAAGTTAAATAGAAAAGTTACACAGGTAAACCTGGCCATGGTAATTACAAAAAAAAAGTTACAAATAAAAAAATGTTTTACAGATTTAGGATACACTTAAAAAGTCAAAACATTAATTAGAAAAAAATGACAAGTAAAAAAAATGATTACAGATTTAGGATAAGGTTAAAGTTAAATAGAAAAGTTAGTCGTAAAAAAAGATTTTACAGATTTAGGATAAAGTTAAAAGTTAATTAGAAATGTTATAGAGGTAAATCTAGCTGTTGGGCGGGAAAGTTTTTTTTTACGTACAGCAGTCACGTGGACAATGGGAGGGAAAAGTGGCTTTTGTTTTAGTTTTTATTTATAAATTGAAATGCTTTATGTAGACGATTGCACTATATTATCTGTATCCCATTGTGTCTCTTTAGGGCGAGGCTTCCCACTTCTAAATGAAGAAGGAAATTTGATAACTGGGGACTCTGATAAAGGAATTTGGGCTTCGGATTCCGCAACAACTTCTGAGGTAGATTTCTTCTCTTGTCATTGCAATGTCGGGAGTGATGTTATTACTTGTTCCCCTTACGGAAAGGCTCTTGCTAACAAGTGCTGCTGGCTCGTGGTCTTTGTAAAGGTTCCATTTATGGAAATTTGGCATTGAAAATAATCACTTATGCCGGGGAAACCACGTCCTAACGTATTGGTGTTAGTTCCCAATGTAAAATGTTTCATAATTCAGATCCTTAACAAGTGCCATAGAGCACTAGTTAGCAGTATCCAAAAAGAAATATAAAATTACTCCCTCCGTCCCAAATTAAGTATCCTTTTTTGAAATTATTTTGTCCCTAATTGGATGTCCCTTTTTAATGAAGTTACTAAATTCGTCTTTGCCTACTATCTTGTTCCAATGTACACTTGATATTATTATGAGGGTAAATATGTATATGTGCTACTAAAATTGTAGAAAAGTCAACTTCCTTAATTTCCTCAAAAACAAAAATGTACACCCATTTTGCGATGGAGGGAGTAACAAATGCCTGCTGATGATATTAGATTCCTCTATTTATACATAAAGATTAATATTACACTCTCTCTACGATATTTTACTGAGTCAAATTCGGACGAGTTCTATGTTAGAATTACAACAGACGGTTGGGGTTTTGGTATGGCCTTGGAGAATGTCAAATTTTGGATTATAACCAGCCAAGAGGCTTGAGAAGAAAATGGAGTAACATTTGCTCTGCTCTCCATCCTTAAATACTATAGGAGTAATGAAATCCTCAATATATTGAAACCGAATGCCAATTCCAAAGCACCACTTGAGTGGTAGGCTGCCTTTGTGGGTCTTATTGTAGCTGTATGATTCTAAATGCTCATCATATCATATGCATATCTGTTTTTGTTGTTCCAGAAGTTGTAATTATTTCTGATTGTTTCTGGCTTTTAGACCATTTCGTAGTAGCTGACAGGACCTAAGTTGAATTGGGGATTAATTTCTTATATGCAGTCTCAAGCAAGTGGAGTCAGCAAATGCACACTTTGCCTTAGTAATCGCCAACATCCAACAGCCACACCTTGTGGTCACGTATTCTGCTGGTATTCACTCCTTACACCTAAATACCTCTCTCTCTCTCTCTCTCTCTCTCTCTCTCTCTCGCTCTCGCTCGCTCTCTCTCTCAAACACACACACACACACACACAGATGCTCATGCTGGTAGTTTCATTTGTTTCCTGTGTAGGAACTGCATTATGGAGTGGTGTAATGAGAAGCCTGAATGTCCGCTTTGTCGTTCACCTGTAACTCATTCAAGCTTAGTTTGTTTGTACCATTCAGATTTTTAATATCCAATCACACCAGACCTTCCAACAAGATCCATAAAGGAAATAGGACCAAGTAGAAGCTAGTCCTTTAACTAACATGAAATGTTTTCCAGTTCACTTTAGATCAAATGTAGGTTTAGAAGCACAATAATACTCGCTCGGAGTTCATTAGATCTTTTTTAAGTCAAGGTTGTATATTTTAGTGGGATGTGCTTGTGTCAAAGCTCAATTGATGTATTTTTCAGGTATCAGATTTTGATATTCGAGATATGGATTCTATTTCTAATAATTGGTGTATGAGATCCTGTTTTTCTTGAGTTAATAATGGTAAATAAGTAAATAATGTTAAAGGTCAGAAATTATCTTTATGATTATCTACAACACCAATTAAACGAACGAATTGAGGTGTTGTACCTTCACTAGGTATAACATCGGAACGTAATTGTATTTGGTTGAACAAAAGGTGCAACACTTTTATGCATTCAATTCTACTTTATGGTTATTATACGTAGACTGAAGTATTCAGATTAAAGTGTTGTATACAAACTTAGTTCTCTGTAAGGGGTAGATGAATTTTTGTCACGCATTTTGAAATTATCAAAATTATCCCCAATTTTAATTACCACCAACAAAACAAATATATGTACTTTTACTAAAATTAACCAACTTTTTCCATTCTTCTAAAATTAACTAATTAAAATTAAATTCATTTGAAACAAGAATTTTTTTTTAAAATATTATATTATTGTAATTAAATAAATAAAATTAACAATTATGATGTGTGGGCCATTATTACTAATATATTGATCATTGATGAGAAAATATTCTATGGTGTTACATCTTATGTATGGTTGGTATGTTTACGTGCTTACATATTATATCACGATCAATAGCGACACATTTTAATGCATAAATAATTTAAAAGTGACATATGAGTTCACTTTAATAATTACTACTCCCTCTGGATCTAAATTATTGTCTTTTTTTTTTATTCATCCAAAATAATTGTTTTGTTTGAAAACTTTCTTTTTTAGACATCACTTTTATCATTTTACCTTTATTTTTTTCACTAGTTTAATTATAGAATATATATACACATGAGCATTAAAGAAAATTATACATTATATCAATATTAATAATCAAGTCAATTATTTTTTTTAATCTGTGTATCAGATCAAATAAAATAATAATTAAGGGACGAAGGGAGTATTGATCTTGTGCATATATAAAAAATATTTTCTCTGTCCTTTCGTAATTGTGCAACACAATATTTTAAGGATTTCGACTTTATGTATTTTCTACAAATGTAACATTACTTCTTTTGAGTTTGACCCGTTTTGAAAATTCAATACCCTGGTCATTAGGGTAAAACCGTAAAATGTTGGCGGTAAATAAAACTGAAACTCCCAGAAATAGAATGACTTAACTGGAGTACCATTTTAGGGTTTGGTAATTGTAGTCGGAAACAGTCCGCCGATTTCTATAGCGCCTTCAAATGAGCCACCGATAACTCCCATCGCCTTATTACTCTTTCCTTCGTTTGCCTGCTCCATGGCAACCGAGTTAAGGAAGGAAAACATTAACTAAATTGATGGATCACATTTTTACTCCTTTTCATGAACATAACTTCTCATACAGTCATACAGAGGTCTACGTTTCTGTCCATCTCGTGTGCCGATAACTGGTTAGGCTTACTTATATATTCATTTTATCTTTGTATTTTGATGATGACGTTTTTAATTTCTGGTTTGTTTGTTCGATCGTTTCTCGATAAAATTTAGGAGAATAGTTGTGGTTGTCATTTTGTTCATTGTGCATTACCGTGTATTTTACTTTGCATTCGTTATAATTTTGCAGATTGAGTGAACAGTTTGAAATAAAAAATTACTAATAATAATTGAGATCAATGATTTGTGATTTGTGATTTGTTGGCCCTCACAGTGATTAGGTTAGTTCTATAATATCAATATGTCACCTTCTTGGCTTGTAGAATTGAAATTTTGATGATACGAATCATGGAAAAGCAGTTGGTAGAAAAATTGAATATACATCCATTTTGGTTGTAGTATCAGTTTAGTTGTTTATGGTATGGCTGTTTTGGAGAACTTTTAACTAGCAGCCACACCAAAACACGACTGGACTGTTGTGAAATTGATATGAAGACTTCATTTTGGAGTTTCAATGAACTAGTTCCATAGAGTTCACATATCAAAAATTCACGGAAGGAAGAGCTACTTGGATGCTTGCTCTGCATAATTCATGCATATATGATACTCCATATTTATGTACTAGATTTTTCTTTTGCTATCTTATCTTGGTCAGCAACTTTTTTTCTGTTGAATACTTGAAAGTCATCTTTACAGCGAGTTGGTTACACATGTACCTATCTCGTGTCTGAGGATGACTATAGTTTGGAATCTCATCTTTCCTCTTGTCAAACTGTCCAAGTGAGTGTTCTTTTCTCTTGTGATGAATTCTGAGATCCTAAATTTTAACAGTATAGCTTAAATATCATTATTTCTGACAAAAGTTGTGTTCTTTTTGGCTGGGTATTATGTGTGTACTGTGTAGGGGTGGCAATTAGCGTATAGTGGTTGGTTGGGGGTAAAACTCAAAAGTTATCCATGGGTTGTTTTAGGTAATATCTAAATATATCCATTAATCTTAATAGATAATTTTGGGGACAACCAAACTTATCCAATACCCAAATAACACCAATACCCAATAGATAATACCCATCAACTTCTGCACTAAATCTTCTTTAAAATTTTCATCTATTGTTTGGAAAAATATTTTTATTTATCCTTGTTAACACCATTAATATAAAAATCCTATGTTTGTCTCAAAATGAGTGTCAATTTTTAAAGTTTTATTGAAAAGAAAATAAGATAGTAAGAGATTGGAACCTCAAAAGATTGTTTTTTTTTTTCCTCCATAAACTCTATCTTGCATCAAGTCATTCAAAAGATATTTTTGGGCTATTTTCAAGCATTATTTATTTATTGGGTAACTTACTGAGTTGTTGGACTGGTTATAGTATTGGGTACTTATCACCCATTTAGAATCCTTTATAATTATAATACTGTACTTATTTTTGTTTATACCCGAACTAAACTAGAAATCTTGTATGGTTTAAAATGGGCCAATCTTGTGTGGTTTAAAATGGGCCTGACGAATCCTTGGATGGTCATCTTTACAGCGAGTTGGTGATTCACATATGCCTATTTCGTGTCTGAGGATGACTATAGTTTGCGATCTCATCTATTATCTAGGCCAAGTGGGTGTTCCTTTCACCTGTGCCAAATATATTGAGATCGGATATTTTAAAAGTTTTAAATATTTGTGTCTGAGTGCGTTCATTATGTCTGCTCTGGTTTTATTTTTGATTGTTTAGCTAAATTAAAACTCTTTGGGGATGCAATGGGCCTGAATTTCTGTAGCACAAGCATTGCTAACTTGATCTTAATGAGAGATTCCATCTTTATAGAGCCCTAATTGTTGGATTAGGATAAGCCTAGTCTTTTCTGCTACAGAATGCTTGCATGTGGGCACAATAGGAATAGCAAGTCTGAAGAGAAAGCAAGAATTAACACACAAATGAATTATGTTATAATTTCCAACATGAGCAGTCATTCAGCTTAAGATGATCATGGATTTGTAGAGTATAAGTACTAAAAATCAGGGTTTGAGATCTGCAAGAATCTCTCTCTCACACACAGAAAAATATTATTTTTAGGGTTAAATGACATTGACCATTTTGCCCCTCATTAAAAATCACGTGAGTTCACTCATGCCCACTTAACGGTCCCATTCCTAACACCGTCCATCAAAGGGACCAACATTGTGCGAAAACTGCATACTTTGGTCAGTGGTGAAACTTTTTTAACATCGGGTATTGATGGTGTACAAGCCCAAACTTCGGGGACCAATGGTGGAATTAACCCAAAGAGTAAAGTTAGACTTTCAAAAAGAAGTCCCAACTCGATGATTATAAATTGATCTTTCACGCATGTATTTTGTCAAACGTCACGATGTCACTTTGGTCGAAGAACATATTGATTATAGACTTTATGCATGTCGTTATTTGAATTCGAGCACTACCGGTGTAGATATAGTCGTGAAAAAAAGGTTAATGTTAAAGTGCTTACAGTTCAGCCTCCAAAATATTAATCAAGTCTAAAGCATCTTGGAAGTACTCCTCCATAGTTTCTGCCAGAAAATTTGGCTGGGTTTCATCTTCAAGCTCTCCTAGCTGCAAGAACTGCGAGTTCCCTGCAAAATAAACTCAGTTAACTTGTTTGCCTATATAAGCAGAAAAGAAAAATATGAATCGCCAATTACTCCTAAAATGAGCATGTTGTCTCATAATGGTTTTATTTATGTTGCTAAACTCACCTATGCTAAACTGTGATTACAATATGTACTTGTAATGCTATACGATGGATAGAAAGGTTAAATATGTGTATTTACTTCTTAGCTTGTTTAAAAGTCAACTTTTTAAAATTTTGTCAAATATCAAAAAGGGTCTTGCATTTTGAGATAAAAAAATATTTCTCTTCTAGAAGTACTTTTTTACGCCGGTCTAGTTACCTATGATAAATGAATATTGTATTACATGTATGCCAACATAGTGATATTACCATGTCATTCTTAATTTATTATCAACCGTATAGCGATTTAGGTCTGAAAATTCAAAAAAAAAATCTTGCCCCTTTACATATATATACATGCAATAATATATGCCCAAGGTCGGCCTCGAGGCATGTCACGGACGGCAATGGCTATGGGCCCCTAAATTTAGGAGGCTCCAAATTTATATATTTAATGTATTAAATATATTAAAAAATAATAATTAGGAGACAGACGTGTAGAGGTGGAGACGGTCTGTCACTTCAAAACTAAAATTAATAAAATCATACTTGCATTAAACTAGGTCCCAAGAAAGATTAAATGAATTAAAAATTTTATGCATTGAAAATAAGATGTTGAAAAAACTTAGTTTTGAAGACTTTATTGATGATTTTTTGCTTCTCAAAATACTAGAAGATTTGAATTTATTTAAGAATTATTTAATACTTATTTTTTTTCGTGTATGTTAGTAGGTGTTGCAAACATACAAGAAAAAATAAGCATTATTTTTGTATAATTTTTTTAATTTTATTATTTTTAAATTCTTATTTTTGTATTTTTATAAAGGCCATTTTTTTTTTCTCTTTGCCATGGGTCCTCAAAAGTTCAGGACCAGCCCTGTATATGTCAGTTCATAAGGTAACTAGACGTAATGTGTAACTAGCTCACGACTATTCAACAATAGCTAGAAATCGAACTCAAACCTACTCTTGACTGATTAGTACAATTTTGATTTTAAAAAAACTAAAAGTAAAGATGTATTAAGATGATATGCATTAAAAAGCACCCCTAGTACATTGATCGATGCATTAATCGCACAACTTTAGTGTCTTCCCCCGCTCCCCACCCCCAACCTTTTTTTTTCCTTTGGCATGCATGGGAATTGAAGCATTTTCAAAATGAAATTGTAGTAGCCAAACTTCAGTAGATAGAAATTATGAATATAAGTTGATGCCATCAACAAATGGAGGAATGTTCGTCACTTACCTTTGGTCTAGAAAAGGAAAAAACTAGTGACAAATCAATAGTGTGCTAACTAATGAACAATCTTTAAACAAAGGATAAAACTACAGCAAATAAAAATTTCCCAATAAACCTCTTTGAAGAAAGATCTCCTCAAATCGGCCATTTTTTGAAGCAATGGATTGTTTGCCATCCTCGCAAACTATCTTAAATCTAGAAATAAACTATAATGAGAGTTAAGATTGAGTATCATATGGACCGAGCTTAGGCTATATATACCAAGTGAAAGTACAGAGCAATAAATACCTGTAAAAGAGGTGAATTTCAACAACTACGTGCATGTAAAAGAGGTGAATTTCAACAACTACGTGCATGTATAATCATGCATATATATTGTAGTAAGATGTGAGCTATGATATATCCGGTGAAAAAAGTGGATTTTTGCACAATGTGCGTGTATAATCATGTGTATTGCATTAAGATGTGAGTCAATATAGATGTTTCTCATGTTACTTGTTCTAAATAGTGGCTAACACGTTTAAATCCCCCAAAATAAGGTGATAATTCTCGTGTTATTGTTAAATCGCGTGAAAAAGATGGAGTCATCGTTTGACCAACTACGTGAAAGGAGAGGTCGGAGTTTAACAATTGTAATATGAACATTTTCTTATGGAAGCAGTGAACCGCACCATTTTAGTATTGATGCACTTAATTTCTAAATCTTCTTCTAGATTTCTCGAATCTATAATCTTCTTCGCTGATTCGACATAAATGACTGATTTTTAAAAAGTTAGCTATGCAGAGTTTAACCAACCTGATATTTGTAGAAAAATCTACTAAAGATCATAATATTGAATGATCGTAATATTAACAACACACTTTTTCCAATGGCCCATTTGATTTCTAAACTATGCCATTTGTTTTCATTTTCCTCTTTACATATAGCTTCGCGTCAGAAAATAAAAATAGACAAAAATTTAGACAAGACTGTCTTATGGTAAGACGATCTAATTAAGTGTTAATGTAGTGAATTGGTTAAAGTGACTCCGTTTTACGATAATACGGTCTCAAAGTTTACTCAATGAAAAATAACCGCTGTACGTTTGTACGTGAATATAATTCTAGATGAACGCAAAGATCACCAATATAACCTCAATTTTTGATTCATCTTGCATCCCCGATTGTATCTAGTAGTCTACGTACTCCGCCTTAAAATAAGTTTTTATTTTTGTTCATCATGATGGAGGAGTACGTTTTTTTATTCTCTCTCATTCCAAAATTATATAGTCCAGTTTGATAAATGAATTTTTTTAATGTGATACTTTTGCTTCTATATATTTCACTTAATTTGTATTAACATAACAACTTATTTTGTATGATACATATTAGAAATATCATGTTCTAAAACAAATAAAAAATAACGTAAATTCATAAGTTAAAATTTAGAAATAAAACTATCTTTTTTGAATAAAAACTATTAAAGAGACAATTTCTTTTGGGACGGGGCGAGTATGTTGCAGAATAAATGAAGCAGCTAACATATTCTTGAAACCATATGCTGTAACATATGTTGCATCCTGAGATGAAAGCATTTTTGTTTTTTTTGGTGTTATTGTATCACATTAAAAAAAATTAGATACGAACCTTAGAGCTCACACTTTGTGAAGTCCTATCTCTGCCACTGAGCCACCCCTTAAGGACCGGGATGAAGCAAATATATGATTTTTCAGAATGGAGGTAATACATTTTTTATAGGGTTAATGACACTATAAGTCTCTCGACTATGACCGATTTTACCAGTAGTCCCTTAATAATTTTTTTTCAAATTTTAGTCCCTTAATTATAAAAATTAGATACGGTTGGTCCTTTTGTTGGATGCCGTTAGTATTTTTCCGTTAAGTCCGTCCTGTGCCCATCACGTGCCTTTGGTTGAGGGTATTTATGAAATTTCACATGCAAAGATATTTTCTAATACTTAAAACAACATATTATTGTCTTTCTCTCTCCTCCCTCGATCTTTATCCCCTACCTACCATTGTTACTGACCTCCCCCCACCCCATATCTTTTCAACCCAATCATCATCGCCGGAAACAATTGGATACTACCACTAAAACTATCAATCCAAGAAAACCACAACACTATGATTTACTCAAACTCATAGCTGGCAAACAAGTTCAAAAACAAGCCAGCCATAAACTGATAAATAAATTTCTAGCAGAGTTGAACCTAACCTAAACGATCTACTCTAAAATTCGACTCTAGCTCAAAAAATTCTTAAATTAAGATCAGCTCAGCTCGATTGCCATATTTATCAGTGCCTCAATCCCAAATTGTGGGGAAAGAAAGCAGCAAGTCCCATTTTATGGGGACTCGATTGTTTCAATTTCTCATTCCCTTGAAAATTGACTCTCCTCCTACACAAACTAACCCCAAAATCTTAACCAGAAACAACAATATTAGTCGTTGCTGCTGTACCGAGAGCTCCGGTGGCTCTGAAGGTGGCTCCCGCTGGTACCACCAGAATCTAGACAAAACCTTCCGCAACGAACGTTTCAATTTCAATCCAGAAGATGAGTTTTTCGCCGAAGATGACAGAGCTTTCAGTTTCAAAAATGCCACGAAGAATACTAATAATAGGAGGAATTGGTGGTCCGGTAACACTTTTACCGCCGTCTTCGCTTGAAAGGGTTCACGGGTGACTCGTACGGGTGGTGTACTGAGCGAGAGCTCGATGGGGCCTTGGCTGTGGGCTCGACCTGATGACAGGTGAGCGGTGGCGTTGATTCAGATCTGGAAATGGGTTTCGGGGTGAGCAGTGGCGTTGATGTTGTGCGTTGTTGCTGCTGTTACTGTCTGTGGATGTGTGTGTGTGTGGTGTGTCTTTGGATATGTGTATGTGTGTGTCTGTGTGAGAGAGAGAGATAGAGATAATATGTGTGTGGGTGTGTGTGGTGTCTTTAGATGTGTGTGTGTGTCTGAGAGAGAGAGAAAGAGAGTGTGTGTGGGGGGGGTGAGTATGTGTCTTTGGATGTGTGTGTGTGTGTCGTGAGAGAGAAAGATAGAGAGAGAGTGTGTGTGTGGGTGTGTTTGTAATTTTTTTTTATTATTTAACTATTTATTATGAATTTCCCATAATAACCATTAAAAATGGCAAGTGCAACGCACATGGGTCACTTAACGGAATTTTACTAACGGCATCTAACAAAAGGACTAGCCGCGTGACTTTTTGGTACTCAAGGGACTGAAGTTTGAAATTTTTTCTTAAGGGACTACTGGTGGAATCAGTCATAGTCGAGGGACTTGTAGTGTCATTAACCCTTTTTATATAATGCAGTCAACAAATCCTTCAAAACTATTTTTTTTCGTTTCAAAAAGATTTTTTGAATTTTTTTATTTGTCCCCAGAAAAATCCCATTTTGAACATTTAAGCTGCAAATTATCTATTTCTTTCAAAAAAAAAAAAAAGTTTTCATTTGAAGAACATAATATTTGTTTAACATGTCATACAAAAAAGATCTCTAACTCTAGTACAATTTAAAAGAAAATATAGATGAGTTGAAGTATGATATTAAAAAAGTTTGACTTTTCAAACTAAACTTTTGTGACAAAGGAAGTATATGCTATTAATATCTATAATTTATCAACATATAATTTTTGGTTTTAAAAATAGTTTATATTTATCTAGCTATCTGTTGGTAATGGGTTGATTATATTTTTATGGTTTGGCATACGTTATGATTTTGCAGATTGAGTGAAAATTTAGGAGAAAAGTTTGAAATAGAGTGTAAATAATCACGACACAATTTTCCAATGGCCCAATTAATGTTTAGTTGTTTTATTGTTAATACTATTTAATATAAACTCTTTTCATAGCATTAATGTCATGTATAAAATAGAAAATAACTAGAGTTGTTCATGAAGGAAATTAACATGTTTCGTTTGGCAATTAGGTGAAACTCGATCTTAAGTACATGAAACACTCAAGTTGTAGCACAAACAAAAGGAAAGAGTTTCCAATTTATTTTCTTATGCAACAGGAAAGCACACGATCAACGGACACACAACACAAAAACTCTAAACTTATTATTTTAGCCGCCACAATTGGGAAAAGATTTATTTTGCTTGATCTTATGACGAACGAGCTAGCAATCAATGATCCTTGATCGATATCTACTAGTTGTTGAGATTAGTCGCTGTCATTGTCACACTCATAGTGCTCCATTATCTCTTCAGGCCGTGTTTGTTTTCTGATCTGTAAAACATCAAGCAAGAACTTGGTCAATTATTTGCCTCTGAGAGAGAGATCAAGAGAGAGATCAAGAGAGAGAGACGTTTAGGTACTCGGTGAGCTTTCTTTGAAGAGATCCTTCCATTTCCTTAAGCCGCTGAAACGCTATCCTACAGCTACTCATTTTCATACATGATACAATATTTTTGATTAGATCTTTCTATCCATATTGTAATATTTTGATTCATCCTTGAATTGTAAAACCACTATTTCGATTTCATAATGAATTAGTGATGAATAAACTTACATTAGGAGATTGCCTCTTTTCATGCATTCTTGCATTTGAGTTATCGCTGCAGTCACTTTTGGAGCTCCGACACTACATGTAAATGATTATTGTAAAACAAATCTCGATTCGCATATAAATGTGCATTTTCTTGAAAGAAGAATAAGAAAACAAAAATACAAAATACAATGAAATATGGTTTAGGTCTATGCTAGCTGAAACTATTCATATTTCACCATGTTACCTTAGGCTGCATTCTTTGTATTGGTGAAGTGTTCTATCAATCACCGAGAAATCAGTGTTTTCTTTCCTTCTGCATTGTATATTTTCACAAAAATATTACTTATAATTCGCTATTAAAGAAATAGTAAAGTTAGACTTTCAAAAAGAAGTCTCAACTCGATTTTAAACTGAAGTGTCACGCATGTATTTTGTCAAACGTCACAATGTCACTTTGGCCAAAGAACATTTCGATATTATAGGCATTATGCATGTTGTTATTTGAATCCGAGCATTAATTACTAGTATAGGTATAATTGTGAAAAAAAAAAAAAAAGGTTAATGTTGAAGTGCTTACAGTTCAGCCTCCAAAATATTGATGAAGTGTAAAGCATCATGGAAGGACACCTCCACAAATTCTGCCAGAAAACTTGACTGGGTTTCATTTTCAAACTCTTCTAGATGAATGAAATGTGTGTCCAGAGTTCCTTGATAAATTAAATAAGCTCAGTCAACTTGTTTGTCTATATTATCACAAAAGAAAAATATGAATTACCACCTAAAATGAGCATGTTGTCTCATAATGGTTTTAATTAAGTTGCTAAACTCACCTATGCTAAATTGTGATTACAATATGTACTTGTAATGCTATAACATGGATAGAAAGGGTAAATATATATGTGTATATGCTTCTAAACTCGTTTAAAAGTCAACTTCTTTAAATTTCGTCAAATATCAAAAGAGGTCACGCATTTGAAGATAAAAAGTATTTCTCTTAAGTACTTTTTGCGCATGTCTAGATACCTATGATAAAATAATACTGTATTACATGTATGCAAACATAGTGATATTACCATGTCATTCCTAATTTATTATCAACCATTTAGCAATCTAGGTCTAGAAATGCAAACAAAATAATCTTGCCCCTTTACATATACATGCAATAATATATGTCAGTTAATAAGGTAACTAGACGTAATGTGTAACTAGCTTACGGCTATCCAACAATGGCTAAAGAAACGTACTCAAAGCTACTCTTGACTGAGTAATACAATTTCGTTTTTTTTAATAAAAATCAAGATGTACTAAGATGATATGCATTAAAAAGCACCCCTAGTGTACATTGATCGATTCATTAATCGTACAACTTTAGTGTTCCCCTCCCCCTGTCAACCTTTCGTCTCTTACCTTTGGCCTAGAAAAGGAAAAAACTAGTGACAAATCAATAGTGTGCTAACTAATGAACAATCTTTAAACAAAGGATAAAACTACAGCAAATAAAAATTCCCCAACAGACCTCGTTGAAGTAAGATCTCCTCAAATCGGCTATTTTCTGAAGCAATGGATTGTTCGCCGCCATCCTCGTAAACTATCTTAAATCTAGAAATAAACTATAATGAGTGTTAAGATTGAGTATCGTATGGGACCGAGCTTAGGCTATATATACTAACAGAAAGTACGTACAGAGATTGTGTCGGCAATAAATGCCCGTAAAAGAAGTGAATTTCAACAACTACTTGCATGTATAACCATGTATATATTGTAGTAAGATGTGAGCTATGATATATCTTGTGAAAAAAGTGGTTTTCCGCACAATTTGCGGGTATAATCATGTGTATTGCATTAATATGTGAGCCAGTATAGATGTTTCTCGTGTTACTGGTATACTAAGATGTGAGCTAGTATAGATGTTTCTCGTGTTACTCTAAACGTGACTAACACGATTAAATCCTCCGAAGAAGGTGATATTTCTCGTGTTCTTGTTAAATCGCGTGAAAAGATGAAGTCCTCGTATCACCAACAATGTGCAAGGAGAGGTTGGAGTCTTACAATTGTAATATGAACATTTTCTTATGGAAGTAGTGAACCACACCACTTTAGTATTGATGGACTTAATTTCTAAATCTTCTTCTAGATTTCTCAAATTTATAATCTTCTTCATGGATTCAACATAAATGGCCAAGATTTAAAAAGTTAGCAATGCAAAGTTTAACTATGAAATTTGTAGAAAAATCTACTAATGATCATAATAAATGATCACAATATTAATATAACAAACTTTTTCCAATGGCCCATTTGATTTCTAAACTAAGCCATTTCTTTTTCATTTACAACTCTACATATAGCTTCACGTCATATGTTGCGGTCCGAGAGGAAGCAACTTACTAGCAGGCTAATATTTGTTTTTAATTTTTATATGTTTTTTTTTTTTCAAAATGGAAGTAATACATTTTTTATATGATGCAACCCAAGATGAAGCAGTCAACAAATCCTTCAAAACTAATTTTTTTTTGTTTCAAAAAGATTTTTCTTAAGAAAAATCCCATTTTGAACGTCTAAGCTACAAATTACAGTATCTATTTTTTTTTTAAATGTTTTCATTGGAAGAACATAATATTTATTTAACATGGCATACAAAAAAGATCTCTAACTCTAGTACAATTTAAAGAAAATTTTGATGACTTAAAGTATGAGACTCTCGTTCTTAAATTATCATCCCGTTTGACTTTTTTTGTCAAATAAGAAAATTTTCAAATACAAATTCAATGTATATATATTTTTCATTTTTTCTAAAATCTTAAAATATGTAATTCATAGTACTTTTAAAATACTACGAATTATGTGTTTTATAATTTTAAAAAGATAAAATAACATGCGTTAAATTTGTATTTAAAAAACATCATGTTTGACCCAAAAAAGTCAAATAAGACAATAATTTAAGAACGGAGAGAGTATTAAAAAGTTTGACTTTTCAAATTAGAGCCCGTTTGGTGTAGCGTTTTGAAAACGCATTGTTTTGAAAACGTAGATTATTTAAAACGCAGCTTTTTTCTTTATAAATGCGTTTGAGATATTATGTCAAAACGCAGCTTTTTATTCTCTACTGTATTTTGAAAAAAAGCTAAAAATTCCAGCGTTTTAAAATCCAAGCAATGGTACCAGCGTTTTAAAATCTTTCTAAAGCAATGGTAGCGGCCCACAATTGTTCCTTGTTTCGGTCATCTAGAGACTAGAATCAACCCAACCAAACTCATCCACCCTCTCAAAGATAACTCCTCTGAGCTGATTCCCTTGTTTGGTGTCCTCGAAACCGAGAAAGTTGCTAAAATTTGTCCTCATCACACTTGCAAGAGTTTCAGTTCATCAAGTAGAAAGCTGCATTTGGAAAAGCCTTTGGAGAATTTTTGGTGACTTTTTTTATTTGATTGAACTCAAATCAGACCTGCTATAATTAGAACAAGTTTTCTTGCAAAGAATTGATTGAGGGGTGATTAAATCCAATGTCAGAGTTGATTCAATTATGTCATATTTATGGTTTCAATATCATTGGTTAGGGACAGGGTTTGTTTTATTTTGATTAGAGAAGACGAAAATGAAGACATGTGTAAAATTGATATTTTACGTTAATTTAATGGCTGAACTAATGTCCGTCCAAAAAATTGGCTCGCTTGCAAAATAACTGAAGAACAATGACCCAAACAATATTTTTTATTATGCCAAAATGTTGTTTGGTGACTACGTCAGATCCACGTATGCAATCAGTCTTCGGTCAGAATGTTCCGGCTCTTAAAAGGCTTCGATTAACGGGACTTGGTTGTCACTTACGAGCTGTACCTCCAACTGCTCTTGACAAGAAAATCACCTTTAGGGGTGTCGGAGATTTTCCCGACTGAAATCCTCAGGTGTAAGAGTCAGTATTCGGAATAAATGCTAAGTGGGTAGTTGGTCTCAACTGACCTTTATTAATCACAAGCTGGTTATGTCTGGAAGGTGGGAGAATAAATCTGGTTTTAAGACTCTCGTGTATGTTTTTGAGGATAAATGTCACTTAGACATAAAATGAAGGTGATACATTGCTATTTATAGCTGAAGATGAAGTGTGAAAGAAGGTATATTCTGCCATCTGTTGCTTTAGAAAGAGATTGCTCATCAATGAGCCCACACCTTCTATCAGTCTATTTGAGAAAGAGTAGAAGCTTCCTTTGATGAGTGAGAAGTCCTCTTTTAAGGTGGCCGTGATTTCTACAGTGAAGAATATCTATGTCCAATAGGAATGTCTTGCTTCCTTCGGTCCTTATGTTGGCATTTAAGGCGACATTTAATGATGATGTTGACGGCTGTCGAGGATGACATGCCCGCCAGCGAGGTGAATCCCAACCCAGACGAGGATAATGGTGACCCAGATCGAACACCGATTATTATGCTCAGCAGGGCCGGTTCTGAGCATGATCCAGTGGATCGACCGCACAGGGCCCAAAAATTTTAGGGGCCCAATTTTTAAGTCCATGTAATAATATATATATATATATATAATTTAATCTTTATTGCTTCATTAACTAGTAAATTTGAACAATATAAAGAATATGAAAATATTTTTGGTTTCTTATTTACTTCTGACAAGTTGGATTCATTGGATGATATGAGTTTAAAGTCTTGTTGTAGTCGTTTTGAAGCTGCACTTAAAAAAGGTGAACAATCTAACATTGATGGAAATGAATTATTCCGTGGAATTAAAGTTACTCCAAGAATTCTTGCCTAAGGAAAAGATAGACCTGTTGATATTTTAAAATTTTTGAAACATGTAGATTGTTTTCCTAATACAATTATTGCATATAGAATTTTGTTGACTCTTCCTATGACAGTTGCATCTGCAAAGAGAAGTTTTTTAAATTGAAGTTATTAAAGTTCTACTTGCGTTCTATAATGACATAAAAAAGACTTAATGGATTAGCTTTCATAGCGATTGAGAATGATTATTTAGATAAAATTGATTATGAAGACTTAATTGAAGATTTTGCTTCAAGGAATGTCAGAAGGATGATACTTTTCAAATAAAAAGTTTGATAGTAGTTTGGAGATTTAGTTATATTGGTACTTCATTTGTAAGAAAATAATTTTAAAATTATAATGTTATAAACTATGTAATTTAGTTTCATCTTTTGTTAAATATATTTTATCAATTTTGATGCCGAATTTTAAATTTTAGACAGGGCCTTCAAAATATCAGAACCGGCCCTGATGCTCAGGCCTTGGATGGAGACCGGGGGAGGGACTTGCCCTCGTTATTTTGTCTATTACCCTCGTATGGGAACCTTGGTGGTTCCGAGGTCCAAGAATGTAAAGCCAACGTGGACCATTGGCCCCACCTTGGGACGATGTGGAGGAAACGTAGGATGGCTTTTGAGGAGAATTTCATCAATTTTTAAACAATCGATGGTCGAATTACGACCTTTTTTAAAGTAGAGTGGCAGATTGTTTGTTTTGCTAACTTTTTGTCTCAAAGCAAGTGGTGAAGTTGTTGAGTGAATAGAGCACGAAGTAGTTATGATGATGATCATCAGGTTGACATCAGTTTGAGATCAGCTTCCAACATATGAGATGAGAATTGAGATTACTCCACCCCAAACTCGTCTTTTCTCGACAACACTTCGGCATAAAGGGTTTTTGGCTCGCCAAGCCCAAATCCCACACATCAAAAAGGGTATTAATTAACGATATGAGTTTGTCCCCTTTTCCCTTTATTCAAGTGAGTTCTTCATCCCCACACCTAGTTAGCTCAGTTTCCCATGTAGATGTATTATTCTTTCTTGGTTTTTAAATAATTGTTCTGTTTAATTAAAAAAAGGTTTAAATACCAACTTTGTCACTTAAATTTTCTTAAAAATTCAATAAGCTCACTTATTTTTTTTTTAACTTTAATCACTCTACTTAAACTTTTTCAACCTATAAGCTCATTAATTTAGTGAGCTTATTGATTCTACTAACCAAGTAGAGTGATCAAAGTGTGAAAAAAAGAAGTACAGTGAGCATAATGAATTTTTGGTAAAAATAGAATGACCAAATTAGTATTTAAGCCTTAAAAAAATAACTAATTTTATTATAAATATTGATATAATATATAAATGTTTTAAAGCATATGTGTATGTGAGATCATTATTAAAGTAGAAGAAAAAAGTAAGAATAAAATGATTAAAATGTATTTTCTTAAAAAGAAAAGTTAAAAAATAAGACAAAAAATTTAAACAACGGACAATATATATATATATATATATATATATATATGGGGAGTATTCAATGGTTACTCCCTTTGTAACCATTGATGGCTACCTTTGTATCAACCATTGGATCAATTTTAAATGGCCTGGATTTAATGATTAGTTGACAAGCAATTAATGATTAGTTGGCAAGCAATTAATGATGTGTCACTTATAAGAAAATAGTTGTTAACAGAAAAACTAAAATATTATTGATCAATGCATCCCACGAGAAAAAAAGAAAAAAAAACATTCCTCCAGGCTCCAATGCATCATATAGTAATCGCTTATAGGTTTTTAATTACAATGTTAAGAGTTCCAAGGCCTTCTTTTATTCCAAGACATTGTGTAATAAATTATAGGCTTATTTATTACAATATTAATTAGAGCTCCAAGGCATTCTTTATTGTTCCAATGCATTCTTACCTATTCCAAGGTATCATATATATACAAGAATATTAGAGTTCTAAAGAACCCTTTAAATCCCAAGGCATCCCTTCTTACTATAAAAATTATGGAATATCAATTATTGCAATATAATTTATATTGGCAAATTCTTTTTATAACAAGCGTCTTTTTATAACAACCAATCAAAATGTTTTTTTTTCCTTCTTAAGCAAAATCCATTTCGATTAATTGCAATCAAACTAACAACCCAACAATGGTAACAAAATATTTTTGTTTTAGTTCCCAAAACCGAAAATATGTTGCTCGGTTTCCTTCTTACTATAAAAATTAGAAAAATAAAATTACGGAGTATCAATTATTTCAATATAATTTATTTTGGCAAATTCTTTTATAACAAGCGTCTTAATTTTTTATAACAACCGGTCAACCGGTTTTTTTCCCTTCTTAAGCATAATCCATTTCTATTAATTGCAATCAAACTAACAACCCAACAATGATAACAAAATATTTTTGTTTTAGTTCCCAAAACCGAAAATATGTTGCTCGGTTTAATTTTCTCTCCTAAAATAAAAAGCTAACAACCCAAAATCGATTAATTTTCTCTTTTTATAACGTGTCTATTTTTAGCTAGCATGTGGATACTTGAAAAATAAAAATGTTTAGTGAAGAAATGATTAACTATTGAGACTTGAGAGAAGAGAAAGTAAATTAGAAAAACAATTCATTGAAAATCTAAAATAACACTTATTTTGGATCAATTATTTTTATTAAAATGATACTTATTTCAGGATCATTAAATGAAAACTAATAACCCTTGAAAGAAAATTACTTAATCAAATATTTTCTTGAAATCCGTATAAATTAATAAAAAACACTTATTTTATGGTTTACTTTCAATACTATACGTTTTCTTTATTTATTTTATTGATAAGTGCTCAAATGATTAACTAAACCATTTCTGGCTCTATGAAGCTTGCTGTATGGACTCTTTGGGAAATGAATCTTAATATGTAAAATGACAAGTATGAAGTAGGCCCTTTGAATCTCTATTTAAACTTAAATTTAAAAATTAAAATATTGATTACATTAGATAATGGCAAGTGACACATCATTAAGTGAGTCACCAAGTTCATTAATTGCTTGCCAACTAATCATTAAATTCAGACCATTTAAAATTGATCCAATGATTGGTACAAAGGTAGCCATCAATGGTTACAAAGGGAGTAACCATTGAATACTCCCCATATATATATATATATATATATATATATATATATAGGATTGGAGGGAGTATTTCATTTTCTAATTCTAATATCCATAAATGAAAAAAACACGAGAACTTAGATAATGTAAATGATCTTGAATTGAAATCTGTGTTGCCCGCTCATAGAATTCATTTATAGGTCTTATTAACTTGTGCTTTAAGGTCATATGTTAATTGACATTAATTAAAGCGGTTAGTATTAGAATTTTGTAAAATGTGCATAGTAACTCACAATTTACATTATTTTTTGTCATTTTCACAAAATTTCAACACTAACCACCCTAATTAATACTTGTTAACATACTACTACCTTCGCCCCAAATTAAGGAACTTACATAAAGACTGATCTTAAGTTTATTTATTGTAGATAAGTTATATAAATATTTTTTTTCTTTCCTCTTAACAACTCTATTTAATGAGGGTATTAAATAAGGGTAGTTTTAATAAAATATGGTCAAACGTTTCTTGAAATCTTATAATAGGATAAAAATATTTTGTTAAAATGACAATTATTTTAAAACAGATGTAATACATCTTTAGAACACAAGTTAACAAAATTCTCTGAGGATAAACAAAGCTACTAGCAACTTGTATTCTAATCGCACACGATAAACACTTTTGATTAAACCTTTTCATTTATTTCATAACTTTTACAATTTTGGAAGTTGGTAATAGAAATATAGATTAATATTTAATTTGGTTCCTGAATTTGCCAACATTTCTTACCTAGGTTACTGAATGTTGCGCACAGCGGAAGACTAGCAAACAAATTAATAGAGTATAATAGGATCAATCACAAAGAAGAGAGAGAGATTGGGGTCAACGGACTGACGAAATTTTATTAGAGGCTCACTCCTTGAAACGTTCTAGGTATACAACTATTTATATATGGATACAATAGAAAACCCTAAAACCCTTTAAAAGATAAAAACCGTCGCTATGCGGTCGCACTATGCGGCCGCATACGATATACAAAGTTTCCATGCGGACGCCCTATGCGGCCGCATGGTTTCCAGAAACTCTATGCGCACGCCTTACGCGGCCGCATAGATTCCAGTATACCATGCGGACGCCCTATGCGGCCGCATGCCTTCCAAAAATCCGAATAGTCCATACCTCTTGCCAGGGCATCGAGCCATCACATCCAACACTGAACTTGAATATTTCTTAATTTGATACTTAAACTGAGGTTTTTGGTGATCAAATTTATTTATTGTAGACTGATCTTAAGTTTATTTAAAGACTGATCTTAAGTTTATTTATTGTAGATAAGTTATATAAATATATTTTTTTCTTTCCTCTTAACAACTCTATTTAATGAGGGTAGTAAATAAGGGTAGTTTTAATAAAATATGGTCAAACGTTTCTTGAAATCCTATAATAGGATAAAAATATTTTATTAAAATGACAATTATTTTGAAACAGATGTAATACGTCTTTAGGACATAAGTTAACAAAATTCTCTAAAGATAAACAAAGCTACTAGTAACTTGTATTATAATCGCACACGATAAACACTTTTGATTAAACATTTTTATTTATTTCATAACTTTTACAATTTTGGAAGTTGGTAATAGAAATATAGATTAATATATAATTTGGTTTCTGAACTTGCCAACATTTCTTACCTAGGTTACTGAACTTGAATATTTCTTAATTTAGTACTTAAACTGAGGTTTTTGGTGATCAATTAGTCCCGACATCAGATGTTAGTTTCTTATGTTGTAGATAAAAAAAAAATTTGGTGCCTAAGTTTGGGATCTCACATAGACAACATTAGCTAAGATGGATTAATTTGGGACCACATGTCAAGAAATACACAAATAATATAATAAAGAAATATACACGCGTACTCTCTCTCTCCCTTCCCTTCCCCTAACTCTGTTCTACCACTCCGCCCCGTTCCGACCACTCGTTCAGACGTCTAAGTTAGCCAATAAAAGCCGAGCACACACACTCTAAAACACACACAAACTTTCTCTATCTAACAGCTAATCCCTTAAAAAAGGATAGGGGTTTCACTGTTAACATGTGAAGCACTAGCTTCGGTTAGGGTTAGCGTTGTTGTTAAAGCTCGATTCGGTTTGAATTACATCTCGGCGGCTGTGGCCAGAGAGGACGTGAAGTCGTCTAACTACTCCGGCAACGATCATAACCGGAAGGATAAGTCCGGTGGCAGCGGAACCGGCGGTAAAAAGGCGATCACTGTGCTAGCCGACGTGTCGAAGGATTGAGGACAAGTATATGGTGGATAGAGAGCTCGGTCGTGGAGAATTTAGAGTAACGTACTTGTGTATAGATCGGAGTTCAAGGGAATTGTTGGCTTGCAAGTCGGTTTCGAAGAGGAAGCTTCGGACGTCTGTGGATGTGGAGGATGTGAGGAGAGAGGTTGCAATTATGAAACATTTGTCAGTCAATTCGAGTATTGTGAGCTTGAGGGAGGCGTGTGAGGATGATAATGCTGTGCATACGGCGATGGAGTTGTGTGAGGGAGGTGACTATTTGTGATTTGGTAATAGCAAATTAATCCTTCTTTTAATTTTTTTTTTCCAATTTATATTTTTTATTTTCGCCTAAATAATCCGTCCCACTTATTGACCAAGGATATTTTTATATTAAACATAAGAAACTAACGCTTTAACTGATTGTCGTCAGTTGAGGGACTAACTCATTATTAAATATTTTAGTTTAAGTATTAAATTAAGAAATGTTCAAGTTCAGTACTCTAGTAGAAAATATTGGCAAGTTTTAGGACCAAATTATATATTAATCTTACAAATATCAATGCAAAAATTATTGACAAGTTGATATATACTTCATCCGTTCGAGTAAAGACTTCACGTTTGGAAGTTGAACTTTATAAGAATAATTTGATATCCCAAATATACCCTCTTTGAGACTTTAAATTTACAAACGGACAACATAAATTAGAGAAACAATCGCGCGAACTGGAGCTGCAGCGGGGATGGAGATACACAGAAGAACACCGACTTTGTAGAATTCTTCTTCCGTCATCCATAAATCGATGGTAAACTTTGTTCAATTTTGGAGGTTTTCATTGAATCCTTTTCAATTTTCAGTTGTTCAACTGTGCAAAGACAAGGGTCGAACCACAGAGACTCGATTTTTTGATTTAGTAAAAAATTAACTATTAACTAAACAAGAAATAAAAATAGGGATTTTGAATTTACTAAACTAACTTAACTAAAGAGCAAATAAATAAACTAATTAACAAAAACAGTAAATCGAGATAGATCAAGGTTTGGAAAAGCCTAGGAATTGGGATTTACTTGTATCACCTTCTTATGCTCATATAAATAAAGTATCAAACAACATCAAGGGCAATCACATAAATAAAGATTGGGACGCTTGGGTCACGGTTTGCAATCTTAGTACCCTCAATTGTTATACTTTCTTGCTCCGTCCATATAACAATTTGAGAATCCTTTAAGCACACAAAGATTATGACACCTAAATCCTATCTTAGCATGGTCATGAATCAATAGAATTCAAGTAACAATGGAGACGGCATACATATAGCTTATGTATTCTAGTCGTACAATTCACTATATCCAAATAATCAAAACGATAGAATATACGGCCTCGCATAAACACCAAAAGAGATTCTATTTTAATACTCTATTGAAACACAAGATGTTGAATGGATAATAAATAAATTAGAGCATAAGAATTTGATACAATTTACCTCCAATCCCTAGAAAGATGAATTTAGCTCATCATAATTGATAGTACAAAACCTTAAATCGTTCTTGAATTAACTTCCTTCAGAGACAAAGAAAAATTATACAAGACATCTCTCCCCTAATTCTAACCTAAAGGCGATATATTTATAACCTAATAATGTACAACAACCAAGAAAAAAAAGGGTACAATACATTAAAGCTACAAAAAGAGCTCAAGGCTGCCGCACGCCAACCAAGGGAACACATGCGCGAGCCCTAAGTTGAAAAGAAGCAGAATTTTAGATTTCTGCCTTAAGCTTTCTGTAATTTTTACTTTACACCCCACAATTGGCATTTTTTGCTTTTTCTTTACTTTCTTCAACATGAGTTGACTTGAATTAACTTCATTGGACTTGGGATATCTTGAGTTGACTTTCATCCTCATTAATTTTTCTAGAAACTTGAGCCATCCATCAAAAGTACACATTACGTTAACTTTTCTTTTGTAAAACAGTCCTCTATTATGGTTCCTAACGGAGTGTAACGAAATCTTCTGAAATTACTTCAAAAGTTATCCAACTTTGCAAGTTTAATCCCTTAAACCCCTGAAACTATAAAATAACACTAAAACACAATATTAGATAATAAAAACCTCGAGAATTAGCTAAATCTAAGCCGAATAAATACCCAATAAATGAGTAAAATACTCATTCATCATATATTGACTGAAAATGAATGGTTCTTGATTTTTAAGCAGTGAGACAAATTGATGGTATTTTTGCAGAAGATTTATCAAAGATAAATGTTGGGTAATATTTTGTTGCTTAATATCTTTTGATGTATTTTTGGCTCATCCTTGACTTTGTGAAGCAATCAACAGGTAGAAAATTTCTTATTACCATAATTCAAAATTGGGTCTCCCAGTATCTTTGGTAAGTTGAAGGTTCCATTCTCACGAAAGACCCTTTTTCTTCTTCTTCCTGCAAAAATATCCTCCATTTCTGGCCAAAAAGGGAGAGAGAGTTCTAAGGTAGGGGGACAATTTGAATTTTGGTTATCATCAAATTCAGGTAGAGATTTTGATTTTGATCTTTGAACATTATTTTGCTCTAAAGTGTATTTTGACCAGAAATGCAAAAAGGGGGAGATTGTTGGATTTTAGAATCCTCTCAATCAATTCTTAATTTTGGTCAATTTGGTAAATTGGTAATTGACTAATCAGTTTTTGCCTTTCTTGGTAAATTTGAGATCAATCAATCAAGATTGTGATTGATGATATTTTTTGTATATCTTGATTGATTAGTCAATTAGAGGATAATTGATATTAAATTAGGTAAATAATAGTTGACTTTGGATTAGTTAAATATGATATATATTTATACTAACTTTAACATTCTTTGTTTAGTTCTTTTTCCTTGTTTCTTTTCTTTATTTTCAAGGTATTCTCGTGAAGTATATAAAGGCAGCAAGGGTTGCAGTTCAGGGATGTTTTTTGGATAGAGTTTTTGCAGAGAATTTAGAGAGAAAAACTGATGTGCTGTACCAAGGTAGATGTGATAAAGGACGTTGCAACATCTTCCATCACATTCTGTTCAAAGTATTTTGGAATTTAAAGATTAAGTTACTGACTACGGTTGTTGTCTTTAGACAACATATGATCTTTGATCTTTCAGTGGTGAACTATAATCTAAGTGATATACTTTGATTAGGAACGTTTTTTTCTTAGTTTCACTAGTTGTTTTCTTTGTAACAGGTTCTATATTTTCTAGTGAAATTTTTTTGTCATATTGACACGTCTACAAGTATTTATACTTGTAGATAAAGGTTACAACAATTTGTTATTTACTGTTTTTTTAATTTCGCTGCGACTTATACTGGAATGTTATCACATCTTTGATAACATTTACAACATTCTAGAATTCTATTTTTTAATTTACATAGCTATAAAACTCGCACTCTTGTTGAGCAAAGAAAGAAAATCATCGGAAACAAACAGACAAACAAAAAACTGCATACAAATTTGAGTGACAAATAAATCAACTGTGAACTGTGAACTGCTGTGCTGAATCATCTATTTCTTGCTTTGGAGAATGAAGCTGCTCAACCACTTCATCCTTCTCAGCGAGGGTTGCAGACAGTTATGTTTCTAGACCATTCAGTTTGGACTCGTATGTGAGAAGTTCTTGCGTAAGCTTCAAATTCGCCTTGGCTAGATCTTCGCTCTCTTTCGCATAATGACCAGACTTGCTTTGCACTTCTTTAACCAGGCTTTCCAAACTACTTAGATTTAACAGGGTCTGTCATATTTATGGTTGTCAGCAAGCATGGATGCTTCGTGTGCCTGCTCCTTCATATGCTGTTATCTGAACTTCGAGAGCAATTGAAGTTGAAGCTTTGATGCTTTAAGACCGCTACTCAGCAGATTTAAGCTTCTCCACAACCTCAGTTTCTCTTAATCCAGCAGCATTAAGATCACTTTCGATTACTAATGTTTCTGTTATTGAGTTGGTTAGCCATTTGGCTTGAGAATCAATTCCGATTTCTAATTTGGTACTCATAAATTAAATTGGTTTCTTGGATGTAGTAGGTGAGCATAACATTCTATAGTTAGTATTGTTACTCCTGAGAGTATAACTCTTGAATTAATAAGAGTTCATAAATGTACTTGAGTTTAAGCTTGTGAACTTGTTCTTTGTTACTACCAACTCCTAGGAAATGATGAGTATAAAGGGTGATTATTTAGAAACTACTGGCCAAAACCTAGATCAAAATTTGGCCGTTGAAAGCAGTTTTTTGGCAAAGTCCAGTTCCTGCAGAACTTTCTGGCAGATTTGTCTGACGCAAGTGAATTTCAGGCAAAGGGCACAATTTTCCCTCGAAATCCATCTACGAGAGAACTTTCTGACAAAATTTCCCAACTACCAAAGTCAGCCGTAGGTAATTTATTTCCGGGTAGTGTGACTACCGGAAATAATAGGCACACTTGGTTGATAGCATTGAGAGATGGTGAATATTTTGTCATTACAACCTTTTAGTTTATGAATAAAAGGGTATACTTGGAAATTCAAAAAAAAATTATTGGCTTAATTTTTAAAAATGGACTCGTTAAGTAAAATATTCCATAATAAAATAATGATTTTTTTACCTGAAACGAAGAGAGTATAATTTTTCCTTAGAGCATATGTTAGCTAAATCCTTCTTTTATATATATGGAGGTGTAAGTGTAACCCCTTGATTTGGCTCAACTGGTAAAGTTCATTGCTTTCGACCACTTATGTAATAGGTGTGAATCCCGGTGGGCTACAAGATCTCTAAGTACCACTTTAAGCCTTCATGGAGGCTGGTGGCATGCGCTGATTTTAGAATGAAACAATCTATTCTTCCTAAACTTTAATGTAACTATATACATATATATATATATATATATATATATATATATATATTAGGATGTATTTAATAGTTACTTTTTTATTTAACCATCAATGGTTACTCTCATTATCAATCATTGGATCAAAAATTAAAAGTTGAGATTTAATGCATTAAATGACTCACCTACTTGCATTAATTGTATTTTTCAACTAACCATTAAATCTCAACCTTTAATTTTTGATCATGAGAGTAACCATTGATGATTAAATAAAAAAGTAACCATTAAATACTCCCTCATATATATATATATATATATATATATATATATATATGGTGTAACACAATTAGAATAATGAGATGTATGGTCTCAAAATCTCATGTCATTAGTTAGTGTGGTGCTCCACAGTTAATAAAAAATCACAAAAATAATTATGTTGGTATCTTTTCCAGCGGTCCAAAATGAAGCTCAAAAATTGAAGAGTTCAACTTCTTAAAAGGCATCCAGATCATCAATTTTATAATCTCTTATTAGTTACGTAGCATCACATCCATCAACAATATAGTTCTTTAAAATTAAGAAGAATTCCTTTCGTTCAAGGTAAAAAGTTCAGCTTTTTATTTTTAAAAGTCAACATGTGACTAAATTAAATTAAAATTTTGCATATTTTACTTATATTTTAGGAAAAAAATTTATTAAATAAAAATTACATTAAGAATACTATGAATTACAACTTTCATATCTTTGTAAAAATAAATAAATCTATATAAATTATCGATCAAACTTTAATAAGTTGACTCAAAAAAATTAAAAATTGACTATTTTCCTGGAACTGGGGGAATAATATTTTTTTTCATGAGATACTAACTCACCTGCTACATGTCACAAAATTAAGATAAAGCTCGAGCGTGAGCTTGGAGGGTGCATATCCGGCTGCTTACAAACCATGTCAAAGCATTCCACCTAAAATTAGGTTAAATAGCCCCTCAAATTTAAAAGCTAGTATGCATATTTTAATTTCAATTGATACGAGATAACTGCTTCAACTTAAAAAATAAATAAATAAATAGATAAATATATATAATAATTATAAAAAAGAGAGGAAATTAATGGGATTGGATGGGCATGAATGAAGGGTATTTTAAATGGAACATGTGTAGGCTGCTCAACTGAGATTCTCTAAGTTTATTCCTATTGCATGTTGGCCCTATTTGATTTTGATAAAATTTGTTCGTAGTATAATAAAGTGGATTAGTATAATGGAAAAATATCACGCTCAATGTGTTGAAATCTATGGAAAGAGACATGTTGTATGTGACATTTAAAAAATAAAAATAAAATGGATATATAAAAAAGCTGAATAGAATAGGGTTTGACCTCTTATGAGGTCATACTCATTGACTTGGTAGAGAAGAGATAAAAGACAATATGGAGACAGGGATGAGAGAGCCTTTTTTATTAAATAGCAAAAGGCCTTGAAAATGATTGCAAGCCGCCCTTACAATGAACAAATACCATAATACCTTTGTGGATTTGATTTGGTTTTCAAAATTTCTTGTACCCTTGTCTCCCCCTTTACAAGTAAATCTAACAACCCACTCCACTCCACTCCACCACTAGCTCACAATTTGCCCCTCATCTAGTTATGGAATACATTTTTCATAAACAAATGTGTCTAGCATTAGTTATACAATGAAATCCAAGGTTCCTTTGTGAATTTCTATGGACAAAAAAATAAAAGGAGAGAGAGATAAAGAGAGATTGATCTTTACCTCACATAAGGTTCAAATATCCCTACAAACGAGATAGGTATCGAAAGTAGAGAAGCTACCAAGGACTTGCGGATTTCTTACTTCTCTAAGACGAAGATATAGTGTATCCCTATTTCTCATCGAGACTAAAGTCTCTTACTTTCATATGTTTCTTATCAATTTATTATTTCTGGATGCAGTGTATACAGTTCTGACTTAATAATACAAAAGAAAAAAAATACTCCCTTCATTCCAAAATATATATATATATCTTATTTGACAATTCAATTTTTTAAAAATTATAAACTTTACATGCTTGTATCTTCAAAAAATTATACCGGAAAACAAAAAAGAAGCATGGGCATTATAGGGATTTGACATGGAGGGTAAAAGATGAGCATTGTAGACACAAAAAGAAATGGAGATATGATGGGATGAGTGGGGGTGGGGAGGGGTTAGATTGTTAGGATAAAGGGTGAGAAGTGGGCACTCCACAAATATATAAGTATTTGGTTTGGTGCTGAGTGGAGTCTCCGCACGCTCACAGACACACACATATCCTATACAATACTTCATTACCACGGCCACGGCTACTACTATGTGCCCTTGGCCCACTAATCTTCTTACTCCCGGGATAAAATATTTGCGTTCGCCACGATTATTATTTGTCCATCAAAATAACGTAGTTTCTTTTCTTAGTAAATACAACTTCTTTCCGTGTACATATTCTCTCGATCTCAAAATAAGTATTATTTTAGCAATTTATATACAGATTAAAAAAGTATTATAAAAAATTATTATTATTTAAGTTTAATTATTATCGGCCTATCATAATACCCACAAAAAATCAAGGTTTCGCATTAATTACGGACCACTAAATATATACAGTATTCAGTATTTTCCACCAAGTTCAAAAACCAAAGAAGCATCTTCAAGTTCAAGACAAAACTGGAGGGTCTTAGCGGAAAACACCACCCTGCCCTCACACGGTTGTTCATCTTTTGCAGATAAACACAGCCGAATATCCTAGCATTCACAACGATCACACCGGACGGCATCACAAATAGTCCAACGATGAAGATTAGATTCGGTACCCCATTATGGAGATCTTTTTTGCATCTTCAAGATGCATTCATTTATTAAGAGAGAACAATCAAGTTAATTGTTCATACAAAACTGAAGTGCAATGATGAAATTAACAAAAAAAAGTAATTTGATCTTAATGAATAAAGTTCAAAGCACATTCATAATTTCGCTAAGTAATCTGTAAGAAGATTTCAAAAGAAGGGTGCTTAACACATGTGCCCTAAAGACACAAGCTAGCTTTTTCCTTCACTTAAACATGACGATAATCAATAACACATTAAATGAATTGAAAGAATGTAATATAGAGATGATCTCATCGTAAACTATTCACTTGAAAAAAAAATTAACTTGATTAAAAACCAATCAAACTATACATCATTTAAGATAGAAATAACTTTTGAACATTGCTATTGTCACCCCCAAACCTATAACTACACACCCCTCCTCCCTAAAATTTTCAACCTCTCAAAAAATTATGTACACACACCCCTATTTTCCTATTTTATCCATCCTTATTTTTTTCTCAAAATTAACCTAACTCTTGTAAGTACACCCCCCCAGCCTACTCACTTTGAAACACCAACCCCTTCTTCTTTCCTCTCCCTGCGTCAATTCCCCTCCAAGCGTCAACCTCCCTCCTCTCCCTCATCCATCACTTTGCAATCTTCCTTTCCCTTTTCCTTTTTCTTTTCTTTCCCTTTTCCCCTCACTGCATCATCCCTCCCTCCTTCCCTTTTGATTTTCTTTCTTCCCCTTTCCCTCCTCCATCATTGCTGCAATCTTCCTCTCCTTTTTTTTTCCTCCCTCCCTCCCTCCTGCGTCATCCTTCCCTCATTCCCTTTTGATTTTCTTTCTTCCCCTCTCCCTCCTTCGTCACTGCTGCAATCATCGACCGGAGAGAGCTTTGTCGGAGATGAAAGAGAAGGTGTTCGACACTGTGTGACCGAACACCTATAATGGTGTTCGACACCCTCTAACCAAACACCCATTATGGTGTTTGACAGCCACCACCGAACACAGCTAAAGCTGTTGGTAAGGGTGTGCCGAACAGTTCAAAAAATAATTTTAACCTAAAAAATAAAGAATGCATAAGGACATTTATGTTCAAATTTATAATGACATTTTTTGTAATATATGTCAGATGTGTACTTATAGGTTTCGGGGGTGGCAATAATAACACCCATAACCTTTTTACATAAACAAGTTTTTAGTGATACAAAAGAATTGACTACATAACAAGTCTCCGCAGTCTCATTTATTTAATACAGAACATGCTATAATAATCTTTTTTTCTAAAGTCCTATTCCAATTTATCAAATTAATTGAAACAAATTCAAAAAAATCAATTCTAACTTTTAAATATTGGATTCAAATAAGATAAGAGAGAGGAAATGATTAAAAAAAATTAAAAAGGAAAAAGAGGCTTTATTTTTCCAATATTGTCCAGAAAACAAGAACCCCTCAAAATTCTATAATTACACTTGAGCCTATTATTATTTTTTTTTTTTGAAGTTTATATTAAGAAAGATAAATCTTGCACTTTTTTAGTTCCAAAATTTGGAGATAAGAAGTTTTAACCTCCCAATATATTATCATAAGGTGGCATATCTAATTGTTTTTCCAAAGGGATGCAAATTGCATATTTTAAAAATGAGTAGAGCCAAAGTGCCATTGTTTGAAACTTCAAGGGGTACACGACACTCCCCCGCTTTAACAAAATGATAGGGGTACAACAAATTTCTATTTCTGATCACAATTTCCGTGTGAAACATGTGACTGATTAAATTATACTCCCTCTGTCCCTAAATTATTGTCTTCCTTTCTTTTTTCGTCCGTCCCTAAATAATTGTCTTGTTTGAAACTTTTCTTTTTAGAACATCACTTTTACTATTTTACCCTTACTTTTTCTTCCTACTTTAATTATGGGCCACATACACATAGGCATTAAAGGAAATAACACACTACTTCAATACTATTCCAATATTAATAATCAAGTCAATTAATTTTTCTTAATCTGTGTGCCGGGTCAACCCAGACAATAATTTAGGAACGGAGGGAGTACATTATATGCTAATTAAGTCATATAATATCTACCAAATCACATGTTTACCACATATGTTAAATAAAAAAATTAATATCCCTCTCACTACTTGTTCTCAAAACTCAAAAGAACCTTACTCACATATCTCTATATCTCCTCCAATCAAATTCTCACACAACTTCTTCTACTCATTTGATGTCATATTTTTTATTTTGTTTTCAATGATTTTAAATATATTTATTGTATTAAAATTAAAATCTCAAAATGAAGAGGCTTGGCTGCATATATTGCTCTTGAATATTCAATTATGAACTTTAAAATTGAAAATAAGAGAATAAAAAAACAAATTTTCTCAAACCATAATAAAGAAGATTATCTGGAAAAATAATAAGAGCATGCCCTTAATTTATGGACGTGGTCTATGGTTCCGCCTATACAAAGAGTGGACCCCACCAAATGTCATGCGTCCACTAAATATATTTTTCTGCCAATCTAAAATTAATTTTCCACCTCTGCATGAATGCATTTGCGCATGCTCCCTCTAATATGCTCTGCTCACACCCCTCACCCCAACCCCACCAACCCCGCCCCCTCCTCCTCTCCCACTTCTCACCCCCTTTCTTCTCGTACCAACACATGTACCCTCACTGATCAACTATGCTCCTTTATTAGAGCCAAACTGTTGTAGCGTATTTAAAACGTAAATATTTTAAAATGTAAATTTTTTTTTTGAAATATATTTGAATTATCAATTCAAAATGTAGTTTATTTTTTTATCAATGTTTTAAAATTTGTGTTTTGAGAAAAAGTTAGAAATTTTAGTGTTTTAAAACGCAGCTGTGTTTTGAAAACGTAATTTTTTTCTGACGCAACATTGAAACATATTTTTTGCAAATAAACCGTGTGATATCCCTGCTTTTTGGTCAAAATGCACGACTAAATGTCTGTTATATTAATTCCTATTAACATATGCTTTATAATCTTATTATATATATACACACATTATATAATTACTCCCTACGTTTCAGGTAAAGGATCAACTATTCTATTTTGAGATATTTCACTTCAAAAGTCTATTTTTAAAACTTATACCTACAATGTTTTATAAATCTTTCAACTTTGTTTTTATAATTATGACAAATTTCAATACTACTTATATATTCATTAATTATTAGAATTTTTAAACGTTGACTATTTGGGTAAAACGGAAAGAATATAATATACCTTTTTTAGAATTTAATGTTAACTTTTCAAAGATTTAAGAATTTTGTAAATGAAGTTAACTTTTCGCTGGTCTTCACTACAATTTTCTACTTACTTTAAAATCTATTAATACATTTTTTTAATTCTCTTAATCTTCAGAATTCAAGATAATTTCTATAATTATCTCATTTTAATGGCGAACAATTTTCAATAGTTTTTGTTGTACTTAACATTTGATTTTATGAATAAAATAATTATTTTGAGATTATTTGGGAATGAATTTTTAAAAGAGAATTTTGATAGTAATAATAATAACATTAATGATGATGATGATAAGAATATTTTTATAATAATAATATTAATAATTAATATTATTTTTATTATTCACTACAATTTTTATCATCACTACCATCAATGAAAAGAAAAATAAATTTTCATCTAAATGATAGCTCTTACTATAACGGTGTTAATAGAAACGTTAATTTTTGAATTATTTTTTATGAAAATTTTAACTTTATGTTTAGATAGAAGAATTATTAATAGAACTTTTTAGATATAAAATTTTTAAGGGACTTTTTAGTATTTTTCTCAAAAGTTAAAGTGAATTAAGATTTATGTCTTTAATTCCATTTATAGCTCCATACTACCAACCTACAAATTAGATAAGATTTACAATACTAAATTAACTCTTGATCTCCATTAATACATACTAATTTAATTCTTACGGTTTCTTTTTTCTCCAAAGCTAATTAAAATCTTACTAGTTATAGCAAGATTCTTAGTTATCTGTTTTTTTTTTTGAAATGATTCTTAGTTATCTGTTAAAAAAGATCGAGTTAACTAGTGTATTATGAATTTGAATTCTAATACTTTTGTATTGACGCATTTTCTTAAAAAAAATATCAAATAAAAAAATAATATCTTAACATGTGTCTTTCATCTATATAAGAACTCGTTAGAAACTAGACATGGTAACACAGAAAACATATAGTAATACTCTAGGGGCGTTTGGTAGTGAGGATAAATGATTGAATATGATTAATAACACTAAAGAAGGATGTTTGGCAGGTGTTTGGTAGTGATGATAAATGATTGGATATGATTAATAACACTATAGAAGGATGTTTGGTAAGCTCTTGCGTTCAAGATTATTAATCCTCACTACACAGATAAAATGCTTAATCTTCTCACTATTAATATTAGAAATAAGTGATATTATTAATATTCATATTATTAATAATCATGTTTATCTTTGTCTCGCTACCAAACGAGCCCTAAGTGATACACCCTTCATTTCACCCAAAGAATCTACGTTTAAAAAGTCTAATAATTAAGAGATATATAAGTAATAATGAAGTTAGTCATAATTACAAAAATATTTGAGCATAGTTAATGTGTTTATACTACATGTGGAGGGTAAAATTAAAAGTTTTATAAAGATTATTAATATAATTTTTTAAATAAATTATTTAAGTGAAATATTTTAAAATAATATAATAAATTCTTTGTCTGGAACGAATGGAGCACGTATTCTCATTCTTTATCCAATAAAAGCTTTTTCGTATTGGTGGGCCACCCTTTCGTTTACTTATATAAAGGAGCTCACATTTAGCTTATTTCACTTGTCTCACACCAAGCCCGTTTCTCTCTCTCTCTCTCTCTCTCTCTCTCTCTCTCTCTCTCACACAACTGGTAGTGTTCAGCCCTGGTTTTGTTAAAAGCCTCTTTAGCTTTCTGGTTTGGGATTAGGAGAATTTTTGGTCTAATTTCTTCAAATTCATTAATCATCAAACATGGGTGAAGCTGTTGAGTTCTTCCCAATATTCTCCAATGGTTTCTCTAATAAGGTTCACCCTGAATCATCCGATGATCATGTTCAAACAACATTCGTCGTAGATCATGATGATGAGACTAATTCAAGCAATAATGATTCTTGGTTTGAAGAAATCATTGATGATGATCTCAAATGGTCCTTCGCTTTAAACAGGTTTTCTCCTCGTACCCGTTTCATATGTTATATGTGTCTGCTTCTCTTCTGTCTATTAATTTGCGTTTTCGTAAGTGGATTTTTCAAGAATACTTTAGCACGACGTGCTTGTGTCTAAATGTATTTGTGTGTTTATAACTGAATTCCTTAAGAAATTTTTATCAGGATGGATATCCACATTATAATTTATTCCCGGGGTTTGTCTTTCACGGCCTAGCCTACTAATATACAAGTTCGAACTTTGCGATCGTAGCTTTCAAAATAAAAAATTTATTAGAATTTTGTCACGAATGTTCTCGTTGAATAATTCTGATACCCGTTTTGGTCATGGAGAAAGTCCCCTTACGTACCCTGGCATGCCTATTATCATTATATCTATATATATATATATATATATATATTTTTTAATTTTTTAGAATAAGAAACAAATGAGGTCCACGGCCTGCATGTAGTGAGGTATTTTAATTATTTATTTACTTTTTATATAATACTATCAAAAAACTATGTGTGTTTGTTGTTAGGAAGGTGTTATTTCTTGTCTTTCTTTCTTTTTCAATTTCTTCTTCATGCAAAGTAATGAAATCTTTGAATAATCTAAATTCATGTTTTCCTTAAACTTTCATAATATTTTAATTTTAATTTGATAAATGATTAAGCCACTATTATAGAGATTGATATATATGTATCTTTTTTCTTTTTAATAAGTCAACTTACCAAAATATCAATAAACTTACCTAACAAGTTAATTTAATTTAACCTTGGTCCACCCATATCCACACGGATTCAAATCTTCTATCTCATTTGAAGCCTATCCACACTATCTTTTTTCCTTAATGTAAAATCCACTAATACCCTATTAGGTGGAATAGATGGTTATGACTTAGTCCCCCATTGAGGTTGAAATTTACTTGATTTGTTTGAAAATCTCGCATGCTCTGTAGTTGATTGCAAAATGAAAATTTATCAAAAAAAGGTTTTGACACTATAAAAGAGTGTGTGATAAAATATGATTAAATCTCCGTAATACTAAAGTTGACATTTAATCTCGAGATGGCTCATCTTTAATGCCTTATAATAATCGTAACACCAAGTGCACGCACCAAAATCTCTGTTAGCATCTTTTAATTGATTAGACAATCTGGGGAGTCTTACTGTTAAATAATGTCCCGACTAATTAGAATATATCAACAAAGTTTTGATTAGTGTATTAATTAAAGATAAATTCAGGCAGATTACTAACATCCCTCTCTCAATATATAATGAACAGGGTGCTGCAGAAAGGGACGAGTGAGTATCAGGACATAGTTCTGTTGGACACAAAGCGCTTTGGGAAGGTTAATTATTACTCGTTTATTTTTATTTAATTTTTTATTTTCAAAAAAATTTAGAATATATATATATAGGGGAGTATTCAATGGTTACTATATCTCTCTAACCATCAATTGTTATTCTTCTATTAACCATTAGATTAAAAATCGATGGCTAAGATTAATTGTATTAAATGACTCACCTATATATATCTAAATAGTGAAGTACTAAATTAACTAGTACACATCCAACTTCATTAATTTGGCTTAATTATGAAAAATAAGTAGTGATGGAATATCAATTTCAATTGATTAAAATGCAGGCATTGGTGATAGATGGAAAGATGCAAAGCGCAGAAATGGATGAGTTCATATATCATGAATGCTTAATCCATCCCCCGCTCTTATGTCACCCTAAGTAAGTCTACTTTTAATTACCACCCTACTAGGGGATTGGATTTCTTGGAGAAAGATTATGTAATACTCCCTCCGTTTATATTATCGTCTTGTTTGACTTTTTTTAGTCAAACTGATATTTTTTTCAAATGTTAATTTGACATATAATTTTTTTAAAAAAAATTATAAAATACGTAACTCGTAGTACTTTAAATGTTCTACAAAAATCACATGCTTTATGATTTTGAAAGAAAAAAAAATACCTCAAACTTGCACTTAAAAAATATTATATTTGATAAAAAAAAATCAAATAGAACGATAATTTAAGAACGGAGGGAGGAACTGAAATTACATACTTTCAATTTCTTTATTCACAGTCATATTACACCGTCTTAGGAAATTTCTTGGAGAAAGATTATGTAACAACTGAAATTACATAAATATTTCCCCAAAAAGATCCCGTAAACATATGTTACATCAATTTCTTTATTCACGATCGTATTAATTAGTTTTAGGAAAATGTTAGAGATTATAGAAATGATATATGCCGTAAAATGCAAAAAGCTAGAGAATAAGATTTTAAAACATTAAATATATTATTTTTGATTGCAGTCCAAAGACTATGTTCATAATGGGAGGTGGGGAAGGGTCAGCGGCCAGGGAAGCACTAAAGCACAAGTCCATTGAGAAAGTGGTCATGTGTGATATTGATCAGGTAACATTTCATTGCATTGGTTATCAAGTGTATTTAATTACTAGCAATAATTTGCTCTTTTTAAAGTAAGTCCTTTTGATAATGATGATTACATATTTTGGCATTTTAAAAAATATATTCTTTTTTAACAAAATGTTCCGAGTATAATGTACAATCCCTACTCTTAACACCAAAAAGGAAAGAAAAAAAAAAAAGATTCATTACTAGGTACGGGGAAAGGTAATATGTGCAATTTTATTTTTTTCAAGGCCGGGCAGAGACATTTCCTATAACTCGATAATCTATTACTTACTCCATCTTATACATCACAATCAGATCCGAATTCATTTCGTTTTGTTTTTGCTAAACTAGTAGTTTATGCCACTATTTAATTTAATGCAGGAGGTTGTTGATTTCTGCCGTGAACATCTGACTGCAAACAAGGAGGCTTTCTCTAATAAGAAGCTTGACCTTGTGATTAGAGATGCCAAGTAAAGCTCTTAACCTCCCTTACTTACACTCTTTTATTTATCAAAGATGTTCATATAATTAATTATACACTATAGGTTTTACTTATTTCCCTTGACATGGGTCGGGCTGCTTAAGTCGCTAACCGAGTCACGATACGAGCTTCAAAAATTATTATATCGATTTTGACTGACAACTAATGTGTCAAAAATGTGATTGTTCATATCTACAATTTACTGGTACGCCCATGTTAAACTGACAACTAAAGTGTCAAAAAAAAAAAAAATTCTTTTATGAAGGCTTGAGTTAGAGGAGAGGGAAGAAAAGTTTGACATCATAGTAGGGGACTTGGCAGATCCAGTTGAAGGGGGGCCTTGCTATCAACTCTACACAAAGTCCTTTTACCAACAAATCCTCAAGCCTAAGCTCAGCGAAAATGGCATCTTTGTTACCCAGGTTTATTATTCTCTTTAACTTGCTTCCCAAAAATCAGTTTTTAATGTCTTAACCATACAAAGCCTTACAAGTCTTTGTACTCTGGCACAGGCTGGACCAGCAGGAGTGTTCACCCACAAGGAGGTCTTCTCATCTATTTACAACACAATCAAGCAAGTTTTCAAGTGTAAGTATCTAGCCCCAAAGGGTATTAGCTTATTTTAACTTAAGAATACAAAAGATGTGCCAAACAGAGCCTTAATACTCGCCAATTATATTTTGTGCAGATGTGGTCACATACACTGCTCATGTGCCATCTTTTGCTGATGAATGGGGATGGGTTATGGTTAGTGTTAGTAATTAGGAAGTTGTATTTTGATGTTAATGATTGATCAATGTCTGTGGTTGCTTACGTCTGTGTTGATTAATGCACAATAATCTAGGCATCGGACCAACCATTCTGCATTGAAGCCGAAACAATTGACAAGAAGATTGAAGAAAGAATTGACGGAGAGTTGATGTACCTCGATGGCGCCTCCCTCGTCTCCTCTACCATCTTGAATAAGACAGTTTCCTCGACGTGAGTTGACTGATGGTTTGACTTGTTACTCTACATAACCAACCTAACATGCTATTTCATCTTGATCATTGAGATAATGCATGTTTCCTTTTCTTTTTCTCCATCGTAGGCTGAAGAATGAGACTCATGTCTACACTGAGAATGATGCAAGGTTCATCCACGGCCACGGAGTTGCACTCCGTGTTTGAAGCGCTCGAGGGCATGAGAGGAATTGCTGCAGTGAAGAAAGGAAGGCAGCGAAGGGTTTTATGCATTTATTTTGAAGTGTTGTTCAAAGAAATGTACACACAGTGGCTAGAAGCATTTGGGTTTAGTGAAGTACATATTGGTTAGGCTTCTTTAATTGGTTATAGGGGCTTTAAAAACTTCATGGAATTTTTTTTTAAGTTCAATGCAGTTTTAGTTATGAATTGGGTATTTTTTTTGCGCCAGTTTGGAACAAGGGTGACATACTCATGCTTTAATACTATGTTTAGATGCTAGTGGACTTCTAGAACCCAAAACAATGGCCATTCTAAGCTTCATTGAAATGCCCAATTCTTGGCATTTTAGTTTTCTGTTTTCCAGCTAAGTAATGCCGACGACAAAATATCTGAACCTAATCTGAACTCGATTTGAACCTGCCTTACTCGTCAACTTTAAGAATTGTTTCTCAAAAATGGGTGAACCCGTTCCAAGCCGGGAATGACACCTAGCCATTTGTTCATATAACACTAGGGCTTCCATTCTTCAAATTACTAACTCAAATTTCAAAATCAACAAGTTGGGCCTCTAATCCATAAAAAAAGGGAAAGTCTTTAACCTTTAGAGCTTGTTTGAGCTTTAAGGGGCAGGAACGGATTCGAGTGATGGGGACGGATTTACGGCTTCTACCCAGGACGGACCAATTTGGGTACGAGGGGCTTCTAATAGGGACTCATTTGGGAAGGGATGAGGCCCGACCAGTTGCCCATTCCTAGTAAGGAGCATTCTTAGTTTCGAAGTAGGAAAATGAACTACCAAACTAGCTCAAAATCGAGGCAAAACCAAAGTTTATGCATGCAGCAAAAGCCAGACACAATAAAAAGTAGCCCAATATGTTCATCAAGGACAAGCTGCCCCATCGATGCAAGGTTGTGAACTTTGTTACATGCCAAATAAGTGTAATAGCATCAAAATTCAAGTGCTACTTGCCATATTGTCGCATATATACTATAGCAATCGAGTGAATAAGAAAATTCACAGAATTGTCATATGAACTTTCTCTAAGCTCGCTTGACCGGATCAAAATTTGAGACGCCAACGACAGCCCCGAAGATGACAACGAGCACAACGCCACCAGCACCGATGCTGAGCAAGAAGTTCTGGAGAGATGGGGAAACACTGGATGTGGCCGCCTCGGCCATGTCAGGAATCATCATGGAAGATGTCAATGCAGCTGCAGTCAAACCTGTGATTGCCTTTTCCTTCAAAGAGGCTTTAACTTGAAGTCTACCTTTGGTGTTTGAGTTAACAAACACAGCCTTCTTTGATAGCATCAATGGAAGTGGGTTAAAGAAGGATTGGTATTTTGATGGGTTTAACCTGTTTTGAATTGCAGTGGGTGATGGCATAGCCATTGAAACTGAAGCCATTTGTTGTCTAGATGTTTCTCTTTGCTTATGGTATTACAACAATGGAAAGGTAAACGACATGCTCTCGTTAGGAACTTAAGTGGCCTGTATTAGATTTAGATGGATTGAGAGAAAAAATATATATATATATGAGGTGGAGAATGGAGATTTTCTGCTCACGAGTCACTTCAATGCCGTCCTACGTGGCAACTACTTGGCCAAAATTGGTAGATAAGGCTATATCGATTGAAGAAATTGATTTTTAAGAATGAGAAAGACAAGTTATATATTACCAATATATGCTTACTCATGAATCAGACAAGTTAACTTGTGTTAAAATTTGGCTCCAGCAAACCAGCTCCAAACGAGCCCCCCAGCATGCAAAACGGAAATATATGGAGGCAGTTTGTTGCCCAGTAACAGAGTCAAGAACACAATGCTTACCAGCTTATCATTAGCTAATCATCATTCAAGTTTTTCATGCATTCACGAATAACTAGGAACCATTCCTCCAGCAAGAGTAGCACCTGCCCTCGACGAATATCAAGATTGGCATTATCGACGTTACACCTTAAACGAGCTTAAATTGACCCAGCAAGAAAAAAGTCATGAAGCTTTTGCACCCATGCAACCAGCAACATATGTAAGAAGTATGGTAAGAACAATAAATTTAAACATTAGATAATTTTTGTATAAGCAGCAGCAAAGTGCAACGCGAAGATTGGGGACTTGATGTTGTTCTCACAAATACGGAGATAGATAATCATCACTCGTGGCCAATATAATCGTACATATGGAGGAGGTCTATTCTTTCCCCCAAGTTGCAAACAGACCATTGTCTCTTTTAGTACCTTAAATGGGAGTTAATACACACCATCCTCGATAGGCAGATGAAATAGATCTTCATTGCCACATCTTAGTGCCTGCGAAGGAGTAGTAGATAGAACAAAAATAATTTGTTAGAATCTCTAAAATTGCAATCTCACAATGAAACTGCTTTTTTCTAGTAAGACATTTTACTTTCTGAACTACTGCATTTCAAATATATTTTGATGTTTTCTCCCGAATCCACAGATAACGTCCTGAAGGTCACAGGCAACCCAGATTCTACTTCGTACCTTTGGAACCCTATAAGAAGCAAAACAATCTGACACGACGGGATACAAACACGCTGACACAATTCTTAAAAGAAACACAACAATGCTACACGCTGGGAACATGTTGGTAGATTATCCATATATACATACTCCCCCTGTTCCAAAATAAGTGTCCCATATTCCATTTTGGGACATTCCAAAGTTAGTCTCCCCTTTGTATTTTTAGAAAAACTCCTTTAAGGCAATTGTCCATAATACATTTAGTAAGTGTGAGGTGAAAAAAACATGAGGATCCCACTGATTTGACTCCACTAAAAGCACTTTTAGGGTATTAAGAGAAAACTATAAGAAGTCAACTACTTTCTTAAAACCCATTTATAGTCAATAAACGACACTTATTTTGGAAAGAAGAGAGTAGTATATACACAATTATATATATATATATATATATATATATATATATGTATTGCCTCCCATTTCACATCAAGAAGAATACAGTCATTGAATATTTAAGAATTGTCAAATATTCATCAAGGCATCATTTATTCAAGTTGGAATAATTGAGACTCTTCCAATTTGTTATTTAAATCCATTGGTTTAACTCTCAACCCTTGCTTCTCTAAAACAAATAGCTTTCCAGAAACTTCTTGTTTACGGATTAGTCCAGCTATATTGGACTTCAAAAGATATTTTTAATATGAAATTTTGGAGCGTGTTTGACACGTCTCCCAGGGTGTCTGTCCGATATGTGCCAGGCACCAACACGAAGACCTTTTTGACGGTGCGGCCATGCGGTGCTTCATAGTTGAAAGTCTGGAATTGAATCAAAAGCTTTTATACCCACTGAATTTCTAACAGTTACCGACCAGCATAATAGGTGTTTCAGTGAACTATGCACATAAACCCAATGATTGAAGGCTATTTGGGAGTTCTGTAGAGGAAGTAAATTGGCTCTTGAACCAAGCAACAATTTCCATATATGAATGGATGAAACAAGAAGATATGAAGAAAACTAAAACCTTAGAACTAGACAATTGATACGGTCGAAACTACAGTGAATTCTTTAGATTATCTATATTTCACAAGAACAGGATAAAGCATACTTGTAACTCCAATGAAAGCAAGTATAAACACTAACAACTAAATGGCTTCTCAGGAAAATAAATAGAGTACGAAATTCAGAACCATAACTTCAAGGAGGACATATTCAATTTCATACACTTAGTTCAATCTTTAACATGCCCGAAGGCAATTTAGCATTTTAGAATCAACTCGGAGTCCTGTGCAGTTTCACATTTTCCATGACAAAATAGATAATAAAAAGATATTGGCATGCCTGGTGATTCTAAGGACAAAACTAAAGGGATGTGGGACAAAGTTTGATATATAATGAGTCTATTACTGTTATACTATCGAAGTTGGATAAATTATGTCATTTAGATTATCTCATCTTGTTTAAGTCAGAGAAGAAGGATCACGTACTCAAAAAGTAGTTAATTTTTGGCCGGAACAAGGTGTAATCATTTGGTGTCCGTTGCTTCTGGCTTTAGATGAATTTCTTGGGGCAGGAGATTGCATTTGATATTCAGCTCTTCAAAGATTTTCTTCATCTCTAGGACCAGTTCAGATTTTCTCCTACTCTTTTCTCCATATTCCTGAAAGTTCATCGTATGGTTGAAAAAGAGAGCCATTTTAATCTTGTTTACATTCTCAATCTCCTTTACCACCACATTATGATTGGGATGCCAGAATTGTGGATTCTTCTCCAAGTACCTGAGCAGGCAGAACCAAATGAGTGAAATAGAACATAAACACTGGATTACATATTAATCTGCAGAACACTTGCATCAAGATCATGTAGTGTTAATAAATAAAACCTTCATCTATATCAAATAAAACCTTCACCTCATGAAACTGTAAATTTACTTCAAGAACAACGTAGTTCTTAGACGTGAAAACTGAGACGACGATGCAATGGAAGGCCGCAAACATCCACACTTGAATTTAGATGAAATTGTTTTGCCATGTAAATGGGCTTACACGAGGAAATACCTCTTCAGACGCAATATGCCTTTGTTTTCTTAACAGAATGCAACAGGCAACAAAAATCTCGCAGCCCCGTCATATAAAGCACATGCAGTACACAAACTTTTTGGATGCTATAAACTCAGCACAGATCACCGAAGCTTTACCTTGACATTATCAAACTTGGTAAGCAGGTCAGGAGTAAATGAAATACAGTCATACTTCACTATCTTCACATTAACACAACAAGAAGTTAAAGAGTATTCAGCATTGCCGTTGATGCTAATGTGAGTAAAGTCGGGAGTTGCGGCAGCCAGGTCAACTCCTTCACTTTTTTCCTTTTTTGGTCTTTTCCTTCAGGGAGTATGTTAGTGAGGTCTAAAAACCAACAACATTCAAACAGTAAATGCTTAACAAGTGATGTTTTGCTGCCAACAACACAACAATATCTCTCTGACTACAGTGGAACAATGATATGATGACTTTCATAAGAATGGCATGGCTCATTGGCAGCTAGCCATAAAGTTGGTGGAAGGATTGACACGACACCCTCCCACCTCAGACATGGAAAAGAGACTATGTCAAAATCAAAATAAGAGAAAAGAGTTTACCGTACCACATTCACAGCAATTAATAAGTAACCACATCAGAAATCAGACAGCAGGTACTTCATATAGAATGAAACTATAAAAGGACATGGAGTGGTATAGACAATGGGTGAAAGATAGAAGTCAATCACAGCTGATTGACCACTCACCAGGGCACTTGATCAGAAATGATCAGAAACAGTAAGAAGAGCGAGACACTGGCATCATTTAGCAAATGAAATTGAATGGAAAGCATTTTGAAAATCATGAGTTATCATATGAATCAGGCATAGGAGCAGTGGAGAATACCTATTTGTCTGAGGGGACACTTGAACTTTGGGCAAAAACTAAAAAATCAAGGGTCCAGTCCAGCTAACCTGTGCCTTAAGAGCACATGTTATTTTAGAATTCTTTTGCATTGGGATTCACCCTAGTTAACAATAGTAAACAAACAAAAGAATTTCCAAAAATAAAAAACCTCCTTTATGCTACATGTTAGCTTTCGCCAAAAAGTTTTAAGATAAGTATTTTTCTCTTTCTTTCTTTCTTTTTTTTTTTATTTTTTTGAGAAAAGACTTAATAGTTTTAAAATGTCAAACTTGGCCCCGTTCAAGATGTTCGTTATACAACTATTGGATTCCGCCCCTTATTACCAGGATTTCAAAAAGGCTTTCCCTCTTAAACAAAGATTTTGGGTTTCCTCCTGGCAAAAACCTAGCTAGTTAGCTTTGATGCAATGCAGAAGTCGGTTAACTGATTGATAAGCCTTGCAAAGAAGGAAAATCTATTCTTCAATAAAAATTATATATATATATATATATATATATATATATATATATAAGTGCATGTTTTTGATGGTTGTTAATCTCAATATAACAATAACCTCCAATCCTATCAGTTATCATCCCTAGTCCAGTCCACGAGGCCCTGTACAGGGAGAACCTCAAATAAAGTATTGATGAGAATAAAGCTATTTGCTTCTAAAAAAGAAGCACACTTGACTAATGAGTAAATGGAATCAAGAGATCATGAGGCATACAGGGGAAAACAGCTCAAAATGCATACTTGAAGAATACTGGCTAACAATCTGAAAGACAGAGAGGTGACAACTAATGTTTGTAAGAGAACAAATATAAAGAAAATCATGCAACAAAAAGAAAACAAGAGTACATGGTCAATTTCCCTACTGCAATGATCCTCATTAACAGAACTGCCGAAAAATTATTTAAAAATAGGTTCAATCTGTTGTTCCAAATTACATTCAGAAATCAAAAAGGCCTTACAAATATTGTGCATCTTTGATTGAGATTATTTAGCGGCTAAGCAGAATCAATTAGACTATATATATCAGGAACTATAGAGGCATTTAGAATGGTACCATCATGATAATCATTTATAGAAAATGACATTTTCATTTCCAAAGAGAGCCCACCATACTCCCATAACTATGTGTTATCAGCTTAAAACTAGTTTAACTAAATTTTAGCCTATATTAGACTGAGCATATAAGCACTCTGCTGACTAATCTTAGTACAAGTTGCATATTCAAGCTACTTAGCAGAAACATATACATATACCTTTATTAGCTTACTATTTTAGCAAAACTTATTCCTTGTAATTATACAAGAAGGTGAGGGAAGATAAGGAAGCATGTGAACTATTGATTTTTTTGTTCCCTTGGAGGAATACTCGACTTACTTTTTTATTTTGTCCTTCAAAAGCCCAATCTTCTCTGCTGGTGTTGTGAAATCAATGGAGAACTCCAAAGAATCCCCCATGTCCGGGCTTCTATAAAAATTGCTGATAGGCTTGGTAGACAAGACTGAGTTTGGATAGTATATCTTCTCATTATCATATCTCAAGAACACCGTTGATAAGATATTCATCTCTTCAACTATCATCTGACAAATTACACATGTATTATGGAATTAACCAAGTAATTCTGATGCAACCAAATAAAATATCTGCAGTAAAAGTTACCTGAACACCGTCAATGACACAACGATCACCGACATCAAATGGATGCATAACAAATACGAATACAATAGCTTCAAATATGGTCTTGCAAGTGTTTCCGAACATAAAAGCTGCCACCACAAGCTGTGATGAAAGGAAGAGAAGTACTTTGGTACTAGCAATTCCCGTCAAAAGAAGCCATACAACTGTGATTATAATAATCAAGATTGCATTGACAATTTTGTTCAATTGCTTTACAGCTGTCTTGGTATCATTAAGGGCATGTGCTAGAGCTTTGCGGCCATTGTAAACCTTCACCTGCACCAGATAAAAGGACATGATTCACACATATTGAATGATTATACATCAGTTGATTTTTTCATCTAATTATGGAGCAATCAAATACAATGTGAAGTGCTTAAATAAATACTGAATTCATCACATTCTTTAATAAACGTAAACGTCAAATGAGTACAGTTCAGCTAGGGTAGCTGGAAAAATCTATAAACAAATTGGCCGCAGCCTGCATCAAAGCCTTCCTTCACTGATAATGAGGTCGTTTGACAAAACAGTTTGTTTCTTCTAATTGTCAGTGCATCAACAACATGCCAGCTGTTTCAAATCAATGGTAGATTACAAGTTTCAACACAAAACCTAGTTGTTGGAAATTAGAAAGCAATTAGCTGTACCACACAGAGAGAGAGAGAGAGAGAGAGAGAGAGAGAGAGAGAGAGAGAGTGAATAATACTAGGCTCAGTCAAATGACTGCGAATTTTCAACAATTAACTGACACGACAACTGAACATAATTTTTAAATTATGACATGGTAGTATTCATATAGTATCAAATTAAATGACCCTGCTTTTATTTCACAGTCACCAGTAATGAAAATGCAGCAAAACATTTTTTAGGGTGTGTTTGGTTCATGATTTAGTGGCTTGATTTTGGGTTTCGGATTTTCATTTTTTAAGGATTTAAGAAAAAGTAAGAGAGAAATAGAGAGAAAGTTGGTGAGACCAAAGAGAGAGAAAATCCAAAACCTTAAACCAAGTCCCTATATCATGCAAAAAGAACAGACCCTTAAAGATTTCTTCTCAACCAAGCATGTTATATAAGAGTCAACTTGAGATGAGAGATCAGATAGGAAACAGCCCTAACTTAATAACTATAATATAAATGACGGATCTAAGCCCCTTTCTTACCCTAAAAGAAGAGAAAAGGATCTTACCACCCAGTCCATTAAAGCTTTTCTGTTAATTTGTCCAGTCTCTGCCACGTCAATCAATGGAAACACAATATCCACCTCTTCCTTTATCATGAATCTCCTTAGGTCAAACTCATCAATATAGCTATGTGGTAAAAATATAACAATCATCAGTTAACATTGAAGAAAATTCATTGAGAGGTGTGTGTGTGTGTGTGTGTGCTCGGGGAGAGGTGGGGTGATAACAACAACATTTTAGAAATGCCTTCTACTTCTTGAGGCAGATATTCTCACTTGCAACCAGGCTGAGCAACATTTCTGAAAATATGATAAGCAGCAGCAATTGCTTCCATCTCGCTAGTAATCTCCTTATCAGCCTGTTCACCGCCTCTATCAAAAGCACTTTCTTCAAATGAACTAGAGAATGTGGTTAAGCCTGAACTAGATATCATATCTACCAACATCTTCATTGTCCAAGCAGAAACTTTTTCTTGCTTCATCTGATGAAGCTTATTTACATCAATCAACTCTGTTGCCTTACCCTCCTTTCCCTTCTTCCTTGTCCGGAAGCTTATTTGAGCTGTGCTGGTGGTTCTTCCAATCATCCCTATTGACTCCATAATTGGAGGCCCCGATAAGGTTTGGAGAATATACTGATGGAAGATTGATTCCTGAATCCTATCAAAGAAATTGCTGACATGGAAAGACTTTGCCAAAATCTTTAGCAGGAAAGTCTTTAAGAGCCACAAGAACGAACCAACAAGCAAAGAAACAATAGTCCAAGTAATGTAATCCAAAATCTTGGACGAAACGGACGATCGGTGGACTCCGCTGTTCTTGAACAAACAAAGCCAAGTGACAAGAACAAAAGTTAACCAAATACAGACTTGAACGCTCTTCTTCAACCCGTGAACAAAATACAACACCTTCTTCTTCAACAAGAAGTTCAATTCAATCACCAAAACAATAAAATGCATAAGCCAATTGGTAAACAACATGCCGCAAACTATCACCATCACAAGCACACACCATTTCCATGTCTCCAAACTCCAAATCATGAAATGTTTTAAATCGTCAATGGTCAAGCTTGCAACTAAACAACCCAAAATGCTAAGAAACGCCACCCATTCAACCAAGACTTTAATCTTAAACCTCTTATACTTCAATTTGTTCCGTAAATTAACTTTCTTATATATCTCCTCGTCCTCATCCACTCCATCACCACCTCCCACAGCTCCAGGGGACGCCATCAATGGCGTTTTTGGAGTTATCGGCACAGTTGTAGTCGTAGCATCGCCCCTATTATTAGGCGAAGCCCGATTAGATATATTTGTAAGTGGTGAATTCATCGTCTGGTCACCATGTTCAGGCGTTTCTTCGAGCATGCTCGAGTCAATAGCAACAGGTTGTTCCCCAAACCTCGACTTAGGCTTGGAGCACAACGTTGGTGCTCTCTTAAGTGACTTTCTTCGAGTAAGGGTTTCAGGATTGGGAATTTTGGGAGGCTTATTAGGGCTAGAACTGAACCGAGCACTATCCGGATACGAATCACTAGATTTTCTATTAGGCGAATCAACAATGCCTTTAGATTTACCAACTCTGGGAACATCTTTGTCATCTCCGCCAGAGATATTTACAACTACTTCGCCGCTACGTTTGTGCTCTGCCATGCTTATTTCGCCATGGTTTGAAGCTTTACCGTAGGCATCCATCAAAATTCAAAAATCCTAGCATAGCAAAGTAGAGACACAAAACAAGTTCATCAGATATTCATCAATGGCAGTTAAATATAGAGCTAAAAATTTTCCGAAAAATATATATATATATTTTTTGGTGAGTCAGTATTAGATTGAAAGCAAATACAAACAGGCATTCCCCTGCACAAGCTACTAAAGAAACAACAAATAGGAAAGGGGAAAAACAAACAATTTTCCGGGAAAGTTACTTTTTCTGGAAAGTTACTTTTCCGGGAAAATAAACAAACTGAAGTGCAAATTAATGAATTAGTTTCACAGATCACTCGCAATCTACTAAAACACTGTTAAATAAATGCTTATACAGTTATACATACACAATATATAAACAATAATAGATATATATACATACATACTTGGCTTCAAGCTCAAATCTTCAGTGATTTCTCGCTTGGAGTTGAAAATGAAAACAGAGAGGGTGTGTGTGTGTGTGTGTGTGTGTGTGTGTGTGTGTGTGACGAGAGAGCTGGTATATTGACCAGAAGAGGAGTGGCGCCGGATATAAATATGAAGGAAGGCTAAGGGCAAAAGAGGAAACTAAGTGCAGAAATTAGAGTTCGAAGGAGACAGGGAGTAGTTTATGTACATTGGAAGGATGGGGACTTTTTTTTGTAAGGACAAGTACTCGATACTCGATAGGTAGACTTGTAATAAATAAAAAAATTGGGTAAAATGCACCCCACCCTCCCTCGCCCGGGATTTTTGACTAAATCTGAGCGCTCCCTCTTGTTTGATTTTTTTTTTGCTTCGACCCGCTTTATTGAGTTCTGTTACATATTTTTGTTTGTTCGACCATTTTGAATTGATAAATAAAATTAGGGTAATTTTCATCAAAGCCCCTAATCTATTAACGAGTCACTTTCAAATTTAAATTATCTGACAGTAAACACTTCTATTCTACTGACCCAACAGTCCAAGCTAAAGTCGTTAAGAAGATCATTGAAATGACATTGTTGCCCTTTATTTTTCTGTCTTCAACACAAAACCCAGTTCCACGAAACATGGCAAACCCATTTTACATTAAACAAGGCAACTTTTAATCACCACCCAAACCCAACACCCCGACACCGCCACTAATCCCACTGTCTTCTACCTTCTAATATTTACAAAGTCGCCAAACTGTAAGGGTTGGTGCAGCACTCCACCCAATTAATATTTGATTGAGCACATGTTTTTCCTGGTGAGAGATAGAACTCAAAACGGGTGGGGGTTAACCCGCAACCCGCCATAACCCGCCAAGGGGCGAACGGCCGACCCGCCAAATAGGCGGTCTGGAACGCCCAACCCAACCCAACCCACCACGGGTTGCGGGCTGGAACGGGTCAACCCGCCAAAATGGTGATTTATTGATTTTCTGATTTAAAACTTAAAATGAATAAAAAAAAATTATAATACTTAGAGAAAACAATTAAAAATAGAAAATATGATAATATTAATATTGGTTTAAGTGGGATTTTTACCAAGGTTTAAATATTAATATTGGTTTAAGTGAATTTTCACCAACTTAATTAATCATCTTTTAGTATTTGAGATCTAAAATAAATGTTCTTCGCAACTTTCATTTCCTTTTCTTAGCCTAGGCCCTAGGTTTATTTGAAATTTTAAGCATCAATGGTCCGATTTAATCAATGGGTAGAAGCAAAAAAAAAAGCCCGCGCCGCCTCTAGTGACCGTGCGGTCCCCATTTGACCCGCCCCCTAAACGGGACCGATTTTTCTCAACCCAACCCGCCACTTTTAGGTGACGGGACGGGCTGGCCCGACGGGTTTGGCCCGTTTTGACAGCTCTAGTGAGAGAGAAGGAAACAAATAGAAAAAAGGAAGGCCAAAATACGAAGAAGAAAAAAACCCCAAAGTATCCACTAAATTCTACTTTCCCCCTTTGTTAAAAATTTTCTAAATTGATACCTGATGTTATTATTTATTCCATTTTGCCCCTTCCCGTCATCTGTCATTTGTAAAGTCATATTAAGTTGCACGTGGTCATACATATGCGTGCAATATTGGCATTTCCGGGGTCAACACCTTTTTTCCAGATTTTTACCATGAACAGGCTTTACGAGCTTTTCCCATGTATTCCGACTAATAACCCAAACCTTTGCTCCTGTGTGTGTGTGTTTTTTTGAGTTTGCTGTAAATTGAGCAGAAGAAGAAAATTGAGAATGAATACAATACCATTGGGGTTAGGGCTGTCGGATGGCCCTGAATCTGGCCTCCTTTATTCTCTCTCCCTCTACACAAACTCTCTCCGATCTCCGGTAACTCCCATCAATCCACGCCCCGTGTTCTTTCTCTCTCTCTACCTAGTTACACACATTATCCTCTCTTTCAACCCTGATCTTGCCTGGCTTTGGACAAATCCTTGCATGGGTTTTGGTGGGTAGTGATAGATCTGACCAATTTAGGGATTTAACAGTCTGGAAAACTCGTCAGAGTTTGCCATGGACGCCGGAACTAGCGAACGGAGGTTGCTGGGTCTTCAAAGGCTTGTATTTCACAAGCTACATCACCTTCTTAGTCCTCTATGCAGGCGTGGTACGGAACAGTAATTTCAGCAATTATGTCAGGTTTAACGCGATATAGGCGGTGGTACTGGACGTGCTGTTGGCAGTGCCGTTGTTGATACAGCAGATTATGGTGATGATGTTGTTGATACGCAGGCGTGATTTCGGATTGAAGGTCCTGGCGATGAGCCACAATGCTTTGTTCGTGTTCATTGCGGTGTGTTTTGTTTATAGTTTGGTGTATTTGGTTTTGGACCAGACTTCTGACTTGCCCTTTGTAGCTAATGCTGCCGGCTGACAAATGTAAACGACAAACAAAAATCAATCAAATTACTGGGAGGTCAGGACAGCTTCAAATCAAATATATAGATCAACCTTTGTTCATCTTTACTTTGAGTATTTGGTATTATTATAAATGAGTTTGAATATGTCATGTCATGCTAAGCCTTGAACAGATACAGTACGCTTGTGTTGATGCCTACGTTTCGTTCGAGATCGGTAGGAGCTTGAAAATTCTGGAATGGTGGGTGTGTGTTTTCTTGGGTTGAAAGTGTTTGATCTTTTGACCGTGACTGTTTGAGTTCTTAGTATTCAATTGGAAATGTCTATTTTACCTCGCTCTAGTATGATCACGTGCAACTTAACATAGCTTTACTAATGGTAGATGACGGGAGGGGGCAAAATAGGACAAGTAGCAATATGAGGTACCAACTTGGGAAATTTTGAACATTGGGGAAAGTGAGATTTGGAGATACTTTGAGAGTGTTTCATATTTTGGCCAAAAAGGAACGACGGAAATGGTTATTTTAACGGAAATGGTTATTTAAATAGGTTAGGGATTGGAAAAGGCAGTCCATACGACGTAATCATCTATACAGATTGATTACACTGTTCAACTTTATTAGCTTCGTGATAATTACGCATTATACGTAGTACTTTGGTTAACAATTATTACTACTTTATGACATATTGATTGTACGCTTGACGTTTATGACATGTTTTTTTTTCTTTCAAACGTTTCTTTCAAGTACATCCTTTTCAAAATAATTACTTTCTCCGTCCCATAATTATTATCATGTTTAACTCCAGATATAAATTAAGAAAAAATAATTAATTTAATTAATATTAATATAATATATAATTTTTTTTAATGTCTATGTAGATATAGTCTATAATTAGAATAGAAAAAAAAGTAAGGATAAAATGGTAAAAGTGAGTCCTAAAAAAGAAAAATTTTCAAACAAGACAATTATTTTAAAACGGACAAAAAAAAAAGAAAACAATAATTTAGAAACGGAAGGACTATTATTTTTTTAAAAAAAATTTATTATAAAATAATTATCATTAGAAGATTTTAAAAAATATTTGTAGTTATTTTATCAAAATTATTCTTATTTACTATTTTCATTAAAGAGAATTAGTAAAAAGAAAGAGAAAAAAAACTCCTACATTTTATCTACAATAATTAATCTTAAATAAGGATAAATTAGTTTTTTTTAAAATTTCTGTGATCTATGTACAAATTGCTAGAATGATAATTATATGGGACGGAGATAGTATCTCTCTCTCACTCCTTTCATAATTTGTTATGAACAGTTTTACGGTTACCGACAATATATACAGACCAATCCATGGACGAGCTTTTATGAGTTGTACTGCACAATTTTGTGAAACACGTCGGTGGATGGATGTGTATACATTGTCGATTGTCTAACCATTTGTTATTATCACTTTACTTTTTAACTTTGTAAAATTTTAATGTATAATTTGTAAAGTATCTATTACAAGCAATAAAGTGTTGTAGTTGAAAAATGAAGTGCTAAGAACTATCGATTGTCATGTACTCTCATTGTTCTACTCAATAAGTTCACATTTGAAAAGTCTAATAATTAAAAAATACATTAAAATTATTAGAGTTTATATTAATTACAAAGATGTTTGAGTATAGTCAAGTTGTTATAATAATATGAAGGGTAAAGTTGAAATGTTATAAAAATTGTAGGTATAATTTTTGAAATTAAACTCTTTTAGTAAAACATTTTAAAAAATAAATAATAATGGACTCTTACATGAAACTGAGAGAGTAATACTTTAGTCCAAATTATAAATTTGATCCAACCTCGTTTAGAACTAGATTTGATATTGTTCATACCCAATCTCGGTTGTTAAATGTTACAGAAATGTTGTGGTACGTATTACTCTTGTTTAATAAAAAAACATACACTTTGGATACATTTTTAACATTAATTTTTAGCATATTTTGCATCGACATTTATCTTACGTAGTATTGGAACTAGCGTATAAATGATTTTCAAGTCATAATACTATATCTAAGCTATTAAAATGTGCCACTAAACATTTATTTTTCAAACTCAAATTTTAGTCATAAACTTTTTTGGGATAAACAAAAAAAGATACATATATATATATATATATATATATATATATATATTGATTGTTGTAAGGGTTAGAGAATTTTTTGTTGATATTTATTGTTAAGTCTCTCTCTAACAACTTTCAGGATTGATATATATCAGTAATTAAGCAATAAATAATAACTACTCGACATAAATACATAGGCTTTAATAATGGAAAAACTTAAACTAATTCTATTAATTATTAATCTTAAATATGGTTATTCATAGTATGAAAAAGAATTTGCTCTTGTTTCAAATGAAATAGGTCGGATTTGATCAAATTTGTTTTTAGATATTCAAGTCCTAACAACTTTGGGTATGAAATTTTATGGTTTAATATATAATTTGGTCCCTGAACTTTACATATTTTTTTGATTCGGTTGAAGAGCTTTGACATTTTTTATAGTGGTCCCTGAACCTCACTTTAAGCCTTACAGTTAGTCCCTTAGGTAGTGTTTGGTAACATTTCTGTTTTTTTATTGTATTTCACATGTTTCTATTTCACTTTATTTCTGTTTCTTGAAACATGTCGTGTTTGATAAACATTTCTATTTTCTTTCACAAAGTTAAACTCTTTTCCCAAAACTATTAATACATTACAACTTCATCATATATTATATCCAACTTAAAAGGTGTAGAATAATAATTCACATTTCATCTATTATTAAAAAAATTGTGAATAAAAAATAAAAAATAAAAAAATAATATTCATATATACATACATACATAAATTCAGGAATTGATTTGATTTCCCAAAAAGTAAATTAATTAATTCATAGCAACAATATTTAGAGGAAGAATTATATGTTAACTGTTAATTGATTCCATGACTCTTGTATTGACTTTGAAATAGAGACACACAACCATTAGCTGCTTGCCTATCATAAATTCATCATCATCATCCTCTTCAAAATCATTTCTTATTACTGTCAGTGTAATATTTCCATCGTGCGCAGCACCCACCACCAACAAAAACAACCACTGTAGGCGGCTGCCGGTGCTACTGTTTGATGTCATGAACACCACTGTTCGAGACCCTTTTTGCCATGATATCCCTCACTTCTTTGGGTCTATATTTTTCATTTGTCAAACTCTATTTTATTATTGTTCAAGTACCCATCATCTTTCAATTACTGTTTTTAGTTTCTGATTATTTAATTTCAGTATTAAACTTTTTATTTATTTTTCTTTTGAAAATCCAATTCTATATATATATATATATATATATATATATATACATGGAGGAAAAAAGTTAGGGTTGAGAATTTCTCGTGTCAAAGTTCAAAGACCCAACCTAATTGATCTGGGCCCTTCTGTATTTTGGATAAGAAATGTTTCTCTTCTGCGAGAAACAAATTTTTTTTATTTCTAGAATTTAGGGAAAAATGAGAAACGTTTTTAGTTTCTCAGAAATAGAAATGGTTGTCAAAGACATTTCTATTTCTATTTTTCACCAAAAATTAGAAACAGAAACAAAAAATGTGAAACAGAAATGGTTAACAAACAAGCCCTTAAGTGACGGCCGTCACTTTACACGTTAAATAATTTTTGAAATACCCAAAATATCCTTACTACATGCTGACTGTGTTTCCCCCGTGGACAAATCGTGCTTACATAAGTTACGCCCTATTTTTTTCTCTCTCTTTCTCTCTCTCTCTTGCTCTCTCTCTTTATTTCTCAGTTAAACGTATTTATTAACAAAAAAAAGTAAAAATCAGTGTAGAGAACGATAGAGAATAGAGAGGGAATTGATGTAGTGTTTCGTGGTTAGGGTTCTTGACTGTCAAATTGATCAAGAAGGTGCATCTATGCTAGCTAATCAAAGACGATAGGGTCCTTCAATTGGAATATAAAGTTGTACGACCAAAGTATGTATATAAATTAGGGTCAATTAGTGTTTTACTGTTTGTGTATATTAATTAGGGTAAATGTTGTTGACTGATGTTGCGAGTTTATTGTTGTATACTGATGTAGTTTTTGTGTGTGTCGAATGTGGTCCCAAATTTGTAGTGAATGTGGCCAAATTTATGACCTTTTAATGTTATGCTCCTCTCTGTGTTTCTTTATTATATTGCATGTGTGTGTGTTTGTCTGTGTCTATGTGTTTGTTTATTATGTTGTCCGTGTCTATGACTGTGTTTGTTTATTATGTATGTTACTTTATCCTTTTGTTTTGGTCTTTGTTTGGTCAAAGTACTTTATGTTTTTGTTTTGGCAATGTGTTCATATTGTTGTGTTAGTGGGGGCATTACTTGTTTATATATGGTTGTAGGTCTCGTTGTAGGTCCCTATGTTCTTTATGCTAATGATAAAAATATTGTTGATGCAGAATGCCAAATTATACTATTTGTTTGCATCATTGTGGCAGCTTTTTAGTAGTAGTGAAAGACTTAAGTATGTGGGGGGTAAAGTGGATCATATAAGTGGATGGGATCTTGACCTTATATCATTTTTTGACATAAAGAAAACAGTTAGTAATTTGCTGAAGTATAAAAATGTTAAGGGATTGTACAATAGGGTTACTGGCTATGATTTATCTATGGAAATTAGGAGAATGTATTCTAACAGTGAGGTTGTTGACATGATTGCTTTGTTTAATCAAGTAAATGAGATTGAGATGTATATTGAACACGATGTCGATAAACTTGTAATGCATGGTGACATTCCTAAACTAGTTTGTCCAGATGGTATGACATTTGATCCAAAAAGCCTGCTAGATCAGGATTGCATTTTACTAGACATGATTAATGAAAACTTAGGTGATCTTCGTAACAGGGGTGAAAATGATAAGGAATATAATAGTGGTGACATGGATAAGGATTGGCTAGAGGCTGGATTTGGTGATGAGGAAAATAGAAATCATGACAGGATAGAAAATGTAGAGAAAGTGCAGAGTAAAGACATGGGTGTTGACAATCATGATGGTGGTGGTATGGAAGATGAAGTGCAGAGTAAAAAAAGAGGTGTTGACAGTCTTGAAGGTGATATTGACAATCTTGAAGGGACTGAAATGGAAGTTGAAGTACAGAGTGGTGAAATGGAAGATGAACAAGGGGCTGAAGATGAACAAGAATCAACTGAATATGAATTCAGTGGAACTGATTTAGATACCAGTGATGATTAGTTGGCTGAATTGAGGAGGGGAAGAGTTGTAAAACAAAAAAAGTAAGAACAGAGATAAAGAAGGGACTTTTGGTCATGGTTCTACAGAAAATGTAGACGAACAAGGGGTTGAAAATTGTAGTGGTGAGCAACCTGAAAATGTGAGAGAAAGAGTGAGAGAAAATGTGAGAAAAAGAGTTAGAAAAAATGTGAGAGAAAGAGTGAGAGAAAATGCTAGTTATTTAAATCCTGATCAGGAGATGGCTGTGGAAATGGAATTGAATGCTTCAGAAAGTGAGTCAAATCTTAATGTAGTTGATTCAAGTAGTGATGATGAAGAACAAGTGAAGAATAAGAAGAAAAGAAGATTAGATGTGCAACTTTTAACCTTAAGACTAACATGAAAGAAGTGCAATTCAAGATTGGGCTAAAGTTTGCAAATGTTGAAGACTTTAAAGAGGCACTGTCTAATTATGCAGTTGATAAAGGGTATGGCTTAAAGAACATAAAGAATGATAAACTTAGGGTTTCAGCTGTTTGCGTGAACAATAACTTATGTCCATAGAGAATTTGGGCTAGCAAAGAACAGAATGAGCACAGTTTCACAGTAAGGTCTCTTAATCCAGTGCATAGGTGTTCAAAGAACATTAAGACTAGACAATTAACATCCAATTGGTTAGCAAAGCAGTACTTTAACAAGATTAGGAACAATTGTAACTGGACTTATGAGGAAATGGCTGCTGAAGTTTTAAACACTTATGAGTTGAAGGTCACCACCAGTTTGTGTCACAGGGCTAAATAGAAAGCTTTAGAGTATGCATTAGGATCTATGGATGGCATTGTGGCAGATTGTGGGATTACAGAAAAGAATTGAGGAAGAAAAATCCAGGAACTACAGTTGAAATCAAATACCATCAGCCCAACCCACTTGTTGCCCCTGTTTTCCAAAGAATTTATATCTGTTTTAGGCTCTTAAACAAGGTTTTGTTAGTGGATGTAGGCCAATTATTGGGGTTGATAGGTGTTTTTTAAAAGGGTTGATAAAAGGTGAACTCTTGATAGCTATTGGGAGAGATGCAAATAACCAAATGTGGCCAATAGCATGGGCAGTTGTACAAGTTGAGAATACAAGTTCATGGGCATAGTTCTTATCACTTCTAATTAAGGATTTGGACATGGGAGATGGTTATGGATGGACACTCATCAGTGATCAACAAAAGGTACTAATCTATTATTTAATTTGCATTTTACTATGTTATTTAACTTGTCTGTTATTTATCACTTTTCATAGGGTTTGGTCAACTCAACTGCTAAGCTCTTGCCTCAAGTTGAGCACAGAGCATGGGCTAGACATGTTTGTGCTAACTGGTCCAAAAAATGTGGTTTTGAAAAATTGCAAAGGCCACCCACTTAGATGCTTACTAAAAAGCTTGTGATAGTTTGAAAGAGCTTGATGCTGAGGTCTATGAGGATTTAATGAATAGAAATGTGCACAAGTGGTCAAAGGTTTTTTTTTTAAGAGCATAGTAAGTGTGATAATTGTGAGAACAACATATCTAAAGGGTTTAATGGATCCCTTGTTTCATCTAGGTCTAAGCCCTTAATCTACATGCTAGAGGACATTAGAGTGATGATGATGACTAGGATCACAAAAAGAAAGCTTTGGATGTTTAAGCATTGGGATGTTTTGTGCCCTAGGATCAGAAAAAATTTGGATCAGAGTATGACTGAGGCTAGGAAGTGAAAGTCAATGTACAATTCAACAAAGTTTGAAGTCGCATACCATGTTGCCATGCTGTGTCAAGTGTTTTTAGAGTTGATAGGAATCCTGATGAGTTTGTTAATGACTAGTACAAGAAAGATGTCTTCATTAAGACATACTCAAATGTATTGCAGCTTATAACTGGGGAATTAAGCTAATTGGGCCAAGTCTTAGAAGGAAGTTTTGTTAACCCCTAAAGCCAAGAAAATGTCAGGTAGGCCTAAAAGGAATAGAGTTAAGGAGCCTAATGAGGAGCAAAATAAACAGATGATACAAATGAGAAAATGTCAAGACAAGGAAGAGAGATGACATGTGGTAATTGCAATGAGATTGGGCACAATAAGAGAAGCTGTAAAAAGCCTAAACCCCCTTCAGAAAATGTAAGTCCATTTAATTTGAATGTGTGCAGGTTAGATATGTTACAAATAAGTTCAATTAATAATGCTTGTTTGTTATCTATTCAGGTTGAAGGTGATGGTACTTCAACAATAATTCTAAGACAAAAGCCAAAAAGAAGACTACCACCAAAGATAATGCTAATGCAGGCCCAAGCATTCCAAGGATATACAAAAAAAAACAAGGAATGAGGGCAGGAAGAAAGTTGCAGCAATGCAAGAAGATGCATTCAACCAAGAAAAAGAGGAAGACCTGCTAAGGCCAAGGCTCAACGCCAAGTTAGTGGTGTTGGTTTGTTTGTTTCACCCACTGGAGACACATACTACAGGTAAAAATATTTAATCTTACAAATATGTTGTTTTACCCAAGCATCACCTTTATTTAAGCTTACACTTTTATTTTGTCCTTTAGGCCCCAAGTTCCCCATCAACTGTAAATCTTGATGCCTTTCAACCTAGACAATCTGAAGGCTTTGATCCTCAACCCTCTCAGGTCTCACAAGCCCCACAATCTCAGGGTGCTCCTCAACCCTCTTAGGTCTCACAAGCTTCATAAGTATCAACTGCACCTCTTTCTGTCACTCCAAGTAGAGGATAGGTTGGAACTGATAGAAATAGATCCCCATGTTTGAGGGGGGGGGAGGGGAAGAAAGTTATTAATATTAGTGCCTTATCACCTCAGAAGTGATGTTGTTGTGTCAACTACTATAATAACTTAACTAAAGTTGTGTTGCTTTAACTGTCCTGGCCCTTTTTGTGTTTGATGGCCATAAATACCTTGCCTCAAATTGTTATGCCTTAATTGTATTGGCCTTGTTGAATTTGATGGCCTCTTGCATTGCCAATGTAATGACTTAATTGTATTGGCCTTTTTGAGTTTGATGGCCTCTTACATTGCACAGATGTAAAGACAATCTTTTGGATATTATGTAGTACAATCTTTTGAATGTTATGTAGTACAATCTTTTGGATGTTATACTTGGTTGGTTGAATACTAGCTTACAGGCAAGGGACTCCATCAAAATATAAGACAACCACATTGCAAACATAAAAAAAAAGCTTATACGTTTCTATGGCAACTTAAGCAAAGCAACATTTGGTCCATTAAAATACATAGGTCAAGAACATTGCAAACACAAAATGCAATGTACATTTTTATGACAACTTAAGCAAAGCAACATTTGGTCCATTAAAATACATAGGTCAAGAACATTGCAAATACAAAATACAGTGTACATTTTTATGGCAACGTTAAGTGCCCTTTTCCACCATTGCTGAATACATAGATAAACCACCCATTTACAATGCCTAAAATTATAACCAATACCAAGTACATTTTCTCCTTCTATTTATTTTGTTTTTTTAGCCTATTAATTTCTTTTTTCAGAGTTGAATTTCTCAGTTTTGTCTTGGACAATTGCACTTCCATCTTCGAGATTGTAAATTGCAAATCAGTTGCCTCGTCTCTAGCTTTATTGATTACTTCGATCACTCTTATAGGAAATTGTTCGACCCACCCATTTAAAATAACCACAATTTTTTTAGGGATCCTAAAAAAATGGACGATTGAACAAATTAAAAATACATTTTTAATCCAATTTTCAGGAACAAGAACAAAAAAAATGGATTATACCGTGTAATTTGGGCACCCATTGAACCTCATTCCCGGGTGGTTTCTAGTAATTGACGTCTATTCTGGTGCTCGCAAGCCACATCGGCAAATTTTTTTCCATCTAGATTTGGTGCTTTTTGGATTTGACCCATTTGCTGAAGATGAAGCCATTGTTGTTGAATAAAAAAAATAGAGCTTTAACAGAAACAAATCAGACCCAGCAGTGAGTTAGACACAACAGCTAGAGACAGACGGTGGCTAGAAGAGAGCTTGATCAGAGAGAAGATAAAACCCAGAAGAAGAGGGAGAGAGAGAGAGAAAGAAAAAGAGAGAGAAAGAAAGAGAGAGGTGAATACATTTAACTGAGAGAGAGAGAGAGAGAGAGAAATAGGGCGTAACTTATGTAAAGAAAAAAAAACATTAAATCCAAGAAGGCACGATTTGTCCACGAGGAAACACAGTCAGCATGTAATAGGGGCATTTTGGGCATTTCAGAAATTATTTAACGTGTAAAGTGACAGCCGTCACTTGAGGAACTAACTGTAAGCCTTAAAGTGAGGTTCAGGGACCACAATAGAAAATGTGAAAGTTCTATAACCGAATTAGGAAAAGGTGTAAAGTTCAGGGACCAAATTATATATTAAACTAAATTTTATTCCTGATACAATTTAACTGATTAAATTATAATTTTTCAATTTTCATCAGATCTATATTTATTTATTATTCGGTTTATACATGATTCTTGGTTTGTTGTATTTAATTTTTTTTTTCTCGAGTGTGTAATATTCTCTTGATTTGTTTTATTGTTGAGATACTGTTAAGCGTTAAATGCAGGGATCTCTCGTAAGTTTTTTGCGTACACAAAAGTTTGAAATCGAGACATCGTACTCAAACTACCAGAACCCTTTATGCTCAGACCAACCCCCATAGGTGTAATATTCTCTTCAAATATCAAAATATTTTACTTGTAAATATAGTTATACTAACAAACGTCATATTAATAATTCATAAATAAAATTATTGATCACCTTGAGCAGTGAGCCATTTTCCAATATATTTGAAAGGATTCGCAATGTGAATAATTTTTATTTATAGATATTATAAAGATACTTAGTTAAAATAATCCTTAAATATACTCATACCAACTCAATAGTGTTATATAGGATGAGTAGGTCTTCTTTGAGACCGCCTTTATACGGATCATAATTTTTAAAATGGGGCATCACTATCTCACAGTTCACTCCACTAACATACGATGACTCCAGTAAAACAAAAATTTTTTTAATTTTTACCATATAAAATCGAGGACTCTAGAATATATAAATAGTATTTATAAAAGGTGTCATGTAGAAACTCAACCGAAGAAGGTGGCTTCCAATTCCAAATTCCAATATGTAACACGTTTTGATCCACATGATCAAACTTTGTCGAAAACTTGCTGTTTCCGCTTCTTCTTTGTTATATACTCCACTTATATTAATCACTTCTTGGTCACATGAAATCCAGAAACATCCATCCATCCATCATCAGCTTTCTCATTCAACTCCACCGAAAGCCATCCTTTAGTACAATAAATATTTATTTTGAAATTAAGAAAATTAAAAATAAATAAGACGAATAAAATACTACTCCCTCTGTTACAACCAAATAGTTTACTTTTGATTATTCAACTTAACTAAAGTTCGATAGAAGATTTATATAGTTTTATTTGATTTTACAAAATTGAAAAATTTGTAATTCATAGTATTTTTAATGTAATTTTTAGTAAATGAGATTTTATTCTTAAAAATATAATTAAAATATTTAATTTGATTTAGTTAGATACGTTAACTTCTAAAAATAGAAAGTGATCGCTTTGGTTAAAAGAGTATTTAACATTATTCTTGTAATTATTGTTGTCATTGTTGAATGTTGGGCCAAGCATGAAAATTTGCTTCTATTTGGACCACCCTGCCTAGAATTCACTAATAAAGAACCAACCAACCAAGAATGGGACAACTCTCTTTCAAATCCTTTATCCATCGAGAGCATCAAATTCAGATGCTTTTAGAAACTATCTATTGCTTTTGCAAATTGCAACATCACCTTTAAATTTCGCCTTGTTTTTTTCTTTTCAGGATAATGACTTTACAAGTTCCTCGATTATGGTCGATTCTACTATTAGTCCCTCAATAAAATTTCGTATAATTTTCGTCCCTACCACTTCAAATTTGCACTCCGAAAGTCTTTGATGGATATCGTTAGTGATTTGCCGTTAAATTACACATGCCATTTTTCAAAAATATTATGATAAATTCTTAGTAAATAATTAAACAATAAAAAAAATTATAAACTCAGGTCTTCTTTTTCACATCAATGAGAACACCTTCTCTTTCTCTCTCTCTCTCTCTCTCTCTCTCTCACACACACACACAAAAATGCGTGAGATTTTACACAGACAAACACTCTCTCTCTCTCTCTCTCTCTCTTAATTGAACTTCTAAAGGCAATCTATTCCATTCAAAGATCAAACCCTAGTTTTTTCATTTTGATTAGGCTATCGTTTTCAACTTTTGAAATATAGAATTTCGTAATAAGCCTCGCCGGAGCTGTTACTGTCGCTGCTTCTGTTGGACCTCTTCATCCTCTTCCTCCTACTCCTCCTCATCGTTGTCACTGTCGGTATCTTATACCTCGTTTTTTGGCCCAAAGCACCCAAGTACTTCGTCGACGACATTATCGATACGTATTGACTGGTGAAGTGGGTTCCTGTTCCTCATGTGTTGATGGGTTCATTGATTGATGTGGGTTTGTTTGATTTGGGTGTAAAATTGCTTGGGATTCTGGTTTATGTATGTGTTGGTTGAAGGGTTCGTGTTCCTCATGCCTTTTACTGTCTTGAATAATTGTCGACTTCATCTTAGTATCAAGATTTCTCTCAATTTGGGTGTAAAATTGCAGTGGTGGTGGATTTCCTTGGGGTGGCGGCGGCGGCGAAGGAGGGGAGCCGGGGCATTTTGATTGAATGGTTGGGGTTGATTTTAATTTGAGGTGGATCTAGGGTTCATTGCACCGGTGATCTTGGGAGGCACTGTTAATGGAATTTTGGAATTGGGGTTTGAAGATGGTGAAAAAAATTATTAAGGAAAATTTTATTTTCGCCCTTGGTCAAACACATGTAAGGGACACATGGGTAACTTAACGGCAAATCACTAACGGCATCCATCAAAAGGACTTTCGGAGTGCAAATTTAAAGTGGTAGAGACGAAAACTGCACAAATTTTTGTTGATGGACTAATGGTGAAATTGGCTATAGTTGAGGGACTTGTAAAGTCATTATCCCTTTTTTTTTTGACAGTGATTGAAAAGTTTAGGACCCACATTTCTAGATCCTTCAAGTGGGTCATTTACAACTGAAACATTGTTATTTACACCCCTAAATATTTTAAGTACATCCATTTTCTAAATACACCGCCCTCTAAAATTATCAACCTCTCTAAATATTAAAAACACCCCCTCTATTTTTTTTATTTTACCTCTCCTAACTTTTTTCTTAAAATCAAACCTTCTAAACACACACCCACACAGACTAACAGTTGAACAACCTAAGCTTTTGTTTTGCTTTCTTGAGGAAACTTTACTTTGAGGATTATGCAGGGGAGATTTCAGAACATTCTCAAAATGGGTCCTATTGGCCAGGTTTTTCACCCAACTATTTTTCTTTGTTCAGAATTGATTTTGAGGTGGCATGTTTATAATAATTCTTATGCCTTTAAATGATAGTCCATTTTTTGTTTTTACTAAATTGAAGGAATTTGACTTTTGAGTCATTTTAGTCGTACACATGTGCACTAGCTAATGCCGTTCATTGGAAAGAAAACACCCAAGAGGTGTGTGCTAACCTGTGGTCGTATTTTGGTCAATGTAGCCAAATGGGTCAATGCTTCCAGGATTTAGTACAGGATTGATGCTAGAAACAAAAACCAGACAAAAATCAAACGTTGCATGACAATGATGGACTCCATTATCAATGAAGGCAAGTTGGTGACACTATATGCGGATCACTACTCAACCTTATCATTTTTTAACCTGAGCCGCTAACTTTTTGCAGAGTTGGATGCATGAATGGTTCAAATCCAAAGTTTATAAACGAGTCAAGAATCATGCATTCATATCGCAAGGGGACTGGGTTGTCATATAAGTGAAGTAATGGAAATGTTTGTAGAGTATATATAAGTGTCTACCAATATCTGGAGCACAATGAACGGTCCCAAGATTCCACAGAAGGCAGAGATGAGTGCTTTGTCGGGGAAGCAAAAATGCACAACACTTGAGCGAGGTCTTTCCTCCATAGATGCTACAGCACTACAGCAGATAGGTGGCACGTATTTCTATTTGAATGTGTGTATATACTGAACTATATTTTCATTTCTAGATGGTTAATTGTATTTTTACTAGAGGGCTGGCTTTTTAGCTCGAGTAATGTGCTGTTATGCACACACAATATCTCAAGCCCAAATGTTATACTCCCTTCATCCCTTAATTATTGTCTTGTTTGACCCACACACGATTAAGAAAAAATAATTGACTTGATTATTAATATTGGTATAATATGTAATTTTCTTTAATGCCCATGTGTATATGGTCCTTAATTAAAGTACGAAAAAAAGTAAGGGTAAAATGATAAAAATAATGTCCTAAAAAGAAAAGTTGTCAAACAAGACAATTATTTTGGGACGAACAAAAAAGAAAAGGAGGACAATAATTTAGGGACGAAGGGAGTATAAACTATCCAATTAACCTTAATTGTTACAAGATCCTATTTCAATCAAACTTATCCTAATATATAGCTCTCTTCTTTTCCATAGTAATTTTTTTGTGCATATTTAGTACTCCTCCTTCTCTTTTTGTCCGTTCCAAGATAATTGTCCATTTTCAAAACTTTCCTTTATACTTACTTCTTCTACCTATTTTAATTACGGTCACATGCACAACCACAAATTACATTAATTTTTATAATACAATTTTTAGTTATCATTAGTTGTATGTCGTTTTGTCTAAAGTGACGTACAAATCCTAAGGGTTTTCAAATTTTGTTACGGGATAGTGATAGTAGTATTAATCGTACATGTTCAACGACAAATGTTGTATCTAAAGTATTTCCAAATTTATAATAACTTTTTTATTTATGATTATTTATTACTCCCTCCGTCCCGGATAAATGTTCCTAGTGGATAAAATACAGGAATTAAGAAACATAATTAATGATGTGTTATAAAATGTATTCTAACCATAATACCCATCAACATTAATTGAGTTCAACTACTTTAAATAATTGATTTTGTTTGGGATGTGTCATATTAAATGAAGCTTTAAGGGTATATTAGGAAGAATGGTAGAGAATAGGTAGATCAAAAGTCTTTAGGAATATTAGTTGGGACATCCCAAAATAGAAAGTAGGAACATATATCCGGAACGGAGGGAGTATTAATTTTACTTTTTCTTAATCTTTCTGTTATAATTATTATTTAATTTATATATATTGAACTCATAATTTTTATGTTAGAATTATTTAATAGGAGTATTGTTTATCCTCTTCGTTTTGCTTAAGTATAATTTAATTTAAAAAATATATGTCCGTGCGTTTAACGCACGGGTGTAAAACTAGTTTTTCCTAAAATCAACCCTTCTAAACACACACTCACGTTTTCTTCGCACTCTGTTTGTTGTTGTTGTTTTTTTTTTTTTTTTTTGCATTTTATGTTTAAATAGCATTTGTTTTGCAATTTGTATGTTATTATGAGAGTTTAGTTACATTTCAATTTCTTTACAATTTGATGTTCAAATTTCGTGATTTATAGCAAATTTACTTTGAAAAATTGAATTTTTTTTGGTATAGTTGTTCGGCCCTGTGTTACCGAACACCCTTAGTGGTGTTCGACAACCCCTTACCAAACACCATTAGTGGTGTTCGGTAACCCCCTACCGAACAGCCTTCTTTTAATGTTCTGTTAAGAGCATTTAAGTTAAAATTTATAATGAGATTTTTGTAATATATGGAGGGATGTACTTAAAGCATTTAGGAGTGCGAATAACAATGATCTTACAATTGTTACTTTTCATGTACTATATTTTTAACAAAGTTGGGTCTGGGTTACTTGGCTTGGTTTGTGAGATGTGGGCTTTTGGTGTGATTTGGGCTTATGTTATTGGGCTAGGCTCATAGGCCTGTTGGGGTTAGAACTCGGGCTTACTCTGCATTGTTGTTTATGAAGAATATAGATTGTCATTCAAATAAGAGCTTTTTGCGCTAATGGTGTTAATAAAAGGAGAAATTGCTGGCCGGTCCACTTTTCTAAACTTTTTTTCTCTCCAGTACACCTTTTTTTTTTTTTTAAACCGCTAAAAGACATTTTGAGAATTTTCTTCCTAAAATACCCTCAACAACATCGTTGCTTCAAATTTGAGATTCAAATTGATGTATAAATGATTTCATGTTGTTAATATAGTCTTTCCTCATGTTTGAGTATCAATTTTCATGCATAAAACACGAATTTGATCAAATTTAAAAATTTTGAGTTCATCCCCTTTTTCTTTGTTCTTGAGCTATTTTGGCCACTTAAATCTCTGTTTTAAGCTTCGAATTTGTTTAAAATCAATCTCATATTATTATCCTAACTTAGTACTATATTTGTGCACAATTTTTCTACCAAAAAACACTATTTTTGAGCTTCAAATTAAGCTTGACAGTGTGCTATCCGAAAATAGAGGAAGATGTTCTTGGACTGATTTAATTCGTCAATCGCAGTATGCTGGGCAACACAACGGGGTTCGACCTGCCCGGTCAGGTCGCAGGGGTCGAGGGAACAGCGTCCCTCGTGGGGGTTCGGGGGCAACGCCCCCGAAAGGTAAACGAAAATCAAGTTCCCTAAAGCGCGCTGCGATGATCACGATGCACCAATTGTTGCATCGCGATGCAAAAGTGGTGTATCGCGATGCCTTGGTTGCTCATTACGATGCTTTGGTTCCCTAAAGCGCGCTGCGATGATCGCGATGCACCAATTGTTGCATCGCGATGCCCCAATTTGGTGCATCGCGATGCAAAAGTGGTGCATCGCGATGCCAAAGTAGTGCATCGCGATACCTTGGGTTACTGAAGCGCGCGTGTTTTTTTTTTCATTAATGGCATAATCGTCTTTTTGCCCCAAAAATGCCTTTTTTCGGTTTTTAAAAAAGATGAGTGGACCGGAGCGATTACAAATGTTTAAAAAGGGACCGGCCTGTAATTTACCCAAAAAACTTTTTAGTTTTTGAATATTAAACTTATTATTTTTCATTTTATGGATATGAATTTCTTTTTGAGACTTTCTGATATTATTCCTAATTAATTGTGTATAAGTGGAAAATTGTTAATGACTGTCACAGAATGTCATCATGCTGACGTGGTGTGACGTTTCATTTATATTTGAATATTTAAACTTGTCTTCCAATCAAAACAAAGCAATATGGACAGTTACTGATAATTTAAATAAAAAGTTTCTCCTTTAAACATCGCAAATGGAAAATAGAGCACCAAAAATATCTTTTATTTAAACAAAAAAAAAAACTGAGTAGATTAAATTAATATGTTTGATAGTTTTAAAAAATAAATAAAATGAAAACATTATCCAAAGTAAGTGAGAAGAACGAAAATGAAAGGAATGAAAATATGGAGTGTGATAAGTAAATTAAAACTCATAATTCAGATTATTATTAATTTATCGTTTAGTTAGCATGAAAGTAATGGTGGAAAGTAAAAGTAAGAAAATAAATTTCGATGCATAGCATAGGCCATAATATATATATATGTTGACTCGAATGCGAAAGGGTAGATAGATGACTATCATTATTTATCCCCCATTAAAGTCTATCTATCCTAAATGAGTAATAAGAAATGTCTACTTAAACTTAAATTTTTTTTTTTTTATAAATATCTACAGTATATAAATTCTGGAGTTCCAAGGAGAAAAAACAACTATGGAATTGGAGTTTCAAGAAAATAGAATAAACTTATGTGCTGATGACTTCGTTAAGAAGTTATTTATTCTGCATAAAAAGTTCGTGAATGATAGAAAAATAAAGTCCTCAAAAATGGGCAAGTGAGAAGAACCTTAAATGTAGATATAATTTTCACGGGAAAGATATATTTTTCCTGCAAATTTTCTTAGAAAATATAAGGTAAGTCTTTTGAAAATTTGGAGAGTCGTGGGAAAATACTTCCCCACTTTCTAGGACTTTCCATCCAACCAAACTTTAATTAATTTTAGACCCGTTTGATCGTGCGTTTTGGTCAAAACGCATGGATAAAATTAAATTTATTTGCAAAAATTGCATTTCAATGCTGCAGCAGAAAAAAACTACATTTTAAAATGCTGAAATTTCTAGATTATTCCAAAAATATAGGTTTTAAAACGCTGCTAGGAAAAAAAAAACTGCATATTGAAGTAATATCCAAATAAATTTATAAGAAAAATGATGCGTTTTGAAGTGATAACTAAATGTATATATAAGAAAAAATTGCGTTTTAAAAAATCTACGTTTTAAAAACGATGCACCAAACGGGCTATTAGAAAATTTCACTTTCTTTTATATCCAGCGCTCTCCACCTAACCAAACAAAGCCGAGAATTAATTAACGGTAGATTTTGAATGATTATCAGAGATAAAAGAAATTACTCTCTCTATCCACAATCCACCCAAAAGTCCTCAAAAGTCCTAATTTCTTTTGAGATGTTCCATTTAATGCATTTAATTCATTAGGATTGTAGATTTTATGAATTACATTACAAATGAAAGGGAAAATATATTTTCACTATATTTTTTGCTTATCCACTGCATTATTAATTGTGACTTTAAATTAATATATGTTTGGACAAATTTTCCCATTAATTAATTACTTGTCATTTGAAGTTGAATAATATATTTCTTATTTATGAATTACCTTCCTAACATATCAATAAACAATATAATTTTGCTTTTTCTTTTTCTATTTATATTTATTTTAAATAAATATATTTTCTTAATTATGCTTATGACTCGTGTCATGTTTCATCATAAAAAAATATCATCAAAGCATTTATCGATCAAAATTTTAGAAAATATGTGATATTTTACCACTAAAATAAAAATGTTTAATTTAATTTAAACAATAGTATTTTAAAAAATATGCTTCATATTCAATTGATTATTGATTTCAATCAATTCAAAATTTAAAATTTAGAATTAATTATTATAATAGGTAGGGAAAAGGTATTAAAACTTTACGATACTACTATATCACAATATGATTTTACTATTAGATTAATTTTTTACAATTATATCCTTTAAATCTAACTGTAAACTTTTTATTTCAATTAGCAAAGATCACATGTTTTCTCAAAGTTCAGTTAACAAAAAATATCCTTATAATCTTAGTTTTTCTATTATTCAACATGACTCCAATCACGAGCTTAATTAATTAAACATTTAAAATAAATAAAAATAGAAAAAGAATTATGTTGTTTATGTGAACGCTAATCAAAGATCATTAAATATATTTTAAATTAGAAAATAATATTGAAAAGTAATTAAAAAAGTAATTTTGTAGCGGATTTTTTTTTAACTAACAAAATTAAATGACTTTTTAGTTTAATAATTAAGAGATATATAAGTATCATTAATATTGCTTATGTAGTTTTGACCAAAAGTCATTAAATGAAAAATAATTAAAATTTTTTTTTGACCAAACATGTATTTGTTTAATGTAATAATTAATAATGTAGCGGATTAGCAAAAGTTGTAGTAGAAATAACCTCTCCCCAAATGAAATAAGCAATATTAATTTTGCTTTGCCTCTCTATATTAAAATAATTACCCTTTCTGACTTTGCATTTAAAACCATTTTTTATTGGGTTCCCTTTATGCTTATCCTTGTGAACGAATATACTCTTTCATTTCACCCAAAAATTCTCGTTTGAAAAGTTTAATAATTAATAGATATATAAGTATTATTAGAATTAGTCATGATTATAAAAATATTTGATTATAGTTAATATGTTTATACTAAATGTGGATGGTAAAATTATATAATTATGAAGGGGAGATTAATTTCCTGCAAATAGAAACGAAGGGGATATTAATTTCTTTATGTAAATAGTTTTCTAAAGGACAAACTATCCAAATGGTCCCTACAGAAATTTACTTTTTCGGATTTGGCCCTTTTATGCTGCAAATAGTCCTTGAACTCAAACATTGTTTGAATTTGGTCCTTCTGTCAAGTGCCGTCAATTTTTTTCTTTTAAGTTGCACCATGTGCATCGCACATGCATTGGGCAAGGGCAAAAATGTCATTTCATCAAAAAAATGCAAGGACCAATCATCTTCTTCCTCCTTCTGCACACCATTTAGAACCAAATCACCACCACTATATCACCCCCCAGTAGCAGTTTTCTTCCTTCCTCCCGGCAACAGCCACCAGTTGTAGTTTTCTTCGGGGTTTGTGTACTTACAGTAGAGAAGAGAAAAGAAAAGGAAAAGAAGTAGAGAACGATGAACCTGGATGTCAACATTTTGTGGTATCTCTCCAAAGATGACTTACGGGTTCTCACCGCCGTCGAGATGGGCATGCGCAATGTCCGTAATCCCCTTTTCTCCTTCCTCTATTTCACTAAATAGACATTGAATGGAATGATTATTGTTAATTCACAAGTTATTACGATTAATTCAACATAATCCTATTTTATTTCAGCACGAAATCGTACCTTCTGAGCTCATTCATCGCATTGCCTCACTCAAGTATGGGCTTCTTCCGTCCCCTACTTCTTAAATTTTGTTTGATTTTAATTTTATTTTTCTTGCTTTTGGGGGTGATATGGTGTTGTGTGTGTATATAGACATGGAGGGACATATAAAGTGTTGAAGAATTGGGTGTTTGATAAGAGGGAAGATATGAATGAAGATTCTCTCATGGATGGACGGAGGTGGGTTTTTCGGCGACTTGAGAACTAGCCTAGAGGGTGTCGCCAGAGGAGAGGGGGGAATTTGGGGGAGTGATTGGAGGTTGAGGTGGCCGGAGGGGAGTAGAATAAGGAGGTTGAGATGGTGGCGATTAGGAAGACGCGGCGGAGGTGGGTTCGTCGTCTGGCGGTGGAGGTGGGATGTCATCCATGGCTTCTGTTGCTCAACTTTGAGGTGTGTGTGTGTGTGTGAGAGAGAGAGAGAGAGAGAGAGAGAGAGAGAGAGAGAGTAGAACGTGTGTGTGTGAGTGTGTAGAGGCGGTGTAATTTCTTTAGGTTTAAAAAAGAAGACTGACATCAAATTTTTACCCTCACATGCGATGACATTTTTACCCTCACATGCGATGCACGTGAGGAGATTTAACGGAAAAAAATTGATGGAATTAGACGGAAGGACCAATTGCGTAAAGAGTTTTAGTACAAGGACGACTGACATCAAATTTTTTGCAAAAGGACCAATCCCGAAAAAGTGAGCTTCTAGGGGGACCATTTGGGTAGTTTGTCCTTTTCTAAACTTCATGTTTAATGTTAACAAGAATAACTTTAGAAAGTAATTTAAGTTATTATCATAATTTCCCAATAAATATTTTTGTTAAGTGTAACATCTCGAATTCGAAAAATAGAAATTTTTTGAATGTAATCAAAGGAGTGAAAAAGGGAAAAAAATTGAAAGCACAAAATATATCCAAACTATGCATTCATATATTCCCTATATAAAGATTGCAGGTTAGTCATAGTAAGAGTACTAGTATTCCTATTCCATTTTTCGCCATTAGTGATTAATTCACAGTCAAAAGAAAAGAAAAGAAAAGAAATGGCATCTTCTTCAAGGCTTGTTCTAAGCATTTTTCTCTTGTTGGCCATTTCTTATCTGCATACCAATGAAGCCATTGAAGCTCAAGTCAATCGGCTTTCGACCTCTATCAAATATAACATTCCGCCTAGGAAATATGGTAATTCCTCTTTTAATTAAGCCATTTTATTTATCTGAAATTTGAGTAATTTCTCATTTCCATAGATTATATCTATCTATCTATCTAGACTTGTCCGTACTACTTAATCTTATTTCGAGTTCATTAAAAACTTGAAACGTCATTGTGAAAATGAGCTTTTAAATAACTATTTTGTAATTAGTTGTGATATACTACTATTTATTTAGAGTCGCAATTGAAAACTCAAACAGATGCACGCGGGGTGATTTTGACAAAGTAAATATACCAAAAGAATTAGAAATTTTTGATTTTTTTTTTTTTTAAATTTTTTTTTATTTCGTACTTTATATTTTATCATCAGATAGAATGTTTATTCATGTTGTTCGATCTATTTTAGATCCTTGTTTAATAGTGGGCTTGTTTTAATGGTGACAGATTGTGAGAAAGGCTGCAAGTTATGTTGCAAATGCAAGATAATCACATTCCCGTTCCCTTGCTTATATTGCTCCAGCACCGGAAAATGTTCCAATGATTTTTGATTGGCTTTCACTTTCATGATCTTCGGTCGGTCGACGCCGATAATGGAACGTTGTATTTGGTGTTTCCTCATAAAATCTGGATTTTTTTGATCCAAAATTAATGAAGCATTAATTATTGTCTTGATATATTAATTGTTTGTTCGTTCTCTATACTCAGATTAGAGTATTATGTTTATTTCTTAATTGTTGAGCCAAAAAAAAAAAAACCGAAACAACTGTGTACATCGATTCGGAACAATTTAAATGGAAAGGAAATGATGAGTGAATATATTTACGGGTTTACAACGAAGATTTTTGTCTGCAAAATTCAGAACCCATCCTTTCCACCCAGTAAAGGAGGCAATCGTCGTTCACGCTACACCAAAAATACTGCTCCATGCCAAATTTACTTTTCTTTCCCTTCTACTTTTAGTTTTTTATTACTCCCTCCCTCCGTTCTAGCAAAGAGTTCACTATACTATTTTGTGATGTTTCACTTAAAGAGTCCACTTTCAAAAAATTATGCTTACAATTTTCATAATTTTTCACTTTTACCCTTCACTTGTGTGGTAATCATCTTGGTTGTGATTAAATATTTTTGTAATTATGAATAAATTCAATAACACTAACATATTATTTAATAATTAAACTTTTCAAACATGAACGCTTTGGTGAAAACGGAGGGAGTGGTAATTTTTAAGTTATTTTAGTAGTATTTTAATGCCCTTTTTATCCATACATTAATGTCCATCTTATCCATACATTAATTCCATTCTTATCCATATGATAACATTGCAAGTGAAATAGTGAATATTAGGACATGATATTTAGCAAAAGTGAATTTTATAAATTTAGAGCCTATGTAGTGCAACTTTTTTAAAACATAGATTTTTTCTAAAATGCAATTTTGAAACACAATTTTTTATGTAAATGCGTCTAGGATATCATTTCAAATATAATTTTTTTTTTAACATCGTTTTAAAACCTACATTTTAGGAAAAATGTGAAAATTTCAACGCACATCTTTTTTACACGTACATTGAAAATGATAGACAGTAAATTTATTTTGGTCAAATTGCATGACCAAACGAGCTCTTATACAAAATCAAAACTCATTTTGAAATAAATTTATTTTTAAATAGATGTTCATTTTGGGACGGAGAGTACATGTTTTTGGTCCATTCTATTAAGGAAAATGTACAAGTTTTTCTCAACCCACAAAAGCCTAAAGCCAAAATCCAAAAAAAAAAACAAAAAAACAAAAACAAAAAGAATGAAATGAAGCGTTGACAGAGAGTCCATGTTTTCGGTCCATTCTATTAAAAAATGTACCAAGTTTTTCTCAACTCACAAAAGCCAAAAGCTACAAGCCAAAATCCAAAACCCAAAAAAAAATAATAATAAAATAAAATCCAGCGACATCAAAACTGAGAATGAAATGAAGCGTTTATTCCATCTCGAATCTGCGGCGCTAAGGATAAAATACATTATGCCAATATATATATATATATATATATATATATATATATGAATGAGAGCTTTAAATATTTACTACATTTCACTAACTATCGATAATTACTAACTATTAATGGTTATTATTATTATTATTCATTAGATAAAAAATCTAAAGCTAAAATTTAATAATTAGTTGAAAAATACAATCGATAATTATAATCGTTGGGATGGCATTGGTTTTGGTCGCCGGAGCATTTGGACATTATCAATTTATGGTAGCTCTATAACCTCTTCTGAATGCTAATAGTACCGTTTCATTTTATGTCATCCAATTTCATTTATATTAGTTTTACTTCTTCTTTTCCTTGAATTTTATTCTTCTCTAATATCTCAACCCAACTTGTAAGTGGTTTTTGAATTGTTCCAATTTCTAAGAAAGAAATATTCTTCTGTCCCCAAACACTAACAATTCCCCCACAAAATTCCAGGCAACAATAATTATCACATTTTTCTATAGATAGGGCGGCTATCGATCTAACAAGCGAATCACTCCAATTCCCAGTATATGAAAATAATACGCCAGACATATACAGAAAGTACTACAAAGCACACACCAAAATTAATATACAAACTAATTGAAAACCACAGTAATCAATGATTACTAGGTTTGCTAACCCAAGCAGGGTACACATAACTTTGAACAAATGATTCTGCTTACGTATCAGAACTAGGAGCTCACTTAAAATTAGGGAAGATTGGAGGACCATTCATGGCCTGGGCAAACCCTACACCGCTAACTAATTCCGACAACACGATACAGCATGGACCCATTTCATGGATTAACTCACGTTATCAAAACTGCAAGACCACAGGTGAAGCCTCGACTTGAGTAGTGAGTCACGCATCTACTCTGAGCACAAGTCTAATCAAATACATACCAAGAGGCAAACAGACTTGCACACATGGACATGGTAACACAAAATAAGTTCAACTTACCATTTCCCTATTTATATAAATCTCTAAGTATTTAGCAACGAGGGTGAATATCACATTGACAGCAAAAGCATAGTTCATAGGCACTGAACAGATAACTTTGCCCCCACCCCAGTAAGGAATTGTCAGCAAACCAAGAGTTGAGATTTACAGTAAAGCGTCTTAAAGTGAAGATGACGCTTCATTTGTCTCTAAGCACTACATAACTAGGCCCATTGGTTTTCTGTATCTTGGAAATCCTCCGCAGTATAGCTGCAAAAGCATCCTTGTCCTGCATCAAGAAAATTTTCTCTGGTTAGATAATAGCTCACCAAACTATCATCACACCAAAATAATGTTATTCTCCTAATTTGAAAAAAGGAAGACGGAAATTTCAAGTACAAATGTTAAATTTGCAAAACATAATAATAATTGACAAACAAATAATACCACAGCTCCTTAACGTGCATGCCAGGTAGTAATGGATCAATTGCTTTGGGACATGAAGCATATAACTAAAGCCATACTTCTTCAAAAGAATTACACCCTCTTCCCCAAAATGAGGGTCCTTTTTTGGTTTTTCAAGGAAATTAAGGAAGTTAACTCTTAAGCAATTTTAGTAGCACATATACATAAATACCCTTACTGTCAACATTATAGCATTGCAAGTGCATCAACATCATAGTTGACAAAGGTGAATTTAGTAACTTTATTAGAAAATTAACACTCATTTTAGGACAAATATTTCTTAGAAAAGGACACTCATGTTGGGAAGGAGAGTACATTTTAGCACTACGAGAAAAATAAATTATTGCAACTTTATTTAAAGAGAGAATATTATTATTGGTTTAAGGGTTGCATTATTCTTCAAAAAGATAAAGCCTCAATGTCGAATATCGACAATGATCAGTAGAACAAAGATATGTAAATTGCAGTATAATACAAGCACAATACAAGCACAGAAAAAAAGTACTTGAAAATTATATACCTCTTTTGACTTCAATCTAGATTTAAATCTACCAACAAGATCCTGCGTGGTTACTGGTGTCTTCTGCACTAGAACTGCCCTGATTTCATCTTCTGTCACGGGGCCAGAGCTTGATGTGGGCCCAGTTTTTGGAGATGGTGAAGATGCTGCACCTTTTGCTGGCACGCTACCTTTTGAAGTAGAGACTGGTTCATCCTTGACAGGTTTTACTTCCTGCATTTCGTAAGAGTTTGAAAGGAAAAACGAATTAGCAAAAAACGATTGCATATGTGCAGGATAGAGAAATTCATCTATGATTTTTCTCTAATCTACACGAATTTACTTTAGCATATAACTTTAATAAAAATAAAAAATCTAGAAGGCTCATCACATGTAATTTACATTTTCAGCCTTGACTTTCTTTGGAGGTGCACCATTGGCTGCTTTGGCATCATCTCCATTTGTCTTCCTCTTTCCCTTAGACTTGGATGTAGGAGGGGTTCCTCGAGCAGATGCTGTGGTAGCAGGTTTCGAGGGGCTATTTTCAGCAGGTTCTTCTTTAACAGCATCCTTCTGCTTCGGAGCTAGTACAGGAGAACTTTCATCTTCTATCTGGACAAGCCAAAAAAAAAACCTTAATATTGTCAGGATTAAGGGGCAAGAAAAGGGGTAAATGCATACGACAATGTAAAGAGGTCATGTTGTAAAGGTTTCTATCCCTAGCTTAAGCAAAATTGTCAAAATAGATCAATCACCAAACGAATTCTCTGCATTATGGGAGGAGGGCAGTTGATAAGTTGTTTATAAGATCTACAACATGGATACAGCTAAATAAATCAGCAATTATGCATCTAAGCATGGCATACATTTGATCTCAAGATCCAAGTATCCTAAAAAACCACATATATTTACTTAAATACCCAAAACAAGCGAGGGCAGCCCCTCCACTTTCAGGGTAAGACTGCGTAAGGTAGACCCTTCTCGAACCCTGAAGTGGTGGGAGTCTGGTGCACTTAGACATCCTTTTACTCTCCCGTAGTTGTTAATGGAATATTTTCCTCAACTTCAAAACAAAAATGCAATAAATGTAAACACACTCCAGGGACCTATTTAAATATTAGCCAGTGTACTGCTCTATGATTTTTAGACACGCTGGTTGTTGCCTATCCTACTAGACCTCAGAGGCATCTACTAGCATGTAGGTCACAGGACCTCTGCTTCTAGCATAGTTAATATAAAAGAAAACCATGTTCAATCAGACAATAAGCATTTCCGAACTTTCTTCCTACAAGACAAGCAAAATAAGAGAACTTACATCGTCGTCGTCATCATCATCTTCTTGATCTGACTCATTCATTCCTCCGGTTCGACCGAGCAGCTTCTTCAACTCCTTCCCAGATTTGCTCAGTCCTCCCTCCTCTTCATTAGTTTCTTCCTCATCTTCTTCATCCTGAAAAAACAAGCAAGCAAGTCATCAGAAAAATAGAAAGTGTAGAGCATTAACGCTAACAAATTGAATAATCATCAATTCCAAATAAATGAAATTGGATATGCAACATAGACCACAGGGAATATTTTCTAGAAAAACATTCATAGTAGATACTCACAGGCTACATCACCTTAGAGGAAGTCATAATAAGAGAGAGGTCACCAAATAAGAACTCTTAAGATGAAGTGCCCCTAGCGTGTATTTCATTTTTAAGGATGAAGTTTCAGAAGGGAAAAGAATGTTAAAACCAAAGGGCATTCTCCATGCATCCACCGAATTGCCAGAAAGTTACCAAAAGAGTTCACTGATTACATTCTCTAGCAAGTCTGAAGCGGAGAAATTAGGGCAGTGGACAGTCATCTGCCTTTTAAATCTTAAGCTGGGCCCAGATCTCATCCAAGAAAAATCCAAACTGCACAATCTCCTTATTAAAAATAATAGTACTAGTAATAATAATAATAATAACAATAATAATAATGAGAATAATATTTGTTAGCTTTGTTGACCCCGAGCCAAACATGTAAAGGCAAGATCCACGCCAGTTCTTGATTTGACTACTATACACCACCCAAAGAGCTAAATTGCAGCCAAACCACACATGAGGCTTTCCTACATCCAGAAATTAGTCAAGTCTTTAGGAAAGAAAAGCACCCAATGTGCATGAGGAGCAAGGCTCGTGTCGCAGAAGCAGTCACAACATCACCTGCTCTCAAGAATATGGAAGGAATAGAAGGTTCTTTACTTGCCAAAACTTCGGTAAGACCATAACTTGAACCTAAAAGATTTCACCCCATATATCTTCTCGAAGTTATTGATGCTTTGAATCTAACTACACCCCCATTTTATGTTCTCATTCTTCTCAGCATTCCGTTTCTCCACAGATCTAGTACGATTGTGTTCGAAAGACCTTTTCTCCTATCTAGCAGGAAGCCCCCTTATCTTTCTTCCTTCCCTCTTCACCTTGTTCATCTAGTAACTAGACCTTGCTCAGGGAAGCTACCAAACATTTCAAGGAGATCTTATCAGCTAAAAGTGAATGAGAAGTAGTTGACTTTAACATAATCAATTGAAGGAGGAAACTATAAGCTTAGTATATATACTGATGCCCAATCACCCGAACAGGGTGTTGACCAGAAACTTCAACAAATCCTGTTGTAACCTCGTTGTCCAACTAAGAGCTAACAAAAGAGTTCAAATGATAAGTAATGAAGACATGCAGCCAGGAAGATCAGCAGTAAACTATCCAGAACCAGATCCCTACCCAGAGCACTTGTCTAAGGAAAATGCCTACTATTGACAGCTTTCTACCACTTTTTTCTTTTTTTTATTACTAAATGGAAACGGAAAGACAATTTGCTTTCTTTTTTCTTTTTCCCCCCTTCCCTCTTTGCACTAAGATGCTAATTCATCTTCCAATTTTCCATAAATCTAAGTATGAAGGTGAATGGTTAACTTTGGATACTTAAGTAAGTTATAGACAACATATATATAAACTCCGATACAATACCTTATGGAATAAGGAAAGCTAGACTTGTGGACACAGATATGTCTCGAGTTTTGAGTGTCGACGTAGACAGGTGGTGTAGGACACAGCAACCTTCAACATCGAAAACAATATGACACAGCGATACATAAAAAATATAAAGACTATAAATACACACATAAATATGTGTGTGTGTGTGTATAACATATATAACACAGAGATTAAAATAAGTACTAGTAAAAGCTCTAATAATTACTTTCATACAATCTTTTCTAAACATATCTTGATTTGATATAAATAACCAAAACATTTTTGGGAATTTGGTACATTAGTTGGCCTTTCATGAAGCAGAATCCTTCTGGCTATAGAAACCCTAATTACGTGTTTCCATACACGTTGACATGCGTGTCCAACAAGGCTATCTTCCGTAATGTGGCGAGTCCCCCAATTCATAAAAGGAAAGGCATGTAGAGGAACAATCTACATAGTGGCAGAAGTTAAAACAACATTAACAACACAAAACAAACCTGCTTGATTTCTGGAGGAGGAGGAATTTCAGGGGCCAAATCTTCACGTTCCTCGGGATCATTCCCAACAGCTTCATCATCATCCGTGAAAATTTCCTCGTGCTCCCAATCATCACCTACCAATACCAATAGCCAAGCTTCAGAAATGTTGCTGCTTAAAAACAAGTGACAACAAAATCTATCCACTAATGCTGAAATGACGAGCTCGAAGAAGTATCGTTCACGAAATGCTGCATATAATATTACATAAGCACTTCGAATAACTATTTGATGTAAACTTATAAGTGCAGTCTGATTAACTTTTTGCATAATAGTTTTAAAACAAATCTGGTGCCTTGTTTCAACTTTCACCATTATTTATCGTTAAACAAAAGGAAATATACAAATATGTTAGTATGTTGCCACGTCCAGATGCACGTATTACAGAATTAAAATAGGAAGAAGAGATATCAGATGAGATATCACATATCCAACGAATTACTCGTAACCAAGTTCCTTTAACATAAAATAAGGCGATTATATCAGATGAGATATCACTGGATTCAAATACCCTATGAGAGACAATCTCATCTCTTTACGAGAACGAGATGAAGAATGAGAGAGGGGGGGGGGGGAAGAAGGTCAAAACATCTTTCAGCATCTAACAACCATTCTCTGCGTCGTTTTCCTCAAGCCAAGATTTCACTCAACTCTCAGAGACTACGAGCTAAGGATTGCACCAAGAAACAAATCAATCAGAAAGATTGTCTAAGGAATGCTAACTTAATCCTGACAAGAAAGATTGTCACGTCCAAAATTTGCCATAGCAAGACAAAAAAAGTAGTCACGACTTTATCTTAGGATTCACAATAATGAACAACAGCCCAGAATGCAATTATTGATAAATAAATAACTAGAAAACTCATAGTGAAGCAATACATGTGTAAACTGTAATAGTGCAGCAGTACATGTGTAAACCATAAACACATCCAGAAAGATGAAATGCTCACCTTTCTTAACATCCTCATCAGCCAAATCATGATCACCTCAATTTTGGTTGATTGATATTGATAATATCACACTACCTAATTGGTGCAGTCAGTGGTCTTTGTCATATGTGTCCAAACCATCTCAAGTGATTTTTCTCTCATTTTATCTCCTTCTAGTGCTACTTTTACTGATTCATCAATATGTACATTCAAAAATATCTTTTCTAGTTTTACCGCATTTCCATCTGAGCACTATCACTTGCTACACTCATTTTATCAACAAACCATTTCTTAGTTGCCCAACAACATGTTCTAAGCGGGTCTAATAGCTGTTATATAAAGCTTTTCTTTCAGCTTAACGGGTATACGTATCACATGGCACTCCATATACACTTTGTACTTCCCAGAACTTGATCTTAGTCTACGAGTAACATCATCCTCCACGTCTTGATTAGACTGATCTTAAATACAAAATAAATCCATTTTGTTGTATTACTTGACCTTCTTACCCAGCTTTGTCTGCATTGGTATTCCTTCTACAACTAAAATTGCATTCCGTTACACCCTTTCACTCCTACCTATTATAAACCCTTTGACTTCTAAAGCTTTTCTTCACATTTCTAGTTTATGACCGCCTTCGACTCATTAACAAGGACAATGTCATCAGCAAATAACATAACATGTCCCAAGGTATGTCATCTTGTATAGCTTAGGTCAATCCATCCACCCATAATGAAAAAATACAAAAAACCAAAAACTAACAAAAAAAAAAAAATTCAAGGTCAATCCTTGATGTTGTCCTACCATAATACCAATCATGATTGGGGCTCATGGGTCAAATTGTCTTAGAATCAATGCAGACTCAAGCGCGTCAAGTAATACTGCCACTTCCAGAGTTCGTCATAGCCAATCAGGAATGCAAGGGGGATTCCCCCTAAAAGTTGATCAATTACATCCTTATAATTGTCTATTAAGAATTTAAAATAGTACTCTACCCCCTCAAAATAAAATGGTTAACAACTTTACCTGTCACTTTCTCTATATGTATATCCAACAACTCCTTGCAATTTTCCACTTAATTTGCGATTCACTATAATTAAGAAAGTCAACATAAACTTTTAATGAACTTAAAGATTCTTTACTATTTTGTTAATGTATATAGTACCTAAACCTCTGCCCCCTAAAATGAGAATCCGCCGACAGCCAATGCACACCAAATACCAAACAGAAATTTCAACAAGAGTTTAGATTATAATTCACTATAATGATCAACAAACTATATGAAATTATCGGTAAAAAAATAGCTTAGAACTTTCAAGGAAGAGCAGTACATAACACCGGAAAAAAAGAAGAAAGGCTCACCTTTCTCAATATCATCGTCATCCATATCAAGATCACCTCCTCTTGGCCCTTCTTCATCATCATCACCTCCTCTCTTGTTGAGTCCAAGTCTGTTCTTCCTTGCTGACTCTTCTTCTTCATCTTCTTCTCCCTTGTCCGAGACATTGCCCTCCTCCTCATCTCCAGCATTCTTTTTACGTCCCCTCCCACCTCCTCCACCAGATTCCTTGTCATCAAACTTTTCAACTTCACCAAACGCTGCAGCCCCATTATTTGCTGCTTTCATCATCCACCTTTCATACCCATCTGCAGTTTTCCTTCGATTTTTCATCTTTTCTTCTGCTTCCTCAAGTGTAAGTTGCTTATACTGTGCAACTTTGTTGAAGTTGTACCTAAAGATCAACGGCATCGAGCTTATATAAACTAGTCATTGTGGCACAAGCGATGTGTGTCAATAATGTACGTTTTTCTTCTTATAATTATAGTTATAAATTTTGTACCACAACGGTCTGTGCCGGCCGGCACATTCATTTAGCAAGAAAAATAGTATGGAACTCTTCATGCTTCTATCACCCAAAATATAGGAATGTACCGGTGTGTTTCGTGCGTACAGGGCATTTTTTTTTTTGCGTTCAGGGCGAAATCTAAATTCTGGACCAGCGCATGGTGAAATTTTTTAAACTTATTTAAAGGCCCATGATATCAAGCACTGGAATGCCCCAGCATTAGGGCTTGCATGGCCCATAGTCAATTCAAAAGCTAGTGACCCAGCTCTTCATATAGAGCTGAACACAAGTAGTCCCTTCCCAAATGATGAAGGATTGTGGTTATGTGGCAACTAGCTAAAAAAAATTGTTGAAATTACTTATACTGAAAAGCAAGGGTAAAACATTATTCCTTCTCAATGTGGGATAACTTTCCGTACACAGCAGGCACCTTCAGTAACTCTTCAATTCAAAATTCTTTTTCACTCAGAAAGAGTATCTATTAAGCAACTTTTTAGTTACATCTCTTTGTTTATTTCATAATTTCTTCCCCAAAAAAATCACTTTGTCTTGAATAGCAAAAAGATTTACATGCTTCTAATCAATAGATCACCCAATATGATACTTTACCATAAATAATTTATGACGGATGGTAATGCATTAAAAATATTATGCCTTTTAATTTATTTTCATGTACTACATAACACATTTTCATTTTATTATTCTTCATCACTATATATATATCTCCAAAATGGTGCACCATTTGTGCCAGTATGTTCCATTCTGGTACACAAACCAGTATGCTTACCGGTATGGAATTAATAACTACGCTTATATTTAATTATTACTCTCCTTTTTCCTTAGTTATTTATTCTTTTCCTAACAGTTTTCTCTGTCCTATTTCGATAACATGGATTTTTTTCCTTCTCCTCTATCCCTTCTTTTTGTGTACATGTTTCACCTATCCCATTTTTTCCTCCACTCCACCTGTCGGGATTCCCCCTTCTACTCTCTCTTTCATCATTCTACCATGTGTCAATTTAATAAAAAGGTGGTTTTTATGTACTATAACTGCCAGTAAAAATTTCCCTTCTCACTTAATCGATAGAATGTATATACATAGAGAAGGCATGTGAGTGCATACAACCTGTAATAGCATTCGTAACTTTCACAAATGAGTAAACAACTTAAAGAGAGTGAAATAGGAGGTATGGCTATGTGTAGGGCATAGAAAGTAATTTTGCATGTTGTGCATACCAAGACCCAGCAGGAATAGCAACAAACTCCTTTCCCTGCAGCATAAGAAGGTAGTATGTTGCTGACTGCGCACCCTCCAGCACACCATGGTACTGAAACTGGCCACTTTCATCCTCCAACAACCACGGTTTGTTCTTGTGCTTCTCCTAAGCAACACGTTTACATGATAAAAAGATGAAACTTTTAGGCAGGATACCCAAAGCCCCAGTTAATATTCATTAAAACAAAGACAGGCAGGGTATGCATGTAGTTTGGTATAAGAATTTGAAATCCTTTCAGATGACTATACATTATAACTTGATTACAGTCTGTATCTTCTGAGTTTGAACAGTTTTATGTCGGTGAATCCTAGTACAAATTACAAAGAATTATCTAAAATAACAGTTAAAACTCAAAAGTTCATTAACTCGACGGCAATGGAGTGGAAATGTGTTTAATGGACGTAACCTACAAGATTTCTATATCAAGAAAAAAAATCAGAGGATAAGTTGGTGGAGGATTCATTCGCACAGAGAAACAACAGTTATACATATATCCTCAAACCAGACAGGAAAGAACACAAATCAACCTAAGCACATGCCAGAACATGTGGAAAGGAAGCTTGCAACTCTATCAAACATCCGTGAACTTCAAACTCCAAGGTAATAGCTTGGAAAAAAGTCTTGCATTTAATTATATAAATGAACATCATTAATTGACGAATGTGCAAAGGCCTCGCACATAAATATCCAGTGTGCTTAATGTTGCGTAGGCTGAACAACATTGAAGCATCCAGAATGAAGGAAGTCCTAAATGAACGATCTGATACTAGATTTATTCTATCTCCTCAACGGTCATGAATTGATTGGGTTGCCTACAAGTAGCCACCACGCTAAAATATTCATCATTAACAAAAAAAGAACATCAATCAAAAGGACAAGCAAGCTCTAAACTTAGCTTCAGAAATAAAAGTATACCCGTAAGGCATCTGTAACTTGGCGTCCATGTAACCCTTCCTTTTTGATAGACCACTTATTCTCAGCGTTCTTCTTCTTTGAAAAATTTGGTAAGCCAGAAACAAATCTGCCTATAAAGTAATTCTTGTCACTGCTTGAACATGCTCGTACATTATATTCCTAAAATTTGACACAAACGGAGCAGATAAAAAAATCAGTATCCATAAAGATTGAGTAACCATTAATCTAGAAGAAAGCAGTAACTAAATGCCTGACATCAGAAACTTGTAATATAACTCTCGAAACGATCCCCTCCCCCCAAAACCCCAACATAAGGATTAAGGGGAAAGGAAAACCATGGACCAATCCCTTCAACTAGCTTAGAGAGAACTCACTTCAGCAGTAGTCTGACATATAAGTCACGAGTCAAATTTGGGATGTTTATTTCTGGGTATTAACATCAGTGCTAAGATGATTAATTAGGTAGCATATGCTAAATAGAAACAGTGTCATAACTTTGTGTTGAAATCTTTGATAACGTCAAACCTTATTGATACACACCAATACCATAACTTTATATCATAGGTATAATACTTTCCTAAATGAATCCAGAATCTATTCAAATTTTAAATACGAGTGAATGGCAGTCCTAAAAATGGCCCATCAATCGATCACCTTACAAACTTTCGAAGATGCTCCTACCATCTAAGAATAATACCAGTCACTGGGATCAGAAATGTGACAGATTAGCAGCGTGGTTATAACCAAATAAAGCTTATCCAAAGTAATGCTACACTTGCAGAAAACAAATACATTCCATTGTTGTTCACTACAATCAATTCAAAGGTTGGATAATCTACAACACTTAAATGTTTTCTAATGTTCTATATATTCTTTATGTTTTATATATTTATGGCGTTTTACACCCACGCATACACACAAACACACACACACAGAGCATGTATATATGTAGTGGTAAATTGAAGGCCGGGGTTGGTAACGAACACGAATGAGGCGAGTGACGGTGGCGCCACAATCACGGCACTTGTCTTGTCGCTCGGTCATGGTTTTGCCACAGGTCACGCAAAGAGTCATGTGCTTACAATTGCTTCCATACAGTTCCACCGTCGATCCGCAGCCGCCGCACGACGGCTTCAGCATCAAATCACCCGACATTTCTTTCTCTCTCTGTGCCTGTAACATGTTCAATTACGCAAACAAAGTGAATAGGGTTTAAATTCGAGTAAAACTCACGAAGATTTCGATCGTTTTTCCAGCTGAGTTTGAAATAACATGAGAAATTTGTACTTGTCAGCTTTACTATGCCGCGCTCGGGTTGATCAAATTTTGGGAAATGATAATAGTCAATGAGGGCTCCGTGGCTAATATAGGCCGGTTTTGACGGTGCGAAATCAGCCAGCCGTCGGGCGGGAGGGGATTTATGATTCTTAGCGGACTGAAATAATATACGGGTAATTTTAATTACCAATCCGCGGATTGCTAAGAGAGCTCTGACAAGATTGGCAGCAGTACTTGATACTCTCATGATCTCATTTAGTTACTACTTACTAGTTAATGAGTGCCAAGACACATTGTACCTCGTAGTTAACACTCGAGATCTGCATTCCATTTGTCAATGAAAACTTACTTGTTTCTTTGAATAAACATTATACTCAAATCATATTTTTTAATATTAATTGCAAATTTTTTGTAATAGTTTATATTTACATCTCGGGTGTTCTTACATAAAATAGAGAAGCTAAATATATCATATTTTTTGAAAAGAATTTTTAAATGTATAACTTTGTATTTGTTAAATATTATTCGAAAGAGAACTTCTAGCACGATTGATATAGATGAACTGGATATTATATTTAAGTTTGGTGCAGTGGCGGATGCACCTTATGAGATTGGGGGAGGGTGGGTGGCACAGGACCCCACTCAAATTTATTTTTTATCTTAGAAAATGATGGTGTTTTGAATAGGGACCCTACTCAAAATTTTTTTCCTCTTCCTAAATCACGCACAACAGTAACAATGAGGTAGAGACTTGCCGTGAATTGTAATTTTTAAGCTTTTTATATAATAGTTAAAATTTGTGATTCCACTGAAATATTTTTCTGGATCCGTCACTAGTTTGGTGTTACGATTGATCACAATTGAGTCCCCTGCTATAAGCCCAATCCCATCCAACTATGATGGGTTACCTGTTGTGATTCAAAGCAAAACTTCTACCCAACTTGGATCTAGGATTGATATAACCTGAAGAATTTTGAGCTCTATTTTTCAAGTTAAAGCTCTTAATAAGAATGATCAAGATTGACAGTTCCCAAAATCACATCACATAATATATACTCCATTATGGTTCTTGTTGCTTTGTTCCTCATTTCATTTTTATGACATGATCAAGGATACTTGTGCCAAGACAATGGCATGCCTTCTTGAATTGCAAGGGATTACAAAACCAACAATTAAAGATTATATTTGCGGGAATAGAATGAAAAGAAATTGATCAACATTGTAACTTGCCGGAAAGGATGAACAATGCTTGGGCCTAAGGTTGGTCCATAATACATTGGGTTTGGATTAGGATTGAATCATTCACAGACTTGGGCTAATCCAGGTCCTTCATATGTACAACTCCCTTTTCATGCTATATATTGCTTGCTACTACTACATAGAATCAAGCTAGAATTGCAACCAAAAGAAAAAAAAAAAAAAAAAGGAAGCTAAAGAGGGTTGATAAATCTGTTCTGAATCATTTTGAGAGTACGAGTAATGGTTGCGAAAGATGGTCTAATTTCGGGGTCTTCATCCCATGAAAGTTGAATAAGCTCAGTGAGATCTTCAAGTTGGTCATCATACTCGGGTAATGCCGGCCTTATCTTTCCCTCCCCGACTTGCAAGGCTATCTGTCCATGATCATAACAGAACATAAATTTTCTTAAAAAAAATTAGTAATATCGCTTCAATTTTCTTCTTCTAAGGAGGCGGGGATTACACTCAAACGAAAAATAAGACAAAAAGAAATATAAGTGGCCCTTTATAATGGTACCTTGGAAGGACCATAATCAGTCTCAATATATGGATATTCCCCTGTGATAAGCTCGTTAAGTATGATTCCGAAGCTGTATACATCACATTTTTCGCTGTAAGGCTCACAACGGATCACCTCTGGAGCCATGTAGATGTATGTCCCTGAACGAAACGAAACAAAACAAGATACGGAAACTTAGTCAGATATATGCAAATTGTTGTAACAGTGATCATAATGTCAATGTGCTATACAAATTAATTAATCTTTGCCTGTTTCGCCTGTCAGTGCCTTCTCTTCTTCTGTCAAGAAACGAGCGTGGCCAAAATCTGCGACCCTAACATGGAATGCGTCATCCAAGAAAATGTTACTCGGCTTCAAATCTCGATGCATGACCATTGGCTTGTGTTCATGAAGATACTGCATCCCTTGAGCGATCTCTAGTGCCTTGGCCAACCTCTGTTCAAAAGGCGGGATTGGAGCCACTCTTTCGCTCCTCCTACTGCCCGGTCCATGCAACCAATCCTTCAATGTCATACTCAAGAACTCAGTTACGACCCAACCACGATTTGGCGGGTCCAGGCATGCCCCCATCAGCTGGAGCACAAAACAGTGTCGTTGTCTCGATAAAGTTTCGACCTCTTGGGCGAAGAAGCTGACTCCATTTTCATTTGAGTTGAAGAAGTCAGGATACAAGCACTTTACTGCAACATCAAGTCCTCTCCATGTTCCTTTGTAAATGTCTGCTGTGCTTCCTTGAGCTACTTTTTCTTGTAGCTCAATCTGACCAATTTTTCGAACAATGCCCGACAATGTCATAATAATGAGGGTTAGTACTAGCTGCAAGTTTATTCATATATTTATATTATTGAATATGGACTCCATCTCACTGTATTACTTTTTTGGTCAATTTGATCAACTTTGACCAAAAATTTATACTAAAAAATTAGTTACTTTTATAAAAAAAACAAAATTGCTATTGATAGTATTCTTATGTTGCATCAATATATAAGTCAAATTTCATTATCTAAGACATAATAAATGTATATTAAATAATTACTTAATATTTTACTAGGTTGACTTTCAAAAAGAAAAAGAAGAGAGACTTTTTGTTTTTTTGTTTTTTTGAACGGACAAGTATACTGCGAGGCATATATACAAGACTTTAGTTACTCGAGGTGAGATCATATAGTAGATAACAACATGCCTTTTACATGTAGCCAGTATTGAGGCCTTGAATAGTGGGGCTTACATGCAACATGAACATGAACATGTATGTCATGTTAAGTGACGTATAACATGGACCATTGGGCCTATTGGGCCTGCATGGGTGAATAGTCTGCATTGATTTCATATAAACCCCCTTCTCAAAAAAAATAATAATAATAGTCCCTCCGTCCCGGATAAATGTTCCTAATGGATAAAATACAGGAATTAAGAAACATAATTAATAATGTGCTGTAAAATGTATTCCCGGATAAATGTTCCTAATAGATAAAATACAGGAATTAAGAAACATAATTAATAATGTGCTGTAAAATGTATTCTAACAATAATACTCATAAACATTAATTGAGTTAAACTATTTTAAATAATTGGATTTCTTTGAAATGTGTTATATTAAATGAAGCTTTAAAGCTATATTAGGAAGAATGTTAGAAAATATGTAGATCAAAAGTCTTTAGGAACATTAGATGGAACATCCCAAAATAGAAAGTAAGAATATTTATCTGGGACGGAGGGAGTAATCTTTCTTTCTTTTTTAGTTGGTTCCAGAAAAATAATTCTAATTAAAAAAAAAAAGATAAACTTATTGTGAAAATTTTTTAAAGTACAAACATGTTAAACAACATATATGAAATATCCTTAAAGGTCAAAACAACATAAATCCTTAAAAAGTTGGACTTGTTAAGTGAGATTTATTTTATTTTTTGGTAAATTACAAATAGCCTCCTAAATTATGGGTTGGGTTTGAATTGCCTCCCTCAATTATCAATTAAAGCAATATGCCCCCCTCAACTATAGCATTTTTTTTTAATTGTAGCTTCTGTTTAGGCACTGCCATTTGAGTTGACGTAAAATGTCCACGTAAGACTCATGTGACCATCTTTAGGCATTATTTTTAACCATATTGTCATTTTGGTATTTTTATTGACTATATTACCCTTATTGTTCTAAGACTCTCTTTGTACATAAAGATGGTCATTAAATAATTTCTTATCTTTATCATACGTACAGATGGTGTCGTGAGTCTTTGGTGGACAAATTTCGTGAATTCAAACTGTGGTATCTAAATAAAAGGTGCAATTTAAAAAAAATGTTATAATTGAGAGGGGCACATTGCTTCAATTGTAGTTGGGGGGGCAAATCAAACTCAATCCATAGTTGAGGGGGATTATGTGTAATTTATCCTTTATTTTTTTTAGACGGAAATACGAGAATTCACTACAAGGCTATCCTCCATAAGGTTTTACCCAAGATCTTGAATATTCTTGCAATGCTTTAGTTACCCAACGTGGGATTATATATCTCCACAGATATGTTAAGGGGTGACCCATTACTAAAGTTGGAGTTTACAAAGTGTGAGGTCTCAGGTTCAATCATTTTTCAAAAAAAATAAAAAAATACATGATGCACGCAAGAGGTAGGATGGATATACGTACCTCATGTGGCTCAATGTACCATCCATTAAACTTGGCTTGATTGATGAGGAGTGAAAGATCAGAATTAATGTGTTGATCAGGAGGTGGTGTTTGAGGACAAGTGGAGGCATGGAGAATCCTTGTAGAGGGTGATAGAAGGGATGATGAGTTAGCTGCTTCTTGCTGATTATTATCCTTTCTCTCAAGTATAAGCTCCAAGAATCCATTCTCTTGTGCTACCTTGAGACAATACCTAAGGTAATCTTGTGTTCTCTCCAGCCTCATCCTGTACATTCCCCTCAATTCTTTCTGCTTCTTCACTTCTTTCTCTAGCTCCTCCACCTTAATATTAACAAACCAAATACATAAACGAAATAATTATGAATTTCCATATCACAAAATTATGTGTTGTACAAATTTTGGTGACTCTACTTTTGCGAAATTAGCAATAAGTTCACTAAACTGAGTTTATGATACCTGATTTTCGAGTTTATGAGTACTAAACTGATGAGGGGACGACACAGTAGACCCCATGATCATGCAGTCAGTGAAGCTCCGGCAACATCCACGAGACTGGGTGGCGCTCTTCTTCTTTCCCTCCTTTGTTGAGGGAGCCACCCTCGGACTCGATTGAGCGATCTTGTTTTGGGGGGTGCCACCAGCCTCCATGTTTATTTTCTCGAATATATATATGTTACAGATAATAATGATAACAGAATAGCAGTACTTAATTTGCTTAGTCCTACCGTGTGAATTCGGAGTAGGCTAGGAGGAGGAGGAGGAACATAACAGTTTGACGGTCCTTTTTATTGAGCAATTTGTTCTTCTTGTTTTCAATTGGCCAGCTGGGCCTGCTTGCATAAGACATATACTGGGCGGACCTTGTGATGAACTTGACAAGGTCCATTCTACTACCAAAAATGTGCCTTATTTCAAAAATCCATTTTGCCATCATATATTTAACCTTTTTTTCTTTTTTTTTTTTTTTGAGAGAGGTAAAGCCACATTGAATTTAGCTATATATGTTTCTCATTGCGAACGGATTCAATCAGAGTTGGAAACGTATGAAGGGTAATTTTAGGTACTCATAAATTTTTAGTTTTATTTTGTAAAATATGAATTTTTGAGTAAAACATCGTAAAATAGTATTATTGGTAATCCAATTCTATCAGCTTAAGAATTTTAAATTATCATAACTATCTCACTTGTGATCGCTCAGAGGCAGTGTTGGAATATGTTGGGGGTTTCTTCGTAAATAGCCTAGTCAAAGCTGTCAAATTCATAAAAGGCTACACTTACTCAAAAACATGTTTTATGGTCACTTTTCATCCGAAAATCTCAAAATACCCTTAATAAGTCGATTAAACGACTCAATGAGTCGATCAAAATGACTCAAATCGACCCTGAGTCGATTAATCAACTCATGGGTCGATCGACTCATTAATCGACGACCCTGAGTCGATTAATCAACTCATGGGTCGATCAATCGACTCATTGATCGACCAATGGGTTGATTAATCGACCTTGGTCGATTAATCGATTCTTTGAGTCGTTTTGATTGACTCATTCGGGTTTGAGAGAGAGAGAGAGAGAGAGAGAGAGAGAGAGAGAGAGAAATTGATTCACTGGGTTTGAAAGAGAAAGAAGGTTATCTCAACAGTAGTACTGACATAGGAGGCGGAAGACGAGGACGAGGATGACGGCGGAGGATATGGCGATGAGGGAGGCCGCAGCGAGAAAGAAGAGAGAGGAGGGAGAGACGACGGCTTCTTTTGAGTTGTGAGAAAAAAATGAGGTATTTAGGGTTTGAAAGGCTTTAAGGGCATCTTATGGAGTTATCAAGTTTTTTGGTCAAGAGGCCATAAAACATAAAAGTTTTGGTCAAACCACATTGGAATATTGGATGACCCAGATGGGCAACCTATTCCCAAGCCCAAATCCACGACCCGTTCCTTGGTAGCCCGCCCATTAGCTTGTGCAAACCGGAAGCTTCCCATGTGCTTCCTTTCAACCTTGCTGTTCCATCCTCCCTTTTGACTACCCCTGTTCATTCCCCCCCACCTGGTGCGATTCCCCCAGCCTCTCTCCCTTCTGCTTCATCTCTCCTTTTAGATCCCGGCCCATTGAACATTGACGAAGCTCTCTCTCTCTCTCTGTTAAACGAAATCAGTGCCCTCTCTCTCTTCTTCTTACTGTGTGCTTACTGTGTGAGATTGTGTGTGTGAGTGAAGGATTTTGGTTTGGTGGTATTTTGGAGTCTTGAACTCCGGTGAGACGGTGGTGAGCTTCGGTAGTCGTGGCGGTGACTTGGATTGCCGAAATTGCTCGGTGTGTTGGGGTTGTCGGAACTTGTGGCTGGACAAGCTTGGGTCTTCACCTTGGACAGTGCCGTGTTTCTCTTCATGTGTTACTCCGGTGGACTTGGTCGAGAATGGGAACTCTGAGCCTTGTGGTGATTTCGGTTGAGGATTTGGCCTGTGAAACCATTGAAGAAGAGTTTCTCTTCTTCACTACCTTCTCTCTGTTATTTATAATATTATTGTGTTTATTTTCTTCCATTGTTGCAAGTATACTAATTTGTTTGGTATTTGCAGGGTACTTGGAGATTATAAACTATAGTATTAGAAATATTCTCATAAGGTAAATAAATTGTTATCCTCACCCTTATTGTAATCTATTGAGCGTCTCGATGAGATCTCCTAGATTGGTTGTAATAGGCTTTTGTTAATTTAGCTCTATTTGTCTTCACCTTGGACAGTGCCGTGTTTCTCTTCGTGGGTTACTTCGGTGGACTTGGTCGAGAACAGGAAATCTGAGCCTTGTAGTGATTTCGGTTGAGGCTTTGGTGTGTGAAACCATTGAAGAAGAGTTTCTCTTCTTCACTGTCTTCTCTATGTTATTTATAATATTATTGTGTTTATTTTCTTCTTGTTGCAAGTATACTAATTTGTTTGGTATTTACAGGGTACTTGGAGATTATAAACTAGAGTATTAGAAATATTCCCATATAGTAGATAAATTGTTATCCCCACCCCTATTGTAATCTATTGAGCGTCTCGGTGAGAACTCCTAGATTGGTTGTAATAGACTTTTATTAATTTAAAGTTGTATTTGTACTTGTACTCCGCGTACGTGAACTACGGAAAAACTCAACAAGCATAATTTCTACTCGTTAGGTTTTGTTTTACTTCTTTGTTAATTCTGAAAAATATTCCTTTTGTAGCTTACAATATATAATTTCATGATTAATTTGTTAGGTTGTGTACTAGTAATTTGTAGCAAGTTTGAGAAAGGAACGTAGTTTGCCTGATAGTTGAGTTTGCTCCTCAAGGCTATCCACTTGAGCCAATGCATAGGACGAGTATGGGCGGTGCATCCCTTAGGCTCGGAAATAGATTACGTTAAGATGCGTGTAACTTAGTCCCCCGAGCAAATCACTTTACCATAAGACCAAACTACGAGTACGATGAATGAATGTGTGTTTGAAATAATAATGATTGGAGCGATGTTGTCAATGAACTCAATCTGCAGTTAGGACGGTTGCACAAGATAAGGACTGAGATGCTAGCTAATTAATTAAAGATTTTGACATTTGATTAATTGGGGATTTCTATTGAAGGTAACTTGTAGTAGTTTGTTGCGATGTAGATGTAGGCATGTACATGTCATCGTCCACCTCTTATCTCTTCCAACTTTGAGATTATCTTACAAAATTTTAGTTACAAACTTAGAACTTCAACTGGTGTGGGTGTCTGTCTACTAGCTAGTATTGGCTTGATGAGTTTAACAATTTACGAGTCCTTTTAAATGTTAATAAATAAATCAAGTTGAGAGGTCAATTCTCAAGGCTTGAAATTTTCTATCACACTCTTTGTACACTCGATCTCAATTTCATTGAAACTTATCCCATGTGGACTTGTAAAAAAAAAATTGGATAAAATAATAAGGACACGTGTAGGGTTAAGATTCAATGAGACAAAAAGTATGACATGGAGTGAGATAGAAGATTTGAATCTGACTATCAATAGTAAGAGAATTTTGAGATATAGCTATACATATGTTTGGAATCAGGTTGATTAACCCATGAATGCAAGTCCTTAAAGGTAAGTAACAGAGCTTCAAAACCGCATGCTTACCAAATTTATCGCATATATACTCGGAACAATCTCACTAGTTTTGCAAGATAATAGAATGTCTAGTTTTAATGATAATTTTAATATATTGTGAAATGATAATGATACTCCTCCGTTCTTAAATTATCTCAAAAAAGTCAAACAGGACGATAGTTTAAGAACGGAGGGAGTATTATATATTGATATTCATTGTTGAGCCCTCCCTAACGGTTTCAATTTTTAGAGTAGTCGACAACTTACATGGTATCAGAGCTCTACCTCTAATTTGGCAAGATTTGGGCTACTTGAGCCCTTTTTACTTTTAGAGTAGTTGACAATTTAACATGTTAAAACTACATTGATTTTACCAATTAACTTCCCTAAAAAATGAGAAAAAGGAAATACTTTTGCTTTACATATATATATATATTTAATTTTTATTTTGGTGAGCTGTGTTAAGATATTTTTGGAAGATCAAAACTTAACTTTCACTTTTGAGAAAGAAAGAAGGAAAGTTAAAGCATTTAAATACTCTCCCGTCTTTATTTATTTGTTTTTTTCTTATATAGTCATATTTCTAGAGATAGTAGTAATAATTTTAAGTGTAATTTGTCAAGGTAAAAGCAAATAAAAAATAATAACCACTTGTTAAATGATACTCCCTCCGTCCCTAAATTATTTTCTTGTTTGACCCGGCATCCGGATTAAGAAAAAATAATTGACTTGATTATTAATATTGATACAGTGTGTTGTTTCCTTTAATGTCAATATGCATGTGACCCATAATTAAAGTTTCAATGTGTGACACCATCTCAGACTGTTAACCATTAACTTTGTGCATAATTATTTTCTGATTTTCTTTGTTTTTAGGTTTTTTTTTTTTTGTTTGTTTGTTTGGATTTTATGGCATGGCTGATGAGTTATACCCTGTACTGCAATAGAAGTCTGGATTTGATGTTTTTCAGTTTAACTAGTTTTCTTACCTATTTTTATTCAGGAAATCACTGGCGTAGATCTCGAGTTGTAGAAAGTAACAAGTTGATATATGCCACTATACTTGAATCAGCATTGAAGTTTCGTTTCAATCAAAAATAAAGTGCAGCAGCAATCTTGTTTGCTATAGCTAATTGCTTTTGTCTGGTTTCAGTTGTCATGTCTTTTTAGGTTATGGGGTGCTCAAACTCAAAGATCATTGCAGAATTTTGATATCCGAGGAGAACATGAAAGAATGCCAGAACCAATTATTCGTGCTTTTGGGATCCTTAAAAAGTGTGCTGCCAAGGTTCTTATAACTTGCTTATTTATTTATTTTGATAAGTAAAAATATGTATAAAAACGGCGCCAAAACAGGTGACGCGTCTTGGAGTATACTGAAGATAAACTATTCACAAAATTAGCAAAATAATTCATAGAGGAACTGGGCAGTTCCACTGCTTCAGAGCACCAAAAATACAAGGTCTGTAACAAATGATTCTTCAAAAGAGGAATAGAAATTTCCTCTCTGATTCAAGATTGCCAACATCCTTTTTTTAATACGTAACATTTGCGTCAAAGTTTACTTTTAACATAGATATTTCCTACTAACTTAAGCTTGCCACTTCCCTAACTTGTATATTTGACTTGGTGAAGAAGATGTTTCGATAATTTGAAAGAAAATTCATTCCACTTTTGATATGTAAGTTTGCAAACAATAATACAGACTATACAGTCCTTGTATCCTTTGTATCATGTATAACTGTTAATCATCTTTGTCTTTGATTTACTGGGTAGACGGGATATAACTTTTTTCTTCTGCAGGTGAACATGGATTATGGGCTCGATGATGCAAGCTGCAGATGAAGTGGCTGAGGGAAAGTTAAATGATCATTTTCCATTGGTAGTGTGGCAGACTGGCAGTGGCACTTAGAGTAACATGAATGCCAACGAGGTAACTGCAGGATTGGAACTTGCTGGTCAATTATATTTGTTGTTGCTTTAGATTGCATGTTGTTAGCCTACTTGGTTTCTAGGAGAACTTCCTGGGGCTACTTTTTTCTTTTTTCTTTTTTGTGACTCTGTTGTAATTGAGCCTTAGCTTAACTCAGGTCATCCTATGATGTTGCTTGTTAAAATTAAATCAAGAAAGTTTTGGAATGTGAAGAGGTTTGAAGTGGCTTATCCTAAAATGATCTGAATCTACAGAGTGTAGCCTTGGAGAGTTTCCTTTAGATCTTAGATATAACTTCTACTATTATGCATCACTTATACTCGAAATAGAAGCTGCAAAATATTTATTTGTTGTACCATTGGAAGCTTCCGAGTCCAACTGTACTTGAAAATAAAACGAAAATAGGACAAAATTTTGGGATTGGATGTATTTGATATCTCATGTTACAAGTTAGTTTTAGCTTATGACGCTGTTGCTATGAATTATAGAACCCCATCCATAGGAAAGTGATGATAACCCAATCTGTTCATCTGTTTGGCAGGTATTCCAACACACAGGATCTATATGACCATTGGTGCTTAATCTTGTGATTTTTCTTCTACACAGTCGTCCACCTGTCATCCTTTTCTGCCTTCTGCAGACTCCAAATGCCTTTAGCCCTGATTTTGTCTTCTTGTTGCCGCATCCTCACTATGGGGCATCTTATAATGTTGTATGTTTTCCTGCATTGAATAGCAATATATCATGAATGACTAGTGTTACAGGACTTGGGCTTTTTGCTTACTTTTGCACTTCAATTTCTGTTGAGATATGTTAGTATGCAGAGATGCCCATATGGATGTTGATGGACAAGTTCTGCTGTCAAATACTGACACGATGCTGCATATTCTTCATCAATTGATCACTTTACTTCCATATTACATGCATGACATTTTTGTTCTTTGCTTGCTATCAACAAGTTGTACGCGTCTCTTTGGAAGTGATTACTAATCATGCTACTTACTTACCCCATCTATGTTTTACCAGGTTATTGCAAACAGAGCTGCTGAGATTCTTGGCCACAAGCGTGGTGGAAAGTTTGTGCATCTAAATGACCATGTGAAGAACAGATCACAGTCTTCTAATGATACATTTCCAACAGTAAGTCTCTTGAAAAATTTAGTCTGCAAATACCTTAATTCAAACATATTAATTTATTATTCAGTTTGTTTTCCCACGTCTGTTCTGTAAGATCAGACAGTAGCTTGAATGCCCAAGATGAATTCATTGTATTCACAGTGTACTGAATATATACACAAGCTCCATTGGAGATACATTAGGAGATACATGAATGAATAAACAGAATACATGAACTGGACTCTTCAGCTTTCACCCCCCTTCAAGCGAGACGGAGGGAACTGGAGACGGAGCTTGGAACACAGAAGTTCAAACCGAAGTCGACTTAGGCCCTTTGTAAAGAGGTCGGCTAGTTGATCACCTGTTGAGACATAAAAGAGCCGGAGGGACTGGCTTTGTACAAGTTCTCGGACAAAATGGTAGTCTATCTCAATGTGACGAGTACGAGCGTGGAAGACGGGGTTGCGAGCCATTTGAAGCGCAGAGAGATTGTCACAGAAGAGAGCTGGAGGTGATGGAAGGGGAATATCGAGTTCTCGAAATAAATAGGAAAACCAGCGTGTTTCTGCAGCTGTGGTGGCAAGTGCTCGATATTCTGCCTCACTGCTTGAACGGGAAACTGTAGCTTGTTTCTTCGCAGACCAAGAAACAAGATTGGCACCAACAAAGATGCACGAGCCAGATGTGGAGCGTCGATCATCAGGGTCGCCCGCCCAATCGGCATCGGAGTAAGCCCAAATGTCAAGCTTGGGAGATTGACGGAACAACAACCCTTTGTCAAGAGACCCTTTGATGTAGCGAAGGATGCGTTTAGCAGCTTGGAGATGAGTTGTCCGAGGCGTGTGCATAAATTGACATATTTGATTTACAGCAAAGGAAATGTCTGGACGTGTAAGTGTTAAGTATTGGAGGCCACCGACCATGCTGCGATAGGACGTAGGGTCAGGTAGAGGATCGCCGGAATGGAGAAAGAGCCGATTTTGGGGTGCAATCGGTGTAGAACACGGTTTGCAAGTCACCATATTGAAACGAGAGAGGAGATCAATGGCATACCGTGTCTGTTTAAGATGGAGAAGAGACTTGGTACGTGTGGCCTCAATACCGAGAAAATAGCCCAAATCACCGAGTTGGCGACTGTCAAATGTAGAGCACAAGCGATCGATGAAGGCTGATATGTCAGTGAGAGAAGATCCAGTGATTATTAAATCATCAACATAGACGAGTATAACCATTGTAGTCGACTTATTGTGCCGAATAAACAATGAGCTGTCCGAACGGCTATTAAAGAAACCATGTTGGAGAAGAAACTCGCTGAGGCGATGGAACCAAGCCCGAGGTGATTGTTTTAGACCATATAGTGCACGATGTAGTTTACACACATGGTCTGGACGGGCTGGGTCATTAAATCCAGGAGCTTGTTGCATGTATACCTCTTCCGAAAGATAGCCATTTAAGAAGGCGTTTCGGACATCCAGCTGTTTTATAGGCCAAGAGCGGGAGTGAGCTATAGACAGGACAGTTCTGATGGTTGCTGGTTTCACGACGGGACTGAACGTCTCTGCGTAGTCTAATCCTTCTTGTTGATTAAAGCCTTTCGCGACGAGTCTTGCCTTGTATCGATCAATAGAGCCATCGGCCTTTCGTTTGATTCGGTATACCCAGCGGCATCCGACAACGTTCATGGATGGTGACTGAGGAACGAGAGTCCAAGTGTTATTTTTTTGTAAGGGTGTGAATTCCTCACGCATTGCATTCTGCCAGTGAGGAGATGTTGAGGCCTGCTTAAACGTCGTGGGTTCAAACGATGGAGAGGTTACTGTGTTGACGGTGTATGCTTGGGGAAGAGGATGTCGAGGAGACCCATAAACCAGTTTGTTTATGCTTCCATATCGAAGGGGGGGAGAGATATCTGATGAGGAGGTTGTTGGGAGAGAATCTGTGCTGGTGATGGGATTTTCCTCTGAATTTATTATTAGGGGAATGGGTGTTACTGGAGGCCGAATGGGTCTTGCTGGTCTGAAAAGTGGAGCCGCTGGTGTGACTGTTAGGCTTTGTAAAGGAGTTGGTGGTGTGATGGGAGACTGATCCAGAATGGGTGATGAAACTGACGTTGGAGCTGGGCTGTAATTTGGTAACTGTGTAAGAGAGTAAGGAGTTGATGCTGGTGTGGGTAAGGCTGGGCCTGTAGCTGGAGTGGTTGATTGAGGTCGCTGGGGCGGAGCAGGAGGAAGCTGGGACGGAGCCATGGGGCCTGGCTGAGTGAAGCTTGGCTGCTGTGATATTGGTGTAGATATCCTGTCATGAAAGAAGGGAAAAGAGAGTTCATCAAATAATACATGTCTTGTAACATAGATTTTCCCGGTACTTCGATTGTAGCAACGGTACCCTTTACGATTATTGTCGTACCCGATGAATACGCAGTGAGTTGATTTTGGTTGAAGCTTGTGGTTGTTATATGGGACAATATAGGGAAAACATGAGCAGCCAAATGTTTTGAGAAACCGGTAATCAGGGGTATGAAGAAAAAGTTTTTGGAAGGGTGATATGAAATCGAGTTGTTTCATCGGTAACCTATTGATCAGAAAAACAGCGGTGCTGAAGGATTCCATCCAGAAATGCATGGGAAGGTTAGCTTGAGCTAAGAGACACAATCCTATTTCCTCAATGTGTCGATGCTTTCGTTCGACGACGCCGTTTTGTTGTGGTGTATGGGGACATGTGAGTTGATGTTTAATACCGTGTTGTGCGAGAAAGAGTCGAAAATTTTTGCTTATGAACTCACCACCGCCATCTGTTTGTACTGTTTTGATGGTGTGGATAGCTTTTATTCGACGGGAAAGTTAGTTCTCGATTTCCAGCTTGAATTTGGCAAAAACATCAACCACATCAGATTTACGAGCAATGGGGAATATCCACGTGAAGCGAGAAAAGTCATCAACAATGGAAAAGTAATATCGAAATTTATTTAATGACGGAACAGAAGAGGGTCCCCAAATGTCCAAATGTAACAAAGCAAGAGGTGCTGTTGTTTTAAAAGAACGCAGTACAAACGGTAATTTGTGTGATTTTCCTAACGGACAAGTTTGACAGAATTTATTGGGACTAATGCGACCATGAACTGGTAAATTAAATCTGCTGTGTAGAAGTTGTAAAATCTGTGAGGAGGGATGTCCTAAACGGGAGTGCCAAATATCTTGGTTTGTCCGTTCGCCGATGAGTGCTAGAGGACTATTTCGGACCGAAGGGTCAAAGGCAAGATTGTAGAGACCGCCTGAACTATGCCCAGAAAGAAGGATCTTCTTGGTGCAGAGGTCCTTCACACGAAAACCATAGGCGTCAAGTTCAAAGTAACAGTGATTATCGTGAGAAAAACGACGAATTGAAAGTAAGGACTTATGTGCATTTGGGACACAAAGAATGTTGTTTAATTGAAAACATTTGTTACCAGAAGAGAACGAGGAGGAGCCAACATGTGATATGGGTACTTGAGAGCCATCACCAATGGTTACCGAATCATGGCCATTGTAGGGTGTGGGTTGATGAAGATTAGATGGCTGAGACGTGATATGATGAGTTGCCCCAGAATCTAAGCACCAATTGGGGTTTGGAGATGGAGATGGAGCGTAGGTGGTTGTGTAAGCAGCTTTGTGACGATTGTAGCATCTGTCTGCAGTATGTCCGTAGCGATGGCAAATCTGACATTGAACTTGAGATAGATCAATGTTAGATGGGATGCCTGGAAAGCCAGTGGACTGATACGGAGTGTTAGACAGAATCCCTCGGCCACCATTCGATCGTCCTCGCCCTCGTCCTCTCCCACGACCACGATTATGATTCCTATTTTGCTGGTGTTGGGCACGGTTGTAGGAATAGTGATGTTGGCTTGGGTTTGTTGATGGGGAATTTTGCTGGTTGGTTTGTGGTGAGAACTGATTGGTTTGAGGAAAGGTTGAAGTGGGGGTTGTTGTTTTGTTGGCTAACAGGGCAGTGCCAAGGTTTAAATTGAGGGTGGAGAATCTGTTTTGAAGAGTTTCTTCATGTAGGAGACGATCCGAGAATTCATCGAAATTGGTTGTTGGGTGTTGGTTGTATGATGTCAAAAATTTCTTGTAGTCATGATCCAAGCCATGAAGTGTTCGTTCGATCAAGTCTTCATCAGAAACAACAACACCGGCAGTGGCTAAGGAATTTGAAATTGTGGTGGCACGGAGCAGGTAGTCTAAAATCGAAAGCTCGGGTTCTCGCTTAAGATTGTATAATTTTTCTTTTAGGCTGCGTACATGTGCTGCTGAGGTGGCTCCGAATTTTCTTGAGATGATATCCCAGGCAACGGGTGCAGTTTTAACATTTGCGAGATGGGACTGGACTGGGGCAGTAACTGAGGAGCGCATCCAGGCTACGACAAGGCTGGTGGCCTCAAGCCATCTAAGGTAGGCTGGATTGTTGGTTACTTTGTCTTCAAGCTTTTCATCTGATGGATTATTGTCACTGAGAACATGTTCTAGTGAGAAGGTTCGAAGCACGGACAGAAATTGGGCTGACCAGTTTAGATAATTCTCATGGGTCAAGAGACAATTTGCCATGAGGGATTGAGGATTAAAGAAAACAGGTAGGGAGTATCCATTGTTATTGGAGTGTGACTGGGGGTGGTTTGAGGTTGAAGAGGAGTCAGAGGTGAAGGTTTCTCCTGCCATGGCGTGAGCCTGTTGAAGCTCTGATACCATGTAAGATCAGACAGTAGCTTGAATGCCCAAGATGAATTCATTGTATTCACAGTGTACTGAATATATACACAAGCTCCATTGGAGATACATTAGGAGATACGTGAATGAATAAACAGAATACATGAACTGGACTCTTCAGCTTTCATGTTCCGCCTCTCTTTGATGCATATGACTCCTATTTCAGACTTCCTTTCCGGGATTTGGGTTGGGGCTCTTTCCTCATATTTCTATTTTTTTTTTTTAACTCTTAATGATCGGCAGGCTCTTGAAGCTATTGCTTCTTATTGATACCCTTTCTTGATTGGGTCTCTCTACTTGCCAAGATTCTCAGGTTTGGGTTTTGGAGGGGTCTGGGCTCTACTCTTATTGGTCTTGTTTAATTAGCTTTATTTATTCGATCTCCAGTTCCTTCACTTTGTCCGTCTTCGTTTTTTTGGAAAGCAAGTACCCCTTTCAAAATTAGAGCCTTCATGTGGTCTTTAGTGCTTAATAAACTCAACACAAATGACATGTTGGGAAAGCGTAGGCCTAAACAGAAGCTTTCTCCAGATTGGTGTGTGGTTACTGGTGTGTAAGAGTTCAGCAGAATCTCATGATCATCTATTCCTTCAGTGTAGCGGTGCCAGTTATCTTTGGAACCGTTTGTTCGTGGTGGTTGGAGAGGATTGGGTGAATCCTGAATGTGTAGTTTTTTTCTTCCGGATGCATGTTTGAGGTTTTGGAAAAGGTGGAGATGCTGCCTTACTTTGGCAATGTGGGTGTTTGCTGTTTTGTGGTGTCTTTGGAAGGAGCAGAACTCAAGGATTTTTAAGGGTCAGTCTTTATGCGATAGAGTGGGCTTCATGGCTTCTCTTCGGTTCGGGCGTCCACTAGCTAGGGGAGCTTTTCGTGGGGTCTCGCTGTCACCATCATGCGGGAGCGGTTCTGGGCTGCGATTATTGATTAGTTTAGTTTATTTTCATTGTATTTTCCTTTTCGTTGGTGCTGGACTTCTCATCCGTATTTTTGTATTTCCTCTCCCTTTAATCTAATGCATTTCTTTCCTCATAAATGAAAAAAATATGCATTAATTCTTTATCTATTGCTTGGTTATAATTAGTTCATTTTTGTTACATACAGCTGGTAATGCTGAATAAATAATCTCTTTGCTCTTAGTGTTTGAATAAATACTATTTTAAGGCCAAAAAAAGATGTGAAACTCTGGAATTACGATCTTTTATTTGTGACCTACTGATTTGTTTTATGAAACTCTGGAATTATAATCTTTTATTTGTGACTTAATGATTTTTTTAGTAAAAAAGTTTTCCATGTATATCCTGAGCACATGTTTCTGCCCACACGTGTACCACTTCCATTCATGCTTGTGTATGTAGCAACTATCTTAATACTTATAGTGCTACTTAATTTGTCTTTTCCAGTCAATTGAGTTCAAAGATATTGTAAAAATTGGCCGTACTCTCACTCAAGATGCGACCGACACCTTTGACTCTTGGGCAAGGGTTTAGTGGCTATACCACGCAAGTAAGATGATTTTGCTCATCAACGTATAATTAGTTAGATTACAATCACTTACTTCTTAATTGAATGTTGCTTAAATTAGTAGCTAGGGTCATGAATTATGCTTATTTATTAATTGCAGGTGAAGTATGGTATTGATCGAGTCGTGTGCACCCTACCTCGCATGATATCAGGTCAGTTACTTGTTTAGAGCTCTCTACAAGTCACATACATTACTGCTTGTTCAAGTTCCTTAAGCTGTATGTGGATGAAGCGCGCGCATGTGATAATTAGGTTCTGTTCTGGCGTAACATAATGCATGAGACACGTCTTGTATTTTTTCCTGGAAAATTAAAGCTTTCTTAAGAATCCGGATAATGCTAGCTAGCTAAGAGGCTAATCTTATATGCTGAGGGGCTCACTCTTAGAAATATATACTATGTGGAAAGTACCAAGCAAGCAGCCCCTAGCCATATCAATGGCTGTTGCTTCAAGAATGTGTTGATTATGTGACGTGACTATCTAATGTGCAATACTTGCTGAGGCACATTTATTGCAGAATGTTTAGGCGTACTGAAAAAATTAATAATGGTTTGCATAAAGAATTGTGTTTTGTCTTTATAAAGCCTTAAAACCATTTTCCTTTCTGGTGAGATACCTTCCAAAACTATCTAAGATTTGTCTTCTAGCTTGCCCACTCTTTTTATGGAAAGGGTGGAAAAAACTGTTTATGTCCAAGGGGGGTCTATTAACTTTGGTCAAGAGTACCCTCTCTAGCTTGCCCACTTATTTTATGTGTTGTTTGTAATCCTAGCTTCTGTGGAAGAGAGATTGGAGAAGTTGGAGAGGGACCTTTTACTGGGAAGGTGCATCCAAGGAGCGAAAGCATCACTTTGTCAACTGGGATATTGTGCGATCCAATTTGAGAGATGGAGGAGGATTGGGCATAAAGAATCTTAGGCAGTTTAATGTAGCTTTGTTAGGCAAGTGGCTTTGGAGATTCATTGTACAGAAAAATGCCCTTTGGCTTTGGAGGAAAGCGGTGGTGGAGAAGCACGGGGTAGGGGAGCACTTGTGGTTTCCCAATGCAATTTCTATTTCCTACGGGTGGGTGTTTGGGAATGGATAATTGGAAATGTTGGAGCTTATTTAAGCGTAATGTTCTGTTTGAGGTAGGGAATGGCGATCAAGTCAATTTTGGAAAGTTAAGTGGTGTTGTGACATGGAATTGTCAAGAGCATTTCCAGTTCTCTTCTATATATATAGCAGCACATAAGGATGTGTTAGTCAGCACTGCTATGCATTGCATTATCAGTTTGGTAGAGTCTCTGGGACTCCCATTTTTAGAAGAAATTTCAAGACTGTGAGCTGGAATCTGTTGCTGCATTTTTAGAGTGGCTATATTCGCAGCCAATCTGATGTAGCGGAAGCTTTAGAGACACTAGTAACAATAATATCAAACGCTGTTGAGATCGCGCACGACTACCAGCGATTGATCTTCGGAACTACGTTGAGGTCTAGACCTATCGTAACTCAGGCAACAATTCTCGTTGATTCGACACAAATACTGAAAACTGGGATACAAGGTTTCAATATTATTATACGACAAAAACTGATCAAAATAAACCCTAGACAATGATTATATAGGTCTCAAACCCTAACAACAATAATAGAGGAAAATTACAAAAAACCCAAAACTTGACTAAAAAACTTCGGAGGCTCGTAACACCATCTTAAACACGTTTTTTGGGCCTGAACCAGTGCACATCACAAGCTTAAAGCCAGTGAGTCTTGTAGAGCTCGTCGAGAGCTTTGATTTGATATGCAGTGGGCCACGTAACTCCTCCGAAATCAAAAGTTACGCCCTCCGCTGCGCGCGCGATCCAAACGGTCCAAAAATGTCAATGCTTTGCTGTCCGCATCATTTGCCAGGGAAGAGGACTCCATTGGTGGCTGGTAAGCCAAGGAGACATCTCACATCGGGTTGGTATGCAGCTATGTAGGTGGATAAAAGGGTGAGGGTAAACCTCCTCTCCTGACCATGGTTTTAAGGCGGAGTAATGCTCGTCCCCTTAAGTCCACGCTGCATCAGTTTGGTATCAGAGCCAGGGTGTGGGAGTCTCTAAGGGTGGGTGGATGATGCAAGGGCATCGATCCATCCCTAGGAAGCCAGGGAAGAGGACTCCGTTGGTGGCTGGTAAGCCAAGGAGACATCCCACATCGGGTTGGTATGCAACTATGTAGGTGGATAAAAGGGTGAGGGTAAACCTCCTCTCCTAACCATGGTTTTGAGGCAGAGTAAGGCTCGTCCCCTTGAGTCCACGCTGCATCACAATCTTTGTTGATAGAGAAGATAGAGTTCTTTGGAAGGGGACTCAAGGTGGAAGGAACATCTTCAGTTAAATCTTATTATCATGTTCGGACAATTAGGAACATGGCTATTTTTCTTTGGAAATGCGTCTGGAACTCAGCCCCTCCCCTCCTTAAGAGTTGCCTTTTTAGCCTGAAAAGCAACTAATGAAGCTATGCTCACATGGGATAACTTGCAGATTCGTAAAAAAGTGCTAAATGTGCAAGAGAGAAGGGGAGAGTGTGAGTCATTTATTTTTGCATTGTCCGGTGGCTTGGCAATTGTGGAGTACTGTCTTGTTCTCCTTGTTCCATCTATCGTGGGTTATGCCGAGTTCAGTTAGGGACCTCTTGCACAGTTGGTCTCTGTATATGCGAAGGAAAAGTTAATATTTGGGATGTTGTTCCTCTGGGGTTTTTTTGTGTGGACAATTTGGAATGAAAGGAATCGTAGGGCTTTTGAGGATAAGGAACTATCTATGCATAGGTTGAAGACGTCCCTTCTTCACATTTTGTTTTTTTGGTGCACGGAGTCGTGTCATCTATGCATAATTCTTTTTAGAGTTTATGGACAATTTTTTTGTGGGTTGGTCGTGTGGGTGAGTTTACTTCTAGTGTACACAGGATGCATCACCTGGTTTGACGCTTTTTTATAATTCTAATATCCATTTACTTATCAACCAAAAAAAAAAAAATTTTGTCTTTTAATGTAAAACTAGGCATTAGGATTTGCAGAAACCACGTAAATATTTTCAATGAAAATATTGATCAAGTGCTTGAACAAAATTTTTTTTTTTTTGATAAGATTGGTAAATTAAGTGCTTAAACAAATTGAGGAGCCCTTACTTACATGAGTATTTGAAGTGGCCATTTGAGTACAAAAAATACTATACTATATATGTATCTTATTTTGGTTAACATCAAGTAACAAAAACCTAGTAAGCTAATTACAGCTCAGAATCCTTGGATCAGGGCTGGTCCCTCTTGTCCTTTTTGCACGTTAACTTGGTATCACATATTAATTTGTCAGTGATACACATTCTAAACCTTGATTCGGTGGTCCAGAATCACCTAGCTTTTCTTCTGTTTATTTTGCAAAACACCATCCCTGAGCTACTTCCCCTGCATGCATATAACCTGACCAAAGATGAAAGTGGGAAAGGTTTGTTTTCTGTTCAGAACCTTTGAATCTTAAGTTGGTAGCATGAGAGAATATCATTTTATCAAGTCATAAGCCCTAAATTCAATATAGAAGGAGTTCATTAGAAAGGCCATCTTGTTGTATTGGTATTTATATTTAGAAGATTAAAGCTAATGTCTTTGTTTCGAACCTATATACTCTTGTGAAAATTAAAAGTCATTTAAAGAGGGAGATATGCCTTTTCTGCAGCTCAAAAGTCACTCTTTTCGGAGCTAGAACATTTTCTATAATTTTCTTCCTTTTAATTCAAGCGCGTGACTCTGGTATAGAGCTAGAATTTGTGGTTTATTGATATCTATATAACATAGATTGCTCCTGATTCCTCATTGCAGTAACCGAAAAATAATATCTAGTCCATTATCGTGTATTTCATCTGCCTCTCTTCGAAAGGTGAATTGTGTTCACTTTCTGGTAACAGAACATGTGTTCTACTTTTCGCAGGTTTGACGTAAAGATTGCTGCTACAGTTGCTGAGGATACAAAGTTACCATTTGTAACAGCTGAAAATAAGTTTGAAGCACTGGTTAGTTCAGTTTCCTAAAGTGTTATTTGTTTTGATTTTGAGCTGGATATGGAAAACTATTCCCTCCGTCCTAAAAAGATAGTTCTACTTTCCTTTTTAGTTTGTCCCAAAAGGGTAGTCCCATTTCTAAAATTCAAGCTACAAAGTTCTTTTTAATTTTATTTTATTTCAAAAACATGATATTTATCTTTCATGTCGTACAAAAAATATATAACATTTGTGCAATTTATTAAAAAGAAATATAGAGGATTAAATATTAAAAAGTTTTACTTTTCAAATGTGATTCTTTCTTTTGGGACGGAGGGAGTATATATTTTTACTGTTTCGGTTTTATATTGCATATGTTACACCTCTCAAATCTGCATTTTTTATTATTTTAATTTTTTTCGTATCATCTGGCTGCACATGATGCTTTTGTTGAAACTAGCGGAGCCCTAAGCACAGTTGCTACTTCTCTTATGAAGATAGCTAATGACTAGGAAGGTACATATGATCTGGTTTGTGATCACCTTTTTCATTATCTTGTTTAATCGAAATTCTAGAGATCTCAACTTCCATCCCAATCTACATAGCAAGGCATGTGATTGAATAATCCATGGCCCCACAGTTTAGTAATGGGCCGGTGGTGTGTAACCAATCACGAGCCTTACCACATAGATTAAGATGAAGGTTGGAATCGCTAGCCTAGCATCACCCTTGTGTTTTTATTGTATTTTGACATCCTTTTTGATTGTCCAGTGGTCCGCGTTGTGGTCCTGGTGAACTTATTCTTCCCGAGAATGAACCTGGAAGCAGCATTATGCTTGTAAAATCATTATTCTCCACATATATAATTTAGTAAAAAATAAATATTCTCCATGCTTTAAGCTAATTTTTTTTTATAGTTTACTTTGATATAGGGTAAGGTGAATCCAACAGTGTGAGGCTCTAACTATGGTCTGTGCTCAGGTAAATTTTCTGTTTTATTCTGGTTTAAATGGTAAAGTTCCAAATAACCTATCAGCAAGATGGTTGGCTTCGGTAATTTGTCTTATTTATACTTTAGTTCCCATCAATATAGTTTCTGTGCTGGTTGAAGTCCATCAACCTTTTAAACCATGCAGGCGATGGGAAACCATGTTGCCATTACTGTGGGTGGTTCTAATGGCCATTTTGAGCTGAATGTTTTCAAGCCAATGATCGCTAGTAATCTCCTTCGCGTAAGTTTTCTCCAGTGTTATGCTGTTATGGTCATTTAGTCATTTATTCATTGTCAAGGCACGACATGCAATTTCAAGACTTGACTTCCAACGATGGGTACTACATTGAAAAGCTAGTGCATCTAATGATTAGTCATTAGTATAGGGATACTTGAAACTTGTGGAGGGTATTTCAGGCAAAAGAGACTTATAGTATGGATGCCTGCCTAGCCCAGAGTTTTCTAAGTTGTGGAGAATTTTCTTTTCTCATCCCCTAACGTTTACTTTGTTCCAGTGAGAGCCTGGTACCATTTCCTTATTTAGTGTTTTTGCTAATTTTGTGGACAGACATTGAGATTGCTAGGAGATGCATCTGCTTCTTTTGAAAAGAATTGTGTGAGGGGAATCCAAGCCAACAGGGAAAGGATTTCAAAACTATTACACGAGGTAACGTAACTTGGCAAATATGAAAGAAAGTAGTTCCTTTAGTTGTTTAGCTTTGAATCTGATTTCTCATATTGTAATCTGTTTGGCCATGCAGTCACTTATGCTCGTAACATCTTTGAACCCTGTAAGTGTCTATCAAATATTTAATAAACTTCTTTGTAGTTGCTTGTTTGGATCCTAACTTCATACCGTCACTCCTACTGTAGAAAATCGGTTATGACAACGCAGCAGTAGTTGCCAAGACAGCTCACAAGGAGGGAATTACTTTGAATTAGGTGATATATACTTCTATCTCATCTCTGCTATCAAGTAGTCTAGTTCTTATTTGTGTTGTGTCTGGATTCTAAGACCCAGAGTTTTATGTAAAAGCTCTGACCTTAACAATGTGAAATTCTGCAAGAAGCTGCTTTGAAACTATAGGAGTGCTCACCGGTGAAGAATTTGACCAACTTGAAGTGCCAGAGAAGATGATTGGTCCAACGGACTGAGGGTGTGCGTTTTCACCATTTTGCAATCTCAGTTGGGATTGGAAATAAAGATCATTGGTTATTTTGTAGAAAACAATATTCTTTAGGGGGCCGGGGCCAGCTTCCTACAATTTGGGCATTAGAGTAATGCAACAGTTAATTTGAGTGGATATTGAGGAAATTTACTACAATTTTTGTAACAGAAACTGAGGTGAAAGGAAATTTCATATAATAACAAGGGTCTAGACGTGAAATGTTGGAACTTGTTTTGTTTACTTATAATAACCCTACTCCAGGAAAGTTCCTTATTTTGTATAGAAGGAAGGAATGGTACACAACGTAACAAATGAGATAGAGGTTGATGCTACTTGGACCTCTTGGGAGGTGTTTCCATGGTAATTGAGTTTGTTTGACTCAGATCCTTGAATCTCAACGGATACAAATTTTTACACATTTTCACCAGATAAAAATCTGTCATTTTCCTTTCCTCTGAATTAGCGGCAACAGCAGCACTACTACGGATTTACAATTGCGTTATTCTGGTGAACAGCAAAACAATTTGATTATGGAATTAACGTCAAACTCAAATCACATTAAGTACAATATAATGAGGCCTTTATCACTCCCTCTCTCAACGCAAGCGCCCACTTGATGAGTTGTACTCCCTACATTTACTTTTATGTAAAAAAATCCAATATTCTATGTTGAGACTTTAAAAATGAGATAATTGTAAAATAAACACTGTTCTAGTTTTGAAAAGAGTGATTAAAGGGAAAAAGCTTCCCCCTGTTTGATATTCATCCATGCATATATATGTGTAGGAAACAATCCTAAACAATTAAGGTAAAGGAAAAAGGAAACAATTCTAAACAATTAAGGTAAAGGAAACAATCCTAACTACTTTCTTAAAACTAACGTATCATAATATCGCAACACCCTCCCTCAAGTTGGAGCATGAGACTCAAAAATGCCCAACTTGGCAAGAAGAAAATCAAATTGTTTCTTTCCAAGAGACTTTGTAAAAATATCCGCCAATTGTGTATCAGTAGAAACATATGACGGAGCAATCAAACCATCTGTTATCGCATCCCGAACAAAGTGACAATCAACCTCAATGTGCTTGGTGCGTTCATGGAATACTGGATTTTTGGCCATATGAAGGGCTGACTGACTATCACAAAAGAGCATGATTGCCTTTGGGTGATGCACCCCCAAGCTCAGAAGCAACCCCTTTAACCATTTGAGCTCACAAGTAACGGCTGCCATAGAACGGTATTCCGCTTCTGCAGACGAGCGGGAAACTGTGTGTTGCTTCTTTGTCTTCCAAGAAATAGGAGATTGCCCAAGAAACACGACCCATCCGGACAAAGAACGTCTAGTAACTGGACATGCTGCCCAATCAGATTCCAAAAACTCGAACTTGCGGCGTGCCTCTAACGCCATCTGAATATCGGAAGCCCAATCATCGTAATTGTCGCCGTGTAAGCGAGTGGGAGTGATGAAGTCTCCTGGTCGGTCTCCTGTGCTGAGAAAAAAAGGTGAATTTATCTCCCTTTTAGGTGACGGTAATGATGATTGTGCATCATCGTTGGCCATTGTTTTATTGTGTGTGTATGTCAGGCTTTGATACCATGAAAAGAGTGATTAAAGGGAAAAAGCTTCCCCCTGTTTGATATTCATCCATGCATATATATGTGTAGGAAACAATCCTAAACAATTAAGGTAAAGGAAAAAGGAAACAATTCTAAACAATTAAGGTAAAGGAAACAATCCTAACTACTTTCTTAAAACTAACGTATCATAATATCGCAACAAGTTTCGAGATTTTAATTTAAATCATGTCTTTTTATTTTTTGTAAATTGAACCTTAACCTAATTTTTTTTTTAATCAAAACATTTTGTCAACTTGTTAAAACAAATGACAGAAGGCTGATTTGGCAAATTACGTGGATCTTACGTGGAAATTGCGGGAAAATTATTGTAAAAAAAACCTTGTACTATTTTATGATTTCAAAATAAATTTTGGCTGTTAACAAATTTTTAAAAAATATATTTTAAGAAGAACCTTGTACAATTAATTTATTTTTAAAATAAACCCTGGAATCAAAAAGGTCAGATTGATTTTAGAAAATCTAATTGAACTCTTTTTGGGTGGGGGAGTATAATCTAGAGTGGAGATAATCTTAGAAAGTCTAATTGAACTCTTTTTGGGTGGGGGAGTATAATCTAGAGTGGAGATTTCTATATCGCCAAACAAAGCAGAACATGGCCATACATATTGCTTTGTGGTAGAGGGAAGAAAATTAAAACATGAGCGATATTACTTTGTGATATAGAGGAGGGGGGAGTACACATAGTGGCATAGAGGATCTCTCTTAGTATATATGCTCCCCAAATTTGCTTTCTCAACTTTTGGTAGTTTTATTACTTTTAAATATTTATATACATAATTCAATTCAATTTTTGCCTTAATTATCGATAGTATAAACCCTTTCTTAACTTTTGGTCTCAAACAAACCCAACTTTTATCCCAATTATTTGAGAGAAACTACGTATTCCCTTTGTTTTTAAATAATTGTCTTATTTAATTGGGCACACAGATAAAGAAAAAATTAATTGATTTTATTATACTCCCTCCGTCCCGGATAAATGTTTCTAGTGGATAAAACACAGAAATTAAGAAACATAATTAATGATATGCTGTAAAATGTGTTCTGACCATAATACCCATGAACATTAATTGAGTTCAACTACTTTAAATAATTGAGTTTGTTTGTGATTTGTTATATTAAATAAAGCTTTAAGGGTATATTAGGAAGAATGATAGAGAATAGGTAGATCAAAAGTCTTTAGGAACATTTGTTGGGACATCCCAAAATAGAAAGTAGGAACATTTATTCGGGACGGGGGAGTAAATATTAGTATGATTAATTTGTAGTTTTCTTTAAAGCCCTTGAGTATGTTGCCATAATTAAAACATGAAGAAAAAGTAAGGCTAAAGTGATAAAAGTATTTTTCTAAAAAGAATTTTTTTAGAAATAGGACATTTTTTTGGAATCGGCAAAAAAAGAAAACAGGACAATTATTTAGGAAGAGAGAGAGAGTATTTATTATTATTATTATTATTTTATCATTTGATTTATTCGTAGGCATAGTGAATAATATTCTTAGGGCAAGTCCAACAATGGTACTTGGCCCATAGGTATCAAAACCAAATTTTGATACATATTAATTACTATTTACAAAATACCCAAAATTTCCGTGTGTACATGTGTGATTTTAAACCTAACTAGGCGTTAAACCGTGCGATGCACGGGATGGAATGAAAAAATATTATTTCTTAAAATCATAAATATTCGATTAAGAATCGAAATCGAATCAGATTTAATTAAGTCTAAGTGATGGTAATTTGCAAAAATCCACTGCTTAGTATTCTAGGGTTATGACGGAATCCCACACTGTAATCTATTCAAATCAAATATACTACACTTCCTCTATCTATCTCTTTCTCCTTCTCAAACACAATATAAATAATACTACAACCCTTCCTTTTTCAAGGTTTTGCTAGACAAAACTGCAAACCTGATAAATTCTTTCTATATATGCGTGTCTGTGTGTTTCGGTTATATGGGTTTCTATTGTTGAGAGTAATTCGACTCTTAAACACTATCTTCGTAAACATTGAACGATTGTTATTCCAAGTTGATAGTACTACATTAATTATTTTTTTTATGATTAAAAAATATTCATCGTTGTAACATAAATGAAACAATATTTAAAAACATAAAAATATAAACTTAATAAATAAAAAATTATTACAAATTTTGGAATACTTTTTAAAATATAACATTGGTGGTCAAACATTTACAACTACTGCTACTATCACTATCGCAAATTAAAATTCGAAGTCTCTTTGGATACTTGATCGACAAACAAGACAATTATTTAGGGACGAACAAAAAAAAAAAACAATAATTTAGGGACGGAGGAGGAGGAGGAGGAGGAGGGAGTACTATTTTTTTAAATAAGATAATGAGAATTTTTATTTACACCTAACATATTAATGAGTGCACCCCATACAAATATTACAAATGTCATTATAAATTTTGATTTAAATACTATTTTTTTTTAGGCTGTTCGGAACCCCTATCGACCCCTACCGAACATCACTATGTGTGTTCGGTAGGGGTGTCGAACAGTTATAGTGATGTTCGGTAGGGGTGCCGAACACCCATAGTGATATTCCGTAGGGGTGCCTAACACCACTATGGGTGTTCGGTAACATAGTGCCAAACAAACTATTACAAAAAAAAAAAATGAAGGGAGTGGGTGTGTGGGGTGGGGGGAGGGAAGGAGGAGGAAAGAGGGTGTTAAAAAAAAATCAAAGCAAAGGGGAGGGTGCGGTGGGGGAAGGAGGAGGTGGGGGAAGGGAGGAGAAAGGAGGCCTGTGTTGCGCGGGGGCGAAGGGAGGAGGAAGGGGGTGGTGTGTACCAGAAAGGAGGAGGATGAGATAAGGTGTGTTTGGGATGGGGTGTACTTAGTATTTTGGGAAAAATATTGGTAAAGGTAGAATAGAAAATTAGATAGGAGTATACCTAGTATTTTAAGGGAATTGAAAATATTGAGATGGAGTGTACTAAGTAATTTTTGAGGTATAAATAGCAATCCTAGAAGATAATATCTCATGAAAAGAACTTAAGTGAAGTGGCTCAATCACCTCGGGATCGCCAAATTTAACTATATCAATCAATCAGTCTTCCACCTTTGTCTTCTTCATAGTACTCACATAACTGACTGTGGATTGATTCATTCTTTCTTCTCTGTCTCTCTGCCAAAAGCAAAAGTGTATATATGTATACGTTACCAAGTTACAAAATGGACCCCTTTTTTTTTTTTGGGTCTCTCTCCGCAGGCCTTTGAGCTCTTGACTCTACTTTTTTCCCAACGGGGCTGGCTTAACTAGGGTTATTTTCGCCTAACATTACTAGTACTATTTCTTTTCTCAAAATACTTTTCAAATAGTATTATAAAGGAATCTTTCACAAAAATTTCGTTTTATTGTAGACTTAAAACAGCTTTTATTTTGGAACTATTAAATATTTTTTTTTGAAATACTTAATAATATTCTCAAAGTTGTGTTTTAATTCTGTTTTCAAAATTCAAATTTTAATATATCACCTTTTAAAAAATTTACAAAATAATTAATGATGTTTGGTTATTACTTTAGAACATCTAACATTAACATTATAATGATCAAGTAAGTACTCATATCTTGATTTTTTTCTTATGTAGATGTAATGATAAAATTTTAATATTGGAAGATATATAGCTCTAATTGATTTTCTGCATGCAGTTGGCATGCAATTTGATCGTGAACGATCGATTTGCAGTCCAAATTATTATATATTCTCCATTATGAATTAATTATATCCCTGCTAGCTGCAGCTTCAAAGCACGTAGTACATTAATTTGTTACTAAGGTACGTACGTAACTACAAAGTTCCGGTTTCCTATTGTTGGGCGTTGATTAGCTTAATTGGAGTTTCTATTTTAAGTTGATACGTACATACATTTCAATTCCTTTGTGATTTTTGGAAATTAAAACACATAGAAAATTAATTTAAAAAGATAAATACTTAAATAAATAGGCCCAATTAAGCTAGCTTTACCTCTAGCTTTGCTTAGGGAAGGAATACTGTCACCCTCCGCTCATCACTTCACTTGTAGTGGTTCTTCAAACTAATTAAGTGCTTACTTCGTTGAAGTACGTAAAAACTCAATTCAATATATAATTGTTCAAATACCAAATGCTCTCTTAAATTAACAAACCTCAAAATAAATAAATAAAAGAGTTGAAAGGAATCAAATGTAATGATCATGTGGATTGGAAATTTGAATAGAATAGGATCCATGCATGTATCTTGATCGAACAAGGGTCAATGACTCAATGCCTAGCTATAAGGGAGTACCTATATATATATATATATATATATATATATATATATATATATATATATATATATACATATATATATATATATAGTTTCCTATAAATTCTCTATCCCCACAACCATTATTCTCTACATCATTGAGCTTGCAGCTCTCTCTCTCTCTCTCTCTCTCTCTCTCTCACACACACACACACACACACACTCACCAACAATACATATATGTAGTTTCCTAGCTATAAGGGAGTACCTATATATATGTAGTTTCCTATAAACTCTCTATCCCCACAACCATTATTCTCTACATCATTGAGCTTGCAACTCTCTCTCTCTCTCTCTCACACACACACACACACACACTCACCAACCATACATATAAATCTGCTTCAATACAAGGAAGCTTAGAGGAATTATAAGCTCAAAACTGCTTTTAACTCCCCAACTAGTCATTCTTAAACTAATTCATTCATTCCACAAATGAAGACGTACCCTTTACAAATAAAATAAAAACCTATTGCAATTTAAAAAAATTAAAACACACAAAACAAGCTAGCTAGCAAGAACGAACTCCGGCCAATGGAAAATTCCACTAATTTAATTAAGTGACCACCACCAACCCTCCTACCTACCTACCTACCTACCTAAATATTGATTGAATTAGTTACAATTCCACCGCGCGCGTGCGCCACCATTGAAGAATATTTTTTAACTAGTTAGTACTTGTTTTTCTTCTTAATTAATTCTCCTAATCATTTGATTTGATATATATATATATATATATATATATATATATTGACTAGCTAGTTAGAGATCGATGATATTCTTTTATTTTGAGTACGTGGGACAGTCGTCGTACTAATTGGAAGAATTAATTCTAATTTAATTATCACTCCAAATTATTCTTTCAAGTTAGTTTGCATGCTCGTCACGTACTCATAATAGTTTTTTTTTTAATTAGGTCTTAATTTCATTAGCCCGGCCTACTCTTCACTTCAATTCCTTCCATCAAACACTCCTACTCCTACTCCTACTCCTACTCCTACTCCTACATTTTCTTTTTGAATGAATGAATCCAAACCCATCCATCCATACATATTAACATGCATGTACACTTCATATATATATATATATATATATATATATATATAGTTTAATTAATTGCCATACTTAAATTTACGATATTATTTTTCAAACATTTGTAATAACAATCAACGTATGTAAAGCAGCTAGCTAGCTAGCATTCATAGAGTTCGATCGTTAGTTAAAATTTTAAAGTGTTAATAATAAATTTCTTTGCATGCATAAAACTTACTACATTAAGTTAAAATTAATAATATTGCAAAGTAGTTTGTGTGAAGTTAAGAATTTATCTTATCGATTGGTGGGACGGGACGCATGCATGCATCACATCACATGAAGCCCCATCAGACTCATGAGATCAAAGAGTGGAATTGTTCACACCCCCCCTTTCATATACTCTTTCTTTTATACTATTATTATTATTATAAATAAAAATGTCATCATTTGAAAAGACCTTTTTGCCCTTAATTAGTGATGTTCTAGTTCTCGTGAAGTTCGGTTAATAACCCCACTCGATCGAGATCAAAACGTACACCATGAAAACAACTAATTAATGCTCGATCGGACAATGCGCAACTAGCTAGATCTTCTCAATATATATATATATATATATATATATATATATATATATATATGACAAATTGACAATCTTCGTAGCTAAGTTTTCTTCGACAAAAGCGAAGTTGCATACTTGCATTCATTAATGGCGGAACTATTCGGGTGGCAAAGAGCCATGGCTCTCCCTCCATATGTTTCTAAAATGTCCATTTACTTTGTAATTGTTTAATAATTAATTTTTTTTTCAAATGGTACGTTATCCCCCTTAAATAAATGTTTGACTATTTGATTTATACTTTTCTCTATAATTCAATCAATTCCTAGTAAGCATTAATATTAATATTACTTTGACCTTTTAATTTTTTTTTTTTTTACACTTTTACTTATTTACCAATTTTTTAATATGTAAGAAACTTAACATAATTATTTTTTTATGAATATACAAAATCGTTAAATTGGTTAATTAGTATATATTTTCCCCCTTCCCTCACTTCAAAGGTTTTGGATCATATTTGCTATTTCTATGATCCAAAACCTTTGAAGTGAGGGAAGGGGGCAAATATATATATATGGGTTTTGGTGGGGGAGATTACATGCACGTTGCAATTTTGTTATTACCCCTTTATGCCTATATATTTTGAAAATAATACTAATACAGATTATTTCAAAGCATTGAAATAATGTTTTATTATGATTAATCATCCCGTGGACCTTTTGGTACAATTTTGTATTTATGTTCCTTTGGTATATATGTATTTCCAGTCTTTTAGGTCAGAGTTTAAACCATGTAATAAAGGGTAAATATTTATGTCCCTTGAAATTAAATTTTAGGCTTATTCATGAACTTTTACTTGTAATTTTCTCGAGAAAGAAAATGAAGGAAAAAAAAAAGAAAAGAACTAAACATTTGTCATCTCAAAAAAGTTTCAGTCTATGAGAAAAAGTGCACCACTACTCTAGTGTTTGAAATTTTGGTACTCAAAAAGAGCAAGCAATTATTGGTCTCAATCTTGATAGCACACTTAATTGTTAGTTATGTTTAAAGAAAAGGGAAATGATACATATACAAAGGTATAGGAATTACTCACTGCCACCTAAAAAAAAAGTCTCATTTGACAAATTAAACTTCTTAAAATTATAATTTTATATGTTTGTACCTTCAAAAAATTATACTACTCCATGTATTCCACCTAAAAAATTCACGTTTTAAAAGTCTAATTATTAAATGATATATTATTGTCACTGGAGTTGGTCATAATTACAAAAATATTTAAGTACAACCAAGATGATTACAACATAAGTAGAGGGTAAAGATGAAAGATTATAAAAATTGTAAACATATTTTTTTTGAAAGTGAACTCTTTAAGTGAAACATCTCAAAATAATATTGTTGACTCTTTGCTTGGATATGAGGGAGTATAAAATTATCTATTTTTAGAAATGAGACTATTTTTTTTTTTGGAATAGACCAAAGTAGAAAGAGGAAATATTTTATTGGGATGGAGGGAGTAAAAAATTAAAGTATTATATGTTATCTCACTTATATACCTCTTCTATCTCTAAATTAGTGTTCATTTTAATTTTTCACAAAAATGAAGAAAAGTAACTTTTCGGGCATTTTTGTTGCACGTGTACATTAATGTACTTAATATCCTCAGATTATAACATTACAAGTTTACGCTAGAACATGATATATGTCAAAGGTGAAATTAGAAAATTTGTACAAAAATGACACTCATTTAAGGATAAGATAGATTAAATATTAATTTAAAGAATTAAACACCTTTATGTTTACAATTTGGTGTGACACGGGAATTTCTTAAAGAGTAATACTACACTTAAATTAGAATTTTTAAAAATGGTTCTAACTTTTCAATCAACTACTCTTAAGGATTACCAAAAGCACCATCTAGTACTGTTCACTTCTCTAACCATCTAGTAATGCTCACTTCTTTTACCATCTAATAATGTCACTTCTCTTAACAAAAATATCGAGTGTTAAAGCCCTACTAGAGACTCTGATACTTCACTACGTACTCTCAACATAGAGGTCATCCCCTCCGACCTTTAAAAAAAAAAAATTTTAATATTTTTGGTGTTTGATATTTCAGTCACATTTAGACTCTTTTTTTTTTATATTCTAAATCAGTAGAACAATCACTGAATCTCGTTACATTTAGACTTAGACACGCGATTTGATTTTTCCAATTATCTAAAGATCATAGGAAAATTTACCTTTATAACCATAATACTATTTGAAAAATGTTAATAAGACACTCTTAATTCTAAGTTTTTAAATTTGACCATCGTAATTACTCTTTAAATTGAAAATAAATCGTTGACGTTCGTTTAACACTTGATGAAGGCACTCCAAACTTGTTGACGTGGACTTTTTGGGACTCAAATTTTGGTACGAAAATAAACCCCTGCTGCAAGAAAACTTGATCTCCTTGTAAAAGATTTATTTTATTTGGGCTCACAAAGTCCATAACAACATGTTTTAATTCGTAGCCTTAATCAAGTGTTAAATGAGTGTTTAACGATGTAGGTTTAATTATAAATGCAATTACGAGTACGTTGATCACATATACAAATCGAAAAATTCGAGTATCAAATTGATATTTATCATATTATATGGCAGGTTAAAAAAGTAGTTTTCCCAAAAATAATATAATATTCTTATACGTAACAGTTATTGGTCAATTTACTACCACTAACCAACTATAAATATTGAATTGTTACATCAGACTACATAACGCTAATAATACTCCCTCCGTTCCTGGTAAAGAGTTCAGTTTTGACTTTTTCGGTCAACTTAGTTGAAGTTTGACCGATAATTAACATAAATTTAGTGATTTTTACAAAGTTTTAAAAGTTGCAATCCATAGTATTCTTAAAATAATTTTTAATTAATAAAATTTTATTTTCTAAAGCATAAGTAAAGTGTGTAAAATTTTGATTTGTTTTAGTCACATGTTGATTTTTAAAAAAGGAAAGTGGACTCTTTGACTGGAACGGAGGAAGTATAAAGCAACCTTCGTATAAAATAACTACTCCATTAGTGATTTGGTTCGTGGGGTTTGTGGTGAAGGGTGGGGTGTTAGGAGTTCATTAAAGTAGGCAAAATCTTCATGCCCACTTAAGCCGGCGGTAGGTTTACCATGATCACCATGGTCCTATACTAGCACCATAGCACGCCTTCCCCCACAACAACAACACACACACACACACCCCTTCATTTTTAAAGAACATCGATCTCTAAGCTATATATATTGCCCTTATTTGGTAGTAGTAGTCTTAAATCCGGGTTTTTTTTTTTCAAAGTTAGGATAGGCATGACTAATAATAGGCCATTGGTCTTCAGCATAACTACTTTTGTGAGTAGGGTGCTAATCAATTAAAGTACAAAATCTTTTAACATGCATATATGCTTGAATCCAAGAAGTGAAAAGGGTCAATACATCTCTTAAAGAGTCTTTTGAACCCAAAACAATTTATCACTGTATGATCATTGTATGGACTGTTGGAGGCGCGGTTACGCAGGTCTTAGAGGCATGGGCACGCGGAATTGCAATAGAGATTCTGTAGTTGGTCTTTTGTTTCGAATCGAGCGATCCATTCTAATATATACTTTTACATCGATACGTCATAAAAATGTAAAATACGCAATCAAAATGAGTAGCGGTGAATCTAGGAATTACCTATTTCTGTGGGGTGGGGGGATAGTACATCGGCAAATAAGAAATAAATTTTAAAAAAAAACATAAAAGCTATAGTTAAATTTTTTATATTTGTGAAAATTTCAAAGTCATATGAAGATACTAAAATATTCAGCTTCCACGTGGCACTAGCGGGACACGTGGCCAAGCTTATCTGGAGCCCAGAAGCAAGGAATTCTCGACCCCGAGCTTGGACTATAGCCCGGAGCCCGGGTACATATACCCCCTGTCTCGTCCCGACCTTCCCAAGGAGCTTGGGATAGCTCTCACGCCTTCTACTTCGAACATAAAGAGCTCGCGAGATCCTTGTCCCGAGCTACAACGCTGAGACCCCGAGGTCTCCACCCCGGGAAGTAAAGAAAGTCAACAAAAGCTGCCGCATTCAATGCTCATGTGCTACTACGTCATACTGGGGTCACCAACCAGCACATCATTGGATGAAAGAGTGGCTTTCTCTATAAGTAAAGCTGCATCTAAAAGATCAACGTCACATTCAGAGAAGTTTTATCTTCTACATCATTGCAGGTCACTTCCTCATTAAAGCTCATCAATGCAGATTGCGGCTGCCATAAAAGGGCACATGGCTGCTCACCCCAGGTCGACACCTGACAGTCCCACTTGTCTCAAACCAGCATTCCCCCAGTATAAATACAAGGTGATGGCCTTCATTTATAACCTAAGTTCAAATTAACACGTACAATTATCAAATCTCCAAAGCATTCAGTGCATTCACTCTCAAAGAGCAGCCTGAATCCTCACCGGAGACCTTTAACCTCACCATATACTGATTCTCTCACCGGAGGGCTTTAGCTGGACCAACGTCCAGCTCCCTAACGGTGCTTCCTTTCATCTCAGGTATCTACCGGAGTACAAGTCCCACCAACACTTGTGCCTATTGAGAGCCAGGGCATCCTACCTACAGACTAACTGCATACGTGGACATCGACAGATCACCAGAACACTTTTTGGCGTGATCATCATATTTTAATAAACTTATAACCTTTTGTTTGATATATAGAGAAAACTAGGGATAAGATGTGTCACATACATTATTTTTTTTATAGAAATCAAACTATTATTTTACAAAATTTATTGACAAATTACGGAGAAAAAATGTGCATTTTCAAAATATTGAGGCTCGACCGCCTTTAAATCCGCCAATGGAAAAGAAAATTCGAACATCATACATACATATTCCAAAACAAATTTGGTGCATATTATTATTTTTGTCACTTGTGATTCTTGTTTTTGTAAGAATCAATCGCGCAAAGGAGAGAGAGAGAGAGAGAGAGAGAGAGAGAGAGAGAGAGAGAGAGAGTGTTGTGAGAAGGGTCCTGGGGATTTGTATACGATGCTGGCATAATGTCGAAGCAAAGCAATGACTTGAAAACCCAAATTCCAGTCCTAGAAGATAGAGAGAGTAAAGAAAGCAAAAGCCTCGCACTTTACCCTATTCCCATGGAAGAAGATCTAATCTGCCTTTCCCTTTACCATCACTCATTCCTCTCATTTTTCCTTCCAATTCCGATCTCGAATCTTTCATTTTCCCTTCCCTTCCCTCCCCTACTTTCTTTTTCTTTTTCCCCGGCCTCCCCCCTAGCTAGCTCTTTCTTTCCTCTCTACTATCAAATTAAACCTGTCACTCTCACCATCCACTTGGGATCAACCAAACCCCCCCTTCAATTCCCTTCCCCACATATTCCCTTCTTTTACAGCATTTGTCTCTATTCTATCCTTTTCACCAAAAAATTATGAGACCAAGAATTAAGCATTCATATAACATGTTTTGTTCACTTGAATTACTTTGATCAATTTGCTAATAGGCCGGTGATCATTGAAACAAAACTTACTGGAGTATTTCTTAGTTCTTAAAACATGAGTTTAGGCCAACACGACCGATATTTACACAAGTTGATCTAATTTTTTTGTTTTGGAAATTACATTATTCAAATCTTATACTCAATTCAGAAACTCAAAAAGAGTAAGACTTGATTTGATTTTTCTAAACAGGAATTAGATACAAATTCCATAAACTTGAGTTGTGACTCCAAATAATAATCAAAATAAAAAAGGGAAAAGATTTATAATAACAATGTGATTGATTTTCATAATTATTGAACAAAATTATCGAATCAACCCACTAGCAATAGCACGATTTGTGCCAAAATGAGTAGTTTCGTACACGGGTAATTCCTCACAAAATCTATCATCTTTAAAAATTGTCAAGTGATCAAGTTCAAAAAGATCCGAACTTGCATCACTTGCCATATCTTCATCATCGTCGTCGTCATCATTGCAATCTTCATTACCCATGTTTGTAGCAAGAAATCTGTTTTCCTTCTGGTTTTGGTAACTTCTTCTTGAAAACTCTGTAGCACTGTGATTCTTTTCCCCCAAACGCTGGAATTGGATGTCGACATTTCTTGATCTCCCGAATTTGTCTGATTCTTCATCGTAAATGATTTTTTGGCCACAAGGACGGCAATCTTCGTCGACAATGACACTCACCGGATAAAATCTAACCGTCCGCTTGACTCCATTGTTCAACTTTTCTCTTGATCCTGGAGAAGTTTTGCTCAAACATGATCTTGAAAATGAAGAAGCTGATGAACATGTAGACCCCTGGATTGACTTGGACTTCGCTTCCACTCTAGAATCCATAAAATCTACGGAGGAATTCAAATGCTTCCCTTTCTTTCCATTTCCATTAGTGAAAATGGAATTGAGAAAGCTACTGAGTCGCCCTCCAGGCGAAATGGGCTGCTTTACTTTCTTCAAACTTGCATAAATTTTAGCTGCTCGAGCTTTTGAATGAATCAAGCCCTCTTCAGCTTTATTTGTTTGATGATCCCGACAATCATCAAACAAATAAAACTCATTCTGTTTTGCCGATTTAGCCGAAACACTAGTCTTCACGGGTTTCGGCCTAAACGGGGCAAAACAGGAGGGTTTAGATTTGGCTCCATTGAAGCCTTCCATGTCATTAAACCCCAAACTAGAGTCGGAAGAACTCGAACTCGAACTGAAAAACAAAGGATCGTTATCAAGCATCGAGTTCCGGTCAAATTCGGGCAATGATGACCCCCGCCGACCACCGGAAACCTTCTCATTAACTTTGTTTTCCATCCATTTCTCGATCAAACAAGCCCGCCGGAGACTCGCCATTTCTTCATCCTCCACAGTGCTAGTAGTCTTTCCTCTGCCGCCGCCACCACCACCATGAACACTCTGCTTCTTCGCACTTTTCTCCCTTTGCAGCTTAAATTCTGCAATCTTTTCATCGCCGCCGTCGATCGAACGATAAATTTCATCAAGTAGGGTGGAGGAAAATGATGGGTTTTTCGGATTTTTTCTCAATTTTTCTTCTCTCAATGCTTTCTCCCAATTATACATTTTTGCCATTTATATGTATAAAATAGTATAAATCTTTGTGTGTATTTTGGAATGTATCACAAGAAATTTGAGAAGCAAAGAGATTGAGAAAAGAGTTTAGAGAGAGAAACGATTGATGAAAAGAGCGTTGAGAGAGAGAGAGAGAGAGAGAGAGTAATTGAGAGCAAAAATGCCCCGCTTCAGAAGAAACTTGAAGGAGATGAAGAAGAGAGAGACTATATATAAAGGCAACGTAACGCGCGTGCATGGTCATCTAAATTCTAGCCAATTCCAGTTAAGCAATTGATTACGTGGCAAGCAAAGGACCCTTTACATTCCAAAACTACCCTTCTTTTCCATTTATGTTTCACTCCTCGATTTTGAATTTGATGCCATTGATATATCGGTTGTGTAACTCGGAAAAATTATTGGGTAAAATTTAGAAAAAAATATTTTACAGATATTTTTTAAAATAGGCTAAATTGTAAGAGAGTGAAGTTTCGTCTTATGAATTAGGATTGTAAGACGGTCTTACAGGAGACCTAGTCAAAATATTTAGTGCAACACTTACATCAATGAAGTATTAAGTGAAATTTGGTTCATTTTGATTGAATGATATTAAGAATATCGTACCAACGTTGCACTCAATATTTACTCGTTTAACTCAAATTTTGCTATATTGAGTTGGCATACATTAATAGTCATTTCACGTCGTCTTAGTAAAAACTTCATTGCATGATACTACTTCAAATAACATAGAAATAAATCATGATTTGTATCAAATGGATTCCTAAAAAAATTCATAATACATAAGATAAACGTGTAATTGGTTAGATATTACTTTAGATGCATCGCCGTCGAAACTATAAAAAATAACTGTTAGACATTTCACTATATATCAAGCGAATGACCTTTTACGTCTCAACCGTTAGACATTTGACTATATATCAAGGGAATGACCTTTTACATCTCAAAACTAACCGTCAACGTATAAAATTAGTTGGACATTATATTACAAACATGTTCGTTAAAATTCAACAAATGGCAGTTAAGCATTTAATTTGGTTTTATTTTTAATTGGGTGTTCTAAGAGGGCGTGGGAAGGGATCGAACCTAAAACCTCATATTTTATAAAGCACAAACTCTACCAATGAATCACCCTTTAAAACCATTTAATTAAGGACAGTTAAGCATTTGATTTGATGGCAAGTAAAAGGACCATTTACAATCCAAATTAACTATCCTTCGCATTCGATTTAGTATTTACTTTTATGTTCACTTGCCAATTTCGAATTTGAAGGCATTGATGTAGATATATTAGGAAGGCATGCAATAATTTGTGCGAGGTAAAATGATATGGTGATGGGGTCCACATATATTTCTTGCTTAGGAAGTGCAGTTTAGTGGGCGGCAAATCACTGGATCAGTGGTTTGCACATATGGTATTAAAATATTTCTTGTGTATTCTTTTGGAAAGAAAAGCTGGTGACGTTAAATGTATGTAACAGCGCAGAGGGATTAAATTTCCCATAAATTGTTGATTGTGAAGGTTAGTTAGGTTTTTTTATTTTATTTTAATTCTTAAGGGGTGGCCCAGATAGAGTCGGTCGGGCTCCATAAAGTATGACATCTCAAGTTCGATCTCTTCCCACACTCCTCTTAGAACAAAAAAATTTTAAAATAAATATGGTATAACAATTCTATAATCCAAATGACGAACTATTCAACCAATTAACTGTTTAAAAAAGTATTCTACTCTATTAATTAGTTAAATGCCATTTACAATATAAAAAATCACATGATTAAGATTAGCCAAATTGTTGTAAATATATTTTCAAAAGTGGGTGGTCGAATCTTAAGAGGGTTAGAATTCCTTATCGAAGAAGAAGGGGGTTAGAATTTAGATATTTCCTGAGTACACTAATAAATAAATTTAAATGAAGAGAAAAACATAAAAACTAAATAAGTTATATATTAAATATAATTAAAAATAATTGTGACAAATTATTGAAGACAGGGTAATGAAAATGCATGTTTCTTAGCAGGGAAATATTATTACCGGTACTTTACATTTTAGCCAGAAAAAAAAACCTAAGATTTTGCTTTTGAATAATGTACTTCCTTCATCCCAAGAAATTAATTCTATTTTTTTCTCCAAAAAATAGTCTACTTAAAAAAATATAAATAACAAAACTCCATCATTTGTAAAAAAAAAATTCTTTCGTTTGAGGAACCATACATCTATCTTAATGTCATACAAGAAATGTTGTAACTTTAGTGTATTAATTTTTAAAAAAGAAATAAAATTACAATATTAAAAAATTGACTTTGTAAATAATAATGTGTTTTTTAGATAGAGAAAATATTTTGTACCGAACAATAAAATAATTTTGTTTAAAAGTAGAATAATAATAGCATTTTCGTTCGTAACCGTCCTTAAGAGGTAACTCAGCGAAAGAGTTGGTGTGAAGTCTCAGATTTGATCATCACTTTTCACACCCCCTTAGGACAAAAAATATATATATATATATAATCGTTCGTAACCTTATGCATTATGTAGGATTATCACCTAAAGATGCATCTCACACTTTGTCCTTTTTTTAAATTTCTTGTTGGAGTTAATATTTGTTGGCAAATATTAATTTATTCAGTCATGAGGTGATCAGAAGAAACAATTGAAAATAATGTGAGTAAGGTACGTAATTATTGTTAGGCAGAAAATTAAGCTGGCAGAAGCAAAATAATTGATGATATATTGTTATAATATTAGGCCCAAGCTCAGCCCAGCTTTCCTTGTGGCTGTCCTCATCAATACGGCCCAACCCTCGGCCCATTACCCGGAGGCCCGCCTGACCCGCAAACACGGAAGCTTCATTGGAGCCTTCCCTATACATGTCCCTTCATTAACCTCCTAGCCGCCCTATTTAAAGTGTTGTCCCCTTTTTTTGGTGAGAGTGACATAAGGCTGTGACGTGTAGATCTAGGTTAGATCTTGGGTGAGTCAAAACCTTTCTCTCTACCATCGCTACCCTTCGAGTGTCTCTCTCCTCTCTCTCCTCTGTGCGAGTCAGTGATCGCCGTGAGAGGATCCTTCGTATCCCCGTGTTCTTGGGTTACGGGTTGTGAGTTAGGGCTGTGATGAGAGTTTGTGAGGTGTTGTGCCTTGGTTGTCGCCAGTGGGCCAAGTGGGGTTCTTTGAGGGTGTTCTTGGGTGGTGGTTTTGCCGGAGTGAGTGCGTAGTGGTAGGACTCGTGGGACTCATAAATGGACTTGGTTGAGAAAGGGCTACGAGCCTAAAACGTACTTAGCAGGTGTTATCACCGTTGACGGCAAGTCGGTGAAGTATCACGGCGTTATTGCACTTGGTGCTCGCTTGTGTTTCCTTTTCTTTACTTATCTCCTATATCTTATTTCACTTGTTGTGTTCCTTACTAACTCTTCCTTGGTTGCAGCTCATATTTGTTGTTCCCTTTAGTAGTTAACATTACCCCCTCCTTTATTATTTGTATTGTTTTGAGCGTCATGAGGATCCCATTAGAACTTGTGTAATAGGTTCTCTGTTTAATAACTCTGTATTTTATTGGCAGTAATCTTAAGGTGGTTTAAAACCACTACATATATATATATATATATATATATATATATATATATATGTATGCAACAACCGTTAACTAGTCACTTAAAAACAAATTAAGTTGCCTTACTACTAGTGACAAAAACACGCAAGTACCCAACAATATCAGACTTCTCAAAACTACAAAAACTATTACTCCCCTTCCTTCCTTCGTTTTTTTTTTTTTTGTCAAAAATGATAGTAATTTTTTAAATGTAAATTTGACGTATATTTTTTAAATCATAAAACACGTAATTCGTAGTATTTTAAATGTACTACGAATTACGTATTTTATAATTTTAAAAAATAAAAAGAATATACGTCAAATTTATATTTGAAAACATTTATGAGTTTGACCAATAAGAGTTAAATAGAACAATAATTTAGAAACGGTGGGAGTACAAATTACGTGTTTATGATTTAAAAAAATACACATCAAATTCTTATACAAAGAATAATTTAATTGATTTTAAAAAATCAACACAGTTATTTTGAAACAAAGTAAGTAATTTTGTTGTTATGATTGGTCTTATGGAGTAGTTTTTTTTTTTTTCTCTATAATTGCTGGTCAAAAGAAAATTGAATGTGATGGAGGAAGAAGTGGTGGGTCCAGTTGAGGTTGAGGCTGAGGTTGAGATTGAAGTGGGAAATGAGGAGGGAGGGTTATGTCTTTGAATTCAGATCAGATCAGATCCTATGGGCTATGGTAATAAATACCTTTCTATCATCACCTTTAATGTCACAATCCGTCGTAGACATTATGTTCCTTTTTTTTTAGACCCGAATCTGATCATACTCCCGATCGGCTGAAAATGACCACGTTAAAACTCACTCCCTCCTCTCAAATTAAATTTTACTCAGATCAAAAAGTCTAATTTTTTATTTTTTAAAGTCAAACATGCATGTAACTAAATTAAATTAAATTTTACATAATTTAATTATATTTTCGAAAATAAAATCTTATTCACAATAACTTGCGTCATAGAATACAACTTTTATGCACTTGTAAAAATAAATAAATTTATGTAAATCGTCGGTCAAATTTTAATTAAATTTATGAACCTAAAAAGTCAAAAGTAAACTCTTTAATTGGAATAGAAGATATATTAACTTTTCATAGTTGGACTAATTGCTTTCAAATAAACTTTTTTGTGTATTTTTTCCTTTAAAAGAAAAGAAAAGCAACGTAACTCACATGAATTGACTATGGAAATCACCATAGTCTTTGTCTTCATGATAACGGAAGGAGGATTAACTTTTCAGATAAAATTTGGTGTGTATTTATTCCTTCAAAAAATAAAATTTAAAAAAAAAAAAGCCTAACTCACATGAATTGACTATGGAAATCACCAATATCACTACAATCCGCCTTAAATGTTTTTTATTTTTTTAATAATCATTTAAAAATGTCTTTACTATAAAATTACGTAAGACTCACTTATGAGACTAAACCATCATGAAAGTTTGTCGATTATTGTCCTAACCAACGAATTCAGATAAAGTAAGAAAAAAAAAAAAAAAGTTACTCACATAAACTGATTGTGGATTAATGTAATTTACGATTCCCTTATTTTATGTCCCGTAGAGCCAAATTACGATTCTCTTAGTTTATGTCCCTGATCATAAACTGACTGTGGATTGTAATTTACAATTTATTGGTGTCATTTTGAGAAGGTGAACATAGATTCAAATTACAATTTGAAATCTTCTATCTCATACTATGTCATACTCTCTGTCCCTTTGAATCTAGTTTTACACGTGTCCTTATTATTTTAATCGGCCATCTTTTAACAATTTTTACAAAAATACGTGTAAGGTTATGATTCATTAATGAGACAGGGAATGTGAGAGAAGATTTGAATCCTCATATTACAAGGGAAACAATGTAATTATGGAAGAATTCATGGAAGGGGCATGAAAAAGTGACTTTTTACCATGGAGCTAGGAGCCTCAGTCTTGTACCTAAGTTGAAAACGGAAACATCAAAGTTACCATGTGAAGAGAAATCCAAATCATTAACCGAAATTGAGCGCCTAAATAAAGACAATGATCTTTTTTTTTTTTTATCTTGGTAAAATTGCAATATGATTTTGGTTATTTTTGAATGTGGAAATTAAACTTTAAGGAGCCTTGATTTCTACCATTTGAAAATGGTAAAAACAATGTTACCAAACACATCAATGTGACAACTAAGTACGTAGAAAAGTTGATATAAAGATAACTTTTCTAATCATAGTAATTAATTATTTGAAGGGCGCCATGGAAGAAGAAGAAGATCGAAGAAGCTTGGAAGACAAACCTGCTTTAGATTTGAAATAAAACTTTTAAACGGTAAGTAATGTTTGAGTTTGACTAGTAATCTATTAATTCTTAAAAAAATAGTTTATCTTAATTATCTAATCATAGTAATTATGCTCTCTTTTTTTCCTTAATTTGATTGACTCGATTATAGTAAAATAATGATACACAAAGTAAGAAATGTTAACATACTTTTAAAGCCCACACATAAGGAGATCACTCTCCTCTCTCTCTCTCTCTCATATAAAAATACTTGAATCTTATTGCGCCACAGTTTAAAAAGTAGGTTAGAGTACTATTTTTCACTTTGTGTAACATTAGGTATCAGATTTAGTTGAATCTATTTCAGTTTCCTTAATAGACGTCAAATAGTTAATAGAAGTTGGTAATGTACATATTCATTTTCAACACTTGAATCATTGAAAGGCGAGCGCAATCAAAATAAGAAGGGAATGTCGAAAGTTGATTGTCAACTACGTGTAGTTTAAATGGCGGTTTTGACATGGGGATAATTTGTACGTAGGTTTAATACTATCGCTAACAGAACTAGAAAAGGTTAAAAAGACTGTAAAATGCAAATTATGCAATACATTTTTTTTATTTTTAAAGAGCAATTTATGCAATACTAAATGTGTTAGTATAAATCCAATCAACTTCACTTTACTCAATTTTTTTCTAAATTACTTGAGATCGGTTACATAATTTTTTCTAAATTATTTGAGTAAAACGGAGGGAGTATTAAAAGGAGTGATGGCTTACGCTTCGAGTTCAAGGTGTATTCACTATTTTTTTCTATTGGAATTGTTTGAAAGAAGAACCAATCATCATCGATGGAATATGTATCTAAAATTCGTGGAAAGAGATATATTACGAGGATATTTTCAATCATGTTACAAAAACAAGACAAAAATAGCTAATGTTGATCAAAGTTTTTGCTAACAAATCCATGAACCCAAATCCAACATCATTAAATGAGACAGAAAAGGATGTCATGGACTTGTACTCCATATGCTACATATGTGACCAAGAGAAGAGGAGGAAGGGAGACTTTAAGTTAATAGCTAAAGAGAACCCCACAATAAGTATGGAAGAAAATACGGCAGAGGTAGCATGCATGGCCGGGGTTTGTCTGTCAGGGTAGCCTTTGCCTCCATTATCCATGCCAAGATCACATGTCTTCCTCCTTTAAGTTTATTTCCTGTTCATCCTTCTTACGACATTATTCATGTTTAATTCCATATAATAATATCCATCTGCTTCTAGCTATAGTCAATTACGTACTTTTCTTTTTTTGTTTCTTTCCTGAGGTAATCTCAAACCACATTGAGTCTGAAGCTAATCAATGTTTAGCCTCCTAGTGGCTCTCGAGAAAATTTATTCTTGACGAGAGTCGAACTCAGTCGTAGTCGACAAACCACTAATTAAACCAACCCATTGGATTAATTAACTTGATCGATCAGCCTCTATAGTCACCTTGATTTGTAAAGGTCTCTTACTTTTGCTTCCAAACTTAAACTAAAAATTTATACTTCAAGATGCATTTTGCGAACAACTTCCTTGTAATGACTTATGAGTTAACAAAAATGACTTAAAAGTCAATTTTCTTAGCATTGCTATATATTTACTACTAAAATACTCTAAAAATTCAACTTTCTTAATTTTAGCAAAAAAAAAAAAAAGAGTACTCCATGTCCTTAAATGAGTGATATTTTTAGTTTTCTTACTAAAATTTAAAAAATTGATTTTTGGATTATTTTAGTAGTACATGTACATTAGTGCATTTAATATCCACATATAACATTAGAATTAAGTTCAAACTAGGACACAATAAGTGTCAATGGTAGAATTAATAAAATTATACAAAAATAAATACTCGTTTAATTAGGAAAATAAAAAATGAAAACTCGTTTAGGAGGGACGGAAAGAATACTTATTTAGAAACAAAAAGAGTACGATCTTATTCGACTAAATAGATTTGTCTACCTTATGGTCGCTCGTATTTGTTGAATCACTTTCCAGTCTAAGATAATTTGGACCAAAAAAGCAAAACATATGTGATCTTATATAGTTGTTGCACTAATTAATAATCACTCAATATTTGATCTTCCTATTTAATGCTTTTTTAAGTTAAAAAGTTAGAATATTGCTCCTATTTAAGGGACAATTTTAGTTAAAACCAGTCAAAGTGTACATTTAGTTTTATTTATTTATAAAAAAGCAAATATAAATAGCTTTCATGTTCATTTTAGTTGTTTAATTTTCCATATTAGAAACCTTTAGTTAACAATGAACCCCAAACCTGTCTGGTTCAATTGGACCCCGCCCCCCATTTTTTTCTGTACGGACTCATATAGTGGGCACCCACGTGAGAATACTATTCTTGCATTATAGTATGGGTAAACTAAAAAAACCGCCCCTGAACTATGTACGGATGAAAAATACCCCCTTGAACTATGAACTCAAGTGAGTTAGTCCATCTAACTCACTTTCTGTAACGGAGCTAACGGAATTATTAAAAAGACAAAGTTGCCCTTTAATTTTTGTGATTATTTTAGCACAGATTCTCTCTATCTCCCCCATTTTTCCCAACTTCATGAAACCCTAATTCGTCACCGACGCCCACATATTCGCCGGCTCTGTGTCTTCTGTACGAGCAAATTGCGATGATGGTGGCTGGTGGGTCACTTCGGCAGAGATAGATGTAGGATGAAGACAGCTAGGTGAAGGGAGAAAGAGATAGAGAGAGGTCTAGAAAGAGACATTGGAGTCAACCGTTGCTCGATTTCTCAAACCCACTTCCAAAAACCATCGCCCTAGCAAAATCTCAAGAGAAACTTCGACAAGGACCAAGGCGTGGTCTTCAACTGGGTTTCTTACTTATTTTTATTTTTTGTGCTGGCAAATACTGGGTTTGCTTTTTATTAGGCTTTGGTTTTAATCATTTAATAGATCTGTTAATTGGTGTGGGTTAATGAATCCTGCAAGTATTTTTGTTGATTTAATTAATTTTCTTAATTAACCAAAAGAAATACAGTATATCTCTTTTAGTTAAATAAATTCATCATTAAATTTGTAAACTTTTACTGCATTGTTGCTATTTTTTCCTTTTTTTTTATTTTATATTTGAGGAAATGACAATTGATATGTTTGGATAGAATGAGTATGCATAAATCATGTACGATTTTGTCTTTGATAAATCATGTTTGGTGTGCTCTTTGAGAAACAGAGTAGTGTGTATTTTTCTATATTCAGCATATATGTCTATGTTCAATTTGGGATGAATTTTGTTGTATTATTTTTGTAGCTAGTGAATATAAAATTGCAGTTGCTAGGATATAAATATTTTATTTTATTTTTGGTTTTTGTAGTAGGTTTAAGTTTTTTAGTTAATGCAATTAGTAGAGTTTGGGCTCTAGATCGCTTAGCCTTTGATTTTGGAATATGTTATTGTAATCTTTTACATATGAAGTTATTTAGTGTATTATCTTAATGATTAGTAGTTGAATTTTGTTTTGTAATTTGAGGTGGTTGCCATGGATTTTCAACTTGGGTTTGATGGAGGAATGATTAAAGTGAAGAACTCAGGAGACTAGAGGAGGAAGAAGAAGTTGACATGTTGACTTAAAGGGCAAAATTGTCTTAAAGATGACTTTTTGTTGGCATGTGCAAGGCACATTTTATTTTCTGTTAACTTGATAACATTCAAGTAACGTATGGGTGAATATTTTCTGGTATGACCCGAGGAAGGGGTCAACCCGCTCGAGTTAGTAGATTAAGGTACCGGGTTAAATCTGAATCATAGTTAAGGGGGTGTTTTTGAAGTTTACCTTATAGTATTATTAGTAGTGTACCAGTACCTATCTCTTCCAACAATTTAACGGTTCTTTCTTCTTCTTTCTTAAATTAACACCCACGCCGTGGGGCCCTGTCGTTGATGTGGGGACCACAGCTGACACGTGAAAACACACACCCTGACATCTATGACTCGTTTGATCCAGGGCTCACCTTGTCAAAAAGCTTTAACTAATGTACGAAACCAGGTCATGCTTCCGTCATCGTACCTCCCGGACTGCCGACACTATAACAAATAATGTCGCGACGCGTGTCCCTCGTGCCCCGTTGTAGTCGTCTACGGAGGGAACATTCTTGCTGTACAAAGCAAACCGATGACCGACGGCGTTGTTGTAATTTGTGAGGCTGCTGACAGGCGGACAGGGACGACGTCGGATTATGTACGTCTCCCCCCTTCACCCGGTCTCTACGAAAACATTGTACAATCATGTTTGTCGTACAAGCTGCGTTGAGCCAACGTTAAATTGGGAACCACGTGTTGCTTGGCTTGGTCACGTGATGAGGCATGGTTGGGACACATAATCAGGTGTCCTCTTAAGTTAATGAAGTCATTTTCGGATATACAGCCTTCCAATCAAAACAGTGTCCAATATGATTTGACATACTAAGAAAAAATAATTTATTTTATTATATTTATTACTCTCTTTATTTCAAAATTCTTGTTTTATTTTTATTTTTATTTTTTTATCTGTCTTAAAATAATTACTCCCTCCCTCTCTAAATTATTGTCTTTTTTTTCTTTTTTATCCATTCCTAAATAATTGTCTTTGTTTGAAACTTTTCTTTTTAGAACCTCACTTTTACTATTTTACCCTTACTTTTTCTTCCTACTTTAATTATGGGCCGCATGCTCATGGGCATTAAAGAAAACAACACACTATACCAATATTAATAATCAAGTCAATTGATTTTTTTAATCCGTGTGCCAGGTAAAACAAGATAATAATTTAGGGACGGAGGGAGTATTTTGTTTGAAAGTTTACTTTTTAAGAAAACATTTTTACTCCCTCCGTCCCTAAATTATTTTCTTACTTTCTTTTTTTCATCCGTTCCAAAATAATTGTCTTGTTTGAAAGTTTATTTTTTAGGACAACAATTTTATTATTTTATCCTTAGGACAACAATTTTATTATTTTATCCTTACTTTTTCTTCTTACTTTAATTATGGGTCACATGCATATGGACATTAAAAAAAAATACACACTATATTAATATTAATAATCAAGTCAATTGTTTTTTCTTAATCCGTGTGCCGGGTCAAACAAGACAATAATTTAGGAACGTAGAGAGTACTATTTAACCTTTAATTTTTCCTCTTAGTTTAATTATGGGTCACATGCACGTGAGTATTAAAGGATACTATACACAATACACTATTCCAATATTTATAATTTAGTCAACTATTTTTTCTTAATCCGTGTGTTGAGTCAAACAAGACAATAACTTTGGGACGGAGGAAGTATGATAATAGCTTCTCCAATGCAATCATCTATCTAGTTAAAAATGCTAAATACCTAGCTAGGAAAGATATATTTTAGTTGGGAAGACATCCTCTACGTGATACTCTACTTCTAGAGGAGAGGATAACTTTCATCAACGTCATTTACCGTTAGATTTTTTTTATTTTTACTATCAATTAGTTACGATTTACCATTAGTTTCCTTTTTTGATTTTTACTGTCAATTAGTTACGATTTACCATTAGTTTCCTTTTTTGATTTTTACTGTCAATTAGTTACGATTTACCGTTAGTTTCCTTTTATTTTTTACTGTCACGTTCTGAAAGAATGTTCTACAAGGAGTCTTGCATTAGAGCACGTTTAGAAAGAGCACTATTCTATCTTTTAAATTTTTTGTTACGTATGAAAGAGGTCTTATTGTTTAAGCATATCACCTAGGAAAAACTTGATGATAGCATTGGAGATGCTCTAATATTCTATCCGTTCCTAAATTATCATCTTGTTTGACTTTTTATTGTCAAATAAAATATTTTTTAAATGCAAATTTGACATATATATTTTTAATTATTTCCAAAATCATTTTTGAGATAATTTAGTGAAAAATGTTTCATTATATCATAGCATAGCTTCACATGCCATATCCTGATTTGTGTTCACATGTATTTCTTGGAATGTTACTCTGATATATAGTAGACAGCAGTATACTATTTTGCATATACTCCATTCATCCCAATAATGAATTCTACTTTCCTTTTGAATTTACAAAATATTCACATTTTGATATTTAAGGTATACAAATATTTCACTTTTTCAAGAAAATTCTTTCTTTTTTCAAAAAGCAGATACTTCTTTAACATGTCATACAAAGAATGGTATAAATTTAAAACAACTGAAGGGAAAATATAAAAGTAAGGATACCCTCTTTGTACTAAAATGAGTGTTGTTTTTAAGAATTTTGATGAAATTAAAGAAGTTTCTTTTTAAATAATTTTAGTAAAAACATAATTACCTTTGATGGCCAACTTATAGCATTACTAGTACATATTGAGACATGATAGTTAGCAAAAAGGAGTTTAGTAAATTAAAAAAATATATAAAAAAAAACAAGGCTATAATTTTAAAAGTTTGGCATTTCAAAAGTGACAAAGTATAATACTACTCCCACTCTAATAAGTGTCGTTTTATCAATTTGCACACAGATTAAGAAAATTTACAAACTCTTATTTAAATTCAATTATTGTAGATAAGTTGAAGAAGTATTTTTCTATTTCCTCCTACCAACCCCCTTTAAAGAAGGTTAGTTTTTGCAGAATATAGACAATTATTTCTTGAAATCCTATAACGACATTTATTTTAGGTCAAAAATTTTTTTTTGCTAAAACGATACTTATTTTGGAATAGATGTAGTAACTTAAGAGTATTCTTTTCAATATGAAGCAGCCAATCTAACCAATACTAGAGGTTTTAAACATAAGTAAAACCCCTTGTTAATATGTGATGATAATAAGTGTGGTTAATAATTTGGCATTTTCAAGGATAGTGAAGGGAGGGAAAGAAACGTTGTTTCCCGACAAAGCAAAAAGAAAGGGAATGTCCAAGTGGATTGGGGATCCCGAGGCGACCTATCTATCTCTATAAGGTAGGGGAGGCGGGGCCATGATCCCATCAAATACTATTAATCACTCTTCCCGGCCCTCTTTACCTACGAAGTGAAGAAACACACAGTACGCACACTGCTCTTTTTCTCGACAAAAGCCACCCTCTCTTCTCTTTGACTCTGACATCCCAATTCTACCTTCAAAGCTTGTACTATCATAGACCACGTGCAAACACAGACATTCCCTCTCCCTCTCTCTCTCTCTCTCTCACACACACACACTCTGATCCACTTGCAATCACATGACATATTAAGAGGAAGAAGAAATTTGGACCACATTGGGCCAAGAAAAAGAAGAGATATGCCCTAATAACATATTAGTATGAAAGTGTAAATGCTACTTGGCCCATGCCAACTTGCCCCAGAAAAGCTCTTTACATCTTATGTAAATCAGACCCGATACTACGAACACTTTTCTTGAGTTTGAGATGCTATGAATTCTTCATTACCAACAAAGAGGTTACGCTTTGACACAAATACAAGAGTTCAAGATGTTAATCCACGGTTGACACATTCTTAGAACCAACCAAAATCTTTGATCTTGGAAAATTGTAATTGAAATTTTAGGCCACGGGAAGATCTTCACATGCATCTCTCTACGGTCAAATTGTTAAGAATTCAACCTCTGAACATCTACCAACTGGTAAAGATCACCACGCCGTTGTTTCTCCAGTGGAAGGTTTGTCCTAAGTAATATGAAAAAATCTACTGGTTAAGAAATGGACATAATACTCGAGTTAAAGGGGATGTGCAGCAGGTCATATGGTCACTCACCTTCTGAGCTCAATTTGTGAGTAATCAATCTCTGATATGATCAATGCCTCGTCGTGTTCTGTAGTAGCCAATATTTCTCCAAACTGCCAAACAAACTTCCATAACTACCAGCTCTTTGAACAAGCGATCATACATGTATATCACAAAAGTACATGCTATCTTGCAGATTTCATCCCAGACAAAAGGTAATGCTCTAGTATGTTTAACCAAAACTACAAAGACAGTGATGATGCATAAACTTACTGGTCCTACGAGGGTGGAATGGCCCCAAGCCACATAACCTGACCCAGCATCCCGAGCAGGCGAGCAAGTTGCTACATATAACTGTCAACAGAATGGCAATACATCAGCACTTGCACAAATAACCTCGTAAGTCCTACAGCTAACACCCCAAAAAGACCCTTCGTCATGCACAAGAAAACATGTTCCTTAAGAAATCAATTTCCCTAATACTTGCAAAGTTCATTACTTTTTACACAGTTTAAAAGTGCCAAGTACAACTACTATGAGAAGGACAGCTTAGCAATGCCGTTGACTGAAGGCTGATGATCTTTATCTTGTCAATGCGGGGATTATTCCAAACAAATAAAAGTAGAGAATGAAGTAACTAGAAAAATTATTATAATTGCTCTCTTCTAGAGGGATAATCTGGAAATTAAGTCGTTATGAACGTATTCAGACAAAAACGAACATAGATGTACGGGTAGATTTTTTCTTCAAGTTGGTTCATATCTTATCTAGTTGAGTGCAGTGGACCAAGTATAGAACCTTTGACAATGATTAAACACAAAGTGCGCGTACTCAGATTTGTACCACTTAATTACGCTTGATAATAAAAAATATACCATTGTATCAAGTCCTCATTGGCTTTCTTCAGCAATGCATGTAGACCAGACAGAGCACAATACATGCCAAATTTTGGGGTGCATAATCTTTGCTCAGACTCGGCACAATGCATGCCAAATTTTGGGCTGAATATCTTTGCTTTAGCCTTTAAGGTGTCAATTTCTAGAGGAATAACAAAAATTTTAAACAGCGCAGAAAGCGCCCTGAGTTATTTTGTCAATATTTTGGGAAAGGAAGGAGACTGGTTAATGATGTGAACCCATTAATGATGCATGGTCATGATGTGGAGTATGTTGGTAAACTAAATGAGCAGTCTGATGCCTTTGATGAGAATCAACTTGTGAAACTGTCTAAGTGCCCACAGGGGAACATTTGACACTTTCAACCCTGATTTAATCCAATAATAGTTGTTCCCGTCTACAAAAATGGTTTTTTGCCAACACATCAACAACTGAATGTTTGTAGCCAATGGTAGCACAGCTGATTGCTGATTTAATCCAATAATAGTTGTTCCCGTCTACAAAAATGGTTTTTGGCCAACACATCAACAACAGAATGTTTGTAGCCAATGGTAGCACAGCTGATTGCAGTTAATCTTTGATGTAAAGAGCATTTTAGGTCAAGAAAGTCGTATTTAATTAGAAAAAATATATAAATTTGAGCTTAAATTGGATTAAAGGGTCCCTCTTTCAACCCTAATGGTAGTTTTTGGTATGATAGGCCCTTTCAAACAAATTTCAAGATGCATCCAGTACCTCAATACACACCTGTCCACATCAATGCACTCACCCTCACAAGAGAATTACGACCTCGCGCAAGAAAAATTCCTTACTAATTTCAAGGCAAAAGCTTAAAATCTCTTCTCTAACATTCACACAACCCAACATACTGAACTTAAGCTGATACATAATAACCAACCGTTGTGGGTATATTTGCACCACTCTGTTCTGTTTTCTTGATTGCAGTTTCCTTTTGTTTATATCTGCTTAACCACATTCATACTAGAGTTTGAATCAACTGCCAATAGATTTGATCCTGGCATTGCATCAAAGCAAATCCATGGTATATTATTCCCTTCAATTCTGTTTGATTACTTGCCATTATGACAGTTGGTAAATGCTTCTACTCGATTTATGGTTAGTGTAAATGAATGAAATAATATCTAGGGTTCAGATGTAATTCTCCTTAAAACATGAGGTCTTATCATAATTTCTTGTTTTAATACGCCCCCAGTCCAAAAAATAAGTCCTACTTCCCTTTTTGTTTTTCCAAAAAGATAGTCCCATTTCAGTTCTTCGCCACTCTCACTTTCTCTTTCTGGAAGGATTTGAGAGCCCCCATCTCATCCATTTGCCACTTGGACAAGTGAGGGGAAAAGAAATGAATGGACGACATGGGATGAATTAAGCTACAAATCTCCATCATTTTTCACTTTTTTTCTTTCATTTGAAAAACATTCATCTTTATCTAACATGTCTTGCAAGAATTTTTCCTTTAAATGTATTATGCCTTCGGAAATGCAAAAGCATAATACATTCATGTTATTCATATGAATAAATAAAATTTAACCCATATATTTCTTGGAAGCGAGACAAGTTATAAACCAAATATTGACATCAATTTTTGAAAAGCACATTGAGAGGATAGTTCGTTGAAGTACCTGATTATCGGCAGCCCTGCATATGAAAATGAAATGCACCAATTAACAAGTAGAAAAATGGATGAATAAAGCAGAAACGAGGTTTAACGTTTCAGAGGCAATTAATTCATAACATCAATATAAATCATTGTTTAACTAACCATTTTTGGTTTTGTTCCATTTCATATTCTCTAGTGAGGTGTTTAAAAAACTGGAAGGAAAATAAAATAAAGTGCAACCAATCAAACTAGATACTCTTCAAAAAACGGAGATGATAATTCAAGAATGAATGTCCAAGAGTTCTTGTTAATTTCTGATTACAGGAAAATTTCTGGGAATGGGGACCATCAAATTGCTGAATGTGGATTACATGGATGCAAAGTATACAGACGTCATATTCCATATAGAATTACCTTCCCCAAGAAAAGGTATGTACCACTGTACCTTCTTAACATTATACAATCAGTCTCCAGCTCAAATTCCAAGATTCGTCACTGTTACTCTGAGTTGTCTACAGCAGCACCTAGTTTTACAGTTAAAGACACTGATGATTGAACTGTCAGACCAGTATTAACCTCGTCCAAGGACTATTGGTATTCCCTTTAGGTGTTTGGATCTGTTTGTACCTTGTAATAAAAGCTTCTCAGCATGCACATTTTTTTGGAAAAATTAAAATTGTAGAGATTCTCTTTCTCCCGGCATGTAGATGAATTGGTTCCAAGTTATGTGTGTCCCACAAGTTCGTGTGGATGGTCTGAACAACAAAACACACCCGCAACGTTGGGATACAAAATCTATGTGAAAATGGGGGAGCCCTAGGACAAGTCATAGCCAAAGCTAGCAAAATAGGCAAGTCATGCACTCAAAATCTTGCTAGATAGTCCGATAGAGTTACCAATCAAATATAGATCATCCTCCCCTAGTATCCTCACTGCAAGAAGCAAGTGTCGCAAAAGCTCCCATTGACCACCCTGGCTCAGGGTACTCTTGGCGAGTACCTGTTGGGTCTCTTGGATATCTTGGCAAATACATATGGGGAAAGCTAACCTCCCCACCAATTGTTAGTCATCTCCCCACCTTTTGTAGACAAAATTGCCCTCATATATCACCTTTTGCGGCATTTAAAGAGAAGGGTTGTTAAAGTCATTTTCTATCTTTAATTTTATCCATGATTCAATCGATTGGTTCTTTATAATCAAACAAGAAGTTTCCATTCATTAGCACCTTGAAATTTTTTGAGAGTAAACATAATTAAATCCTCCCCCTCTTGGATCCTGTTGGATTTGCAACGCAGATGGATCTTTGGGCACTTCAGGATAGCTCCCAAAATTGAGGAAATCCAGTGAGAGTCAACTCTTGCTCCAGGGAGGGATGTCAGACTTTGTTGTTTTCCGTTCATCTATTTATTTGGTGGATAGACTCAATTCCCAATCGGGATTGCGGTCGCTGAGGCACAGCGGTGGCGAGGTGGAGACCATTTCAATTTCAACCTTATTTCTTTAATAGAGAGGAGAAAATGATTGAACAACAAACTGAGATTGGGGTAGTGGTGGTGGTGGAAGCTAGGTAAGGGAGATTATTTCTCGGCCAATCTCCGACGAGTATAAAATAAAGCTCCCCAGAGCAATATCCATATTCATTATAGAGAGGAAGAAAAAAATTGTGTGGACAAAGTAAACCTCAAATTTTGCTATAAGGGTTATTTTTGTCCCAAAAAAGGTAGGGATGGGGCTAACCTCTGCCAACTGGTATATATACATACACATATAATACATATATATATATATATATATATATATATATTAAGATCAAGACGATGCTTAGCCCTCGTCTGCAATCATCAAAACTATGTCTAGTCAATCAATAACTTAAAATGTCTTTATAACTTGCGCCCACCACTATATATAGTAAAAATTGATTTCATCACGTCCTAAGAAGCATGAGGACGAATAAATCGTTTTTGGTACTGTCGTGCTGTTAGCTGGTTGGCTAACATATAAGCTCATGACACATGTTTCCCAGGAGAGTCCCTCTCTGCTCTCTTTCCCAGTCAAAGCAAATGTCTACATGTATCATTGGATAAGTTCACAGTGGCGTACCCTGAACTTAGCCACCAATTCAAAGCCCTAATAGATCCCAATTCAGTGCCCTCGTGTAGAAGTTGTAATTCTCATCAGGTCTCTTCAATATTTGCCCAGGGATGCCTTACTCGGGGTAAGTTGAAACTGCATCGAGTACTATGCAAAGGTCATCCTTAGCTGAATTGTTTGGCTCTGGATTTGTCTACTCATGGGACGGTCATTAATGGCTCAATTGTTTGGCTTTGGTTGCCTCTTTGGTGGGCTCACTGGTATATCCCCGACCTCAAGTGTCACCTCTTAGTTTTGTGCTGAGTGTCCAGGGTGGGGTCGTCTAGGGGGCTTCCCCCTTCTCCCAGGCCAATGATCCTCAGGGAGGTGATAATTGGCCTTTCGCCATCCTTGGTCATCTGATGTGTACAATGATATACATGTGCACAGCTGACAAGGCAGCAATTTAGAGGTTCCATTCCACACTCACTGAGTCACTTCCTGTAAACTGATTTCATTTACAAATTCCGCTTCTCACCAGGAGCACAAGTATCATGGACTTATAAACTATTTTCATCCAATCAACTTTCACTGGGTGAGATAAGCACAGTGGAGTTACCTATTGTCTCAAATCCCCCAATGCTACAAATTACCTGTCGACCTTCCCCCAAAAGACATGATATAGGGATTTGTTAACCTTGATATATATTGTTGAGCCTCTCTCTAACAACTTAAACTTTTAGATGAGTTGATAACTTAACATGGCATCAAAGCTCTAGAGAGGAAGGCCTTTGTCACCCTTAGTAAAGTGAATCCACATGTTGGCACCCTGTTTGGTTCGTGATGCCCCTAGTGAGGCATTTTTATTTATCTCTCCGCTTGTGGACAGGCTACACGTAGAGGGGAGTGTTAAGCATAATATAAATTGTTGAGCCCAGTCTAACAGTTAAAGCTTTTAAATGAGTTGGTAACTCAACAGGATTGATGGAACATACAATGATATTAAAAATGAGCAAGCAACTCAGCAATCAGCAATCAGCAACCTAGCAACCATATGAATAAGGCAGAGGAATTGACAAAGGTGCAGACATCTAAGGCACAAAGGTAAAAATATCTACAGCTTCTCTCGTAGAAAATTACCACCAAGTTATAGATTTTCGCATGGTGAGGATATATCCGCAAGATACAAAACAGTTAATAATTGTATGAAACATAATTTAATCCAAATTACAGCAATTGTCAATACCTCGCCCTCTGCAATAACTCCCAATGCAATGGTCCAGTAGTCATGTTGAATGCTCCAGGATAACAAATCAAGTGCGCACCTGATATGCACCCATAGTCAGGCTTAAAAGATCTATAGCACCGAGGATAAAAATATAAATGGAATAACATTAATTTATGAATTTAATCAGTTGATAGATAATAATTAACATCTACAAATAGCAACAATTAAAAGAAATTATGAATATAAATTTGAATTAAGAAACCTTAAACAAATCTAATTCGTAACTATGTATAAAAAATACTGAAAACGTGATAGAGGATGACATGCTACCAAAAACCAAAAAGCTACGACGTTTAAGGAAGTAGTCATCTAAGGCTCTAAGCAATAAGATATCACAAAACTCATTGCTGCCTAGATAAGCTATTAAAAGGGGTTGCAAGTAAGTGAAACAAAAGCAAAGACTAGATGCATTGAGTAGTATATTTGGAATGTGATAGGTGACACCTTTGAAAGCTAAATTTAAAGATCTTTAACTTTTAAGTTAATAATTTAGCATCTCCTTTAGTAGTGTATTCCCCTTGCACTATCAATGAAATTTATGCTTGATGGGCCAATCAAAGAAACAAAAGAAAAACAATTCATTCATGCATGATAACATACAACTCGATGAAGTCAAAGATGGATACTATTCCGATTATAATTGTTACGGAAAATAAGTCCTTTTTTTATCATGGTAATCGGTGGCAACACCCAAAACATATCTAAAGCATAATATTCCATGAAATTGTCTAAAGAAACATTCTTGATTCATTAACAAACCTCTAGCCGCATATATGACTGCCAATTCCTGAAACCGAATGTCATAGCAGATACCAATACCAATAAGCCCAACCTCTGCACAAATAAAACCAAGAGTCATTTAGTAAAATAGCTGAGAAGTTTGAGCATTGGAACAAACAGAACCCACAAGATCTTTTTTTCCCAAAAAAAAAAAAAGGAGACACCAATCAGTCTTCTTATGTAATATATGACTTGTTTAAAAATGAACCAGCCAGTCTGAATGTGTAAGATGTACTGTATCTGGCAATTATAATCAAGGCACTCTTGATTTAGGCAATTTAATATTGTACACCCAATTATTTTACCCATGGTATAGTAATGTAATTTCTAACCAAGCAAAAGTATGTACTACAGCCGGCAGTTGAAATTTATGTCATCTTTTGGCAGAACCATCATCTATAGTCCTCAGAGGATTGCACCGGCACCCAGCATCTTGATTTTACTGATCTATTCCACATCTTTTGTTCATAGGGGCTTCACACACTGCCTCAGGCGTACACTTTTCTTTTGTTTGCTCATTTCTTGTCCTGCCTTGAGTCCATAGATATTATTTTTCAATTGCTCAACTCATTCCAGTCTCATATTCAGACATCCTTTTCCCCTCTTTTCTAAGGAGTTATTATTCTTCTTAAGCACACAGGCAGTGCCGGAGGATGAGGGTCAGTGTGGGATCAACCTGCCTCTTGTCAATGACATTCCACATGGGCTTAATGTTGGGTCTCCAGCGGTGTGTTTATCGAATTGGAAAGGCATTCTTCCTATTCCGAGAAGTGCCGGTTCTTGCTCTCCTCCACCCTTTTATTTCCATTGGGCCACTGACGGAGGGGATGGATACTATGGATCCTGATCACATCCTTTCTTAGAAGGGGGTAAAGTTGGTGAGTCCGTCACGGGCGTCTGTGAGAGTAGATGTGTCATTGGCCAATCATAAGAAAGACACAGGGGTAAGGAAAATGCTTAGGTTGATGTCCTCTGTATTATGGAGAGCTGCAACCTAGGAGAAGGGTGGTGTCGGGCTAAGAAGCACCGACACCTCCCTCGTGCCAGAGTGTCACATTTCGACACTCCCCGACACGTGACACACGTCCGGGACACGCCCAAAAGTGTAGAATTTTTTAATTTCCATCACTCTCCAACATGTTGGGACACTTCAGGACACGCCTGCTGACACTTTCAGACACTTCAAGGGCCAAAGTGAACATTTTAAGGGGTCAAAATGTAACTTTTCATTAAAGGCAAAGGTGGCTCTTTCTTGTATTACGACCAAGAGAGAGAAAGAGGCGACCGCGACTCTCCAGGTGAGTCCAAGGCGACTGCTTAATTCTCTTTTTCCTTCAAATTTCGATTACTCGGCTTCTCATAGGGCAAGAAGGCTTGTCTTTCACTTTTCTACTTAGGGTTTGGTCAAATCTTGTTTTTAAATATCTTTTCAGTCAATTGTAGCATTTTAGAGCTCTATTATTGCTGTTTTTGATTTGTCAAATCTGATGGTTTCTTTATGCAACCTTTATTTGTGAACTTTTGTAGTTTTATTTGATGGGCCTTGGATTGTGAACTTTTGCATTTTATTTTCTTTTAGACGTGTATGACTTTTTAAGTAATTTGTGGTAAACTTGTGTTGCTTGTCCGTGGTTTTGTTAATATACGATGTTAATTTTTGTTTGACTTATTATTTGTTAACATATTATTCATTTATGTTATTATTGTCATATAAGTACTCATAATAAAAATTATAGATATATTTATATGTAACGTGTTCCCGGCTTATCTGTGTCGGAACTTTTTTTGAAATTTCATGGTGCGGTGTCCGACGTGTCGCTGTCGAGGTATCAGTGTCAGTGTTGGTGCTTCTTAGGTGTCAGAATCGTTAAGAGGATCCTCAACTGGATTGTTTAAGGTCTTGCTAGTTTCAGTAAGACGCGTCTTGTTGTCCGCAATTGGTAGGCAGCTCTTGGTTGTTAGTTCATGTCTTGTTTTGGTTTCTTTTTGGTAGTGTCTTCTCATTCTGGTATAATAGTGGATTTCTTATCCACTTGTGTTCTTTCTTCTTCTCTATGTAATCTTTTTTTTCTATCAAAAAGTAGAGTAATTTATTATTTAAAGACAGTTGATGGAAGCCAACTAATTACTCCCAATTTACAACAAGAAACAAAAGCCAATTACTCCTCCGTTCCACTTAGAAACTTACCTTTAATATATTCCCCCGGAAGTAATCATTGTAACAAAAACCTCCAAGAGTATCCAACTGGGACATATTCTAACTTTATTTAATACTCCCTCCGTCTCTAAATTATTGTCTTGTTTGACCCGGCACACGGATTAAGAAAAAGCAATTGACTTGATAATTAATATTGGTATAGTGTGTTGTTTCCTTTAATGCCCATGTGCATGTTGCCCATAATTAAAGTAGGAAGAAAAAATAAGGGTAAAATGATAAAAGTGATGTCCTAAAAAGGAAAGGAAGACATTAATTTAGGGACGGAGGGAGTATATAGGAAGTAAAATTGGAAAAAGAAAGAATTTTTCAGCTTAATTGAAAGGACTCTCTAAAGTGGACTGAAGAAGTGATACAAAGATCATCCCGAAAAGTATTTCTCAAAATTCCCATCCCAAATGCCCTCAATAGATGAGCAACATCCCCAAAGAAGAAAATACCGCCACAAAAATGAAAGAAAAATCTTGAACTCTGTTGCCAAACTTTCAAGTAAATCCAAGCACCCAATGCTACAAGCTCCTAAACTGTGGTATTTGTGAACCACTCGCACAATCACGAAAATCAAGAGAATAAAACCCACAACTCCTGTGTTACTAGCAATGACATCAAGGTGGTGGTTGGTGGGAGGAGAGTGGAGTGGCAAATAGTTAGAATAACCACTCTATTTGGACTGCTTTCAAGTCTGTAGTTAACTATGTATGAGATGACATATACCTCAGTGAATATGCACTGCACAAGGATGCAATATCACTGGCTTCGCAAAAAGAAAAAGGTACCAAGCAAGACTGTAACCAAATGAAAAACAGGTATTGGACATGGACACAGAGAGATATGAACTGATTATCTTTTGCGTAAAACTGGTAAGACATCTTTTCAATACGTTAACAATTATGTACATAAGCCTGAGTATATGCATCAGATGCATGAAGGAAAATTTTAAGAAAATATATGGGACATATGAGCTGCCCTAACACACAAAGCATAATACTAATGAAACGCATGGAATGCAAACACTTGGGAGACCATTAACATCAGAATATGGAGCAGAACAAGCAGTAGTAACACACAAGGGCACAATATAAATTACAGGTTTTCATTACCAATTATTAGAACAAACCTGTATCGACTATGGTAGGAGTTGCCCCAGCTGTAAGAGTCTTCGATTCCTCGAATGTTATTTTTCCAGGAATATTGATATCGAAAAGGTGTATCTGTGATATGGTCATATATGCATGCTTTATTAGAATTTTTTACGCTAAACAGCATCACCTTAATATGAATAATATTACAAACTCCTTGCTTAAGTGAGTCTCAACTGTTTAGTTTCTACTTTTTCCCTAAATGAGTAACACTTCTAGGATAAAATGGTCCACTCAACTTACTAGATGAAAAATGGACTTTCTTAAATATGTGAATCCACTGATATTGAAACTTATTTAGAGGTAGTAGTCTTAAATCTTTCTCAAAATAATAATCGAACCAAAAACATGTCAAATCATGTATAAGCAATAAAGTTGACCATTGACTTTATTCTTACCAAGTATATTGATTAAATATGAATGTTTGCTCAAAGTCAAAAACCAATCTTACGTGACTAAATTAAGGAGGTGAACCATAGCAATGGCCAAAATCACTATCACTATTAAATGATTTTGGTTTTTTTGAATACTCTCTCCGTTCCAACCAAAGAGTCAACTTTTCAAACATACTTTAATTACATTTTCGGAAATAAAATCTCATTCACTAAAAACTACATTAAGAATACTATAGATTACAATTTTATCACTTTTTAAAAACAAATAAATCTATGTAAATTGTCGGTCAAATTTTAATTAAGTTGACCCAAAAAGTCAAAAGTGGACCCTTTAGTTGGAACGGAGGGAGTAGAAGATTCTGTCATATTACTAGAAGCCCCAAGGCACAGAGGCATTATCCAGTTCTTAATAACTTCTAATCAAAAACCTAACGCTGACTGTTGACTTGCAGCACAGCATGAAATAGACTCCAGAGTTGTGAAATAGATGTGGATACATCTTTAAGCCATTAAATTATGACAATGGTGGGGTGAGCTACATGTTTACATCACACGAGCAAAGAACAGTACCTTTCTATGTTTAGCTAGTAGCTTTCCGTCAGTTCCAAAAACACAGCACGTATTGTACAATTTATCCCCGGATCTTTCAGGTATGGAGCCACCAACTATTGTCACCTTTAGAAGGCTAGCAACTTCAGACAGCATAGCTGTTGATGGAGATGAATCACCACCAGCATCAATGTCCTCAGCATACACCGGGAAGCTATCATTTGAATATGGACTGTTCCATATTTCCTGACATGAGAGGGCTCAAAATCATGCTTCTCAACAACTAAATCTAACAACGCTCTCAGACAATTGGCAAAAAAATTCTTTTAATAGATAAGATATCCAGCAAAACAAATTGAATAAGAGAAAAGAGGCTTTTAAGTGTGTATACACTGATATCTAGAGGAGCTGCATAGCAAAAACTCCTCTCATTTTTTCAAGAAATTGTACAACTTGACACAGTATGCTCAGTTCTCGAATTGGGACCTGAACTACTACACTTTGAATTCTTCTTTGATAGACAATCCAACTAAGATAAACATTTGCCTCTAGTAATCAAGAGCAATGAGTTGCCACCTTCCACCCTTGAATTAGGAAAGACACAACCATAGGACCATCAGCATAAGCCTAAAAGCGTGATGGTAGGGTAAATTTTCGCTGAACCAAAGCCAAACATCCCAAAACCCATTACTAATATAAACAGAACGCCTTTTCAAAGCTATTTCAATTAGCATCAGCTTATTTTGCACGTTAAGCTTATATGCAATGCCACACAACAAGAAATTGGCATCCTGCAGTTTTTAGCATATCCCAATTTCAGGAGATAAGAGGCAAAAACTTATTGCCCTAAGTGGAGAAATATGGCAAAAATGGATTCATTCAGCCAACCCTAAGTTCATACGCAGTTTTCCCAGGTTACCAACTTATAACATTAATCTCATCCTTTATTCAATCTTAAGACCGACTATGTAAAGGTATGACTAAGATATGTCTCTGACAGCAACACATGCAAGCGAAGATCGGCCAATTCAGGTATTGAAATCAAATTATAAGAGATATAAATGACGAAAAGTTCATAGACTGGTATATACGAAAGTGGCTTCTTACACAGTATTCTAAGTACTCAACATTGCAAAAACTCATGAAGATGGAAACTGAAGACTGAAAAGAAGAAAAAGAACATTACAGGGAGGAGAATAAGCTTAGCACCCTTTTCGGCAGCCTCCTCGATTACAACGCGAGCGTGCGCAATGTTCTTCTCCTTATCCGCCGTCACCGACAATTGGCACAATCCAATCTTAAACTGCAACACATTCACCAAAACGAAAATCAAATAAATTCACTCTCACACACAATCAAAATTACGTTAACCTTAAATTGGATAAGCTAATAAACAAACACACAGACATTTGGGGAGAGACCTTGGAGATGGGAGGAGAGGGCAATTGGATCGCAGGAGGAACCCTAGCTTTCTCAGGACTGAAAGAAGCGGCCATGGTTGCTGAGGCAGCGGTTGAGATTGCTGAACGGAGGGGTTTGTGGAGGTTGCAGTGGTTAGGTATCGGGATGCGTGAAGATCGACGGTGGAAGAGGACCGGAGCAGGGTTTAATATGGAGCGAGAAACAGGGAGTCGGAGGGCAGGGAAATTGCGTGACGAGGACAAAGAAGAAGAAGCGATAAAGGTTGAAGAGAAGAGAGCTGTTGACCCCCCTTTCATTTCATCACTGAGAGAGCTTCTATATTTCAGTTTCAATTGGGTCAATTTTCTGGCTTCAAGTGGAAAGCACAGTAAAGTGAGAGATAGCCAATCAGGAAATTACGTCGTCGTTTCATGGTCTTCTAAATTCTAATGGGGTTTCTTCACAAATGGCCCGGTCAAACACTCCAATATCTTATTTGGCCTAACTTATTCCAAAACAACATATATGGCCTCTTTTTATTTGAAAACCCCAAAATACCCTCTTTTTTTGAATGACTCAAACATAGTTTAAACGATTCACGGAGTCGTTTAAACGATAAACGGATTCGTTTAAACGATTAACGGATTCGCTTAAACGATTCACGGATTCGTTTAAACGATTAACGGATTCGTTTAAACGATTCACGGATTCGTTTACGGATTCGTTTAAACGATTCACAGATTTGTTTAAACGATTAACGGATTCGTTTAAACGATTCATAGGATTGTTTAACCGATTCAAAGGAAGATGATGAGAGGAAGACGGAGGAAGACAAAGATAGGGTTTCATGGTAGTAGATGGGAGGAAGACGGAGGAAGACTTACAAGATCCATGGCAGTTGAGGGAGACGATGTGGTCGGAGACGGAGGAAGACGGCGACGATGTCGTTGGAGATGGGAGGGGGAGACGACGACAATGGGAGGAAGACGGCTGTGGTTTGGAGATCTGAGAGAGAGTGAGACTGAGTTAGGTTTTAAGGGCTTTGGGGTATTATAGGAAGTTTGTGTTAATTTTTAGTCAAATGCCATATAAGTTGTTTTATCGGGTCAAAAGGCTGTACTTGATATATACCACAAGAATTTAGTAGAAACTATTTGTCTATTTGGATCCTTTTCTAACCGGGTGTTCTTTTCTTTTAAATTTTGCCTAAAAGCTTAGAAAAGACGTCGATATTTTCTGTAAAACGAATATTTATGTTTTGACTCACCGTGTGTGATGGTGGGTTGAGTTATGAAAGAGTTGGGCTCGGTCTTACAAATTAAGATTTGTTAGACGGTCTCATGAGATATTACTCAAACTAAAAAAATTTACTTTTAAACTATTTTGTTACATTAATATCGTGTCTAGGATATTTTTTGTGACAAGTAGTTTAGTTAGTTTTCTGACTTGATTTTAATTTAAAATTTATTAAAAATGTTTGGAGAACCCTGCATATTGTATCCTAGTCACCTCAAACCTCACCGAGAATGGATCACACCTCTAGAATCAACCTCTAAAAGGCCGTGCTTTTTTAGTTTTGTGCAAAAACTAAAAAAATTAATTTATAGACTATTTTGGTAATAACGTTTATAAAATCTCGCATCTAACTATTTTTTGGGACAAGTAATTTAGTTAGTATTCTTACTTGCTTTTAATTTAAATAATATTGGAAATGTTTGGTGATGGGACCCTATATATTGTATCCTAGTCAACCCTAGCCTCATTGGGCATCGAGCATGGATCACACCTTCGGAACCGACCTTGTGGCCAACCTCCAAAAGGCCGACTTGTGAGAAGGACCGATCAAGCTATAACTCACCTCAGACATGAAAGGACTGTGATTATGTCGAACCAGTTTTTTAACCGACGAGATGTGACAGAGCGTCATCCCACATGCACCAACTCTGTATCAAGATATGGGGCGCCCCACCAACTTTCAGCTATTAGAAAATAATCATTATCATTTTGCTAACGAGTGAATGGTGGACTTGAAAAGGGGATCATAATAACTTGTTCACTAGCTTGTCCAACAGCTATTCACCCACTATCTCTTTTTCCATCCAAGCGTTCCAACTATAAAATACCCAATATTGTTAAGTTTTTATTTCTTTAGTCATCTTCTACTCTCAATCTCTCCTTCTACACTCATTGCTCCAGTATATTTACTCTCCTTCCTCGTACCCTCATAGTTTCTTTACTAACTCTCCGGTCCAAAAACTGTTTGAGGGCTTTTTAGCCATCAATCTCATTATCATGCCATATGATTTGAGTTAAGACATCCTCGAATCCATTAACGATGTGTTTATCTTATTTTCCGGACAAATCCAGCTAGATATCCGGTTACCACCACTGTCCACCACCAATCAACTAATACATTGAGGTGAGATCACAACTTTGGTGTGATTATTTGGTATGAAGGTTTTGGGGTTGATTTTTCAGTTTTGAATTTTTGTTCTATAATGTTTGGAAAAAAAAAATGAAAGAGATAAAGAGAAGCTCGTGGAACTAGAGAGAAAAAGTGAAAAATTAAAGGACAAAATTATAAAATCTTATTAGAGAACAGAAACATTAAAATCAGTACAACCTATCCCTAGAAGTACGAGAAATAAGAAACCACACATTAATGACATTTTTGTTTTGTTATTCAATTTTCGTTTCCTTTCCCTTGCAATTTCATGTTCAAAACAAAAAGTCAAAAAAAAAAAAAAAAAATTAGGTGGCTGTTTCGAGGGTGCAGGGTTCCTTATTGTGGAGCCAATACCATAAGATAAGCACCCCAAATGTTTCAAAACCAAACCGTTTCATTACAACAACGGCTAATCCCGCCCTTCCTTCTCTCTCTCCGTCTCTCTGTCCCAAACCAACACTGCGCTCCTTCCAATTCCACCCTCGCAAGAAAGAAAGCACCATCTCCGGTGCTTTAGACCACTCAATAGATCAACCTTGCGGCGCTTGGCTCACCCCAAGCGCCGCCTCAACCACCGCGGTCGCCGCCACCAAAAATTAAGAATGGCAGACCCAACTGCCATTGTTCCTTACCATGACCCATTCGATGATCACCTCCGCACAATCGAAAACTTCCTCATGTGTGACGAATCCCCGACTCTCGACCTCACTGAGTTCCCCTATTTCCCTGACCAAAATGCTTCTCCCAGTGAGTCGTTTCCGTTTCTTCAATCTGGCGATGATGATCAATTAATGGCAGACCCCAATGATCCCTTCTCCGATCCATTCATCTGGAGTTTATGTAAAAGGGATCATACTTTTGACAACTCCCAAGCAGGTCCATCTAAACTTCGGGACGAAATAAATGGTGATTATGATGGGGAAGAAGATTTGGATTTTCAAAGTTCAAATATTGGAAATCCGGTTCATCTCCCGGTTTGGCCACCGCCAAACGCCCCACATACGTGCAGTTGTTGTCAAGTTCTTAGAGAAATTACACATACTAATGGTGTGTAGAATGTCTTTATGATGTGTGTGTGTGTGTGTGCATATTCGTGATGCTGTTCTATCAGTTCAGAAGGAAATTTTTTCCTCTTGTTGAGTGTTATATATTTTTGTAGAATTATTTGTCTGTATTTTTTTGGTAGGCAACGATATAACGAAGCTTGAGATTCATGGAAGACTTGGTATGATTTGTCATGCTGTTTACGAAAAGTATAGCATCGAGTCAAGTTGTAACCAAAAGCACGAGTACCAAATGTTCGAGTAAGTTTCATAAACTTAATTTTCCCTCCAAAAATTTTAAGGTCAAATTAACATGTTCTGATAGCAATTTATTCATACTGTGGAATGTGCTATAACAATTAACTTGTTATTTAGTTTTTGTACGGAAAGCATAGGGAATGTGAAGCATTTCCTTGTACAGTACTGCGAAGAGCGAAAAAGAAGTGGTTACGTTATGCTTCAAGACCCTCTCTTGATCTTCTATGAAGCCTTATGTGTTGGATTGGATTGGGATGACAGTATTGACACCGATGATTTCATTCAACCTTCTCCAACCAATTCAGGTAAAACCCTTTCGAAAGGTCACATTCGAGATAGCTTATAAGCTTTTGGAGGTGACAAACATTTACATGCCTCAATAACGTATGCCTTATATTATGAATCGATCTTGAAATGGTTTTACTTTTTGACAGGCGAAATTCAAATGAGCCAAGCAGAACCAATGAACCAACCCGAAGTTGAGAGCGATAGAGTGAGGGCTACTAGAAGCACTCTTTCAGCACAGGTCGCACAACTCTTCTTAGTTTCACATTTTACAACTCAAGAAATTGTTAGAATAGAAGCGATATTTTTTAAAAAAATTTGTTTTGTGTTAGAATGAGCGAATTAGAAAATTTAATCAGCTGCTAATTTGATTATTTTAATGAGTAGCACAGAGGGAGAGAACGGGGAAGTTGACACTGAAAGATTTCATCAAATACTTCCATTTTCCCATTGAGACTGCTGCTAAAAAAGTGCGTATTTGCCCTACGGTGATGAAAAAGATATGTCGAAAGCATGGATTGTCACGGTGGCCTCACAGAAAGGTCTTTATTTATGAAATTCTCTTTTCTTTTCAAAAATCTAATTTTTTGAAAAATGGTGTTTATTAATTCCTACATGTAATCTTATCGATACAGATAAAAAGCATTGAGAGGAAGATATCGAGGAGAGCAAAAAGTTTGACTTCAGATGATGTAGGAGAAAGGGCTCAAGCTCAGGCCGATATCGAGAGACTACAGCAAGAAATTGCAAATATTTATGCCAGATTTGGTGGTTAATTGACGACAGCACTACCTTAGAGTTGAAGATGGGAGCGTGATGCGCTAACGTATTATGCTGTAGAGAGTTTATTATATGCTAGAGGTAAACTCAGATTTGTACAAGTACAGTAATTTATCTGTAGAGTAGGAATGACGGGTGAGTGAATATGTGATGATGAGTTATGTAAATGTTGTAGAGTATTATTTTCATTCCGTTTATATTTAGCCCATGAATCTGCAGTAAAATAACGACTGACTAACCGAGAATATGATTGCTATGTTTCATGGCCAAGATCCTCTTGATTTTGCCTTCTTTTTGTCATATGCTTGCAGTATTTGGCCAAAGTACGAATTTACTAAAAAATGTGGATTTAGTAGACTTAGCAGCAATAACAACAGACAAAGTCGGCCTACCACTGTATAGCAGGCTAACCTCGTCGACATCATCAAACTAGCTGGAATAAAATAAGGTTCCTAAGTTTCATGAATTCGTCAAGAACTAAAAACAGTTCTTAGAATTGTCCGTGCATCTTCTTTCTCTTGCTCTAAGCCACCAATCTTAATCTTGAATGTTAAAGTTAAATAAGTTCTTTGCAACTTCTATTATTCCATTGTTTTCAAAAAAACAAAGACATGTCGAGTTCTCAAACATTGGTTTGCGTGAAACAAGTGACGCAAGAGGTAGTGGAAGAATGGGAAGAGACTATGCCATTGCCCGGAGACATCATTGAAGGCGTTACAGATAGTACCAATGATGATGATGATGATAAGCTGTTTATACCAGCAAAAGGAAGGTTGGATTTCAGTTCACAGTTACGTAAGATTAGCAAAAAGGCAGATGATATTTGGTTGATGGTTAGGAGGGGAGATAGTATGATGAAGCTACGTGTGACTATCGTGCCTGAACAGGGTTCCAAATTGCATAGAAAGTATACGGTCAGAGCGGCTTCTAATGATAAGCATGTTGCGGTTTTAGCAGACTTGACCTTTAATCAGTGCATTGAATTGCAAGGTAAGTTTCTATTCCTCCAGCGGGATAACATTTCTTAGTTCATACAACTCAAAAAGTAAATCCAGGAGTGGACTTGGGACTTCAAAAAACCAAAAGTCTCATATTCAAACCCTTTTCATGCGCCCTTAGGGTAAAATAGTCAAAAATAGCAAAACATTAGGTAACGATGCTATTTAAGTTAGAGCATGTTTCTTCGTGCATTTTAGCCAAAACGTAGGGTTAAAACGCAGCTTATTCCTTAACTTAGCATTTCAATGCTGCGGTAGAAAACGTTGCGTTTTCAAAACGCTGTAATTCCTAGTTTTTTCCCAAAACGTAGATTTTGAAACGTAGTTGGAAAAAAAAGCTGCATTTTGACATAATATTCCAAATGCATTTATAAAAAAAAAAAAAAACTGCGTTATAAAAACGTAGCGTTTTGAAAACGCTACACCAATAAGGCTCTTAGTTGAACGAAATTGTTTTGTGCATGCAGAAATGAGCAGGAGGGTGGTCAACGTGGAGTCGAGGGGATTTAACCAAAACGTAGTGAAGTATGACTGGAAGAAGAAGGTTGGAATGTACCTGCCGGATCAACGCTGTGCAGTTGTTAGTTCCATTCTGTTCATGCCAATGGCAAGAGAGCGTGATATTGAGCCCACGACAGTGAGAACCATGGCCTGGTTTTCTGCAACCGTCTCTTCAGGAGTTCCTCTTGTATTCATTAATATCCAAACAGAACAAATAATAACCTCCGTAAGATACAAATTGAACCTAAATTGATATGCAAGGGATGGTGTAGTTGGTGTTGTGGTGAGGCGACTGCGCATGCACTAACAAATTTTCTGAATTTTTTTCTTTGTCTCTTCCCCTTTAAAGGAGAGAGCTAATGTTTCAGGAAAGGAGATAACTCGGGGTAGGCAACAGAACTACACTACTACAGTCCAGATTGTGCAAGGGATACGACTATGGTTTCTACCCGGAATTGCAGAGGTTTCACTTGAATTGACTCCAGAACCACGAGAAGCCAGATTTGGAATGGACATCAAAAGAACAGAAGAGGTAAGCTAATTGCACTTCTAATGAAATTTCACTTATACCTTTAGTATTTTATAAGAGGTCTCAGTGCACACAAGGCTCTCGCCATCAATGTGACGGCTAGACCTACAAGCGAAGAGACTATTTCCTCGAACCTGTGACCTCAGAAAAATTCTCAGGCTACCCAAATACATATTCTCAATTTAACATGACACATTGCTTTTATTAACAGGGATTCATCTGTGTCTATGCGGTGACTAAAGGGACAGCAGCAGACCGTGCTGGCCTCAGGCACTTGTACGAGAAAGCTAAAGAAACAGGGAACCTAGTCGTGATTTCACGATTAGAAGGAAAGAGCCTCATGCCTTCAACAGTCAGTTCTGATGGTCTAATACATTGTTGCGATCACGCCGATATTAAGGAAACGCTCATTTCAGCAATGGAGCATATGGATAGCATCCAACTACACGTAATGTCATGGCCTACGCAAACTCCTCGAAACTCTCCACAAGCAATTGGTCCTGCAACCCTTCGGCCTCCTAAATTACATGTATCCACACCACTACTATGACAATTCAACAAACAATATTTAAGATGTACAGTAAATCAATGCTGAGAAGAGAGAATAAATGAAACTGTACATGTATAAACTATAAGTCCAATTTTCATCTTTTATAAAAACGAGGATATTCTTGGATTAAGAATTTGAAGTTTTTATCTTCGATGCGGAAACGAATCAGTCAAAAATAATAATATTGGGTATTTGGAAAAATAATGGCAAGAAAATAAAAAACATAACGGAATCAAACAAAAGGAACAGAGGATTTAAGTGGTTTAATTCACTCCAAGCAAGCAACAAATACACTATAAACAATGAAGAATTACCATCGAGAGTTTTCAATGTACCACTACTCACCCTACCTAGGACAAAGGGTTATAAAGATTGACACGATCCCATAGTACCACACCTCTCCCCAAAATAGCCGCGCACTATCTTGTCTAACACCGCCAAGCCTCTAGACCCTCGACCACTAACTGTATGCGTCGATGAACAAGCGGCCATCTTTTCTGCCCTACAAGCCCATGATCACGGTAATACAGATGCAACTTCCAAAGCTACTGCCACTGGTTGCTTCGTCAGAAGCGGATTCAGATAGTTTCTTTTTGTGTCTGGTGTTAGGATGCAATTTGCATGGCGGGGTAGCCATTTTACATTTATCGAATCCAAGCTTGATAATTACAACGAGCTTGAAAACCTTTGAAAACTTGATTAGGCCATATCCCAATCTCAAATGAGCTTTTATCGAATCAAACAGAAGTTGCCAATTGAAATGTGGTAGCATACACAAAAGAAAGTGAGTATGTTTTAGTTTAACCGGTCTCGGTTGTTTTAAAACTTGATAGGGAGAGTTTTATCGTGTTGGGATTAGTGTTGGGTCTTTGGCCCGAGAATTCCTTGGGAAACAAAAAAAAAAGTTGAAACTCCCAATTTCAAATGAGCTAGGGAGAACTTTATCGACTCAAGATTAGTTTTGGGTCTTCGACCCGAAAATACTTTTGGAAAACAAAAAATGTACCGTAGTAAATAAATACACAAAAGACTTAAAATCAATCAAGACATTCTACTTAAACTCTCACAGCCTATTCCACTTAAATTAACCACCTTTGGTACGGAATTATAGTCTTGGATTTTCGACCGTAGAAGACGAGAATATCTTTGAGAAAGAAAAAAAAAATTACACACAAGGCTTAAAATCAATCAAGACATCCCGCTTGAACTCTCCCAGCTGCCAACCACCTTTGGTACTTTCAAATAAATAAACAAGCCTTAACGGCTAACATCCAAAATTCAACCAGCAATGGCCAACACTCCACGCTCCAGTTCTAGGGGACAACCCCTCTCAGCCCTAGTTTCCCAATCATTCACTCTCATCTCCTCCATCACATCGCTTCTCCAAACCCTAAATCCACAACACCCCAAATTCCCCATCCCAGACCCATCTCCACTCAATCAATTCTCCCCACAACTGAACCCAAATTTAGTAATTCAAGTCATCAAGAACCAATCAAACCCTTACCATGCTCTCTTCTTTTTCAACTGGGCCTCAAACCCTAACCCAAATCCCAACAACTACACACATTCCCATTTCGTGTACGTTGCCATCACCGACCGTCTCATTTCTCATAACTTGTTCTCTCTCGCTACCGATTTGCTTGAAACCTCGGGAAATATGTCGGATTTCATGGTGGGTAAGTTTATTAAGGCTCATGGTGATCGCGGGCATGTTCGATGGGCGCTTCATTTGTTTCATCGCGTGAGAATTCGAGAGTTCGGTCGGTGTTTGTTTTCGTATAATGCACTTTTGGGGGTTTTAGTGAGAGAAAATCGATTGAATTTGGCCAAGACTGTCTTTTCTCTGATTTTTAAGGAAGGTGTTGTTAATCCAGATGTATCGACTTATACTATTATGATCAGAGGGTGCTGCAAAGCGGGTTTGATTGAGGATGCGCGGAAGATGTTCGACGAAATGACTTGCAGGCCTAATATCATTACTTATAATACTTTGGTTAGTGGATTGTGTAAGAAGGGTTTAATGAATGATGCACGGAGAATTGTTTGTGGGATGATAAAGAGTGAGGATTCCTTTCCAGATACAATAACTTATACGACTTTGATTGACGGGTACTGTAAAAAAGGAGAGTTGCATAATGCAATGGGGTGTTTTAGTGAGATGGTCCATAGAAAATGTGAGCCAAATGAGCTGACCTACAATGCTTTGATTAATGGGTTGTGTATGTGCGGGAAAATTGATGAAGCAAAGACAATGATGACGCGGATGAGATTGAATGCTGTGAAGGATAATGTTGCTACGCATACGAGTTTGTTGAAGGGGTTTTGCATTGCAGGGAGATCACAAGAAGCGTTTGAACATTTTAAGGAGATTGTTAGTCTTGGTATGAAGCCTGATGCGAAATCGTATGAAGTTCTAGTGAATGAGTATTGCAAGTTGAGGAAACCAAATGAAGCAATTGATCTTTTAAGCAAAATGAGAGAAAGAGGACTTCGACGAAGAGTTGCTAGCTTTAATGCAGTGTTAAGAAGTCTTCTAGATTTAAAAGAGCTCGATAGAGTTGTTCTTCTTTTAAAGCAAATGCCCCAAATGGGTTGCAAGCCAAATTTCTTATCGTATAATACAGTGATATGTGGCCTAGTAGAAGCCAGAGGAAGGATGCGAGCAGTTGAAGGGCTTGTGAAAGACATGGTTCGAGATGGTCATGACTTTGATACCACTTTGTATAGTTTCATAGTTAAAGGATATTGTGAGGATGGAAATGACGATATGGCAATGCAGACTTGTCAAGAAATGATTGGTAAGGGGTATGTAATGTGTCTTGGGAGTTTTTCTATTTTTGTCAAAACGATGTGTGCACGAGGAAAATTTTTTGAGGCTGAGAAGATCCTCGAGCAGATGACTAGTTGCAGCCCTGTGACTGATGTTCATGGTTACAGAAGGGTTTTGGATGAGTGCCTTGGTAAAGGCGTGCCAAGCCAATTGGAGATTTGAACTTACTGTTGTCTTAAAACGGCAACAGCTGTACAGTCTTCATTTTTCAAATCTTTCCGTCTTTCTAGTTGTATCTTGATTCTTGGGATTTGGATGCACCATGAGTAAATTGACATCCTTTTCGAGCAACATCAAGTAGAAAAAGAGCAACTATGTGTTCGAGACAGAGAGGTCTGGTATAAAGATCTCTTACCGCTTTGTACTCTTCAAAACCAATTGTCGAAGATCACTTACTCTCAGCTGTGCTCCGTTCCTTCTATCAAATAGGTTCCTTAACCTAAGATATATCAAATTACTTTTATCAGAATCGAGTGGGGTTAATTCCAAAATAAAACATTTAGTGTCAAAAAATTAAGAGGCAGGAGCTTTATCGCATGCGAAAAGAAAAAAGTTTGGCAAGTTTGGTTTCGATTTGAGCTAGTGGTTCACAGGATACTTCCCATCTCAAGTTCCAAGTGCATTGTCGACAAGCCTCCGTGCTTCTTCTCTCACTCCTGCTCTAGCACAGATATGAAAGGAGATCTAATAAATCAATCAGGCTTTATTTATGACCTTGTTTTACAATTGTGTGATCCGTGGATTCTAGGCAAGTACTTGGCTACTAGCCAACAAATCAAAAACGTGGGCATTGCTTGTAGCTCATAAGCGACCAACTTCAATAACGTTGTTACTCTTGGCTAGCTTGGCATTCAGACATAAACATTGTGGGAAAGGACTATATTGTCTTGCTGGATGCGGCTCAGCCTCTACTGACTTGGTGGACAGTTCGAAATGAAAGAGACATGCTTGAAGGTCTATTCCCCTTGCACATACAGTAATCTATCAAGTTTGGAGATTATGTTTCCATCTGCTTTGAGCTAGGGATGTCAGGCAAGAGGACACTAGAGTTTTCAATCAGGTTATGACTAATTTTGACTTTAGGTTCACAATTGAGATTACCTGAAAAGATCCATTTGAGATGTCTAAGAGATCCACCTGATATGGATGTGATGAAATGAGGAGGTGATGCAAGTTCTTGTGCATATCGTGATGGTTGCTCTGCAAGAATAGCCAAAAGCTCCAAAATATCGAGCTGCAATTATCTGTTAAGCTACCTGAGTTCCTTATTGACTTCTAACCCAGTTTTACAACTGGAGATAGCAGATAACAGGGAAGACATGGAAGTTATTAGTGGAATGAAGCTCCCTTTCTTGAATTCATTTAAGCTATAACAAAGAACGGCATACTAGCCTTGAGGATAAGAGAGCTTAAATTATTGATAAACACTAAAATGAAAGAAAGAGTTATGTCATGAGATCTCAGTCGATCTCTTGGCCACTTAATCAATTTCATTTGGTTTATTGGTCTTTCGTCTGTTACATACGAGGCACCAGTAACACTGTGAACTCAAAGAAACTGAATTGTTGGAATATGAGAGCAAACTGAGTTATGATTTTGTGTTGTAGGGGTGAACTGCTGAAATGAAATTTAAGTCATGGATTCGGTGGTTGATGTGTTATAAATCGGTGTACGAGAACACAATGGGAGATTCTGTTAGCCCAGAGATGTTAGCTGCCCTGCGCAAGCTTGGTGGGGTGACCTGAACTGGCGCAACAAACCATTCTAGAAGAGGTTTATGGGAAGACTATCCTAGACTCGAGAGAGTTTCCCTTCCCATCCGGCATCTCGGACAAACGCAGCTAGAATTTCCGAGATCACCTAGAGGTTGCAGAGTTTTTGAAGAAGAAGATCAACTTTTCTTCCTAGATCGAAGGGTGTTTTGGATAGAAAGGATAAGAGTGTTGAAAGATATCAGACTTTCTTCTCTTACACAGTGACTAAAAAGATGAGAGATACCGAGGGATGTTTGGGCAACATGTCATATAATGTTTAAAAGGTAGATCAGAGTTATTTGGTAACTCAGATAAACAATCTAGCTAGGTTATCTCATCTCTTTTAAGATTAATAATAATATGGATGAAAGGGGAAGAAATGGACTACTTAACAAAACCTATGGAAACACACATCAGAAAGAGACAATTTCAAACGTGGAAGGTGGATGCTGAGATTTGGCCAAATCATAAGGGGTGGCGGCAGAAACTACCACCATTTACTTCACAAGTTTGGTGAGTCAATTCATTTCTATCCAAAACATCAACAATTGAGTACAATTGGTGAAACGAACTTGCTATTCCAACCCCCAAAATTGCTAAGTATACTCATTTATTTAGTTCACCCACCCTTTAAATATTATATCACCTATATTACTAAGTATACCCCCACTTATTTTTCTATTTTACCCTTGAACAATAATCAAATAAAGAGAAAAAGAAAAGAAAAAAAAAAGGAGCGGCTAATGGCGTCATTGGTGGCCTCCAGGGCGCCCCTCCAGTGTGCCCCCCTCATGGCGTCAATGGCTTCAATGGCGGCCTCCACTAAAGTAAGTGAATTCCTCTCACCCTCTCTCCTTCAATACCTCTCACTCTCTTTCCTTCCCCTGTACAATTAACCTTCCTCCAGTGTGTCCCCCTCTTTCTCCAGTGTGCGGTACCCTCTGACCGCACACTTTAAGGAATGTGCGGCACTGGTCCGCCACACATACTTTAGGGCGTGCGGCCAGGGGTGCCACATACCATTAAGCATGCGGTAAGGGGTGCCGCACATATGATAGTAATAAAATTATTTTAAGGATAATATAGTCTTTTGAAATTGTGGCAATTTTGTAATAATAGTAAAGGGGTATACTTAGCAATTTTGGGGGTGGGAATAGCACTGCTCTTGGTGAAATTCACGGTTCAGATGAAGTTACTGCATCGATGAAAAGAACAAAAAATTACATTTATTAAAACGAAAAATCAAACATACTCCGTATTTATTAAAGAAATGCTTTCCTCATACCTAAAATTATTGTCTTGGTTTAATTTTATTTTTTTGTCAAATTAGGTGTTTTTCATATAAAAATTTGAAATATATTTTTCTATTTTTTTTAAAATCACAAAAAATTTAATTCATAGTACTTTGTAAATACAACAATTTACGTGTTTTGTAATTTAAAAAAAAGAGTAATCAATTTCACAATAATCAGTAGTATTATCGATTGTTACCAACTCACTTCAACTCAAGCTTTAAATCTATTAAACAAGCTATAATCCAATCTAATTGTGGACCTTAACTCTGCACATTTTGTCTTTAACCCAAGTAAGTAATTTAGAAGGGATAACAATGAATCATTTTTCGATTTGTTTCAAATTTACTAGCTCTTAACCAACTGAGCTATGCCCCTAAGCAATCATTTTTCGATTCGTATTTATGTCACTACTTGATAAACGAACTGCACCCATTAAATTCAATTTAAAGTCAAAACAAGGGAGGGCAATTCCGTCAGAGACAGTTGAAACATCTATATATACCTCGAGGTTCAGATCAATGAAAGATCTCACCAAATTTGGCCACTCCAAGGATTTGACACAAAGGGGAAGAAATTTTGCTAAATTTTGAGGTATTTCCCCAAGATCTTTTCCATCATTTTCCATTTTACTCTTTTATGAATTTTATTTGCTTAATCTAATAGTATTGGTTTCAACCTCAATTACTACATTTGCTTGATTTCATATAGTTGATGAATTTATTGATGCTTTTCGCACTGGATCATATACTGTATTATTTATTTATTTATTTCCATCAAAGAAGAAATTAAAATTCATCTTTAATTTGAACTATTGGCTATCAAAATGGTTGAATTTGGGTTTCTTTTAAACTTCAATTACTGGAAATGGGGTTTCCTTTTATGCAATTATAAAGAAAATTATTGGTATGTTAATTGACAGAACCCAGTTTAGAATCAATATCACCCTTAGGTATATCGATGTTTAGTGGAATTCCTGCCCAATTGAAGTTGTGCCCTTTTCTGGGTTCTCAGGTATTATGAGAATACATGGATACTCATATTGTCTTGCCAAATTTGGATTTTAGGTGTTGGCTTTTTACTGCTGTTTCCGGTTGCTTTTCTTTTTGGTGGGTTGAATTGATAGAAGATTTCACAACTGAAATCTTGCTCCTTTCTTGCTTCAGTTCATTTCAGCCCTTTGTGAGCTAACTCGTATGCATCCTGAGGAATAGCATTAACTAAAACAAGTGGGTAGAAGAGACATTGGTTGTAAAAATAAAATAAAATCAACTTTGTGAGTTTGATGTTTTCATGGACTAACCCTTGAAGTGAAACTATAATTTGTAAATATTGGTATGACAATTAGTAAAACAAAGATTGATATTTTTTGGCTTAACATTTTTAATAGGTATCTTCAAGCATGGATCCTCCCGCAGCTGGTGGGGAACTCAACCTGGGAAAGCTTGAAGAAGCTAAAGAGGCAGGCCTGTCGTACCACTGTGGACTTTATGATACAGATATAGTTCACAAGCTAGCACAAGCTCTCCTCGCAGGATTAGCCGCAGCATGTGTCGATAACACGACTGGTGCCATCTTTAAGACCCCTGCTTCTGTGGCTGTTGATGTGAGGAAAGAAATGGTAGACTACCTAACACAAAGAAGCGAAACTTTTGTGGCTGAATTCACACTCTCAGAAAATGCTCCAGTGGTGGATGTATCCCAACATCCTTACGATATAATTTCTGATCTCATAGATGATTTTTCAAGTTCTAAGAGGAATATGTTCGGTCGGTTTTCAGGATGGCTTATGAGTGAAACGAGGGAAGATAAGATCGATGATTTCGTACAAGACATGGAAACAAATGGGTTTTGGTTAATTGGGAGGAGGGAAGCAATTGCCCAAACTTTGGTTAAAAATGTCGATTTCAAGAACTTTTTCCATTGTGATATGAAATTTGACTCTGAAGAAGATCTTGCTGAGCATATCCCAAACTGCAGTTTTAGAACTATTAACTGCATAAGTATGGGGTGTAATGCTAGATTTTGTGCAGCAAACATGAAAAATCATGATTCAATCTGCCCTTTCAAGATGCTGCCGTGCGAACAGAATTGCTCAGATAGAGTTATGAGGCGCGAGATGGACAGACATTGCATAACAGTTTGTCCAATGAAGCTTGTTAACTGTTCATTTTATCCGGTGGGTTGCCAGGCTACTATACCTCGATGTTCGGTTGAAGAACACAATTTGGAGAATCTCCATTCTCACATGCACAACATACTTCGAACGATACACAAGAAAGCATCTGTAGAAGATCTGAAATCAAGGGTGGTGCAACTGGAGAAGGTGAGTCGTAAGGGTAGTTTGTGGTATTCATTTTCATGCGAAAACTTGACTTGCATTTAATAGTTACATGAGCAGGAGATGACGCAAAGCCCCATATATACCTGCCATGCATACAGCCTTCCTTTCTAATTGTGTTTACGGTTTTGGTCGAGTAATAGATTATGCTCTAGATTGAGCTGAATCTTTATTTTGTTGTGATTCTAGTTGTCCAGCTTCTAATCTGATTGTTCGGTAACATCTAAATTTCTGTTTTGTGACAGTTATCATCTCCTGGACAGTTAGCAGAAGCTCAGGATGTGAGATCTTTAATAATTAGGATCAAGGGTCTCGAAGCAAAGCTTGGGCCTCTAGAAGTCAAAGCCATGTCAAAGGTTTGTGCCGAGATACCCGTTATGGAAGAAGTGTCCAGGGAATCACCACTTGACAGGGAAGAGTATGTAAAGTCTGTGGAGTCACCTAGTAAACGGCAAGACTACGTGGCAACTCCCAACTAAAAAGAAGATAGTACAGACTTGCCCTGTAAAACTGTTGAATGCTCATTTTTACTCTCTGGGACCCACCAAAGAAGATGCGTACATAGATTTACCCTACGATACGAAAGAGTCCATAAAGTGGTCGGTGAAAAGAGAAAAATGCGTCCAATCACCCAGTAAAGGAGAAGCATGCACAACTCTGTCCAAAAGAGAAACATTCGAAAAATCACCTGCTAGAAAAGGAGAGTTCGATGCAGTCACCACTTTACAGATTAGTGAGCGTTGCCAACCCTTGAGAGTAGGATGCAGAGTCTTCAATTTGCTGGAACTGAGACCAGAGGATGTTGCCACCTAATTTTGGAACGTTCGACCTTGGATGTGAGCGAATCATACTTAAGAAAGCAAAGAGAATTGAAGCTAGAATTAGATCACTAGCTATGATTTGTTTGTTCTTTTATTCACGGGTTACTTCTTGATTCTGTTTCATGAGAGAAGGCTAGGTTCTTAGACCTGCTTTTGAAAATTGTGTGTATGGCTTTCCTTGGGCATTCTATAAATTTCTTTTCCTCTCTATGCTAAGATTATGATTTGTTAGTGAAAGGAACTTCTGTTTGACTTCAGTTCTTGGTTGGTTTAAGATTATGGTTGCCATTTTCTCATCAATTTTCATTTGTACTCAGGAAGTTATTTTTCACTCGAGAATCCTAACACTTTTTGGAAAATCTTAACTAGTCTTTCTCAAAGACGATCTATAATCTCAATCACATTGGATCTCATTTTCAGAAGTTGGATGACAGAAATAAAATAACAGTATGAATCAGAAATGGAACTAATTTTCCTAGCTTTCTGATCACTCTTGTATGTCTGAGGCCTGTTCTTGAAGCTATGAGCTCTTTTACCGGTAGCTGCTGTTTCCCTAATATGTGTTCTACGTTTTTGCTGGGAATTTTATCTGAAAAAATAATCTAGCACATATTTGGCGTTGTTTTAAGTACTCGAGTTTTTATCAACGTCATTGTGTTATCGTATTTTAAGCAGGTTCCAGCTGCTTTATTCTTTTAAATGTGTTCATTAACTAAATGTGGTGATGGCTCCATTTCTTCAGCGTGCAAGTTCAAGTTCAGCTTGACTCTGGGAAGACAGTTGCACCATGTTTGGTACCCAAGAATGGATCAAGTGAAATAGAAGACTGGAGTTGTCTTTTCTCATTTTATTGTTTGGCTGCAAACATGGAATGGTTAAGGGGAAAAAAAAGAGGTTTCTAGTGTACCAAGGAAAGCCTAATCCATGGTTCAAGTCTTCAAGAGGTGGAAAAGCTCATTCTCCTTGACAGGCATTCCATGTGGAATGAATGACCTTTCTATTCTTGGTTGGGCTTACCAAACACAGACTAATAGAATGGCCTAACAAGAATACTACTCATTCCATTTTTAGCCGAATTCCACCGTACTAAACAAGCTTTATAAGACAAGCAAGGATTATCCATTAAAAATATTACTTCCTCCTTCCGTACAAAATGATTGCTCCTATTCTTTATAAGCTACTAAATTCACCTATATTATCATATCACAATCTGCATTTGCAATACTACTCTATCCTAAAATACTTATCGTTTTAGCTGCACACATATTAAAAAAAAATTTAATGACTGATTTACCCTTATTTAAGTTTAATTATTGTAGATAAGTAGTAGGAATATTTTTCTTTTTCTTCTTACCAACCCTCTTTAATAAGAGTAATAAATAATGACAATTTTGGGCAAATGTTTCATGAAATACGACAATTATTTTGGGACTAATTTTTTTTTTTTTTTGTTAAAACGAGAATTATTTTGGGACAGAGGTAGTACTATATAGCATGGACACTAAAGGAGTTGGTATACATGTGGTGGTAAAATTTGTCTAAAAGTATAACTTTTAGTTTTCGTAAAAGACACTCATTTTGCAACAACAACAAAAAAAAAAAAAGTAGGGAGTACATTTTATCAATGGAATCTTCTATTATACTAAAGAAAGATGTTTGTAGCAATGATGCCACTTGCGGGGTATCGTATCACTTCTGTCACCACCCAAATCCCCGTTCCCATCAATCGAAATGAAACCTCTGTAACCTCAACCCAAAACATTCGTTTTAAGAATTCTTGTGAAATAATTTAGCGTGGGAGTTATCTCTCAAGAATTAGTTCCTCAAACTCAAAACACTAAAGCAGTAGTTATTCAAGGTCGAATCATGTAACTGAAGCAGGACATATCTCATTCCTCATCCAACCATGAACATCTTTTCTTGGAATGCAAATGGGGATTTGTAAACCCTTTTAATTCCTCTGCCTACTGTTCCTTGTTATGGCTACTCTGTCTGAATATGAGTTATATGGAATTCAGACAGACTCTATTCACATTCAGCAATTGGCAGCAGATCCTAGACTCATCCACCTTAAAAGTGACATTTTCTCCGGCAGCTCCGTTCTTAATAACAGTGTACAACCCACCACAGCCGCAACGTCAACAGCAGGTATATATGGTCATCTCATCTCTTGGTATTGTGCAAGCTAGTGAAAAACTAGGAGGCCGTCCTTTCAACACTAACCCAAGGAAGACACTTCCTTGAATGCATCAGCATCACACACTATGAAGTACATGATATTAGGCTTTATAGGAGGCACCTTAGGGGCCAAACTATTGTAATTAAAGTAGTTCTATACATATTTGTCTTATAAATAAAATGTCCTTGTTGAATAAAAATAAAAATGCAGTACCATAATCATAAGAAATTTCAGTCACGGGTGAATGACAATAGTATTATTACACCCCCAAATAACAGAAAGACAGCAAAACAAAAATACTAAGTTTACTGGTGCAATCAAAATCTCAAAAACCGACAGATAACCAATAGTATGAACTCCTAACTCAGGACGCAGTTGATTGGAACTGGTTTTTATCTTATCTAACTCTCACTAAGCACGAACCCCCTGTTGAGACTGACCATCCGGGTGGAACCATCCATCTGGTTTCCCCTAGCTGAAGAGCCACCCTGGTAATTCCTCCCAGCTCCTCCATATGCAGTGTCTTGATACCTCGTGCTCTGATAACCAGAAGAATAACCACCTCGAGACTGACCTGATCTGTCTCTATTATATCCACCACCTCCCTGACCTGGACCAAACGGCCTCCCTCCACCATATCCAGACCTTCCACCACTACTACCTTGCCTTCCCTGTGAGTAACCTTGGTTGTCCTGCCACTTTCCACCGCCACCACCAGCAGTGACTGCAGCATAGTCCTGACCCTCCCTTCGCCTAGTGGGTAGAGACTCCAAACCACCTCCACCTATCCTTGCCTCAATTGCTCTCTCGTTGCTTTCTGCAAGAACCGATAGCTTCTCAGTCAACTGGAATGCCAGAGCCTGCAATCTTGTGTGCTCAACCTCACGGAAGATTATGCATCTGGTAGGCTGATCCCAACTTGCATGAAGCTCCTCATTAATCATCATTTTGCTCACGATGCAATGGGTCTGGGCGTCTGAAAGGTCAAACATTTTTGACAGCTGGTCCAAACTCAGAGACTCGTACGAGGACGAATAGGAGAAAAGATAGGTTCTCAAGGCCTCTTCCCTGATCTTATCTTTGAGCATTTCAAGGACACTATCGCGGTTGCGGAGTAACCTCCAGACATCAAGGGACTTGATAACGTCAAATGACTTTTGAAAATCACCCTTGCTAAGGGCTCGAGTTGCCGCCATAACATGGTCCCGCACGTTTTCAGGGGGTCCAGTGAATGTCTGCCTCTCACTCACCTCGAGCAACCGTCGAAGTGTCTTGCTAATGACTTTGCGCTTCGCGTCATGGCTGTTTGCCGCCATGTTGGGAACCTCCAGCAGCATTGCGCATATCAAATGAACTGCCTCTAGAAGCTCAAGATTTATGTGCATGTGGTAAGGCATCTGCCTCCTCCTTTCCAAACGTTCCTGCAGAAATCAATTATTAGGAAAATCCCTCAGACTTGTATAACGATAAAGCTACAAAATGAAAACAATAACCACACACACCCCCCCTTCTGGATCTTATAGTTACTCAGCCAAAAAAAAAAAAATCCCATCATGATAGGAAAAGCATGTTACCATTTCATCCATTCCCTTGTATAATAAAAATTTCCATCCCTTAAACACTATTTCTTAGTAAAACAAAGTATTAATTAATAAATAAGTGCAACTTCGTTGAGTAGTTGGAAGGTGGTTGCCACAAACAACTAGGTCAAAGTAATTTACGTGTTTGTCAAAGATGCAAATACAATTTAACTACAAAATAATTTCTTCAAACAATTTAGCAATCAGATGACACCACCACCACAGACCCTATTATTATAGCATAAAAACAGCAGTGCGAGAATAAAAAATGTCACAGATGCAGTTACAACAACAGCAATAGCAACTGTTTTGTTGCTGGTTGTTTTTTTATCCAACGTCACGCTAGCAGAATCAGGACTTGGATCAGTGTTTGAAACTGCGGAAGGATCAAAAAAGCCAAGCTCGAATGAGCTGTTGGTGAACTGAGCTGGTCAAACGAACAAGTCGAGCCTGTTCGACTCGAAAAATCAGATGAGCCCTACTCCAAAATCAAACTTCACTCAATGGTCACCTTGAGCTGACTCGAAATCGAGCTTGTCAAGCTCGAGTTCGTCCTGTTCAATTAACGGCCCTGATTCCACTCTTAAATCTCTTCCATTATTCCAGTTTTGGGGCTCTTATCTATTGCAACTCTTCAAACAAACGATTATTCTAGTAATTGCAGCATTTAACCATCATGCACTTAAACTATCAACTATGGGTCTAGAAAATATTATACTAACAATCAGAATAAAGCATTAAAGAGTATAATGTATTTCAAAGGGCAAATTACACCAGGTTTTTTACACCACCCATCCAATGGATCCTTGCCAATCATGTATCTGAACCATGCATGAGCAAAGTCTAAGTTTAGAAACTATTCGTTAAAAGACTCTAACTACTGGAACCATTGGTGTAATTTGCCCTACTTCTTTTCTTTTTATTTCGATAAGTAATTTCCCCTATTTGAAAACACAGAAAGATAAATGTAAACCTGTTCTGGAGTCTTCTCATGATAGCGGCTTTGAGAGACACCCTGTGCCAGCAATTCCTTCACCCTGCCACCTGAATATAACTCAGAAAGGCAGCTATGTCCTTCAGTAATAAGTCCCACCCTAAAGGCACACAGGCCAAGTTGTGCCATGGCCCTGTTAAAGAGTATCTGGGTTGATATGTCCATGTGCTGAATACTATCCTGCAAGTGGCTCATTAGCAACAAGTCACGGGCTGTCGAAAATTCGTCCAAGATAGCATGGTGGTATATGTCGCAAAGCATAGCACGAGCCTTGGTTCTCTCATCCCCAGACTTGTATATGAGAGAAACCAGCATATCCATCAAAGCCCGGCTACTCTCAGGGAAGGAGGGTTTTCGAGGCACAATCTCAGGAGTGGCAACAAATGCAGGTGGGCCACGAGTTTCCTCAACCAATTTCGGTTCAGTGCCTGGCTCTGCTTCGTCATTCTCTCCACCTTCTGTTAGCTCAGACAAGTTCCTCATAGCACCGTATACCTCCTGCAGTTTGTAATAGACAAGTTCAACAATCCTTAATGCTACTTTTGCAGCAGCTTTGTCATCTCCAACGCGTTCCAGATAGTCCTGGACATTTTGAGCAAGAACGAAAAACATGGGCTCATCTCGAAGCCTCTCAACATATTCACGCGTGTGTGGATCAATGCACTGCAGGCTCTTAAAAAATTCGACATCTATCTTTTCAAGGAATGCAGCCAGGTTTCCCCAAATCCTAATCGTGCCTGTGAAGTCTGTTCCTTTTTGGGTCTCATTCTCATCCGGCTCCACCGAGTCATCGACCAGAATATTTGGGTACTGTGCGAGGATATCAAGTATAACAAGCATATTCTGCACACACTTCTTCCAAACATTTATAGGCATATGCCCACTGAGGCCTGGATTAACATCAAACTGTGCAGAGACAACACTGTATAAGATCTCAAGCTTCTGCGCAGGGGTTTTAGCAACCCTGGTCAAGAAGGTAAGCTGCTCAACCAGCTCGAGCCTTCCGGTCCCTTTCCTACCCCGAGCAGCAACAATCTCTTTGAACTTCTTGTTGACTGTATCCCAGGTGATCTGACTTGGATCCTTAAACTGCTTGTCCATGAGCTTATCTTTCTTGCTCATTTTCTTCTCCCAACCAGGCTCGTTGTCATCCCCAAGTTCATCCTCATCATCCTCATCTTCCTCTCCTGAATCTGAACTTATAATCTTTTCAGCAAAATCATCTACATCTTCATCCTCATCCTCATCCTCGTCCTCTGTCTCCTCCGCATCTACTTCATCCTCAAAAAGTTTAGGATTTTCTCTGCAACTATTAATCGACTCCTCATATAGCTTGTTGTTTTTCTTCAATTTCTGTTTCATGGAATTCAATGCCTTAGCATTACTGCTACTCATCTTCTTTTTCGCCTCCTTATTGGCCATAGCCTGATTCAAGAAGTCCTCCAACATCACAAGAGCCCTAATGTACATTTTTGGGGCCTTATCTGATTCCGTAACCCTCATAACCTTCTCAAGCTGCCTATTAATCTTGTCAAAGCTCTCCTGAAGGCTGACCCAGTCATTAATCTTCATTGCATTCTTCATCTGATCAATAGTAGTAGACAACTCCTCAAAACGCTTGTCCTTCTGAGACTTAATAACACGCTTGCCACCAGCCTCGTCGTCACTGTCACTATCATTACCCTGAAGGTATCGGCTTCCCAAATTCTCCTTGGTGGTTGTCTCGCCCCCTCCCACATTATTGTCATCCTGCTCATAATCACTCTCCTCTTCCTCAGTTTCACTGTCACCCTACAACCAATAAACGCGTTCCGCTACATTAGCAAGCAATGAACAAAGCATAATATCAAGTTCCTACAAACAGTTATCAATAGAAATAACAAAGCAACAACATAATGTGTGTATCAACTGCCACACAAACCTGATTCCAAAACTTTGACGCCATTCTCTTGTACAGTTTACAAAAGATAAATCAGTTTAAGGTTACCTGCACAACATAAAAGACAACCTCAGAAAATAAAAGAAACGAAGGACAATTTGAGAAAACAAACAACATAAAGCTAAGTATTTTGGCAGAGCATAAGTCCAATAGCATGAATCAGTTTCTTATGTGACAAAAACAGAATAATTGATAGCTTTATTAAATTTTGTGAGTGATGTTAATAGTTTTGAAAAATCAAGTAAATCCATATCAAAGCTTCGTCTTAAACTTGCAAGTAACAGGTATAACTAGGGGTGTGCAAGGGTCGGTCCAGCTCAGTTTTGGGGTAAAACTGAGACCAACCAGCTAGGGCTCCGTTCCAGGACCAATAAGACCAGAACCCTCAGTTTCCTCTTGGGTTCAGTCACTTGTGTCGGTTTCTTCAAGGTTCGGGTTCGATTGGCTTAGGTCATTTTACAAATCAACACACTCTCTTCAATCGGACAATCACGCTTCCAGTAAATATGCAAATTAAATTCCCCATTCTCATTCATGCCAAACTCCACCAAGTCCCTCAATTTCTTGCTTCTATTCAAAACCATGAACCCAATTTCAAAAAAGTCTACCATGATTGTTAAGATATGTTCATAAAACAAAACTGATTCAAAATCTGTAGGAAAATTTGGGTTTGCGTGCATCAGAGAGAAAAAGGGAGAGAGATGAGGGGATTCAGAATGTTCGTGTGTGTGAGAGAGAGAGAGAGGGTCTCACCGGAGATGGAAAAGAAAGGCCCAATCGTCGCTGTCGCTCTTGAAGTCGTCGATTGGCTAAGCGGTGCTGCAGCAGATATTGATTAGGGTTAGAGTGAAATCAGAAAAATGAGGAATGAAGCCATCCAGGAGGCGATGGAATATAGCAGGAGAGGTCATACCTAGTTTGACGGCCTTTTGTGGCTTCGAAGAGTGTTGACGGTGAGAAAATACGACGAACGGCGAGAGATGTAGAGTAGATGTGAGACTGAGCGGCGGTGCTCTGCAGTTCTATGCCCTAAAAACCCAAATTGGGAGAATATGAATATATCAGAGTGGGTATATTGCGGTTACGTGTCTGTGGTTTGGCCTAATTGCTGTAGCCCCCGCCGAAGTTTAAATATTTGCAGGGACCTCCCTTTTAGCAAGAGCAAATGTATAGTTTGTTTTGCAGGTCCCCAAAGCTTTTAAAAAGCTAGAAGATCTTTAAATGAGTCGAACACTTAAATGTTTAAGCTAAGTTTGATAGTTGTTAAGTTTGAAATAATATACATGTTTTACTTAACTAAATTTTGAGTCAATCTCACAATATTGGTGAGAGATTTTGTACAGATGATTAGTAGCTTAGTAATTCTAGTATATCGTAGGTTTGGTCTCTCTTTTGAGCAGGAGGGTTCCCTTCTAACTCCATGATATTCTAGTGAAGTTATTGATTCGTTGGTGAATATAACTCGTTTAAATTATTGATTGGTGTTAGGGTGAACCACCTAGATCTCATGTTTTTATGGTAGTTTTTTGTTTTTGTTTTTTTTGTCATGGTTGTCAAAATTATCATGATTCGCATAACAATCAGTATAATGGTCTCCGCTTTCTTCATAACATATAATTTGATTTGATCTAAGTTAAATTGTAGCCCGTATTTTATTTTATTTTTTTGTCCACTCTTTAAAAACCTAGTCAAACGTTAAATTATTCTTTGTGAGTATATAAATAAATCAAGCCAATCATAGCATCCACTATCTACAAATCAAAGAACCATAATAAGGTGAGAGTAGCAAAATACTAGTACGGGATAACCAAAAAGAAGTGTAATTAATACATATTCTAACATTATATGGAAATACATATACAACAAATCAAAATAAGTGAAAATCTGAATAATATAGTACAACATTAAGCTACAAGAATAACCTCTTGAGGCTTGCTTTTTCACATATATGATTCCAAAAGTCAAATATATCAAGTAGCCACTTTGGCATCATTCTGAAGTTATATGAATTCTTTTTCTTTTTTTTTTCTTAGTTTACAGTACAGTTTATGTAATTGTATATTTAGTCTTGTTTGTTACTTTACTAAGCATCCTTCTCATGGCAAAGATAAATGCCTTTTTCTTTTGCTAATAACCTTGTTTAGTTATATAAAAATAATATTAGAAATTGTTAATTTTCACGTTGTCTTGATACTCCCATTATCTATTTGGATTTTAAATTTCATAAGTCTATCAAGCGCGACCCAAACTTTTATTTTATCCATTTTATATATAACCTGATCACTAATTAGTAATTGGGTTGTACAATAAATTAAACTGAAAGAGAGAAAAGAAGAAAAATTTTGGGTGGGGGGGGGGGGCATATATGGTTTACAAAATTGGAAATAGAGGTGAATATGTAAATTTATTAGGAGTAAGCAAGCAAGCCAACATTGGTTCCACGCGAAAAGGTAATTAATAGGTGTGAGGATCCCCCTTGCGCGCCCATCCCATAGACCTTTCTCCCCTTTTCGCCCGTCCTATTGAGGTGATATGCTCCCATAAATCTTGGTTCCTCTCATTCCGTTAGGATCAGTCCTTTCCAACCGACCTTTAACTTGCTCCCTGACAGCCTTCTCGTAGTCAAACTGTCATAAAAAAAAAAGACAAATATTAAAACACGTTCAATTAATTTAATATTTAACAATAGTTTTAATACTTACATACGTAGTCTCTGCCCTAGAATCAACCCACTGAGCGGATCCATCAGGAACACCCTGCCTGGTGTGCGTAACTCACAAACACATCAGAGAATCGCACATGAGCACCGTGTGTACATACCTACAATCAATACATATTACTATTAGTTGAATTTATTTCTGAGAAATAAGAAAAGAAATAGATGTATGTATGAATTTTTACAACATAACATTGAATTAAACTACTTTAAACATATATAGAACAATAAAGTACATAAACAAGAAAAATATACACTAACACCCCTATAAATTTTAAGTATTTACACTTAAACCCCTTATCCTGGTTAACCCAACTCTAATTAAACTATAGAGCATTGAATTAAACTACTACTATGGATTTCGTAGCATCAGCATGGCTTTCCAACTACTTTAAAACACATATAGAACAATAAAGTACATAAACATTAAAATATACACTAACACCCCTATAAATTTTAAGTATTTACACTTAAACCCCCTCATTCCGGTTAACCCAACTCTAATTAAACTACAAAACATTGAATTAAACAATTATCATGGATTTCATAGCATCAGCATGGATTTTTATTTTCAGCACAAACTCCTTTTTTTTTAACTTGCTTCCAACTTCCAATTTTGATAAGATTAACTCATTGCCTTGATAACATTAGCTGGTGTGTGTCCTGGTGTGTATGTGTGTGCTGTGTGTGTATTTAGTAAGACTGTTCATTCCCCTACATACCTCAGATATTAGACAAATCAGATAACACTGATCTCCTTGAATTTATGCTGGGCCAGAACTATTTTTGGCATATTAGACAAATCAGATATTATTAAAACTGAAATCGATACTAACTCTCAAAATTGAAATCCAAAAGTGGAGGTCACAAACTAAAAGCAAAAATTTTTTTTTTTAGAATGATAGACAAAATGGTTTGCTCTTTTTGCATCATTCCCATTTTTCTTTAACCACACTATGCATGACATGTAGTTGGGATTTTTAGTGTTTGGAGGTTTTTGCTGAATTTTGGTATTTGGTTTTTAAGAATTGATATTTGGTGAATTTTATGGATGTCTATGCTTGAACCTTGATCTATTCAAATGTCTTTAATTTGACATATTAAAACAGTTGCAGCAAATACAAAACTCCATACCTTTTCGCTCTCTCTATGTAGTATTAGTTTATTTTCATTCTGAAAATTGGATTTTTTTATTTTGATTTTGTGTGTGTTTTGTGTTACTTTGTGTTGGGGTGGGTGGGGGTTCAATGTATTGGATTTTTAATCTAACATGCTCCATGATTTTTAAAAATATGTTCTCTATGTAGTATTAGTACTAATTTATTTTTTACCATTCTGAAAATTGGATTTTTTTTATTTTGATTTTGTGTGTTTTGTGTTAATTTGTGTTTGGGGGGTGGGCGGGGGTCAATGTATTGGATTTTTTGAATCTAATATGCTCCATGATTTTAAAAATTATGCTCTCTATGTAGTATTAGAACAAGATACTTCCACAACAAATATTGTTTATCCTGAAGTTCTTCTACATCAGGTTTGATACCAAAATTTTTCAAGTATATAAGTAACATATTCTGATATTCTCATTCTTTCATAACATGCTCCAGTGTTCAAGTTTTACAATTAAATAATTTTTATCTAACACGTGGTTTTAATTAGGTCATCGCAAATCCATATAACACTATACCTTTAACTCCATCGCCCCCTCAACCTGATTGCGTTGATTATGATTCTGTTGAAGAATTTGTAAGTGTAACTTATTTTTAGATAAGTGTTAATAATTACATATAACTCAAATTTTATAATTACTTAGTTTTTATCTAATATACATGATTTCAAATAGGTCCCCGCAACTCCGTTTAACACTCCAAGCAACTCCACCTCCCCTTACACCGCTCCAATTACACATATGTCATTATATTAGATGATGATATTTGGGAGGATCCGAGTTTCGTACAAGAAGCGGTAAGTTCTTTTGATATTTAAATTAATTAACTATTATGCATAAAATATTGTTCAATGAATGTGTCTGATATCTTTTTTTGCTCACGTGTAGGTGGAAGTAATGGAAAGATGTATTGCATCTCGCGTTTCTAAACCAAACATTGTTGTAAAACAAGAGCCTCCGGAAGAAGATTAATTTTGTTATTGAAAAAACAATAAAATAATGTTGTTTTTATTTTGTTATTACAATATTTCATTATTTATTTTGTTACGAAATAAATAAATTATACTTCATTATTATTTCATTATTTTTGTGTCATTTGGTTTTACTCACCACTTACAAAACTTCGAGCATGTGTTAACCTCGAGTGTATAATAATCTAATCTCTACTGTCACCGTGCCATAGGCACGGGCACAAAATCTAGTATATAGAACAATAAAGTACATAAACATTGAAAATATACACTAACACCCCTATAAATTTTAAGTATTTACAGTTAAACCCCCTCATCCCGGTTAACCCAACTCTAATTAAACTACAAAGCATTAAATTAAACTACTACCATGGATTTCATAGCATCAACACGACTTCTCAACTACTTTAAACATATATAAAACAATAAAGTACATAAATATTGAAAATATACACTAATACCCCTATAAATTCTAAGTGTTTACACTTAAATCCCCTCATCCCGATTAACCGAACTCTAATTAAACTACAAAGTAGTGAGTTAAACTACTACCATGAATTTCATAGCATCAACATGGCTTCCCAACTACTTTAAACATATACAGAACAATAAAGTACATAAATATTAAAAATATACACTAACACCACCTATAGATTCTAAGTGTTTACACTTAAACCCCCATCTTCCCAGTTAACCCAACTCTAATTAAACTATAAAGCATTGAATTAAATGACTATCATGGATTTCATAACATCAACATGGCTTCCCAACTACTTTAAATAATGAAGTACATAAATACTAAGGTAATCTTCACTTAACAAAGTACAAACACTAAAATACTCCAAACTCTCCCCCTACACATACACACACAAACAAACATTGTACACACAATTTAACAAAGAAAAAGTTTCAAAAATACAAAATAACAGAATAATTACGACATACTCCCTCCGTTCCAGGTAAAGAGTCCACTTTCCTTTTATAGAAGTCAACATAAGACTAAATCAAATAAAAAATTTACATACTTTACTTATGTTTTAAGAAATAAAATTTCATTAATTAAAAATTGTTTTAATAATACTATGGATTACAACTTTAATAACTTTGTAAAAACTACTAGATTTATGATAATTATTGGTCAAACTTTAGCTTAGTTGACTAAAAAAAGTCAAAAGTGAACTCTTTGCCTGGAACAGAGGGAGTAATACATATTAATTGCGAAATTTAAAAAAAATATATATGTAAATATAGCTTAAATACAAAAAATTACAAAAAAAAACCTAAAAATTGTTCAAATTACAAATGCGGAGGCAGGGGCTGTGGCGGCGGTGGTGGCGGTAGTAGATGGTAACTAGTTACAAAAAAAGAAATAAAAAATAAAAAAATAAGAACAATTAAAATAAAAATGGTTTAGAGTTATTACCATACTAGGTGGTGGGCGCAGGGGCGGCAGTGGTTCCAGCAGAGAGGAGAGAGAGATAGGGAGATGAGAGAAAAGACGAGACAGAGAGAGAGAGAGAGGGGGATGACTGTGAAAGGGGTATTTGCGGAGGGAGGGAGACGACGGTGGTCGAAGGGAGGGAAACGGCGGTGGTCGGAGGTAGGGGAGACAACGAAGAAGAGAGGGAGATAGAGAGAGAATGTGTGTGCGCGAGAAAGAGATAGAGACGAGAGAGAGAAAGAGAGAGAAGAGAGATCAGAAGGGGGAAGGGGTGCGTTGGGGGGGTTTGCCTGTGCAAGTTACGATGAAATTAGCGACGGAATTTTCGTCACTAATTAGACGGAAAAGACACGGTATAAACCCGTTTTTAATTATCGGCGGGTCAATTGAAAATAATGACGGAACATCTGTCACTAAAATTGGCGAGTATTTTCCAGGCTTTTAGCGACGAAAAATAAAGAATATTTTTCGAATATTCTATTATTAGCGACAGAAACTAGCGAAGGAAATAATTTCGTCACTAATTTGAATGCCCGCTATTTTAGGGACAGATTTCGTCGCCAATTTAAAGGTTTCGTAACAAATTAGCGACATAAATTTTCGTCACTAATATATCCGTCACTAATACCCGTGTTTCTAGTAGTTGGAACGCTCAAAGCAGTTTCTAGCGTCCCTCTTTATTAAAAATCAGATTTGTGATGTGATTCGAAAGTCCATAATGGGTGTTCCACATGTAAAGGGGCTCGAGTGCCATATTTGGAAGTCTAGGGGTAAGTTTGGTCGCAGCAAAACTGCAAAAAGGCCGACAACAACAACAACAAAACTTCAAAAAGCGAGATTCGGGGTGTAAAATCGCAAAACTGGGATTCTTAAGTTTTTTTTTTTTTTTAATATATACATTTTTGGTTGGTTTTATTTTCCTTATTGATTTATTAAATGTCATAACTGTTTTAGGAGTTTTTGTGTTGGTAAGTTAGGGTTTTTAGTTTCAAACTTAATTGTTTTCTTATTTCCTTTTTTGGTTATTTTTCATTGTTTGTCAGATTTTAATTAGTTTCCTAATGTAATTACTAATTAGTTTCTTTGTGTAATTGTGTAGTTGGTTTTCTTATGTAATTAGTTTCCTTATGTAATTTTAATTAGTTAGTTTCATTGTTGGAAAATGATTAGGATTTTTCTTGTAGCCTATATAAAGGCATCTCTATTGTACTAAAAAAAAACACAACTTTAAGATTAATTTGATTGAGTGAATTTTCAATTCTTCCTTGTTCTTCGTGAACTTTTGAACATTTTCAATTCTTCCTTGTTCTTCGTGAACTTTCGAACATGTCAGAATTATTATGCGTGGCGTTCAACCTTTCAACTTATCAATTGAGATTTCATACCAATTGTGACGTTATTCCTTATACCAAGGTTCGTAATCCTCTCAAGCATCGGGTTATGGATGTATATGCCAAGGTTCGTGTTTAGATTGATTCATTGGGTTGAGGTGTCACCCTTCATATCAATTCCTTTTGGATCTTTGTTCGTTTTCGCGTGAAATTTGTTACTTGTCAACTAATCCTTGGCAAGGAGCATATCACTTTTTTTTCTAGTTTTTAATGTAATTTTTAAGGATTAATGAGGGGAGGTTTATTTTCTAAGTACTTGAAGATGGAGGTTTATTTACTTTAAGTTGGGTGGTTTCAGAAGTTGTGTAGTCTTGGGAAACCCTTTTTATTCTTGAGCCCCCATTTCGTTTGGGGCATCATCGATCTACCATCTCTTCTCTCCTCTCTATTATTTCTCCTACCATGTCCATGGATTGTGAAAGGTATTTTCTGTCAAATGATAATCGAAGAATTAGTTCTACATGATTTGTGAAATCTACTTGATTTGTTTAATTCTTCTTTTTCTCAATTATTTATATATTTTTTGCGCTTATTGATAGTAGTTGTTTTGGTTGATTGCACAAAAAGGACCCCTTTGTTCAATTGTCAAAGTAACAAATCGTCATTTACAACGTTCAAATTCGTAATTGTTTGACTGTTCTAATATATGTGGTAGATATTATAGCTGATTACAGAGATGATTTTCACTCTATACCATGGAAATATATAATCTAGTCTAAATGAACTTACATGTGCGTTTGTTGGTTAGAATTGATAATCTCTCAGGAAGCGACATGTGTATGAATATCATTGGTGCATAGCTTAAGTTGTCATTATTGACCTGTAAACAATCTTTTATCATGCATTAAAAACAAGTTACACTAGTTATAAAGTAGTCTATGACTCGTATTTGATTTGTGATTTGGTAATAGTACACTTTTTGATGTAATTATACTAAAGACTATGTCTGTTAACTGTCTTTGGTGCACACTTTAGGTACATGTAACATTACTCGTTTTATTATGTTCAAGGTATACTTACTATAAAAGTTAGACGCTGTTTTCTTAACCCATGCATGTCCAATAATAGTCTTTTTTGTTCACTTCAACAACAACAACTAAATATTTTTATCGGCTCATATAAAAATATGAGCAAGTTTGACCACCCAACTCATGTACAAAGGGGGCTCAGGTGGGGTGTTGCAAGAGTTCAGTAACAAATAAAATACAAATTTAATTTCACTCAAAATTAACTGTTTTACTTGTTTCGTGGGGAAATATAGGTTAAACTCAATCATGATGATATATATCAAATGAGATAGAGAACAAGGGCTGGTAGGGTACAAATTTTGTGATGCTTACTAGGAAAATGTATTTATATATACAGAATGATACACTATGTAAGTGAATATCTTGCAAATAATTACTATGTTACTACGTTTTTTTTCTCTTTGGTTAAAGATATACTATGTATATTCGATATAAATTAACATAAATTGTAACGCATAAACTTTATGTTAATTTGCTCAATAATCAACTAAGAGCACATCTAAAACGACATATCTGATTTATAGGTCTTGAAATGGTATGCTAAGGAATAGGGTTCTATACGTATAATCATTGGAGCATACTCAGATGTTAAGTTGATTTCCTGGTGTGAGTTAAAGATCGTTGTAACTCGTATATCCTCCTACTTTTATATCTCTAAAATTCTTTCGTAATGTTATTTGATTTGAATATCACTTGTTTAGTAACAGATTCTCAAAAGCCGAAAGATTTGAATTCTTTCATAATGTTATTTGATTTGAATATCACTTGTCTAGTAGCGGATTTTCGAAAGCCAGAAGATCAATTTACATACAAGTTCATTCTATATGTGATTAGCACATGGTCAAGTCTCGATAAAAAAAGGTATCTCTCATTGTAACTATTAATAATTTCTTATAAGAAAAAATAAGGATTAAGACATAATTTGGTCCCTGAACTTACTAGCATTTCCCACCTAGTTTTCTGAACTTTGACATTTTCTATTTTGGTACTTGAACCGAACATTTTGGCTATTAATTAGTCCCTCAACTGATGACCGTTGTTGAGGTGTTAGATTTTTCTTAAAAAGACAAAAATGCCCTTATTTAATATTGAGTGGGAGTGGACAATTTTGCTGAGTTGTCAAAATAAATTGCCTCTTACTTTTAAACCCTAATAAACTAATTAAACTCAATTCCTCCCCCATTACATAACCTACTATCTCTTAACGTCCCCCACCTATAACACCCTGATTCCTCCTACGTGTGATCTATTTGTCTTGTTGTATGATTGACTTGTTAAACATATTTGTTATACTTATTTAAGTTGCATGTTAATTGATTTACCCTAATTCGATATTTCATTTCATATCTACGAGAATCGCTATGTTTACTACATTGTTGAGTTTGTTTCGGACTTTATTTGAAGTTTATATCACTTTAGAATGGCTTGAGAGTGCTTCACCTTTGGACAGCCTAGAAACATTTTAGCCTGAACCAGGGAGTTATGCGGCCGCATAGTGCTAGCGCGCATGACCCCTCAAATCTCTGGAATTTATGCGGCCGCTCTATGCGTCCGCATAGGATCTATGTGGCCGCCTTATGCGTCCGCATAGAAGACCGGCCACTTATCTTGACTTTGCTTTTTGAGCAATTTTGACCAAATGGGTGGCTCTCCTTGAGCCACGTCACCACCCTCCCCAAACCTAATTTTTGGACCACTTAAATCAAGTGGAGAGACTTGTTTCTCTCCATTTTTTCCTCCCATTTCCTCCATTAGTGTTCTTGAGTGTGTGTGAGAGCTTTGGTGAGATTGGTGTGTGTGTTTGAGTTCCGAAGATCGAACCACCCAATTGACGATCCGAGACCGTCATTGTGTTGGAGTTGAGTAAGGGAGCAACTTTAGTGGCTTTAATTTCATTTTCGTTGGCTTGATATTCAGTTCTAGGTAAGTTACTAAACCCCCTTTTGTATGCTTTATGCTTTTGATGTATGCTAGTTCATCATTGATCATGTACGACTTGCTATAAATGTTGTTTTCATGTACAAATCTTATATTGAGATGAGTACATTATGCTTGTGATGTGTTCTTGGATTAAATGATGTTAAATGAACTAGGGTTTGAACATTAACCTTAGGATTTGAATAAATAGAGAACTTGAGACTTGAAATTGGGTAATCTTGCATATATCATTTAAACCCTAATTTTGTGAACTTTAGCAATGACTCCGAGAAGTTGATTTTAGGGAAGATTATGATCCCCCGAACAACATGTTAAATTACTACGAGGTTTAGAGTTCGATTGATCGAGATTCTAGCTAGCCTCTGTCTTTGTGACACTTTGAAGGTAGAAACCTATATGGCTCTAATTTGTTAATGAGAATTCTTGCAAATATGTGTTGAATGATGATCGATGGTAGAATAAAATAATCTACTTGTCATTGTCAAGTTCACTACTTTTGAACTTGATGGTTATTTGCATTAGATGATTAAGAACATCTATTTGTGCATTGTGTAAGTCCAGCTGGTGTCGTTGGTCGAGTAAGGTGGGATGACCTATAGTCTTTACAAATCAATGTTTGTGATCGCTATAAGTCGCCGTATCGGAGTTTCACACACCCCTCTTATGTTGGCCACAGTTGAGAAGTAGCCCCACTGTTGTAGCAATACGCATGGCTTTGGTTTGCTAGGTTGAACTCGATGGTATTAATCGGGGACGTCGATACTACACACACGAGTATCGAGGCACATTTGGTTATTTGTGTATTGCAGGAGCAACACAAAGATGGACAAAGAGAAATGATATCCTTTATAATGTGGTTTATTACGAGTACTTATGTGAACATCAAAGTGCTACGTATGATTTATGTGATTTATGTATCAATAATGATGTTATATGTTCAGTTGTGATATATACAAATGTATTACCATGTTATGATTACCAGTTGAGCATTATGCCATGACATATAGTCGAATTTAGTAACTTATTGAGTTTTGACTCACCCCGTTTGTTGTTTATATGTTTTTCCTTAGATCCGAGCCAGGCAGGGAGTTCGCGGTGAGGCCGGATAGTATTTCGTTTAGCTCACAGGTGGTCATTTGATTCGTAAACCCTGGAGCTCTTTTGTTATTAATGTTAGCAATTCTTTTGGTGAGGACGAATGGTTAAGTAAAGTCACTTTGGGTAGTATTGTTGCATTATTTGTACTTATTATTCTTTTGGTAGCCGACACGTGTATGTCGAGCTTGTGAAATCTGTGATATATTTGATTCAGTTATTTTTTCTAAGCATGTTGTAGCTTGTGGTTTATGTACAGTTGTTCCGGGCCTTCCGGCATGTTGGGGCCGAGGTAGTTATTGATATAAATGGTTTTTTCCAAAAACTTATACTTGTGTTTTATTAGTTGGGTTCCAGCTGTAACGTCGCCGATGATTGATTTCATTTTATCAAGTTTTTATTATTATGGTTTGTTGTAAGCACGGGTTGTTGCGCCACGTGCTTTTACTATTTGTAATTGTTATTTGCTTGTTGTTTTGGCGCGTCGACTTTGGGATTCCGTATTGGAATTTGGGTCTGGGCGTCACACCACCCCCGCCGCTTATCTTCCTATCTCCTTTTAACGGCATAACAACCAAGCTGACACCAGCTCCCCGCCCAACGTTGTCATTGCCTTTCTCGCCTGTCAATCATAAGAGATAACCACACCTAACCGCTCTTGAACCTAAGCCATTTCTACCTCGTCAATCGAAAAAAGCTGCTAGGACTTCAGAGAAAATTCGCCTGATGAAGTCCACTTCCAGATTGGGCGGTCAGAAGTGAAGTAGAGGGATCCTTTGCTTCAACCTCAAAGGAGATTAATCGCCATCTATCTAGTAGCGCTTCAATGAAACCAACAACCACGTCAATTATCCATCTAGATCTGGAAAAAGGGTGCAAATCCCGAATTAAAATTTTAGATTTAGGGTGAAATTTTTAGATTTTTTTCTTAATTATTGGGGATTGGTTTGCTAATTTTTGGGCTGCAAGTTTAAGAGATCTATTAGAATAGGGGATTAAAAGGCAGATTTGGATGGATATATCTCTTTACTTGAGAGGGATACTAGGGTATGTTAAGCATTTAATTCAAAGAGCACTTTTCGGATAATTGTGTGTGTTTGAGAGAGAGAGAGAGTTTAGGTAAAAAATGGTGGTGCATTGAAAGCCTCGAATTTGAATATACTTTGGCATTACAGCAAAGTGACAACGTGGTTTTGGTGGTTCTCTTCAAAATGGTATTGTGGGTTGGAACCTGTTACACCCCTATTTGAGCTCCCACATGGAACCCCAAATAGAGACGTGAAACACATACATCATAATTAACATGCACCTGTATAAGCAAGCTAAACCAGCTTGACACAAACACAAGATAACTAAACGACCACAACTTGCCGTTATCACAATAGTACGGAGCTACACGAGCTCACAAAACACAACTATAAACAACAACCTCAACGAGCTAACAAGCTCGGAGTTAACTCGAGATAAACAAAGTCACACAGGTAACATGTCATATATACAATGCCACGACACCACGTGTCGGCACAAAAGGAAGTAACGAGTAACAATATACATATCATATCACTACTACCCAAAATAGAGTTTACATAACTCTATCATCCATCGTCCTCACCGAGTACATATGTACAATGAGCAAAAGTAACTACCCCAAAAGTTCACCACGTGCACCCACGTACTGTACCGGCCTCACCGATCAAAACCTCCCGGGTTCCTGCGATTTAAGGAAAAAAAAAAAAAGGATGGGGTGAGTCAAAGACTCAGTAAGTTACTACCATGTAACTACATGACATGCTGGCATGCTGAGCTGTATAACAGTAAATCATACTGCATAGTAAACAATAATAGCATGCTTCTGTATCATCGTAACACATATTCATCTGTATAGGAACAACTTGATAAACACCTTTAAAAGGATACGGTGTCGAGGTACACCTCCGACAACATCCAACCTTATCACCTCTTCTGTATTATGTACTCGAGCAATAACTGAATAGCTGTCTCTTTTATAGTGCGCGCGCGAATGACAATCGTTTCCCCCAGTCCCGTACGACCTGGGTTTACGACGTTGGTAAACACTTCGGCTAGCAAGAAGTGTGCCTCCCCTACTGGGGCCAACAGTGGGGCGTAGGCCGAGCATATGGACCAACCACAGTTAACACTAGCCCCTGCCCTCGTGAGTCACCGGTGGTCCATACACCCCTTAACTGGTTTACCAGCTGGTTACGACTTATTGAACATTGACACTTGTCACAATATGATTTTACAACTAACTGGTTCACAAGTATCAATTACTGATTTACACGTAATTGCCACTAAATTGGGTAAACCCATAACTGGCTCGCAATTACATATTAAACACGTTATCACATTTAGCTTATTTCGGTAGAAGTACTTCTACCCAAAATAACATTTAATAATCGTAGGAATTAATCTCACTTTTCCAACATAATCAAATTGTATCAACAATAGACTCCGTGGAGTCAAATCACGACGATTCTAAACATCGGTATTTTAGCTCTTGTTCGTAGTACGTTAATTTAATTATCCCATTACACTACTTAAACAAGTAGAACCATTATTTAAATAATCCAAGCTACTTAAAATTATACATGCATGAAACATATAATATTTCATCACAAGTAACTAGTTTACTAGCATGGATCATACTAAAATTAAAATGAGACAATTTTATATTACGAGCTAAAAATAGTAACTTACTAATATCGCAAAATCACCGATTAAAACGCGAAATCTTCCGAAGATATTGATCTACTAGCTAAGCACGTCGATCCTACGGTGTCCGTTCGTCAAAAGCTCGAAAAAACGAGAACCAAATTAATCGCGTACGAAGAAAATGACTTACGGGCTTGAAACGGGAAAGAGAGAAGAGACGGGTGTGTTGTGTGTGTGTTAATGTGTGTGTGTTTTTCCTTGTTGGACAATGAAGTCTCCAGATTGTATAACAATCTCATGTTCATCCAAAGTCAAAGAAATTGGCTAAACACACCTAATTGGACAACAATGGCGGTTTAAAAAAGTGATACTTAATTAATAATTTAATATTAATTAACTTTATTTATTCTTAATTAATCATTATTAAAACTAATTAAACTTAATTAGGTATACTTATATTTTATTAATACTAATTATAATTAATTAATAAATTTAAAAATATTAAAGTAAAGCATATAAACATATTAAATGTCACGAAATGCAAATGATGTACAAATAATATGAGTACGAAACTTTCGGGTGTTACGAAACCCGTTGAGGGTGGCTTCTTGTGGTGAAATTTTCTTTTTTGGTTTAATGGTGGAAAGAGTTTGAGTTGTAGTAGTGGGCATAAAAGATTAAAGTAAAGAGTAAAATGAAACAAAATTAGAAGAGTAAATAACTAAAAAATTAAATTAAAGAGAATTGGAAAAGGTAAAAGATTAAATTAAAAGGAGTATGAAAGGGAAAAATAAAAAAAAATTTAGAAGAAGGAAAGATAAGTTAAAAAACTAAATTAATTAAAGAGAAAAATATATAATATTTAGAAGATGGAAAAGAAAATAAAGGGAAAAATATATTCATTCAAGTAGTAAAAAACATTTGGAAAATAAACTGAATAATTCTTTTAATTCCTTTTCTTTTCCTTTTTGTAGTTTTCCTTTTAGCTCAAATTTTTCCACTCAACATTATTTTTCACGTGGAATCCCAATCAACATCAAGTAAGGGCATTTTTTGTCTTTTCAAGGAAAATCTAACACCTCAATTGACGGCCATTAGTTGAGAGACTAATTGATAGCTAAAATGTTCCGTTCAAGTACCAAAATAGGAAATATTAAAATTTAGGAGCCTAGGTAGGAATTGCTAGCAAGTTCAGGGACCAAATTATGTATTAATCCAAAACATAACCCACAAAACTAATTTAGAAAAATATAATACACTTTCATTCCCTGCAACTTGAACTTTGACAAAATTGCACATAGCTTATCCAAAATATTAGCCCAACATAAGGGGCCCCATCTTACAATATCCATGATAATAGACCAACCAAATGTGGTCCTAAGTAATATAAAAAACCCTTTCTAGGGCTCCCTCTTTTCATAATGGGCCAAAAATCCAAAATCTAACCCGAGACGGACTCTTGCCTCTTTTTATCAAATCCAGTTTATTAACACACACACACACACACACACACACAATTTCACTCCCCCCATCTCTCTCCCTCTCCAGAAGAGTCAAAATATTTCCCCCCGAATTTTCCCTCCTCCCATTCTCCCTTCATCCTTCTTCCAGTTTTACTTTCTAAAACCAACTCCGTAGACACTGATTTTCTTTCAATTTCGTCCTTCGATCTAACCGCTTTTTCCCTCGAGATATACTCGTAAGTTTTGAGGATATGGACGGAGGTCAACAGTACAATCCGAGAACTGTTGAAGAGGTTTTTCGAGATTTCAAGAGCCGAAGAGCTGGCATGATTAAGGCTCTTACCACTGGTAATTCAAAATTAAAGAAAAATAAAACCCAGTTATATTGTCAATTTATTTTTACAATATGAGAAGCTTTTGCCTTTTTTCTTGTTTGCTTCGTTACCGGGTTTTGTTTGTTGGGTTGTTAAATTTATGTTTAAAATTTTCATCATCTTTGTTTAATTTTTTTTATCTGGTTTTGTGGCAGATGTTGCGGAATTTTACCAGCAATGTGACCCTGGTCAGTTTAGTCAATTTATGCGTCGCAGTAAATTTTGTACCCCTATTTGACTTACTTCTGTAATTATGTGTTTCGTTCTTGCAAATTTATTTTGGTTCGGAGAGTATTATATGTTGAGTAATTTTTAACTTACTGTTACTGTATCATGTGAATTTTACAGTGTACTATCTTTTATATTGTTTATCAGTTACACAAGAATTTTAGGCAACTACAAAATCTTCCCTCCCTCTGTTCTACCCAAAGAATCCATGTTTGAAAAGTCAAATAATTAAGAGATATATTAGTGTGATTGAAGTTGGTCATAATTACAAAAACACTTAAGCACAACCAACATGCCTACAACACCATTAGAGGGTGAAGATGAAAGTTTATGAACATCCTAACCATAATTTTTGAAAGTGGGCTTTTTGAGTGAAACATCCTAAAATAGAATAGTAGTCTCGACTCTCTTTGCCTTGAACGGAGCGAGTAACATGTTAGTGAAATGAGTGTAGCTGGATGGGAATGCTTTAGATGGATGTGTGGTAGAATTAGAAATGAGCACATTCGCAGGATGGTATTGCATCCCCTTGTAGTAGATGAAATGAGAGAAAATTGCTTGTGATGGTTTGGGTACGCAACACGACGACCCAGATTAAGAGTGGTACAAGTGAATGGTCTGAAAAATGATCTTGAAATGGATTGAATAGAGTGGCCAAAAAAAAAAGGTACATTTAGCTGACCCCAAGTAATTTGGGCAAGGGCTGTTGTGTGTATGCTTACGTGGATTGTATCTGTAATGTGTTGTTACATGGTTTCTTGATACGCTTATTTCTTTGACTCCTCTATGTGGTAATTTTAGTGGAAATGTTACATTGAAGTTGCCATGCTTGGGGACTTTAGTTTGTTAATTTATATAGTTTAGTTATTTTTTACATGTGTTTGTTTGATAAATGAGGTCATTACCATTTTTTTCTTTGATTTTTCTGAAGTTTGCTCATATGCATGCTTATCATATCACAGTAATTTTGTGTTCCAGGATCATTATTTTGTCATGAAGTGTAATGCCAAGTTTCTTTCTGTAAGCAATTATGAATATAACAGAGGTTCAACTTGTCCAAAGATGTAATAAGGAGGGTCCAGTTTAGTCATGGGTTGCTTAAATGTAGCTTGCTATCCAACAGAGCATGAAATGAACTCTGAGTCTGGCATGTTGATCATAGCACTTGATTGTGCTTTGCAAGGATAACATGCACAAAAGGTGAAATGATCCAATTTTTTCACTTTTATGTAAAGTGCTTGGAAGGTGACAAGCTCAGTTTGTGCAAGTCTCTTTGATAAGTTAATGGGTTTGATCACATTCTTTGCATGAGTTTTCTGTATCTTGTTTCAGTGAACATTTGGGCATTCAAAATTTAGGACTCTGTCATTTCATTCTGTAGAATAAGCGTTTCCACCTTAGAGATTTGAAGGTTTAGTATTATACCTTTCTTATGAATAGTTGCATTTTTCCTTGATATGTATTTTGGACTGACATGTATGCCTAGGATGTGCTGAAACTCCACTTGGAAAATTGGCCTCCTTGGGTAGCATGCTACTTTATTCATAAAGGGAAAACCTTCTAGGTTTCCTCTTTTTCTTCCTTTTTCTTAAGTTTGGTAGTTTCCATATTTTCTTGAGAGCATCCCAAAAGATGGCTCATATGTTCCCCTCAAGTTCTTGCAGAGAGAGTTAATCACATGTGAGACAGCGCTCCATTTAGTTTTGACTGTACAACACTGGGAAATTGAGTTGTGATATGATGGTCCAAGGCTTATCGGCTCCATCATTACCATTTTCACTAGTCTTTTACATTGTAAAGCTATTCCTAACTTTATGGAACTTGTCAAAGTTTTGATGTTTGGGCCTAGATTGCATCAGAAGTTTTGGCCTTGGCAGTCTCATTGCTTATCTGCACAAAATTGTTCAAACAAGAAAGTGAGGATGTTTTCTCTTCTTCTCTTGCTTGTTCACATCAAACATCTTGGTTGTCATATAATCTGCGTATGCAATATCATCTTGGATGTATAAATTGTTGAATGTTAATGCTTTACAAGGATTTGACCTTATTCTGGGTCTCTCAGTCTTCATGTGGTGTTTATTTTGTTGGAGGGCAGATGGTTGGTAGCCTTATCTGTGTAAATTGATTTGAAGCTTTTCTCCGGTGTTATAGTTCTTCTGTTAGTTGTCCACCAGAAGCTGCAATTAGAGATGCAACCACAAAGTAACAAAATGGAAGCTTATTGCAATAAATCCGTCATGGCAGTAGTCAAGTTCATCGTTGATCAACCTGACATGAGCAGATTTATGCCACTTCTGTCTCCATTTCTATTTGTTGCTTTTAAGATCTGAAGAAAATAACAAAAAGAAGAGAATTAGAGCTATGATTTGCCTTGATGCTGTAATCTGATGATTTTTCTTATACCCTTAAGGCCTTAACATGTTAGTTTTCAAGATCGATCCAGCTTTTGTTATATAATTACTTGTTGCCTCCACATAACCTATGAGGGCTTCTTGGTTATTCCATCAGGCAGTGTGTGTTCATCCTTAATTTTTTTCCCTATGTGCACTCTTTAAGCTGAACGAAGGGAGTAGATATTTGCCAAATTCCAGCTAGTTAATGCATTTCAAGGTTTACTTAGTATGCTTTCAGGGTGCAGACAAAATTGGCTGTAATTCTGTACAGATGTTCATCATGGTACTTGGTATTGCCTTATGCCCCTTTTGAGTTTCTAACAACATTAGGTTGAATCTTTTTCTCCCATGTCCTTTCTTATAAGGCAGTACTAATGTTGGTATGGATTTTTAGCATGCTACTGTTAGACAGGGCTTAGCTCGGTTGACCTCACTGTTCAAGTACTTTTATCTATAAGCAGATGAGTGTATTTATTTCACATTAAGGATACAGATTATTGCATCCGTTTGGTTGAAAATGTCAATGTACTACTCCCTCCATTCCACCCAAAGAGTCATGTTTGAAAAGTCTAATAACTAAGGGATACATAAGTATCATTAGAGTTGGTCATAATTACAAAAATGCTCGAGTATAGTCAAGATGCTTATACCACATGTGGAGGCTAAAGTTGAAAGGTTAAGGGGATTGTAGGCATCATTTTTTAAAGTGGACTTTTTAAGTGAAACATCCCAAAATAGAATAGTGGACTCTTTGCATGAAATGGAGGGAGCACATAAGATTATATGTAAGTTAACATTTTGCAGTGTCTGTAACCATTTTAAGTAGCTGTTATGGCCAAGATTGCTTCTTATGGAGTTGCATGATGTTTAGTAATTAATGATGTTCTGTGTCTTTCAATGAGTCTGCATCACATGAATTTGTTCTCACCTCAGTATCCAAATTACTAGAGAACTTGAATTGGCAGATGGATTATTTATTATCATTAATTTCTTTTGGAAAGCAACTAAACTCATTCCTGTCGCTGATCAGATCAGATGCACAATATAGATGATGTTTGTTGTTATTTTACGCTATTAGTTCTAATACTGTATGCATTGTACTGGAGTGCTACTGACATGCTAAAGGGGTATCCAAGTTTTTTTGATTTGATTTTACTGTTATTGCACATGTTCAAAATGGCCTACATAACAAACTTCTGGTAGTAAGGAAGATTTTGTTGTGATAATACAATTTATATGATGTTTTTACTTATGTTCGTTGTGTGAATTAGCTAGTTTATAGTGTACCTTATTTTGTAATTGCACCACGCTAGTATTTATATGCTCATATTTGTTGTTGGCAACCATAGCCCCTAGTGATGAATTTTGTATTGCTACCTTGGTTTTCTGCGGTCTACTCTTTACACGGATAGGTAACTATCTTGCTGGCTATTTTAGTGGAACATATTGCAAGATTCACTGTATGTTCAAAATTTGTATGCTCAAAGTATCAATAAAACATGTGTACCGCAGAGTTCAAACTCATAGTGGCAAACTGTATACTGTCACGAGAGAAAAACGAGTTGGTATTCCAGCAATGACTGTTGTAACCCCTTATCCACCAGAGTGGCATATATTAGACCCTTCCTGGACCCCGCAGTAGCGGAGCCTCGAACACTTGGCTGTCCTTTGTCTTTTACAAAATGGATTTGTATAGGAGTTAATAAGGCGAGTGCTGAGTTATATCTGAAATCAAAATATCTATGTTTGAAACAATGGATTTAGTTTCTAAATTGTTCTTTCAGCCTTGATTATTGTAATGGATAGTAACCTTCATGTATGCTGGACATACTTGCTAAAGCTTCATGTATGCACAGTACAGCATACCTTGTGCACTTTATTATTTTGTATTTCCTTTATGATGCTGGTTTCCTTTTCTTTCTGGTTGACTCTCCGATTAGGTCTCTAGATTCTCAAGTTTTGCAACTGGTGAATTGCTCTTGCTTATTGGGGTTCATCTGGCTTTGGAGTTTGAATAACTTTTATTTATCACTTAGTTCTCTTTCTCTTTTGTTTCTATTTTTTTGTTTGTTTTTGTTTTACCTACTTCTCTTTTTTGCTAGAAAATGGTTAATTGTCAGACCTTCTCTTGTGAAAACATTATCAACCTACTATCTGTATTTCGTAGTTTCTTCTACAGTATTAGTTAAATTGAAATTAATCGAGGTGAAGGCTGAAATATTTTATTTGATCCATTGAGCTGACCATTTATTTTTTATTGGAATTACAGAGAAGGAAAATCTTTGCCTCTACGGATTTCCTAATGAGCAGTGGGAAGTCAATTTACCTGCCGAAGAAGTGCCTCCTGAGCTTCCAGAGCCTGCACTTGGTATTAACTTTGCTAGAGATGGCATGCAAGAGAAAGACTGGCTATCATTGGTTGCTGTCCACAGCGATGCATGGCTATTGTCTGTGGCCTTCTATTTCGGTGCTAGATTTGGATTTGACAAAGCTGATAGGTATATTCATCTTCTTATTCGATATGAATGCTTGCTCGACTTCACCTTTGTGTAGTCTGAAGTGGAATTTAGGTGACCGGTTCATAAAATAGCTACAATTTTCTATACCTGAATCTAGTTTTGCCTTGCAACTTTAGCGTTTGTTTCCCTTTTAGATGACCATCTCTAATAACATCATAAATATGCATAAACAGGGCGTTATCCCATTTCCAGGAAAATTGAGTAGGAATGCTGGTGTTGAGTGGCTGCTTTTGGCATTGTTAATGCAGTATTTATATGTTTCATTCATGTGTTTACTTACTGTACTAATAATATTCTTGTCTCCCCTTCAGTAGTTTATAGAGTATAACATGTGAATGAGGGCTGTACTTGATTAGGGTTAGGGCAAAGATAAAGAGCTTACTTAAAGCTTGAGTGAAGAGCATGTTCTAACTCGTTTTTCATGCTATCCGGTTACCTTCTTAGTTTTATCATTTTCTCCGTGACCTGTACTCTGCTGCACTGCTGATGCAGGAAACGCCTTTTTAACATGATCAATGATCTCCCAACAATATTTGAAGTCGTGTCTGGGGCAGCAAAGAAACAAGTGAAGGAGAAGTCAGCAGTGTCGAATCACAGCAGCAGCAAATTGAAGTCAAACCCCAAGGTAATAACCTCTATGGAGCTATTGACCTCTGACTTGAAACTGACTTGGATCTCTTTCTTTCTTGAATCTGGACAGCTTCTTTGCTATTTTACAACCCAGTAATATAAATCAAACTGAGTGTTTTTTTTTTTTTTTCTGTGGAAAAGCCGAGAAGCGCCGAGCCTCAGCCTAAGTTTCCGCCAAAACCGTCATTACCAAAGGACGAAGATGATGAGGGTTTGGATGAAGATGAAGAAGAAGAGCATGGGGATACACTGTGTGGGGCCTGTGGAGAGAACTACGCATCTGATGAGTTCTGGATCTGCTGTGACATATGTGAGAAGTGGTTCCACGGCAAGTGTGTCAAAATCACCCCTGCAAGAGCCGAGCACATTAAGCAGTACAAATGCCCATCTTGCAGCAATAAGAGAGCACGCCCTTGATTGTACCAGTGAGGGTTCTCATTCTCTCTATGGTTGGATCGCACTAATTGTTAGTTGATCAGGTCTCTTCCCTGCAGTGAAAATTGTTCTTAAAACCAGTCTTAGCTATTCATGTAGAGCTTGAATATGCAATTGATCGTTTAGGGTTGGAAATGTGATGTAAGTTATTTAGGTGGCAATTGTGCTGTTAGTTTCTTTCTTAACCGTAATACTGGGTAAAAACCATTTTTCTCGTCATTGTGGAAGGAAGGATTTCATGTTTCCTCATTTTTACGTGTTTATGAGCTGCACTTAACTTCAATTTGGGATTGCTATTATCTGCTAAAGTGGAAGTGATCCTAACTGATGGGTAGGGTTCTACGCGGAGAACATTAGTAAATACTCCCAAACTAAACTGTACATATGAGAACATTAGTAACTTTTTCAAATCAAATAAAGTTGTTTTTATCTTTGGTTAAAATTTAATCAAGACCAAAAAAATAAAGGTAAAAAATGAACTCTTATTGAAATGAAGGGAGTATTAATGTGAAGTGTAAACGAGAGAAATTGACATATTAATGGGGAAAACCAAGATACACTTACGCTATGGATTTTTCATGAAAATTATGATTCAATTCGCTTCTGCTATGGAAATCACTTAAGGTATCTATTTTTCATGAAAATTATGATTCAAAACTGACGTATAACTCCGGAGGAGCATCGTATTACTTTTCAAATGCAGAATTTAACTTGGAAAACCACTTGGTCGGTGTATATGGAATGATAATTAGCTAGGTTCAGTTCTGCTATGGAAACCAGGTTGAACCGTTGTTAGCAAGGTAAGTTGGTTTGATCTATCTATCTGTGCAGTGAAAAGTGATTTGATTTTGACGTTATGGCCTGCTATTTATTTAGTTCTATTGAAACAGGTCGTAGTATTGAATCAACTGTTGTCTCTTGGTGTGTGTGTGTGTGTAGCCCTTTCCTTTTCCAGGCCTTCGTTTATGGACATGATCGAGTAAGAGCGGTGTTGACTTTAGGGCTCTTCCGTTGAGTTTCACAAGGGTGAAAAGCTATTCTTACCAAGTTTTAATGTAGGTGCATTCCCATTGCTCGAGCCTGAGATCTATGGCCGGTTGAGTTGAAACAGTGGATGTGCATTAAACTTTCCCGATGCTTCCATATCTGTAGGTGGAATATCAAGGAACAAGGCAAATTCGATGGGCATTTGTTTTGGACTTCTTGGTTACAGTTTGGAAAATTTAGTTTTATTTTTGATGTAACTTGGCCGTATTTTCTAATTTGTAGATTGGATTTTGCTTGTCACTTGGGGATGCTCAACTGGTTGGATGGGAGTAAGAGTTTTAAAAGGCGTTTAGCTAGCCGATGACCGCAGTTTGGAAGCATCAATTATTTTTTATATTTTTAGAATTCTTTTAAGAGTAAGTCTTTTTATAAAACGTCTTACAAAACCTAATTCGTAATACAAAATATCACTTTTTCACATTCACACCTCAATCCACCAATATAAAGTAAGTCGAGCTAAAAAAATTCGCCATACAAAAATATTCATAAATTGGGCTAAAAAAATTCATCATACAGAAAATATTTGTAAGTCGATCATTTCAAATTTTTTATCTTTTTTTAAAGGATTAATTCCACCGTTGATACCTAATATTTGGGCTTATATACCAATAGTCTCCTATCTACCTCTTCCTTCAATGTATTCTTCTTTCTCTCTCTAAAAAAATCTTGCCACCACCACCAACTACCTCTCCACCACCCCAATTGACTGTACCTCCCAAATCACCACCACTTTCCAGTTACTCTCTTCTTTCCAGACCCGCCAGCCGCCGCAGCTCCGCTTCGACACCCAAGTACACCACGTCGTTTTCGGCGCCGCATCTTCGAAATTGCCGCCTCTTCGCCTTCGAAATTGCCGGCACCTATTGATTTAGCTCCTTCTAACATTTTAGTTATCAAAACAGGAAAATCTATTCCTTAAAGAAAAGTGGAGGCAATTCACAGGTTCACTGGAGATAATCCTGTCCTACGGCACTTCGTTGGAATGCACAGTCTTCACCCATTTGCAAAAGGTCTCCCAGGATTTAGCGAAAGTCAGGGAGGAAAATGAAAGAAGATAAAGAATGAAGAACTTATGCCATCACAGGGCCGCATGAACGAGGCATTCCTGCACCCCGCACCCATAGTCATCCCAAAAGCTATTTGCGTTCTTCTTCTTTCTTGTTTTCTTTAACCCATTAACCCAACTACAGCCACCGAACTTCCATCGACCGATCCGAATCCATTAACCCAAAATTAACATCGCCAGTACCCCGACAACCTCTATCTCCCTCTTTATCCACCTCCTGTGCCAAGTCATCACCAGATCGGAGCTACGGAAAGAAGAAATCTAGACAATCTCGATCTCGGTTCATTCCTTCTCCAGCTCTAATTCGAACGAATATGAGTGTGTGACTGTATGAGAGACAAAGAGAGGGAGAGAAGTGAGAAGAATGAACGAAAATGAGAAGGGAGAGAAGGTCGGAAAAGGAATGGGTGATGCCGGAGACGGGGATGAAGATGGTTTTGGGTAGTTAAATTTTTACATGGCTCCTTTGTCTGTGATGATATTACACAACCACAAACCTTAGGAATTAAACCTTTTGCCCTCATTAAATATTAATTGAGTTTGCATGTGTTTACTTAACGGTCCTAGTTTTAATGTCGTCCAGGGACCAATGGCGTGCATAAATTTAATACTTTAATTAGATGTGATGTAAGTCTTAAATTGAAGACTATTGATGTATAAACCAAACTTCTGGATCAAGGGTGTAATTAACCCTCTTTAAACAACAACGAGAAATAATAAGAAAACAAAAGCAAAGAACAAATGATTGAGCCTTTATATGTATATATATGGGGGAGTATTTAATAATTATTTTTTTATTTAATCATCAATAGTTACTCTTATTATTAACTATTGGATCAAAAATTAAAGGTTGAGATTTAATGGTTAGTTGGAAAATGTAATTAATGCAAGTAGATGAGTCATTTAATGCATTAAATCTCAACTTTTAATTTTTGATCCAATGGTTGATAATGAGAGTAACTATTAATGGTTAAATAAAAAAGTAACCATTAAATACTCTCCCATATATATATATATATATATATATATTTTTTTTTCTTCTTAGAGGATTAATAGTAATTTTTCACTTACCCCTGGTGATTCGAATCCACAAACTATCGGTGGTTGTAAGTAAAGCATTTTACCAACTAAGTTGCACTTACTTGTCATATATATATATATATATATATATATATTGAGTGTAAGGATAAAATGGTAGTTTGTATCAGTTTGTGCACACCTCGATTAGTTCATCTTTTGAGGCTCACCAAAGGGAGTCCGTTCACGTTGTGGCAAGGAGAATTTGAAAAATAAATTTCTAATAAATCAGAAAAATTTGAACAGGAGAGCTAAGAGTAAGTCTTCTATAATATTGTCTTACGGATCATAATTCGTAAGATAAAGCCCCATTCTCTTTCATCTCAGTTCACCAATACACATTGGGTCAGATTAAAGAGATTCGTTTTACAAAAAAAAAAACCTGTAAAACGGGTTTTTTAAAATTTTTGGGCAGATACATAAAAGTTAAAGGTAATTTCTTAATATAGCAACATATTTTAATTACCAAGGGAGGGTTGAAAACGTGATTTGCCCACAAAATAAGGAATAAAGAAAGGAAGAGAGACTGACATAAACTGTGTACAGGCGAAGTGCCCAAAAAGAAGTGATTTTGGAATCCAAAGGCCAAACTATTGTTATGGTTGGTGGTCCATGCATGAACCATTGGAATGCAAAACTAGATAAGAAGAAGAAGAAGTATCATTTCCAGCTCGTGGTTTTTGTGCCAACTACCCTTTTGTGTCTTTGTTATTTTCGTCATTCTCTTGTTTGATAGCTGCAACCGAATACTCTACGACAAATCTTGTTTTACTGCCCGTCCGTTTCCGTTTTATCGCTAATAATGCCATCGAATCTCAACAAATAACTCTATTGTTAAAATGGTAAAAGTGTTTTAACTAGTCGTAATTGACCCCACAAACCCGAAGTTTCTCTCTAGGGATCAATAGTAAACTAAACCATGAAAAATAGTCTACGTCAGTTCACTACTCTATTTCTTAAATTCCGATCCTACTGTCAAAAAACAAAGAGCGTGAACATTCTAATAACTTGAATTAACGTTCAGTTATAGAACAAATGAGCATTAAGATCACTTATGAATTAACCCTCAAACTCGTGAGAGATGAATTGAAATGGACATCTAACCGTTTTCAAAATACTTAAAGTCATTATTTGAATTTGACTTTAATAGTTAGGGAATACCTAATAGGTATTAAAGAATCCGCATACTTTATTGCTGCATATTTTGAAGCAAATGGCATTCACATGAGCATATTCCTCTGCAGAATACTAAACATATTATAGAAAATATGGATACGATTCCCATTTTTGGACTATGGGGCGTCTTATCCATGCCACAAATTGAGATATTACGAGCTCGAAATTGTGGTATTATTATAAGTTTTAGTGTTAGTATTGTTGGTTCAAATCTACTTAGATCTATACATCGTTGAATCAAATTTATTACATTTGGGCCAAATTTGATCCAATGGTTTAGAGATCTAAGTAAATTTGATTCACCAAATCATTTACCCATTGAGGCCTAACCTTGTTATTTCTTGCATACCCATAATTAGGGGTGGTAATGGTAGACACGACACGATTGTACGAACCAGCACGACACGATTATAAACACGAATTACAAAGACAAATGACACGATAAGGCACGACTAGACACGACACGACATGAAACATGACACGAAAGCACGAAATTATAAATTTAGTTAAAATAAAATTTATTATTATATTTATAATCAAATAAAATAAATAACATAAAAATACGATAGTGTGGCACGAACATGACACGATAACACGAATTGTCACCCTTATCCATAATCCTCTAATTAATACAAGATGCCTAGATTTCAGTTAATGTGGGATCCACTCCCATAAAAGAGATCTAACAGTTGGGTGAAAAGTCAATTTACATCCCAAAAGATTACAAATTGAAATTATTAGGAAGTGTGCTTGTCTAGGTCTAATCTCAACTCTTACCCGTTTTCATTTTGTTTAGGTCGCAATTTTCTTTCTTTATGTGCACCTTCATTGCTACATAGCGGTATCTTCTTTTTTTTCTTTTTAAAGATAAGTACTGCTATGAGTATTTAAAGAGTATTAATTTATTTTGTATTAAATGATGTGTCAGATGATATGATGCATTAATTATAATTTTTAATTATATTTTTTTGTACCACATCAGTTGTTACATCAATCGACAAATCATTTGGAGCAAAAAATTTAATACTTTTTAGGTACCCATAACATTACTCTTTTAAGAAAGAATTATATAATTATTTGGTCCCTCGGCTTTACCAAATCTATGCGTTTGGTCTCTCCGCTAAAAAAAAATGCAATCTGGTCACTCGATTTGCATTCCGTTAAGAGATTCCCCATTTCCTCTGTTAACGTCTATTTTTCCGTTTGTTTTTTAAAAAAATGCCTAAACTACCCTTCACCCATTTAGATAACCTACGCAAGGATAGGGGCTGAAATCAGATTATTTTCTTTCCTTCGCTCAGTTCATCTCTCCTTCTTTATTTCCTTCACCCAAACCACAAATCTCATTTGTGCAAATCTCAAATCCATTATATTGCTTAGAAATTGGGAGAGATCTGCTCACAAATCTCACTTAATTCATCTCTCTTTCTTTCTTTCCTTCATCCAAGGATTCAGCTCCAGCTCAAATCTCAAATCTCATCTTGGTTACGCATCAGAGGATTCAGCTTGGTTACTTAGCTTTAGTTTAGTTTCGAATCTCATCGAAAAGGGGCAATGGCTTCATCATCAACTGCTCAATCGCGTGCCAGATCTCGTGAAGGTGTTCCATGGTGTGATTGCAATGCTTCAGCTCCATTGAAGACCTCACGAACTGATAGTAACCCCGGCAAGCTCTTCTATGGATGCGCAAATTACAGTGTATGTGTATAATTGCATTTGATGAAACAAAGACAAAATTAGTGATTATTTCAGTGCTGAAAATTTGCATTATTGTTAGTAATGCACAAAAATTTATATAAAGTGCTTATAAATTCAGATATTTTTTTTTTGCTTTATCTTTTAATGGGAAGAAATAAATAGAAAAAATATAGTGATAAATGTGATTATGTTTGTGTTTATGTGTTCATGCAGAAAACTTACAAGGGTTGTGAATTTTTTGAATGGGCAAATGATGGAACGAAATGAGCGAAGATGTACTTGAATTGAAAGAGAAGTTGAACAAGGCTGAGATGAAGTTGCACAAGACAAAAGAAAGGAAAATGACACTAAAAAAAGAAGTGAAGAGGCTTGAATCAGAATTTGTAATGAAAGAAATGGAAATTGTATTACTAAAATCTCAAGTTAGGTCCAATTGGAATGTCAAGTTGTGGGTTGTGTCAATTGTTGTTTTGATAATTTGGTATGTTACTTTGAGTCAAAATGGTAGTGCTAGGCTTATGTTACCTAAATATGGTTGATTTTGTGTTATGTAAACAGTTTGTGATATATAAATGAATGCTATGTAAACAATTCATGTTGTCTTGTGTAATTTTTTGTTATGAATGTGAATGTGTAATCCACAAAAATTACAGAAAATTCCCTTCTTGGGCATGTAGTTGTTGTGCACTTGAAAGGTATAATTGCCTAAATTTCTCTCAACTTAAATGCTTGAATATACACAAACTGTTAATGATCACCAAAAAATACAATCTGTTAATCATGACCATACTTAACAAAAAGACTTCAGAATACACCAATGAATTACTCAAAGTTAAAATTCTCAAAGATCACCATAAATAACAACTCCAAGTTAAAGTTCAAACCTTGTTTACAACTTGTCCAAAATACATCACATTCATATTGAAACAAACTATTAATTATCAGTCTACTTAACAAAAAGACTTCAGACATTGTTTACAACTTGTCCAAAATATACCACATTCATATTGAAACTAACTCTTAATCATCACCATACTTGACAAAAAGACTTCAGATGTACCAATTGTCCAAAATACATAACATTCTTAACAACTTCTCCACTATTACTACACCAATTGTTACAGACCACTCCTTGTAATGAATGGTAATTCTCCCCTCCACTTAAAGCCTTTATCACCTTTCCTTGGTGACTTTTGAGTCAAGTTGTTTGCACATTGAGATGTACCAACTGTTTCGGATTGCTTGGGATTGCCTTGACTTGGTGAATTTGTTGGGATTGCTTGGCTTGAGGTAGGATGCATTTCTTTGGGATTGCCGGCTTGAGGAAGTTGGTTGACTTGGTGGTGCATAAGTATCCAAATTCACAGGCATAAATGCTCCAGGGGTCTACAAAAAAGGACAAAAAATTCAATGTTAGTTAAGGCTTCAATACGTTATGATAATAAAAAGGTACAAAATTCAAATAATTTAACTAAACATACTTTATAGAATGTTTCTCCACTTGGTGCAACATAAAGTCCACAAAAATCATGGGTTGGTTCTTGATTCAGAATTTTTCTGGGCCTTCCTCTCTTTCTTTTCAAACTTTCAGGAACAAGAGTCTTCTTCCTACCTTCATTCCTATGTTTAGTGTAAACCCTTTCAACATTAGTTTTTCCCTTTTCTTTAGGGGTACATTTTTTCTTTGAAGTACCAGCAGCCTAGATGATCACAATCCAAATAAATAATTGTCAGAGCAAAAAAACAAAGAAAAGAACAAAAGAAATAAGTAATGTTAAAATGTAAACAAGTACCTCAGATCCTCCCCCACTTACATTTGCAGTTGCATTAGTACTAGTAGCCTAGAAGAAAAGTAAAAAGAAGAAAAATTAATGTCTTAACTTCACAGGTAAAAACAAAAAATAAGTAAATACTACAAAACAAAAGTACCTTAGTTTGGACCCTTGGCTTTTTGCATCCTCTTTTATTATGCATTTATGCCCCATTTCATTGCAATTACTACAATAAATGTCCTTCCCTATTTGACCCACTTTTTCTGTGGCCCTACTTGTTTCTTTGGACTTTTCTTCCTCAGGTGCCTTTGTTCTCTTTTTCTTTGGCCTTCCTGGCATTGTCTTGTACTGTGAAGGCTTCAAAGGCTCATTTTCAGATTTTGGCCAGTTGTTTTCACCAGATATAGGTTCAATATTATATGCATATGACTTTAGAAACTCATTCTTATAGCAATCAGCAATGTAGTCCTCTACCCTCTTCCCAATCCTAACCAACCCAGCAATTGTATGACAACATGGGATTCCAGATAAATCCCATTCCCTGCAAGTGCACTTCCTATTTTGAATGTCAACCACATATCCCCACTTCATGTAGTCAACTTGAAACTTGTTATTTCCATTATATGTGGCCTTCCACTTTTTGCATTCAGAAATATTTGTCTCAACTCTCTTTCTAATCTTAGGGCATATCACATCCTAATGTTTTGACAACTATTCCCTTCTTTTATGCAACCTAGTCATCATACACATTCTGAGATGCTCCAACATATAAATGACTGGTTGACTCCTAGCCTCCACTAAAGACCCATTAAAACCCTTAGACATATTATTCTCACAATTATCACAATTAGTCAAAGTAGAGAAGAAAGCCTTGCACCACTTCACTGGATTTCTATTCATCAAATCCTTGTAGGCTTCTTCATCTAATTCCTTCAATTCATCACAGTTTTTACTGTACATGTCCATGTTTGTTGACCTGACAATTGCCCAGAAATGACTCCAGCTCTATAATTCTTTGACCAGTTGGCATACACATGCCTAGCACAGGCTCTGTGCTCACAGTTAAGCAGCAACTCAGCAATAGACAACACAAGTCCCTAAAAAAATCAATGCAAATCACAGTAGATAATTAATTAAAAAGTTCATTATATGCAACAGTATAAAGTTAAGAAAAAAGGTTTACAAAATAATTAAAAGTACCTTCTGTTGGTCTGAAATGAGGGTCCATCTCATGCCATCTTCTATTTCCAAGTCCTTGATTAGATGACCAAGAAACCAACTCCAAGCTCCCTTGTTCTCCACTTGCACAACCCCCCAAGCAACAGGAAACATTTGATTATTCCCATCCCTTCTCACTGCAATTAACAATTCTCCTTTCATAACACCTTTAAGAAAACATACATCAAATCCAAGCACCTTCCTACAACCAGACAATAGACCTTTCCTCAGGGCATTAATACACATATTTTGTTGTAGTGTTCTATCATTGAAGTAGCAACAACATTCAATGCTTTTCTCCTGGCCTTAGAGTAAGTTGCCAAACTGACATCCAATTGAAAAGTTTCCATAATCTCTGACCTCATTGATTCAAGTGTCCAACTAGGATTATTCTTGATTCTTGTGTAGTATCTGGTGGCAATCCACTTTGCAGTAAGTTGTCTACTCTTTATAGTCTTTCTACACATATGGTTATGATTTATGGTACTAACCTTAAAAGTCTTCACTCCCTTGTCTTGACTTGCCCAAATCCTACAAGGGCATATAGTGGAGTTCATGCAAACTACACACACCCTCCTTTTTTCATTCTTCAAGAACTTGAAATCTATGCTATTCAGTATTGCATATGACCTAACTGTCTCCTTAAATTCCTCTAAAATTTTAAATTGTATCCCTAATGAAAACTTGATATCTTTTGGATCAACCATTGGATTGAATGTTTGTTATTTGGGCTTCTTTTTCTTCTTCCTAGGGTTTGTATCATCTTCACTTGAACTAACATCAGAATCAGTGTCAGCAATGAATTCATTCTCCATGGCATTGTGTTCCTCCTTAGTCATTCCAGTGTTTGCAAATGGATTTTCTCTATCAACATCGGCTGTTGGACATTCATCCCCTACATTCACTGACCTATTTCTCTTCATTTCAATAAATTTTCTTCTTGTATTAGCCACTTCCTCATCACTTGCTTCTATTGCATCACTTTCACTATACTCATTCTCAGATTCTTTTTCACTTTGTTGAACATAATTCTCATCTTCACTACTGTCATCAGAAGAAAGCCTTGCCTCATTCATATCACCTCCATTCAAATTATCATCCCTATTCAAGTTATCCTCTCCATTCACATTATCTTCACCCTTTTCATTCATATTATTTTCACCCTCTCCATTTAGGTTACCATCAGACCATGCTTCATTCCTCATTTTAGAATAACCCAAATCAGCTTGATCACCTTCTATTTCTAGTGATTTATCTATTATAACACAGTCTAAATTATCATCAATCCCACTTTCCTGTGTACCAGCAAAAACACCACCTACTTCAATATACTTATCCACATCATGTTCAACATAAATTTCTAAATATTCACAGATTCCTAATGAAGCACACATCCCTCTAGTTTCAGAATCACTATACATTCTCCTGAGTCGATTATCTAAATTCTTCTGCAACTGCCCATCCTTTTGAAAGTCAATATTTCCTTCTGGCATTAAGTACCACAAACATTTCACATTTTTATACCTCAACAACTTTTTAATGTCAACCTTTAAAGAAACAAATGAGATGTAGTCTGCATCATTATTGTCAATTATATCATAAGTCCCCTCATTGTATGTAAGCACTTTATCTTTCACAAAACTAACCTCGTGATACACTATTATACTGAAAAGACCCATTCTGCAAAATAATAGCATACATATTACATAATTAAATACATTAGGCAGCATACAAGTAAAAGACACAGGAAAGAAAAAAAATTATTTTACATTCTGTAACCAGACGAGAAGAAAAAAAAATGGCCCTTATAAAGTTTGTCCACCACTATGTCTTTCTTTTTGGACTACTTGTGACCACTCCATTTTTTAAAATTTAAGCATACAAAACAGCCACACAGTACGAGGGTGCTTTTTAAGCACTTGACCTATAAAGCATAACTTGACATACAAAAAAGTTTACTTTTGTAAAGAATCAATCCATAATAAGTGGAAACCCACTTCATTCTACCAACACAAAAGCTCTAATTTCAAAGCCCTAATTTCAGTCACATTGTAAAACCCTAAATTCAAAGCCATACACGTAAAAACCCTAAATTTCAGCCATAATAGCAACACAAATTGTTTTTTAAATCCCTAACATCAAAGCAAACATAAATAAACCCTAATTTTTTTAACGATTTCAAACATTTTGTGATAATGTCGTACCTATTGTCAGCGATGACCTCGATTCTTCGGAATATCAGTTCAATGTCTTCGATTCTTCGCTATATCAGTTCAATGTCTTCGATTCTTCACTATATTTTACTCATTCGCCAGTTCATTCACTGTTTTGTTATCTTTCCCTCTCGTACGTAAAAATGAAGAGATGATTTGAACTTTACTGAATTAAAGAAGTGAATGATAGTTTAGGCATTTAAAAAAAAACAAACGGAAAAATAAACGTTAACGGAGGAAAGGGGGAATCTCTTAACGAAATGCAAATCGAGTGACCAAATTGCATTTTTTTTAGTGACGGGACCAAACACATAAATTTGGTAAAGCCGAGGGACCAAATAATTATATAATTCTTTAAGAAACCTTGGATTGACACCACTGGAGTTCAATTCAAGTTCCAAGGACCAGCATTGACACAATTTTGTTCTCGTAAACTGAAATCTGACAAAAAATTCCTAATAGTTAGTTATAACGCAACTAACACAAATATCACAAATCTCTTCTCTTCTTATCGAGAATGTAAGTTAGTATAACGCAACTAACACAACTCCCTTGTCTTCTCGGGAACTTGACGCTCGCTCCACGAACTAACTGGTAGAGTTCAATCTTTTACTCCATCAATTAGCCTCTAGATTATTGAACTCATAAAAGAGATTGGTTGATGCTGATCACATCTCAAGTTAAAAACAAAACAAGAGAAATCATCCGCATCATCAACACTCATAATAGCATGAGAATGGCATCAACCAATTTCAACTTTTTCCCACAAGTTTTCTACTATTCCCACCATTCATAAGAACTCCTCTTTTTATACAAAATTGAACAAATCCCAAATGGGATGTCAATCTAACATAGATAAACACCCTTCTCAGAGCCACAAAAGTTAACATCCCATAACTCTATATTTACACATTATTTACATCAGTATTTCAATATAAGGCTCTTCAGCCTAACAAAGAAAATTTGAGAGGGGGTCAAAAAGTCAAATAAACAAATCATTACTCCCCACCTTGTTTTCCCCTTTTTGCTCAAATTTTCATGAACCAACTCATGATCCAAACCTTTCTTGACTCTTGGTGGAGAGTCTCTTGAGAAACTCATAGGTTGTGATCATAGTAGTTGCAGACATTGACATTGAAGCCCACCTTGGCCCCAACCCTCTATAGCAAGCACTCAGCCCACCTTCCTTCATCAAATTCCTCACTGTTTGTCTAATCCCTGGCTTCCCTTCGCCTTCCCCATCCAATACTTGCAATCTTGTCTTGATTGTATCTAATGGCATTGTCACCAACGCCGAAACCCCACTAGCCATAGCAGCGCTCACCCCTTGCACTGCCACCACCGCCTTTGAATCCGGCCTTAACCCACCACCATTACCGTCTTTTTTGCAAAAATAACAACCAACCCCATCCCAAATCCCTCTATGCGCCAACGAATACGACGCCCACCAAACAGCATTCGACGGTGCGTAAGTCAAAATTGATATCCCAAACCCTCTATATAGCCCTCGCACCCCATCTGTTTGAATAATTTTCCGAAAGGCATCTATGCCACCATTGTATCTTACTGAACTCAAAGCACTTTTACTCGAACCACTGCCACCACCTTGTACCATTAATCTCTGGCTCACAACATCAATAGGCGTCCAAACCATCTGCGCTGCCATGGCAGCACTCAATCCAGCAGTAGCATTAGCAATCGTCGCCGCCTTTCCTTCCGAAAACCCCAACTTCACCGTGGCACAGCCCACGTTACTCTTAGTCATTTCGAGCGCACCCATGTACAGAGCTCGAGCCGGTATAGTCCCCATCAATGAAGTCCCAAACCCCCTGTAAAAACCCCTACACCCTTCAAGTCGTAAAATCGAAACCGCCATTTTAAAACATGGAGTATCCTTCACTAGAACTTGCTGCCTTGTTTTCAAAACCACTATTGGGTACAGTGTAGCTGAAACACCTGAAAAGAGGGCGGCGCCGAGGAAGAAGAACTTGGACTTGTCGAGCATATCCCAATCGATGTCGGCCGGAAGATGGATTTCTGTTCCTGAATCATCCTCCGCCGCTCCCAAACTCATCTTCGCCACTTTCCCAAATAGATTTCAGCTCAAAAAGTAAGAATTAGTGTTTTCTTTAGACCCCAATTAAGTATTTGTACAAGCTATAGCACTATTCAAAGCCCTAACTGTACACACACACACAAAGTAAAATAAAAACTAAATATCGAGAAAATCTTTTAATTAAAACAAAAGAAGGAAAACCCAAATCGTCAATTTAGGAATTCTCAAATGGGTAGATTTGAAGTGAAACTAGGAGAGCTATATAATATTATAGTATATGTCTGTGTGTGTAACAAACTTATCCGGCGGCTATTTTTTCCGTTTGCGCAAGCTGATTAGGGAGCGAACGTGAGCTAACAAGAAAGGATGAAACATTTCCCGATGATGGTAACGGCGATCATCGGTATTTGAGATCAGATCTGTGGATTTTTAGAGAGAGAGAGAGAGTGGAGGAGGAGGAGAGAGAAAGTGGATTGGGGGGCGATTGAAGTTGAACAGCAAGTGGAAGGAGACAGTGTTATGGATTTTGAGCCGAGGGTTTTGCGGATCAGGGTGTGGGGGACACGTGTCGGTTAACATTTCGAGGAGTATCCTATGAGTGAGTGTGATGACGGTATTGTTCGACCGGTTAACGGGCAATAATACCGTGACTGGAGGATCTTTGTGGTGTTGTTAGTGTAACTGTGGGTGGATATAGAAAAGGTGAGATACCAATGGGCTCATCACTTTCTTTTTTGTTTTTGTTTATGGGCAGCCATGTTTATTGTTTCCCTTTCCATGTGATCTTGTGATTGTGTCTACACTTCTGGATAAATTTTTTTTTATTTTTTATATTCTAGTGTTTAGTGTATTATAAGTTAAAAAATAATATTACATGCTAACTGATGTTATTTGTAATCAATTCCATCGTTTATTACTTAAATCGGGATGAGAAAGTTAGACATAAACTTTAGATCTTTAGACAATCTCCAACTATTTGGTATAAAAATTACAGTATTTCACTAAAATGATATAATTTCTGCACTAAATATCTTTCATCATCTTCAATCATCTTATTTCAAATTTTACATCATAAATAATATTTAAAAAATATACCTTACAAAAGTAATATTTAAACAACAAAACAAAAATGGCAAATTACACAAATGGTCTCTGTATTTCTCGATCTTTTTGGAAATTTTTCCTAACCCCTTGTTAGTGGTCTCTGAACTCAATTTCTTGATGCATTTAATCCTTTCGTCTATTGTTGTTTATTTTTTTTCCGTTAATTAGAATCACGTGCATTTCACGTGATTTTACTCAAAAGTAAATTAGTCATTTATACGTAAAAAAATAAAAATAAATAAGGGACCATTTGTGGAGGCGCCCAAAATTTTTACATTCAACCATGGCTGCCCACCTATCAACCATGGGTGCCACCAAGTTCCGGTCAGTGGCCGGAGAGGAGTGCGAAAGCAAAGGGGCGTCCAAATAGGCGGCGAAAATTCTCGAAATTGTTTAGAATTATGACTATATCAAGATGCCTTTTACAATTACAACTCAGGCAAGATTGCACCTGCACAAGTCAAAGTAAGCAAATTGAAAATATTATGCTTTAGAGCCAGTATAACCAAGTAATTCCAGAGTACACTTCTAACTCTTACTAGATATAATCAACTTACAGTTGGTTAACACTCAATCAGCTCATGTTCTTAACACACAATGGGTGAAGTAAGCTACCAGCTCCTATTGACGAGTGCCTCTTGAGTTCCATCTCTAAACCCAGAACATGCTCTTTTACAATGATAATCAATTCTTTGACTTCATCGACTTCTCTCCGCGACTCAATAACAATCAGGGGAATGGTATGAAGTACCCAGGAAAAGCCGCAAAGCTTCGGTAAATTTCCCAGCAGTTGTGGCTTTACAACCAGCCTTGAGCTTCTCAGCTGCCGGCTCAGCAAACGCATTGCAGTGTCAAAATTGCCAGCTGCTGCATGTTCAGCAGCAAGAGATCGATGATTTTTGGACCCAAATCTGCTCACTGGGAGGGATAAACGCGCACATGCACAGAAGAGAGAAAGAGGGAGGGATAAACTGGTCAACAAAAGAAAGATTTGTTCCACTGTAGCCCCAATTTCAATCTGCTTACTGTGTGTGCTGTGTGCTGTGTGCTGTGTGGGGGGGGGGGGGATTAGATTTCTAGGAGAGAGAATGAAAGATTTGATTTTAACTTTTGGGATTGGTTTAAATATTAATTTTGGCACTCTACTTTCTCCCAAAATTCATTAATCTTACTTTATTATTTAATTTTACACTTTAATCACTTTACTTGAATTTTTTCAATCAATAAGCTCATTGATTGAGTGAGCTTATTAATTCTCCAGACCAATTAGAGCGATTAAAGTGTGAAAAAAAAAGTACAACTTAATGAATTTTAGGTGAAAGTTGAATGACCAAATTGATATTTAAGCCTTTGGGATTTAAGGAAGTGAGAGAAAATAATAAATCTCCAGATCAGATTTGAGATTGGAAGGAGGAAAGAGAGAGACTAGGAATTGACAATTTTACCCTTGACAAAATCACGTGCGATGCACATGATTAACACTTAACGACTAAAAGTTAACGACACTAGACAAAAGGACCAATTAATTTTTACTTTATTAGTACAAGGACAAAATTTTTATAAAAATAATTTACAGACAAATCTCAAAAACCAAAAAGGTCGAAAAGTACAGAGACCATTTATTTAGTTTACCCAAACAAAAAAGAAGAAAACAAAATAGTGAATAGTGCAAGGAGTTTCGTGTGCTATATTTGGCGAATGAAAAGCTTGTACTCTAAAATATAGCGAGTTTGAAGCAATGGTTGGAGTGCCAAATTGCTTCAAAATAGTGGGATGAACCAGTGGTTGGAGATGACCTTTTTACAACTATATTCTTGTTATTATTATTTCCATTCTACTATTTTACTCAAATATTTTATTATGCAGTGCAAAATTTATTGTATAAAAATAACACGTAAAATATTTAAGTTGAAAAGTAAAGTGAATATAATGTTGCTCGATCAACTTCTTTTGTGAAGATTTACTTGGTGTTGTGTTGTGTTGCATGTGTCTAGATTGAATTAGAAACATATGTAGTTATAACGTTTTAGAGTTTTTATAATCGATTGTTTGTAGGAATTCACCATATTAATAAAGATGTCTCATTAAATTAGACGTTGGTGTGCTCTAATAGAGATTTTAGCTCCATCTAATAAACTCTTTTACTTTGTAAAGTCGGAGTGTAAAAGTCGGACTTTAGATGTTATAAATGCAGAGTTTGAGTCAACTCAAATAAACTAACAAAATACTCTGTATAAGAGAAGAGCACGTCTCCTGTAATACCGTCTTACGAATTCTAATTATTAAGACGGAGCACAACTCTCTCATAGTCAACACACGATGAATCTAACACATGGCGGGTCAAGTTATGGAAATTCGTCTTACAAAAAATGCCAATAAGACGATATTTTTTAAGTTTTTGCCATAAGAGAAATGGTAGATATGATTTAAGATTAATGCTAGTTTGCTACAAAACGCACTTGCATGACATAATTGAGGGCTATCGCTTTAATGAATCAATCTACAATTAATTTCTTTTCTTTTATACTCCCTTCGTTTCAGGCAAAGAGTTCAATTTTGACTTTTTTTGATCAACTTAGTTGAAGTTTGACCGATAATTAACATAAATTTAGTGATTTTTACAAAGTTTTGAAAGTTGCAATCCATAGTATTCTTAAAATAGTTTTTAATTAATAAAATTTTATTTCCTAAAGCATAAGTAAAGTGTGTAAAGTTTTAATTTGATTTAGTCACAAGTTGACTTTTAAAAAAGAAAAATTGACTCTTTAGCTGGAACGGAGGGAATAATAAATAGTAAGAAAATTAACTCAATCTTTATCTTAATCACAGATTTCTTCCGATCATGATTAAATAAAGTTGAGAACATGGGTCGTGTCTGCCACTTGTTATCTCACCAAGCCTTAATGTGAAGCCGAATTGGCGAATTGCCAAAGAAGTTCAAATCGTGTTAGCCCATTTTAGGAAGAATAATACTTTCATTTATATTGACCTTTTTCTTTTTTAGATTAATATATAATTTGGTCTTTGAACTTTACCTTTACTCCTATTTTTGTCATAAATGTTTCATTTTTTCTACATTGGTCCTTAATCTCATCTTTTGTTGTCTTATTAGTCCCTTTTGCCGTTAATTCAAACAGAATCGTTTTTCTTATTTGACGCTGACTGGAATGCCTAGGTAAATTTATTTCTGGCGAGAATGGAAAATAATTTTTCTTCTATTGTTTTATTTATCCCCCTCTCTCTCCTCTCATCCTCATTTCATTCTCTCTCACTAAAAAATAGTTTCCTATCTCTTACCGTATACTCTCTCCCCTCTCTCTCTAGCCCCGACGACGATACACTCAACAATCCATACAGCTCACTCAACGATCTCTGCTACGAGCTTCGGTGCTATTTGCTTCCTTGGCCTTGCTTGTGCCTTCCATTTCCTTCCATTGATATGTATTAGTGTATCTTCAGAGGGGGTTAATATTTTTTTTTCTTTTTTCTTGTTCCTTTGCTGCCATTGATATGATTTCTGGGTAGAGTCAGGGATATGGCAGGATGATTGTGATGCATTGATGCTTCTTCATAATAAAATCTTTCAAATATTTGTGTCTATCTTCAAATAAAGTACTTAGATGAATTCGACAATAGAACATGTTCTGACTCTGCATGGTTATTGATTCAGCAGCATGAATGTCCATGCATCTATAAATTTCAAAGCATGGCTCTGGCTGGGGCTACCTCTCGAGGACACGACAACCCATCTTAGCATTTTTTCTTTTTTTGGTACGTACGAGAGCAACACCGATGCTAGAGTCAATTCCTTCCCGTCTTTCTTCATCCCGAACTTACTTGATTTCGTGGCCTTGGTTTTTTCCTATTATTTTCTAACATTGATATGAGTTAATTCCTCCTATCCTTCACCATGTACACTCCAAAACCCACTTTAAATTTCATTTTTCTGGCCCTAATTATGCTCTTATCCCTCAATTTCTTCATCAATTCAACATTTAATAACCCCACCCCTGCCGCCGATGAAGAAGACATCGACGACATTGAAGAGCTACTAGCAGTAGATGAACAATAACTGCTGGAAGATCGAGCAGAAGGGACCTGGAATCATGTCAAATCTTCTAAGGCTGAGCTCTTGAGCAGGGCACAGAGAATCGTTCTTGAACTGAACAATGACAATAGAGGGCAATTGATGGAAATGAGTATTTTTGGGTTCTGGGTTATGCACCTTCATGTGTTAAGAGTGCTAAATTAATGCCCCGTTTTGCAATCTTTTCAAGCTCAACCAAGTGCATTGCATTTTTCCACAGTTCATGGCTTTGAAACAAAACCATGACCTTTCTGACCTGTTCAGGTTGAACATTTGATAGGGCCACTTGGCTGGAGATCTCTTCGAGTCTGAGCTTTTCTTAAGTGTTCACTGTTTACACCTATGGTCACATGGTGCTTTCGGACGAGAGAGAGAGATAATGATACGAGGATGAGAAGAAAGATGGGGATAAGTAAATACAATAGCGAGAAAATTATTCTCCATTCTCACTAGAAATAAGTTTACCTAGGCATCCCAGTTAGCTTCAAATAAGGGTATATTTAGTATTTTAAGAAAATTTTAACTATTTTACTTGAGTTAACGACATGAAGGACTAATAAGGCAACAAAAGGTGAGTTTAGGGACCAATGTAGGAAAATTGAAACATATTTGACCAAAATATGAGTAAAAGTAAAGTTCAGGAACTAAATTATATATTAATCCTTCTTTTTTTAGTCGAATTATAACTTTTGATCACTTATAAATTCAAAGTATATTAATTATCTAGTTTTTCATTATACCCATAGTCAAACTTAGTATTTACAAGGTAAATAATGTACATTAATTAATAAATAAAGACTATAAATGAAAATTTAAAAATTAGACAGTAGCCATTGATTATTGATTAAAAATTCTAAAATGGTGAGCCTTTTGTCCGGTAGCCAATATAAATAAGATGGAGAGAGCACTAAAGATAGACGAGTGTTTTTTAGAAAAAAGTTTCAGCTTGACGAGTAACTTCTCAATCGGGGTGATTTTTATTTATTTATTTATTTTTTGAAAACCAATCGGGGTGATTTAAAAGATTCAAATCTCATTGGATGGTTATAAAATAAGCTTAAACATGGTTGATTAGTTATATTCGGAACTCTAGAAAATTGTAAATGTAATACTCCCTCCGTCCCGGATAAATGTTCCTACTTTTTATTTTGGGATGTCCCAACTAATGTTCCTAAAGACTTTCAATCTATCTTTTCTCTACCATTCTTCCTAATATACCCTTCAAACTTCATTTAATATAACATCTCCCAAACAAACTCAATTATTTAAAGTAGTTGAACTCAATTAATGTTCATGGGTATTATGGTCAGAACACATTTTACAGCACATCATTAATTATGTTTCTTAATTCATGTATTTTATCTACTAGGAAGATTTATCCAGAACGGAGGGAGTATTACACTTTTGGGAATGATCCAATGTTTAAAGGAAAGCATTTTCTTTCTTCTTGAATTCCGACCCTATGATCTTCTTTTTTTTTTTGAGAAAAAAATATTTTTTTGGAAAAAATTGTGGGTCAGTCCACTTTCAACAATTTTCAATCTCTTAAGTTTATTATAATTGTTTTCAATCGTTTAAGTCAATTTTAAGTGATAAATTATTTAAGTGTAAATTGTGTATCATCATGTATGCAAATTGTGCATCGTTAATATAGTTTATAATTTTGTATTAAGAACTGTTTGGTAACTAGGAGAAATGACCGGATATAATTAATAACCCTAAGAATGATATTTAGTAAACTTCTACACTAAGAGATTATTAATTCCCACTGCTCGAATAAAGGGTTTAATTCCCTTGGTGTTAATACTAGAGGAGGATGATATTAATAATTCGGATATCATTAATAATAATGCTTGTCAAGTGACATAAAACAAGTTCTCAGTTAATCATGTCCTAAATCTCACTTAATAAGACCGAACACTCCACATTGTTCGCGGCTTCTCGAGAACAAGTATGAAACAGAAACCCCTAGAACTCTCCTCTCCCTCTCTCTCTCTCTCGAAACTTCTTTCTCTCCCCTATAAATCTCTGTCCCCATTCACTCCCATCGCCATCCAGCTGTCTGTGAAATCAACGAAACGATTAAAGCAAAGTTTCTTTTGAAACCCAGCCAAAATTCAGTTCCCAAATCCAAAGAGAAGAAAAATGGATATCCGTCTAATGGGCCTTGACTCCCCCCTCTTCAACACTCTCCACCACATCATCGACTCCGCCGACGACTCAGCCGACAAGTCATCCAACGCCCCCACTCGCACGTACGTTCGCGACGCCAAAGCCATGGCCGCCACACCAGCCGACATCAAGGAGTACCCCAACTCCTACGTCTTCATTGTTGACATGCCGGGACTGAAATCCGGTCAGATTAACGTCCAGGTGGAAGACGACAATGTGTTGTTGATAAGTGGTGAGAGAAAGCGTGAGGAGGAAAAGGAAGGGGCAAAGTATGTTAGAATGGAGAGGAGGATCGGGAAATTTATGAGGAAGTTTGTGTTGCCGGAGAATGCTGATACGAACAAGATCTCTGCGATTTGTCAAGACGGAGTGCTTACGGTAACTGTAGAGAAGCTGCCTCCACCGGAACCAAAGAAGCCCAAGACCATTGAGGTTAAAATTGCCTGAAATTGAGGAGTAAAAGATGTAATGGACTCTGTTTTTCGTGTTTAAATAACGTCTTAGTGCATTGTGTTATGGGGATTGTGAGGTTATCCGGTTTGTGTATTGCAATTGGGTGTGATAATGATAATGGTTTGGAAATGTTTTGCTTTGTTGTATTAGTACTGTGATTAATGCCAACGGAATTGCTTTGCTAGATCGTGTTTGCTCTGTTCCGCGATGATGTCCGTCTTGATTTTTCTCTTTCCTATTTACCTTCTTCATAAATAATTTGGAGAAAGATATACATTCAATTAACACTACCTAATTCTGATTACATCCAGTTGCTCCCATGGCAGATTTACCAGATTCAAATGGCCCTTCCCAATTGAAGAAAAGTGCTCTGAACTTTTCGTTAATTTCATTAAATATAATTTAGGTTTCAAAAAATAAATAAATAAAATAATATTTAAAATTTAAAATCAAACTCTTAAATAACGAAGACAAACACACTATATTACTTATCCAACTTTTTTGCGGTTGATTAATAGTTAATTACTACTCTCTCCACCCAAAATAATTGTCACCTATTTTTTTGTGCGACATTTCAAAATTAGTGTCTCTCTCCCTTTTTAATTTTTTTTTTTTTTCAAATCACTTGTCTATAGTGTACTCTTGTTTATGAAATAGAAAAGTAAATAAAACTTATTGATTGATACTATTAGTGATTAATTGAGAGATACTGAAAAAAAAAACTTTAAATAAAAAATGAATCTAATTTGATATTTTAGTTTGTTCCCTCAAAAATGTCATTTTTAAAAATTTAAAACATACTCGTAACTTGTTATTATTGTTTTTTTTTCCTTTCTTTCAAACACATACCAAATTCTCTAACATATTATTTTTTTAAACGATTCATATAATTTTAATGTGATTTGCAAAAAAAGAAAAAATGTAAATGTAAAAATTACTATTCCTTTCGTTTTTTAATTATTGTCTTGTTTTGACCTAATATATGGATTAAGAAAAAATAATTGACTTGATTATAAATATTGGTATAATGTGTAATTTTTTTAATGTCTATGAGTATGTAATTTATAATTAAAATAGAAAAAAATAAGAGTAAAATAATAACAATAATATTCTAAAAAACAAAATTTTAAATAAAATAATTATTTTAATTCATAATTAAAGTAGGAAGTATTATAATTTAGCGTTTTTAACCATTCAAACGAGATTTTTTTTTTCTTGAGTAGAAATAGTAAATTTTAGTACTTATCTTCGTTGACATTAGTTGAAAACCCAAAAAAGCATCTCTCTCCTCGTTGAAGACCACAAACGAAACTCCTAGAAGCTACTGTAATCCTTCCTTTAATTTCTCTCGTACCTTCTCGAAACATCTTTGTCTAATCCGATCACCTATAAATTGGCCTATCTTTCTCTAATTTCAAGCATCGATTACTGCAAAACCACAAGACACAGATCTTCAAAAAGAAAACAATATCGCACAGCCAAATCAGACATTCAAAGTTCTATTTCACCATCGCAGAATGGACAACAGGTTATTCGGATTCGACTCGCCGCTGTTCCACGCGTTCTACCCGATCCTCTCCGCCGGCGATGAATACGGCGACAAATCCGCCAACGCTCCATCTCGCGCCTACGTCCGCGACGCCAAGGCGATGGCATCCACACCGGCGGACGTGACGGAACTTCCAAACACGTACGTCTTCACCGTTGACATGCCGGGAATGAAGTCCGGGGAGATCAAGGTCCAGGTGGAAGACGGTAACGTGCTGTTGATAAGTGGAGAGAGAAAGAGGGAAGAAGAGAAGGAAGGGGTCAAATTCATCAGAATGGAGAGGAGGATGGGCAAATTTATGAGGAAATTTGTGCTGCCGGAGAATGCAAACGTGGAGAAGATCTCTGCAATTTGTCAAGATGGTGTGCTTACAATCACTGTGGAGAAGTTGCCGCCGCCGGAGCCGAAGAAGCCCAAGACAATTGAAGTCAAAATTGCTTAAGATCAGCTGGTGTAGTCCGTCGACCACCATTAGTAACCGTGTATTGGATTTTCCGTTTAAGAGTTTATGGGATGCTATATATGATGCTTATTTATGAGAAAATGGAATGTAGTATGAAATTGCTTTTAAGAGTTTATATAATTCAAGTTTTGAAAATGCGTGTTACTGATAAACTGGAGAATTCAGGTCCGATCCACAAACGTAATTTGCCCGCGATGTTAGTGGAAATTTGTTGGAGAGAGAGATTTTTCTTTTTATGCTTAAAATTAATGTGCAAGTTAATTATCCATTTACAGAAAATTTATATTTTTAATTTAAAGCTTTTGAAATATTTCTGTATTCAATTAAATCAACATTTTTTTTTTTTGGATTAATTAGAAGCAAATTGATTATTTATAAATTAGTGAACAGACATCGAAACTAAAATAATTTTCCAGTTATTCAAAATAATTAAACAAGTTAAATTAAAATCAAGAGAGCGAATGGATTCTTAAACGAATCCAAACCATAGGGGAAAATTCAAATTAGGTAAACGATGGACATACGAAAAATCTTAACTTTAGTTGGAATATAGAGAAGGATTGGACTGGACTCAAACGTATCCAAACCGTAAACTTATCCACATCATAAGGGAAATCAAATTGGGTAAATGATTGGACCTACGGAATTCACCCAATGTAGTTCGGCCACACTCTGTCACAAGCTAACATGGCCAAAAGAACGAATTGGGAGGCTCAATCAGGAAGGGTTAACTGCCAAAGAGCCGACTCGAATGATCAACCAACCCTTGAGGTAATTCCCATTACCTTCGACCGCACCCAGTGTGAGCTTAGGACTCATGCTACTAGTTGATCAGAAAAGTACAAATGACCACCACCACCACTTTGTGCAGCTGAGACGAGTTTGCCGTCTAAAATCGTACGGATGAGCTATTAGTACGACCTGTCCATTGGTTGTACGTACTCTCCAACATGCATCTTCCCCGGACCATTTGGCTATAATTAATTACCAAACATGTAAATTCTTTTATGCCTCGATCGGCACATTCTGAAGTACTCCCTCAACTCCCTTGCACTCAATCTCTCTCATTTTCACTACATCATTGTTGTCTTCTCCGTCAACGTAACGTAACGAAAACCCTTATTTTGTGACCAAGTCTAATTTTGATGTAGAACACGTAGTTGAAGTGTATTTGTACAAGATGGAAAGGAATAAGAAGTTTGGGAAGGGGATTGGAAAGTTAAGGGGTAAAGTGGCAATAGACAGAATTAGTACTAGTAGAAATCATGAATTGGAGGAGTCTTCCGTCGATAGGAAATAACTTTTTGATTCCGGATGAACAACGGAACCCACCGCATATCAAATCGAAGCTCTGTTTAAGTACTGTTTTGGGCCTCGATAGAATATAACTTTTACCCCGTGACGTGTTCATTTTTAGCCCCAAAAATACTGTTTAAGTACTGTTTTGGGCCTCAGAAGTTTTCTCGGTTTCTTTTCTTTTTTTGTTATTGTTTCCTTTTTAGGGTTTGGTTTGTTTAGGGCATATAAATACCCTCTTAAACAATTTTATGAGCAGCTTTTATGAATATTAGACGTTTTCTTTCATTTTGAAAAACCTCAGCCGTCTTAGGCTTGTTCTTTGGAGTTTTTCGTGGTAAGAGTTTCTTAGTTGTTAGTTTCGCTGCGTTAAATTCTCACGTCGGAAGGTTTTGAGTCGCACGGGACAAACCTCAACTCACTCACAGTGATGTTTCTTTGTTGATCATAAATATAAAGCTTACAATACAAATCATAGTCTAAAGCCACATGTTTGAGTCAATTATTCCCAACCATACAACACCCGTGAAAATTTGGCAAGATCACATATTTTTTGCCACGATCGGTAAGTATTTTCTGTTAGAGATGTTAATGAAAAGGTGAAGAGTAGGGTTTAATGGACATTCCCGAAAAATTAATTATTTAATAAGAAATAGATTAAGCCCTTGAATAAAGTTCATTGATCTTTTTTTTTTTTTTGGCGTGATTAGTAAATATTTTCTATTATAGATGTTAATGAAAAGGTAAAGAGTAGGGTTTAATATACATTTCCAAAAAAATTAATTATATACTAGGAAATAGCTTAATTAAACCCTTGAATAAAGTTCGTAGTTAAAAACATAATTAACTCAGTATAATTCGAGTGTAGCCGAATAAAAGCTTTGTATCATGATAAACAAATACTCCTTCCGTTCTATCCAAAGAGTTCACGTTTGAAAAATCTAATTATTAAGAAATATATTAGTGTCATTTAGAGTTGGTTATAATTACAAAAATATTTAAGCACAACCAAGATGATTAAAATACAAGTAGAGGGTAAAGATGAAAAATTATAAAAATTGTAAACATAACTTTTTAAAATAGACTCTTTAAGTAAAATATTATAAAATAATATAATAGACTATTTGTCTGAAACGGAAAGAGTATGCAATTTTGTCAAACGCATGACATCATTGCCACAAGCAACGCCAGCAACTCATATAATGAAATTATTAAGCAATGTATAAAAGCAATAAAAATTATTTAAATAAACTACAGCAGTGGATTAAGACAATACACCATCAACAAATTTTGTTGGTACTAATTTAGTAATTATAAGCGTATATACCATTTAGGGCTTCAAATAATATTCTATCTCACTTCCCTGCCACACACAACTAGAAGTACCGACGGAATAATCAGTGACGGAAAAAAATAATCAGTGACGGAAATTTTTTTGCAGAGGCTGCGTATGTAAGTATTAAAATTATTGTTTACAATTAAAATTAAATTAATATGATGGTGTTTTAATATTTATATTTTTTTAATGACAGGTTGAATACGAAAGACGTATAAGGAACGAGTCTAACAGGAATGAGTAAAACCAAGTATTATGGGAGGAGATCACCTCCCAAGGACGCGCGAAGAGGGGCGATAGGGTCTACGGGATGGGCGCACACGAGGGATCCTCGCACATGCCAACCATGGCTTCACGTGCTTCTGGATCGACAACACGAAGTTCGTCGGCCTAGCCAAACGTTGACCAGTTGCGCATGACAAGATTGAAGACCGAACTCGCAGAAATCCGACAGACCGTGGCCTAGATGCAGGTCGCCATGGAACGATTTTTCGAGTTAACCCCGTTCTTCTAGTCAACCATCTCCTCATCATATCCAACCCCGAAATTTATTTCGTGACAATTAGTTTGAACAATTTTAATTTTTGTAGATTAAACAGTTTTAATTTATGTAAATAATTTTGTAATTAAATTGTTGTAATTTTGTAATTAATTTGTGGTATGTTTTCCTTATATTTGTAGAGTTTTTATTAATATTATCTGTTGAAATCAGGTACAAAAAAAAAATATTTTTTGAATATGTATATTTTTAATTTTTAGTGATGGAAGACTCCGTCACTAAAATTTCCGTCGCTAATATATTTGTCACAAATTTCGTCGCTGATTAGCGACGGAATATTCCGTGGGAAAAAATCAGTCACTGATTAGAGACGGGATTTAGACACGGATTATTCCGTTGTTAATTAGCGATGGACGATATTTAGCGACGGAACGTAACCATTGTTAAATTTTGTTGCTGTTTTAACGACGGAAATGGTCACCCGTCACTAATTTTCAACGGAATAGCCTTCGTCTAAAGTTTTCGACCGTTTTTTTTTCGACAAAGTTTCATCGCTAATATGCATTTAGCGACGGAAACATGTATTCAGCGACGGAAATTTCCGTCCCTAATCACCGTTTTTTCCGTAGTGACATTCTCAGTCCCATTTTGTTAGAAAGATTACTCACCAATATGAATTATAGAAATAAATATGATTGTTGAATCTCAACATGTAAAAAGTCAATTGGGGTAAATTATGATTTTAATTTTAAGATTTTGTAATAAATACTGACCAATGAAAGAAAAATAAACCAAAAAATGTACAATGATATATAGGTAATTAATTTTGGAATGAGTAAAAGGGAAAGATCTTTCATTTAATTTTTAAATTTATTATAACATAAAAGTGTCAAATGAAATACCGTATATATATATATATATATATATATATATATATATAATGTGAAGGTCCCATGCATTCAGACCTATCTAAGTTCGCAACACCAAAGCCATGATAGGTACATCGACAGATATGAATTACCGCGACGCAAAAGCCATTGCAGTTGCCCCGACCGACGTGAATGAAGTTTCGAATTCATACGTCTTCACCATCGACATGCCGGGAATAAAATCAGGGGATATCAAGGTAAAGGTTGAAGATGGTAATGTATTGTTGGTAAGTGGAAAGAGAACGAGGGACAAGGCAGGGATCAAGACTGTAAGTACGGAGAGGCAAATGGGCAAATTCACGAGGAAGTTTTTACTACCGGAAAATTCAAATACCGATAAGATATCTGCTATTTTTGATGACGGAGTACTTACGGTTACAGTGGAGAAGTTGCCTCCACCGGATCAGCGCAATAAGCCCTCAACCAGTATTACTGTTGACAGGCCTTGGTTGGATCGCAAGAAGCGACCGACCATTAAGGTCAAGATTAACTGTTGTTCGATTATCTAGGATAGGATGTTTTTATATACACTATAAAGCTAGACCATCACATGCTAATTAATGCAGTGCGGGGTGGGTTCAATACTATGATCTATTATAAGGTAAATATATGGACATTATACATATTAAATCGGAAAATATATACTACTAATGTTTTTGCAATGACCTTTTTGCTATGTGTTAGATAGGTAGTAATTGGATTGAAGAGATTAAATCGAATCCATAAAGGAAACACCAGACTATATATGTTTATGGGATCCATAATATATGTAGAGCTCTATGTTCCTAGCTTTTTGGCTTAGTTATCACAAAGCTAGCTAGCTTTCCCTTTTCTGATCGTTGATACTCTGAAAAATGATTTCATCTGGTAAGTGTTCTAAGATGAGTAGATAACAACTTTGATTGAGATGTAGCTCCTAATTAAGGATCAGATTGCATCACACTTTTTAGACAAAATGGTTGTGTTCTTGTTTTTCGTGATTTGGTTTGTAAATATTATACTTTTTTTCTCTTTATTTCCACTAGTTTTCTTTATAAAAAAAAATCAATGAAATCAAAACGAAACCACTAAATCGCAAAATCAAACACGCAATGCTTCTAAGATGAAATAAGTAGAAAGAAGATTGTATACACGATGGTCGATCAATGGGGATCAGTAGGCTCTGTGGCCGCAACACATGTTTAACAAATGAATCACCACTAAAAAATATGGGTAAATTACAAAGAACCCCTCTCAACTATCGGTCAAGTTTGAGTTACCTCCCTCAACTAATAATTGAAGTAATGGGCCGCCTAAACTATAATATTTTTTTTAAATTGGACTTTCTATTTAGGCAATACTGTTTGAATTGACGGAATTTGCCCACCTAATACTCACATGACTATCTGTATATATTGTTTTTACGATAATATTCAAAATAAAGATAATCAATTGCTTTTTTAACCATCTTTTTGTACAAAGAGGGTCTTCGACCAATAAAGGTAATATAGTCAATTGAAACAGTAATAGGGCTTTATTATTAAAAAAATATATACTTAAAGATGGACTCATGAATCTCGGGAGAGCATTTTACGTCAACTCAAATGACAATGCTTAAACAGAAACTGCGATTAAGGAAAATGCTATAGTTGAGGGGGCACATTGCTTCAATTGATAGTTGAGAGGGTAATTCAAACTTAACTCATAGTTGAGGGGATTATTTGTAATTCAAATAAAGAAAATCCTAGTACTACATGGTTAAAGTGCAGCGCCACCCCCAAAATGTTTGGTATCCCAATATTTTTGGTTAGCTAGAGGTATATAATATTTACAAAACCTCAAAGGTTTCATTGGTAAATATATTACTCTCTTCATTTCCAGGCAAAGAGTCCACTTTTTTTTTTTAAAAGTCAACATGTGACTAAATCAAATCAAAATTTTACATATTTTACTTGTATTTTAGGAAACAAAATTTTATTAATTAAAAACTACTTTAAAAATAGAGAAAATTACAAAGAACCCCCCTCGACTATCGATCAAGTTTGAGTTACCTCCCTCAATTGCTAATTGAAGCAATGTGCCCCCCTCAACTATAACATTTTTTTAAATTGCACCTTCTACTTAGGCACTACTGTTTGAATGAACGAAATTTGTCCACCTAATACTTATATGACCATCTGTGCGTATTATTTTTACGATAATATTTAAAATAAAGATAACCAATTGCTTTTTTGACCATCTTTTTGTACAAAGAGGGTCTTTGAGCAATAAGAGTAAAATAGTCAATTGAACACTAATATAGCTTTATTATTTAAAAAAAATACTTAAAGATGGTCGCATGAGTCTCGGGTGAGCATTTTAAGTCAACTTAAAAAGCATTGCCTAAACAGAAGCTGTGATTAAGGAAAATGTTATAGTTGAGAGGGGCACATTGCTTCAATTGGTAGTTGAGGGGGCAATTCGAACCCAGCCCATAGTTGAGGGGGGTTATTTGTAATTTATCCTTAAAAATACTACTCCCTCTGTTTCAATTTATTTGACGTTTAAGAAGCCAATTCTTGTTCCAAAATTTTTGACGTTTTACTATTATCTAGGAATTTTTACCATTTTTTTACCTAATTTACCCTTATTTACAGCTGTACTATTTCAATACACAGCCACACTATTCAATACGGACTCTCAACATTCCTCCTGACGTTCCCTAGTTTTGGCGGAAATGAAAATTTTTGATAAGAATATCAATAGTTTGTCTCTTATACTATATGGGAAATAGCAGTAGAACATTGATTGTATATTTACTTTTGAGAATGGAGTTACAGACAATGAATGAAGTACTAAGGGTTATATAGTCTTTTTTATATGTTTTAACTACTCTCCTTAATATGTGTGAAAGCTCTCAAACGTCACATAAATTGAAACAGAGGGAGTATAGATTACAATTTTTATAACTTTGTAAAAACAACTAAATTTATATAAATTATTGGTCAAACTTTAACTATGTTAATCAAAAAAATCAAAAGTAAACTTTTTACCTGAAATGGAAATGGAAGAAGTACTTATCCTTCCCCTTGTGTATCAGTATCACCATATCGTCATCTCTAGCCCAGTGTTGTAATGTCCTAGGCCCAAGAGTTTGGTCTACTACGCTTGGCACACACATCGGTGCACTAAATACTTGGGGTTAACTTGTTCACCCAAAAGTTCTTTGAAGGAACACATATTGACGTGTGTTACGATGTTTCCCACTTAAATTTTTGACCCATATTTATTTGATTTATGATTGATGTGGTACATTCTTTCCAATTTCAATTCTTGATGTCTTTGAGATCGGCCCGGTTTGCTACAGCCTACAGGTGGTGGCACAACAGCATTTACCCATTATTTCACCCATCTCAATTTAAGAGGTAGACTTTAATTTTTTTTTGGGTCAGTTTGATTGATTTTTTGAATAAATATATGATCAGAAATTTATTATTTTTAAAAAATTAAAAAATGCACGAAACACAACACTTTTAGTCCTTATAGTTTTATTTTATCAAACAAAATTAAAATATACATAATATTAATTAGAAATCAATTTAACAAACAAACAAAAAAAAAGTTCAAATATACCTCTTCGATCGAAATGAGAGGAAAGTATAATTTATAAAAATATGTAAAGCCAAGAATTCACTGTTGACTATTCAAATGAAATTTCTCTTTCTCTTTTTTTTTTTTTTTTTTTGATAGAGAGAAATATATTTAAAATTTATATTTTTGTTGACATCAGATAAATTCAAATTATAGTACTCTTTTGTTCTTAAATGAATGTTTATTTTTGATTTTTAATAAAACTAAGGGATTTAACTTTTGAGTTATTTTAAAACACTTGTATATTAATGTCCTTATATCTACATATAACATTTGACATTAAAAAATACTTTCTCCGTTTTAGGCAAAAAGTCTACTTTTTTATTTTTAAAAGTTAACATGTGAGTAAATCAAATCAAAATTTTACATACATTATTTATGCTTTAGGAAATAAAATTTAATTAATTAAAAACTATATTAAGAAATATTATGGATTACAACTTTTATAAATTTGTAAAAACAAATAAATCTATGTAAATTATCGGTCAAATATTAATTAAGTTGACTCAAAAAAGTCAAAAGTGAATTCTTAACCTGCTGAAATGGTGGGAGTAATAAATTAATGCAAAAATAAATAATTATTTTAGAATAAGAAAATTTTATTTATAAATAAACACTCCGTTATGAGAAACACAATAATCAGAACTTTCTTGTGGATTCTTTCCTCGAAGACATTGAACCTCCTAGAAGCTACTATAACCCTTCCTTCCCTAATTTGGCTCGTGCATTCTAGAAATTTCTTCATCTAATCTGAACACATATAAATTGCTCTACCATGCTTTTCAATTTCCATTATTGCATCGCATCGATCGTAGGGAAATCACTTCACACCGAGCAACAAAAAGCAAAACTAAATAGCACACAGCCAATCTCAAACTCCACCAAGGCAGTATGGACGTCAGTTTATTGGGATTCGACTCGCCGCTTTTCCACGCGCTCCACCCTATCCTCGCCGTCGGCGATGAATCTGGTGACAAATCCGCCAATGCTCCCTCTCGCGCCTACGTCCGCGATGCCAAGGCGATGGCTACGACACCGGCGGACGTTAAGGAACTGCCAAATGCGTACGTCTTCACAATTGACATGCCGGGAATTAAGTCCGGGGAGATCAAAGTGCAGGTTGAAGACGACAACGTGCTGTTGATTAGTGGTGAGAGAAAGAGGGAAGAGGAAAAGGAAGGCGTGAAATTCGTTAGAATGGAGAGAAGGTTGGGGAAATTTATGAGGAAATTTGTGTTGCCGGAGAATTCGAATGTTGAGAAGATCTCTGCAGTTTGTCAAGACGGTGTGCTAACTGTTACTGTTGAGAAGTTGCCTCCGCCAGAGCCGAAGAAGCCGAAGACGATCGAAGTCAAAATTGCTTAGGATCTTTTCGTAATGCTTGTTAATTATGTTTGATATGTGCTGTTTAGTTAACCTAATTTTAGGTGTATTATTGTCCAATTAAGTAGAACTCCATCTGTTCCATACAAATAACTCACTTTCCTTTTATAAAATTTAATTAATTAAATTTTATCTTAAAAATATTATAAATTACAATTTTCATAATTTTGTAAGAAATACTAAATTTATACTCTCTCCGTTCCAGGCAAAGAGTATTATATTATTTTAGGATGTGTCATGTTAAGAGTCCACTTTTTAAAATTATGTCTTCACTCTCCATAAACTTTTCAACTATGTCTTTCAAATGCAGTATAAATCTATTAAATATGTTTAAGTATTTTTGTAATTATGACCAACTCTAATAATGCTTTAATATTTTTTAATAATTAAATTTATTAAATGTAAATTCTTTAGGTGGAACGGATAAAGTATTAATTATTTGTTAAACTTTAATTAAATTGATTAAAAAAAATTAAAAGTAAATTCTTTACCTAAAAAAAAAAAAAGGAGTGTGTCAAATACTCACAACTGAATTTCTCATCACCAAGTTAACTCAGTGAATTGACCGGCGCTAAAGGATTAGTCACTCTGAGTTTCTATCTCTTTCTTGGTGCTTGCAAATTTGTTAAAATTTTCAATGTCTCGTCTCTGTCTTTTATCGCTAAATCATGTGATGTTTAATTAATTACATGCTCCCCACTTGAATTTACGCAAGAAAATTGTGTAAAATTTTTATATCTATATTACCACTCTAAAATTTGAACTATACAATTATCTGACAACTCTCTATCTTTCTTGATCATAATATGGACGATCGAAGCTTGACAAAATAAAGGCGTTATTTTAGTGTACTTTAATCTAACACAAACCAATCACGTGTCACTAAATGAAGAATAATGATAGATTAACAAATTTGTTGTATAAATTTTTTAAGTAAATTTAAATGACAAGCAAGTAATTAGTTAAATAAATCATGATTTAGCATATAACATCACATTTTAACTATAAAATAATAGTATAAATTTATATAAAAAAAATTATACAAAAATATTTCTATTCATTTTTTTTAACGAGACTACATGGCAATATATCGGTCCACTTTTTTATTTTTATTATATATATATATATATATGTATTATAATCAAAAGGAAGGAATCTAGACCTAATCTACCGTACCGGTCCACTTTTTCAAAACAAATTAGGGTGAATTACATGCCGGTCCTTTTTAAATATTTATAATCGCTCTAGATCATTCATTTTTTAAAAAAATTGAAAAAATATATTTTTGGGGCGAAAAGACGATTATGCCATTAATAAAAGAAAATATGCGCGTTTCAGTAACCTAAGGCATCGCGATGAGTAATCAAGGCATCGCGATGAGAAACCAAGGCATCGCGATGAGCAACTAAGGCATCGCGATGCACCACTTTTGCAAATTGGGGCATCGCGATGCAACAATTCATCGCAGCGCGCTTTAGGGAATCAAAGCATCGTAATGAGCAACCAAGGTATCGCGATGCACTACTTTGATATCGCAATACCCCACTTTGGCATCGTGATGTACCACTTTTCATCGCGATACACTACTTTTGCAAATTGGGGCATCGCGATGCAACAATTAGTGCATCGCGATCATCGCAGCGCGCTTTAGGGAACTTAATTTTCGTTTACCTATCGGGGGCGTTGCCCCCGAACTCCCACGAGGGACGCTGTCCTCTCGACCCCTGCGACCTGACCCGACAGGTCGATCCCCGTTGCGTTGTCCAGCATATTGTAATTGGCGAATTAAAGGCATCGCGATGCCCAATTTTAGGCATCCCGATGCCCAAGTTAAGGCATCACGATGTCCAATTTAATATAAAATCAAAATCAATAAAAAAGATTATTTTTTGTTGGACAATTTACATACAAACATGGTATTGACTTCTTATAACAATATGGTATTGATATTATACGAAATTCAAACTCAAATCATTGATTAAAGTCTCAAAATCAGTCCGAGAACATCTCTCTCTGTTTTCGGACAGCACACTGTCAAGCTCGATTTTGATCTCAAAAATAGTATTTTTTGGTATAAAAATTGTTTACAAATGTAGTACTAAGTTAGGATAACAATATGATATTGATTTTAAACAAATTCGAAGTTTAAAACATAAATTAAAGTGGCCAAAACAGCCCAAGAACAAAGAAAAACAGGATGAACTCAAAAAAATTGAATTTGATCAAATTGTGATCAAATTCGTGTTCTATGCATGAAAATTAATACCTAAACACGAGGGAAGACTATATTAACAACATGAAATCATTTATACAACAATTCGGACCTCAAATCTGAAGCAACGATGTTGTTGAGGGTATTTTAGGAAGAAAAATTTTAAAGTACCTTTTAGCGATTTAAAAAAATAAGAGTGGACTAGAGAGAAAAAAAAGTTTGAAAAAATGAACCGACCAACAATTTCTCCAATAGATTATTAGTGTTATATTGGCCCACGTGTTGGAAAATTGAAGTAGAACATTTATCGTCATTCTAGAAAAAAGAACCCCCTAGAAGCTAGTATTTTCTTCCTGTTCTTTCTCGAAACTTCTCCTTCCCTCTCCTTTTCCAGAAGGCCTCGTTTCATAACCTATAAAACTAATCCTCAATCCTCTTCATTCTCTCATAGCAGAACAAGCACCTAATCACCGAGCTAAGCTATAAATTGCAAAATTTAATCAGTTCAAACTTCAAAGCAAAGCATATATATCCAATCCCAAATTCCTCTAATTCGTCATCATGGATATGAATCTGATGGGATTCAACGCACCACTTTTCAACGCGCTCAACCACATACTTGACGCTGGCAATGACGACAAGTCCGCCAATGGTAGTGCCTACGTTCGGGACGCCAAAGCAATGGCAGCTACTCCGGCGGACGTGAAGGAACTTCCGAATTCCTACGTCTTCATCGTTGACATGCCGGGAATGAAGTCCGGAGAGATCAAGGTACAGGTGGAAGATGATAATGTGTTGCTGATAAGTGGAGAGAGAAAGAGGGAAGAAGAGAATGAAGGAGTGAAGATTGTCAGGATGGAAAGGCGGATGGGCAAGTTTATGAGGAAGTTTACATTGCCGGAGAAAGCGAATGTGGATAAGATTTCTGCGGTTTGTCAAGATGGAGTGCTGACGGTTACCGTAGAGAAGTTGCCGCCGCCAGAGCCAAAGAAGCCCAAGACCATTCAAGTCAAGGTTGCTTAAGTTTTGTAACTCTGTGTTCTCTTGATGGTTTGCGAGTGACGGAGAGATGTGTTTGACGAATTTAGTTCGTATCCGATTTCTGATTTTTTGCTCCGTTTTTTTTTTTTCCGAATTATTGTTATTATTTATTGTTCTAAGGAAAAAAAAATGTTATCTTTCCCATCTAGGTTGTTTTAAATAAAATTTGTAATTTTTAATTTTTCTTGGGCATATTTGTATTGTTTCATCATTGATTAGATATCAAATTTAACTAGTGAATCCGACTTTTATATGAACATCAAAGAAAAACAAACAATACATTCTTTCATTCTTATTTGCACACAAATTAAAAAAATTTATTTTATTTTATTATAAATACTTATATAATAGGTAGTTTTCTTTAAAATTCGGTCATAATTAAATAAGGAAAAAAAATAAAATGATAAAAATATTTTCTTAAATAAGAAAATTTAGAACATGACATTTTTTTGAACGAACAAAAAAAAAAAAGGATAATTATTTAAAAACATAGGGAGTAATTTATATATATATATATATATATATTTAAAAAGACTATTGGTTTTAGTTTTAGACAAGACAAACCCGATACATTTCAAGGGGATTAAGCTAGTTTTCATTGAACATATGTAATAACGATTTTAATATTCTCTTCTTTTTTATAACCGGCGAGAATGTAGTTAAGTTAGATTTCATGTAACAACGACTTTAAATCTTCTCAACGAATGAACAAAACACCGCCATCATCGTCAACCAGCCAACAATGTACAATCAAATCCTTATATGCCTAAGCATTCTCATGCCGCGCTAAATACCACATCAATAGCTACTTGGATCCCCACTGCACCGTTACAAATAGTATACACAGTCTGTTGCAAAAATCAGCACAATAAAATAAAAATTGATTAAATTATAGCAACACACCGACCAAACCTGTAAAAGTAGAAAAATGAAAAAGAAAGATAACTCTTTTATCTAAAAAATCACGCCCAAATTAAAACGAGAGCAAGCAAATCATTTGAACATTCGGTATATGTGTTAGGAATATTCATGTAACTTTGATTTGCTTGTACTGATTACTTAATTTTAGAAGCAACATTGTAAGTAGGCTGCATGCTACATCTTCAAAGGCAATTCTGTTAAGACTTAGCATAATTAGATATTCCCTTCGTTCCAGGCAAAGAGTCCACTTTCTTTTTATAGAAGTCAACATAAGACTAAATCAAATAAAAAATTTACATACTTTACTTATGTTTTAAGAAATAAAATTTCATTAATTAAAAACTATCTTAATAATACTATGGATTACAACTTTAATAACATTGTAAAAATCACTAAATTTATGTTAATTATTGATCAAACTTTAGCTTAGTTGACCAAAAAAAAGTTAAAAGTGGACTCTTTGTCTGAAACAGAGGGAGTAGATTGGTAATAAGCAAGTTTTCATCAACAAACTTTAGTCGATCAGCGTACTTATTCTTTTAAGAAAAGTCTGCCTACACGCTCCCATCTACAGAGCCTGCAAATAAAAAGATTCATATTATGATATCATTTAATCCTAAGTGGATTGGATAAGAAGAACCCTTATTGAGATTTTTTTATCCTTATCCTTAATTCATATAAACGTTTTGACGTCAAAGAGCTTTGCATATGTCTTCACATGGGTCTTCAAAAGTATTTTCCTCTTTTAAGCAATAATTCAGAAAGGACATCTTCAATAGCAAAGGTTGCCAATGTCATTTGAGTAAAACTGACGATACAATTAATTTGCAATTGTTTACTAGCTCATGTTGATGTGTGTCAAAGAGCCCAACAACTGTGCATTTGATGCATTTACAATCTGATCAAAATGGTTTAATCAACATTTTCTTCAACGGGTTCAAGACCCTTACTATGTAAAAGTGCACTTAAAAGCAAACCCTTACTATATAAGAGTGCACTTAAAAGCATTAAAAGAGAGGTCAGAAGAATTTATTGAAGAGCTCAAGCAATCAATTCAAATATCTATCAAGAACAAACATTCTTACATTCCTTTGTATGCTTTGTTTAGAGTTTTTTTCAGACCAACCCCACACAGTTATTGTAACAATCATCGAGTGGCATTCCGAATTCATAGTCTTTGAAAGCCTCATTGATGTCCACTTACACACGAGAGATATCATTGGCTTTATATTTTTAACTCTAGCATAAGATAGTGCACTAATTTAAAATCTTGAGTTGACCATTGGTAGTCGATGTAGTACAATTTCTGGTGTAAACCACTTTGTGTTCGTGCTGATATACTTGTTTAACGTTGCTATTGTGTTCTATATCAAACTTTGTTAATTCTAAAGCAAACCTTGCTTATATATACCATATTTGCAATAGCTTGTTTTAAAGCTTGTTCAGTACTTGTCTATCTATATCAATTAGCGATTTTTGTATAGATATATGTTTGCATCAGTAACCCTGTTACTGACTATGTCTATAAGCAACTTTGTGAGTAATAATTTCCATCGATTGCGGAATTACTTGGTTCAAATTGGAAAGTTGGTTGATTTTTTCTTAAATTAATCGTAAGATATTCAAACCACCTTGTAGACTATATGGAGGCTCTTGGGTATTAAAATCCCACAATTTATTTGATCTAATTGTAGTGCAAATCCATGCATTTACACAACAAATCATGGATAAAGGCGGCGAATAGAAGATAGATAGACATTTAGGGATGAATTATTTTAGGGTTTTCAATAATTGGGAATTGATTGACACAAGGTTTAAAGATACAGCTCGAGCGGAGAGAGTGCAAGACAGAGGGCGATTGCTCTTGCCTACAACATGGGCCGCGTTTATTCTTGTGATTTTTGGCAATTCGTGAACACCTTGGCTGGTTGGAAAATAGAGCCAATGGGAGATTGTGGTAAAGGTCCTTATGGATGTTGGGGGCGGTGGAAGCTAAGGAGAAGGAGACCGTGGTTTGTGTTTTATGCTATAATTCTATTGTGTTTTGGGTATTGTCATTGATGTCTTTTTCATATTTTTTGTTATGTCTGTAGGAACTTTAGTGATAATTTAAAGAACAAAAGAAGAACTAACAGTACGTAAAATTGAGAGAGAAAGATGATCATTTAATTAACTAATGCAAGTGCTTAAATACACCACTTTGTAACGAAAAGAGAGATAATAGCAACAACTATGCTAAACCTCAGCAACAACTAGTAAATAACAAACTCCTAAAGACTTGGTCAAAAAGAAAATAAACCGAACTAGAAATTATTTTTAAAATCTAAAAGATAACAAAGAACTAATCAAGGTAAATCAACTCCGATGCACACTTTCAACACTCCTCCTTGCATCGTAGGTGCAAACTCCAAGTTTCTCTCTTAAGTCTTCAAATCTACTCTTTGGAAGAGGCTTTGTAAATATGTCTGCGAGCCGATATGCAGTCTTGCGATATTTCAATCGAACCGACCCACTTCTTTGAACATCTCCGATAAAGAACAACTTTATACCGAAATGCTTGGTCTTTCCATGGAAAACAGGATTGTTTGAGATGGCTATTCCGCTTGATTGTCCACCATAACTTCGTACTCACCTTTGTTCCAAATGCAGATCACTTAGAATTTTTCTTAACCACGGGGCATGATTTACAGTGCTTTCTTTCTATGAATCTTCACTGTTGATTGTGCTACAATTTCTTGCTTCTTAGAACTCCAAGTGAATATTCTGATCCAAAGTGAAACAAACCAGAGGTGCTTTTCATGTCCTCTAAAGACCCAAATCACTATCCGAATAGCCCCGCAATTCGAAACTTTGCGAAGAACAACTTAACACCAAAACTTAAGGTTCCTTTTACATATCGGAGAACTCTTTTGCTTTAAGATGAGATTCATTAGCACAATTCATGAACCTAGAAAGAACACTTACAAAGATGCAAAATATCGGTCTTGTTCTTTGTGAGATACATTAAGCGACCAATCAATCTTCTATAATGAGATTCATCAACTTTTTCGGTTCCATCGTCCTTGCATAGCCTCTCCTTTTGGCACATAGGAGTATTCATGCATTTGATCCTCCATATTGAACTTCTTTAGGATCTCCTTTGCATACTTTTGTTGGCAAATGAAAACCTCACCCGGATTTTGCTTGATTTCCATTCCCGAAAGTAAGACATTTCTCCAAGATCTGTCATCTCAAAGACTTGCTTCATGTCTTCCTTGAACCGTGAACAAGTTCGCTATTGCCGCCAGTGACCAAAAGATCGTCAACATATAAGGAGACCACAATAAAGTCAGCTTGATCACCTTTAGTATACAAGGTGGCTTCACTAAGGCTTTTGACAAAACCTAAGCTCAACATATATTCATCAATTCTATACCAGGCCCTTGGGGCCTGTTTTAAGCCGTACAAAGCTTTCTTTAACAAGTACACCTTGTCCTCTTGCCCTTTCTCCAAAGCCATCGGGTTGCTCAACATAAATTTCTTCTTCAAGAATACCATTTAAGAATGCCGATTTGACGTCAAGTTGGTAGATTTTCCATTCCTTTTGTGCCGCAATAGCTAGTAGCATCCTAATTGTGTCTAGCCTTGCAACAGAGCAAACGTATCAAAGAAATCTACTCCAAAATCGAGCATACCCTTTTACCACTAACCTTGCTTTATACTTGTTGATTGAGCCATCTGCATTCGGCTTTCTTCTAAATACCCACTTTACACCAATCACTTTTTGATGTTGAGGCCTTTCAACTAACTCCCAGTCTGATTTTTCGATCATTGAGAGCTCCTCCTGCATTGCTGCATTCCACATAGGATCCTTCTCGCTTCCCAAAATCCTGCAGGTTCAAAAACAACAACGTTGCACCTTTCATAGATGTCCGTAAGCAATCGGTGCCTTGTACGGGTGGATCATCAACTAGCTCATCTTCTAGACTAACAGAGGCCGACCTTCTTCGGGAGGATCATCAATTAATTGATCTTGCCGCATATTAGCAAAGTTCCGTCGATTTACACATGGCTGATTTTCGAATTCCAACTCCACTTTTCATTCTCCATGAAGCTCACATCTCTACTTATTAGAATTTTTCTTGTGTCGGGTTGAAAAACTCTATAAGCTTTAGATGTTGAACTATACCCAACAAATACACCAGGCTCAGCTTTCTTATCTAACTTGTCTCGCTTTATCTGTGGCACGTAAGTAAAACACAAGCAACCAAATACTTTAAGATTTTTTAATAATGGTTTAAATCCGTACCATGCCTCAAAAGGAGTCTTCCCATTTACTGCTTTAGTGGGAAGTCTATTCAACAAGAATACTGCAGTGTTTGCCGCCTCTGCCCAGTATTCTTTAGGTAGCTCCTTTTCATGAAGCAAGCATCTGGCCATCTCCATTATCGTCTGTTCTTCCTTTCGCGACCCCGTTCGTTGTGGAGTATATGGGCCGTAAGTTGATGTTCAATGCCGCTTCCTCACAAAATTTATCAAATTCATGTGAGGTGTATTCCGTGCCATTATCGACCTCAAAACTGTATCTTGCACCACTTTGGTTCTCAATCCAATTCTTGAATTTGAAAAAACACGTGCAACTTCGACTTGAACCTGAGGAAATAGATCCAACACATCCTTGTGAAATCATCTATAAAAGCAATATAATACTTACTTCCTGTAAGTGAAGGAGTTTTTTTAGGTCCACTTAAATCTGTATGGATGAGTTGCGGCTTCTTGGTTGCTCTCCACGATCTTTGTTTGGAAAGGAAGTCTCGCTTTTTACCATATTCACATGCCTTGCGGCTTGGTAAATCGAGTCTAGGTGAGACAAACCAAGAGCCAACTCCTTCCTTTGCATATTTAACAATGCTGCATGATGAAAATGGCCTAGCCTCTTGTGCCAAATCTCGTGTTGGTTACGGTGGCTCGATACGCCGATTGTTTCTCCTCCATTGGATCAAGAGTAAAGCTCTTGCCACTCATTTTGATTCAAGACTTCACTGTCATTGACATCCTTGATTAAGCATTGCTTATTCTCAAAGACAACTTTGAATCCCTTCTCAACTAGCCGCCCAACACTCAACAGATTTTGATCGATATCGGTACATATAAGACATCGAAATTAATTTTGTACTGTACAACTTTCTATGGCAACCGTTCCCTTTCCCTTGATCGCAATGAATTCACCATTACCGATTCGAACTCTTGATACTTTTGAGTTGTCAAGCTCTTTAAAGAGTTCTTGATCGCTAGTCATGTGGTACTATCTACAAGCCAATCACTTGATGTGCTACTTGTAAAACAAGATGCTACAAACAGTTGCTCTTCCTCATCCTCATTAGCCACGCGAGCTTCATCTTTCGCACGAAATCACCTCTCCCATCATCTTTCTCGCACAAAATCACTTCGCAAATTCGTTCATGGTGGCCCACTGCATTTTCCACATCTCACGCCCGGTCTTCTCCAACATTTGAAAGGAGGATGACCTTTCTTGCCACAAGCTTGCAAGGAGGAAATTCTTTGTTTTTCTCTACACTGCCGCATCGGCGTTTGTGGTGAATCTTGCGATTCTCGACTTCTTGTAGCTAATCTTCTTCTCGTCCTCTCCTTGGTTGATTAGTAACTTAGCCTTCGGTGCCTTCTCCACAAAGCCTTCGTTCCGTATCAACCTTCTTTGTTCTTGTGCTCGCAACGCATTTTTCAATTCCCAAAGTGATCTTTGACACATCTTTAGCATTTTCCAAAGAAGAAATAGTAGCATCAAATCTAGCAGGACAGTTACAAGTATTTTCGAATAATTCTACTATCGAAAACTCGAACCAAGCAACTTTATTTTGTTGGCTATGCCAAGAAGCTTATCTGTATATTCTTTGATTGTCTCGACTCCTTCATCTCCCGCACCTCAAATTCTCTAACCAAATTCAGCACTTGCATTCCTTTAATCCTTTCATCTCCTTCATATTCACCTTTGAGGAAATTCCATATTTCAAATGCGACTTCATGGTCATAATCCTAATAAATATATCTTGTGAAACAATGAGAAAACAATGTAGCTCTCGCTTTCGACTTCCTTCCTTTCTTTTCCTTGTAAATCTTAATTTGTGCCATTGTTGGATTAGCGGGCAATGGAGGAACTTCGTAGTCCTCCTCAACACCTCCCGGAGATCATTCGCCTCTAGATACGCCTCCATCCTCGCGGCCCAAACATGATAATTTTCACCATTGAACACAGTGGTGCTAAATGTGAAAGGGGTTTCAAGCCATAGAAAAGAAAGGCTAAGAAAGATTTGTGGATTTTTTTTTTTTTTTTAAAGACAGGTCCCTCAAAGAAAAATGCTCGATACCAGTTTGTAGGAACTTTAGTGATAATTTAAAGAACAAAAGAAGAACTAACAGTACGTAAAATTGAGAGAGAAAGATGATCATTTAATTAACTAATGCGGTGCTTAAATACACCACTTTGTAACGAAAAGAGAGATAATAGCAACAACTATGCTAAACCTCAGCAACAACTAGTAAATAACAAACTCCTAAAGACTTGGTCAAAAGAAAATAAACTGAACTAGAAATTATTTTTAAAATCTAAAAGATAACAGCAACTAATCAAGGTAAATCAACTGCTGATGCACACTTTCAACATGTCCATTAAATCAACTGAATGGAGGGAGTGGACCGATTCACTCGAGTTGAAAATTTTAGGTAGTCTTTAGCGTCCATATAAAAGTTTAAGTTTTTTTTATTTTTATTTTTTAGTTTACCCTAAATTAAATGATTCTCTCATTTGTTAGCATCAGATCAGATCAAACTGCCAGAAACAAATATCCCCACTACCATAATGTAAGCCGAAATAAAGGGGATTGATTATTAGTTAGTAAAAAAGAAGACTTCATTTGCAAATGTAACCAAACCCGCAAGTAAAATTGGAACTTTTCACCACCTTCGCCTCCTGAGGAGTGAGGAGGGCGTCAATGGAACCTCCTAGAAGCTGCTCCCCCCTCTCCCCCCAAAACCCAAAATTCATGAAATGTCGCCAACTTTCTTGAAAGTTCTCCTTCTCCCGATACCTATAAATTACTCCCTCCATAGTCCAACCTCACATTGATCAAAGCAAAACCTAGCAATCACTCGGGAAAGGCAATTCAAATCAATTACTTAAAGCAAAACATTTCTGATCTCAATTCCTGCAATTCATAACTATGGATACTAGTCTGATGGGATTCAACTCACCACTGTTCCACGCGCTCAATCACATTCTGGACACCGGTGACGAGTCCGCCAATGGTCCCACTCGGACCTACGTTCGCGACGCCAAAGCCATGGCAGTCACACCGGCAGACGTCAAGGAACTCCCGAATTCGTACGTCTTTGCGATCGACATGCCGGGGATGAAGTCTGGGGAGATCAAGGTGCAGGTGGAAGATGACAATGTGCTGTTGATAAGTGGAGAGAGAAAGAGGGAAGAGGAAAAGGAAGGTGTGAAATTCGTGAGGATGGAGAGGCGGATGGGCAAGTTCATGAGGAAGTTTGCGTTGCCGGAGAACGCGAATGTGGATAACATCTCTGCGGTCTGTCAAGATGGAGTGCTGACGGTAACTGTGGAGAAGTTGCCGCCTCCGGAGCCGAAGAAACCCAAAACCATTGAAGTCAAGATTGCTTGAACTTGGTCACATCTTTCGGAACTATGGTTTAGCGGTCAAATAAGTCAAATAGTTGTTAATGTTCAGTGGTCTGTTTTCTTAGACACCAAAGTTTTTTTTTACATAGCTAAATTCACCTTGTTATGCCTAGAAATCTTAGCATCTCTTGTGCAATCTTGTGATTTTTCCTACATGTTAGTGTTATCTTTAAATAAAAAAACTTCTTTTATATCTGTCAAAAAAAAATATAATATAAATAGTATTTTTTTTAAACGTGTTCCAATACAAAATTTTATATAAAATATTCTTTTAGATGTGATAATTTTTTTTAATTACAAAAAATAAAAAGACCTGATAATTTTATTTTATTTTTGGTGAAAATTTTATTTTTTCTACATGTCATGTATTTTTTACTAAATGAATGATTACATTGGAGAAGCTTTTAGTGTCCGCTAACAAAATATTGTACAGTAGACACTCGAAGGTATTTGTGAATATAAACTACTAAAATGACCTTAAAATTAACTTTAGTTTTTATTAAAAAAAAGAGTACCCGAACGGGAATTAAGGCAATTTTAAAAAAATGGATCTCTCATATTGAAATGTGCAACCATAGAGTACATCTCTTTTAGGATGGAGTAAAAAAAAAAATTTTAATTACAAAAAATAAAAAGACCTGATAAATTTTTTTTTTATTGGTGAAAATTCTATCTTTTTTACGTTTTCTGTATTTTTTACTAAATGGATGATTACATTGGAGAAACTTTTAGTGACCACTAACAAAATACTATACTTTAGACACCAAAGGTATTGGTGAATACAAACTACTAAAATGACCTTAAAATTAACTTTAGTTTTTATAAAAAAACTAAAAAAGAAGTACTCGATCGGGAATTAAGGCAATTTAAAAAAAAAAAATGGAACTCTCATATTGAAATGTGCAACTATAGAGTATAACTCTTTTGGGATGGGAGTATAAATCAAAGAAAACATAGGTAACCTGCGTATAATTTGTGAATAGTTTACTCAAGTCAATTCAAACTTAGCTAGTCTAACATTGAGATTAAAATCATGTTCGAGCAACACTACTAGCCCCACGATCACGAGCTGGAAACCAACACTACTTAAGCCAAGGGCCTGAGACAAGCTCAAACTAGTTTGGGTCTAACTGAACCAAAAAGCAACCATGGTTTCCTCCAAAGGTTGGGGAGGCGTAGTAGTGTGAGGGAAGGAAAACAAATGAACGATGTATTATGAATTAATTAATTCATTGACGATGAAAAAAAATTATCAAGAAGATAAAATAAATGACACTCTAAATCTACGACAGATCTCATGGCATATCACTGCCTCCTGCACTTGTTCTTGATTTTCCATAAAGCAACATTCTAGACATTTTAGGAAATAGAAGAGAAGTAACATATTTTCTTTTGGTGCCAAGTTTATTACCCTTATCAAATCCATGTATGAAATGATGACCCGAATGCCTACTTCCGGTTCTTTCTCCGTTCTCTTGACAATGAGTGGTCTTCCTGATGAATAGGGCAATGAAGAATCCTTCTTTGTCCTCAACTGGATCGGTTCGAAGTAAGCATTCAGCTGACAAATTAACACAAAATGCAATAGCAAATGTCAATAAATAGAAAATTCGCTACACATTCCAATTGTCTTGGCAATTTTTGAAAATTACAGTAAAAAATCCTAATAATTTCGCTCTGCAAATAAGTTGGTGAGCACTAGTGGATTCCGATATTGTACTCTTAAGATGAAAAGGGCATGACAGTCATCTCTCATAGACCTGATGACTCTCTTTTGTAGCCAAAGCTAACGAAAAGATCCAACACGTTTGAAACAGGAAAGTTTTTAAAATCAAAAGTAAACACGGTCTCGAATTTTGCCAGGCATTCAGCAGCTGAAAGTTTCTCAAGTACAAGTAAATAAATATAAAATGTGGGTTGCAAAACTTTGCTCCTGTCAAGCTTGAGGTGAAGAAAAGATAAAGAAGAGCTTTTTTCCAACACAACTTCGGGATATTGCTAGGATGCAGGAGGAAGAGATGTTAGTAGAACGTGTTCACCCATCAAACCAGAGGCTCCGTCAAATTTCTTCATAAATGGCCTTCTACTTTCACTTTCTTTGGTGTGGTATAGTGTCAAATACTGTTTCTAACACAAAGTTCACATGCCTAAAATAGCCACAATCTCAAGTGCATTCCTAAAAACCATAGGCTCTTCGCTCTCAAAAATGAAAACAAGCAAACACAAAAAAATGAAAACTACTTATATTGCCACAAAGAATTTGGAATCAACTCACATCCTTCAACAACTGGAAGTCCCCGACGAGGCCATTGCGGGAATGGAGTTGCAAGTTGAAAACCCTTGGATGCAGCAAGAGGTAGGACAGATTTGATTACATCTTCATTCTCGATCTGGTGGACAGAGCATGTACTGTAAACTACCTTCTCAACTGAAGGAACTACCCAAAAAAAAGGATCACAGTTTATAAATCCTTTCTCGGTAGCTCTATAAAATTCGCAGTTTAAATTATAAATCTAGCTTGCAACAAATCAAATAGCAAGCAACAAACTCCAAAACTGTTGCTCCAGATACACCCTCAAATATGTGATTGGCATTTTATGTAATGCTTCTATTAAGACTGTTGTTTCTTGGCTGTGCAGAGTTCAATCTTGCATCACACGGCCACTCTTATGACCATTTCAATCTTTGGTCCTAGGATTTTTAACTTCTCTATAACCATCTTACATGGCCATAGACAATTGTTCAGTTATATCAACAACAACAAAAAGGATGCATGACCTAAGAATAGAAGCTAATATGCAAACTGGGACACCATTCAACATCTTACAGATAAAGTCTCAGAAAAATGTTATGAATCACTTTTTTTCAGAAGACATAGTCATTCAAGTTTGAAGCTCATTGATTCCAAAACAAGAATTCACATTTTTCCTTTATGTCTATACTCTAATGTCAAGGGAGGGAGGGAAGTAAGGATGGTAAAAAATTGATAAGAATTTTGTAGAGTGAACATAAATTTCTGAACACAGTAGCTACTGAGAAGGGTGGCAGGGAAAAAACATTTGATGAGCAAATGGACAGCTGGAGAATATGAAACTATGGTGTAATGGCAGTAATTCAGATTTCAGATTAGTAATTAATCCAGTGTACAGTATGCCAAGTCATTTGCATACACATGCACACAGGCAACAAGTATAATATACATGCCAAAAACTCAACAAAAACCGGGAGGTAAGGTTTTCTTTGAGAATAACTGACCAGAACTTCCAAAAGGAAATTGTCTAATCAAGAGTACCAATTGATTCTGCATATATACCTATTGAAAAGATCTACAAATCCAATTTTCTCATGAAATACCTAACGCAGAATAAAACTTTGGGCAAAAAAACTTGTAATAGAACCTCTAAATAAAGTATTACCACAATTAGGAACTTACAAGATAGTGCATGTGCCAAAGCCTTTTGTTGGAAAGCAGCAAGCTTTGTTAATCGACCTATGTCACTGCCATCAGCATCACCTTTTGGCAAAAAGATGAGAAAAATTGAAATAGAGTCCGATACAAACGTGTCACCGAAAAAAAATGCAGCCATTTACGATGGTTAAAATCAAAATATAGTTGGGAGAAATACCAAAAAGTCCTACTAAAAAATATCATATCTAAAAAGTCCCAAAAATAATTTTTCTAACCAAAAAGTCCCAAATTTACGAAATATATCATCATTACCATCATTGAAAAGAAAAATAAGTTTACATTTAAATAAAAGCTTTTACCCTAACGACATTAGTAGAAATGCTTAAGTTTTGAACTTTTTGGTATTAAAAGTTTATGGGACTCATCAGATAGAAGAATTATTCTTGAGATTTTCTGGATATGACATTTTTTTAGGGGGACTTTTTGGTATTTTCCCCAATATAATTTATGGAATTTTTTGTCCAATGACATATTTTCAAGTCAAGATGTAAACGTTTCCCAACTTAATAAATGAGACAATTGATTTTGCGTTTTGTTAAGCTAGATAATCATTGTTAGGCCCTCTCTACCAGCTTCAGCTTGTAGATGAGTTGGTAAGTTGACACTTTCAGAAAAAAATTATTCAAACATAAATTGTACTTAAGATGTATAAAGCATTAGCCTATATTATGGTTTTCTTTAAATAATTCCAAAATTAGGGGAAAAGGAAGGCAATCATATTAATAAACATTAACTAGAAATATTCTCACTTCTCAGTCATGCATAAAACCTCCGTGATTTCCTTTATAAGGTACTCTGAGAGACATTTTAGGAAGTGAATGCGGGTAGGGAAATGAGGTCTTCAAATATGGACAAAGGCATAAATTACCTGCACTATATGATGGGAGAAGATGATCTAATCTATCAGCAGCAGTCCCAGATCCAGAACATGAAGGGTCTAAGAGTATTGCACGAACCTGAAAGGGGTGCACAAAAAAGGAGATAAGATGTTAATATTTTCAGAAAATTTAGTATTTCTTAAAAGAACACAGAAAATAACAAATATAACTCAACTCAGCTCAGTCTAAGTCCAAATCTGCTACATGAATCCTTTTCAGTCATTCAATTTGCTCCAAAACAAGATCATCACACAGGCCACACTCATTCATATCTTTCCTCGTTACTGATGTGATGTCCATTCTAGTTTTGGTCTTTCCCTACTTCTAGCCTGGTTAATATTGATACCATTATAATTCCTAATAGGTGCACTATGTTGTATGTCTCTGAACCAAGTTAGGCAATTTTTCTCATTTTATCCTGCGCCGGCGATTTTTACTGTCTCGCGAATTTGCTCGTTATGAATAATGTCTTTTCTAGTTTTACCATACATTCATCTTCACATTCACATTTCAGCTACACTCATTTGGTTAACACGTTCTTTCTTAGTTTTCCAACATTCGGTTCCATAAAGTAGTGTAAGTCTAATAGTTGTCCAATAAAACTTTCCTTTCAACTTAATGGTACATGTCAATCACTTTACAGTCCAAATGCACTTCTCCATTTGACCTAGATTTTATTCTATGACTAACATCATCTATTACTTCCCTATCATGATTAATAATTCGTCCTAAATATCAAAATTGTTCCCTTTGTGGTACTCTCTTTGACCATTTAACCTAACTTTGTGTCCACTAATACTCCTTTACTCCTTTGCTACTAAAGTTACAGTTCATGTATTCCGTTTTACTGCAACGTATTTTAAACCCTTTGACCTCTAAAGCTTCTCTCCACTTTAATTCCTTATCATTCACCCCAATCTTCATCTCATCAATAGAACAATGTCATCAGCAAACGCTGTGCACTATGGTATATCATCTTGTATATGTTTAGTTAATCCATCCATCGCTACGGCAGAAAGATAAGGACTTAAAGGTCAAATTTTTGGTGTAATTGTATAGTAATTAGGAACTCACTAGACTCGCTTGTTGTAGTTCTAACCAACGTTGCAACTCCATTGTATGCATCTTTAATCACATCAATGTATCTCACTCTAATTCCTTTGTTCTCTAACACCCACCATTTCTAGGAACTCTATCATCCTCCTTCTCTAAGTCAATAAAATCATATGTAAATTATTGTTTCCCGTCTCTATCTTTCCTTCAATCTTCTTAATCAGTAGATATCTTCCCCATCGTTGACCTTTCTGGCATAAAACCAAACTGATTGTCCTGATATTGTTGTATCCCGTCATAGTTTATCACCCTTGTTAGTCTATTTTCAACTATTCTCTTCCAAAGTTTCATTTGTGACTAATTAATTAAATACTCATGTAATTTGTACAAACTTTGAAAGTCACCTTATAATATTTTCAATCAATAAAGAACGAAATCTCTCTAGTAATAAGTACACCTTTACAAATAATATCATCCAAGTATGTAGCTTGTGATTGAATAATCAAAGAGTGAATAAGAGAGTGGAATTCACTTGGATAGAAAAGAGAGAAATACACAGCTTTTCCAATATTATTGATTCACCTATTGACTAGATACTAGCCAAGTATATAAACTGTATATCCCGGCCCAATACATAGCAAGCCCATAAACCCATAACACTATTATTCTCATAACACAGCTGATCCCCGTATATGTGGAGTTACGTGCCCGCCCGACACTTTTTGTGCATGTCGACACAAGAAACTGGCGTTTGTCTCAAAACATAGCCACAAGGCTAAAACCAGGCCACAGCCAGACATCATCAGTCCACCTTTCCCAATAACTAATCCAGTTCCCCTTAAAAACATAAAGATGTCGCAAGAGGATCTTATGACTGCATTAGCCTCAGCTGATCATTAGTAAGACTGCTAATGACCACTGATCCCGTTTAAGCCTTAAAGTTTAACGTAACTTTCTTTTTCCAACTGATATTGATGGCTCGGATGACAAAGAGAAAAAAGACAGACTGCAAGACAACAGAAGAAGGAATCCAAAAACAAAGAATGCTAAATGACCGGAGCCTGAGATAGGAAATCGTCGTCATTTTGGCATGCTTCTATAAAATATCTACCCTAAAAGTCTTACTTGAGATCTACCCTGGAAAATCAGAAGACCACTGTTTCTCACCCAGATATAGAGCGTTACAAATACCACCGTTGGAATATCATCAAAAAGCTTGTAAAATTTCTCAGTGCTAGAAATTCAATATCCATCAAAAGGAATATGCAACCTAGGATTTAGAAGCATTACAAATACCACCATTGGAATATCATCAAAAAGCTTGTAAAATTTCTCAGTGCTAGAAATTCAATATCCATCAAAAAGAATATGCAACCTAGGATTTAGAATTACCTTCGAATATGACTGATCTTGTGGATCCAAGTTCAAGAAATCCTCATGCAAAACTTGCACATCTAGAAGCAAGATCAAGTCAAAGAAGAACCAGATCAATGGAATATATACCTTTTATGAGAAAAAGAGTAACTTCGCATATGCTATTAGAAGGTTGTAGATGATATTGCAAAAGCATAGAATGGGTAGACAGCCAATCACAGTAAGAGTATGCAAAAAATATCTGCTGAGAAAAGGAAATGCAAAAGAGATCTGACCATTATTTTTATATGTAAAATTAAGTGAAGTGGCAATGAGAAGTGCTTAGTATTCTCTCTCTCTTTTTTTGGCTGTAAATGCTTAGTATTCTAAGCCAAGAGTAATGAGCATATATCTAATAAAGATAGTTAAATTAACAAGAAGAGCAAGCCATGAAAAGGATACTAGCAGCGCCTGCAAGATTGACAGTGTGTTCTAGACGCTTAACTCTCTCCTTATTAAGTTCACAAGCAATAATCTTTCCCTTTCCCTCCATAAGAGCAGAAAGGTGTATAGTTTTGTTTCCAGGTGCAGAGCAAGCATCAAGAACCTACACAAGAATACAAGTAACCAAGGTTCAGGAATGACAGAGGATATAAGACAGTCAATCTATGAATCAAACCCTCGATTATACAAATATAATAAAGGGAAAGTTACATGAATCGTCCCTGTACTTCCATTTTTTCACAAATCATCCCTGAACTTAGATTTTGCTTGTACGTTGTTCAAAGTTCACCATTTCTACTCACCATTAGTTCTTCGCATGGATACCGTTACACAAGATCCGTTAAATAGTTGTGTAGTAAGTATAGGGGTATAAATATAAATCTTCAAATTAATAATTTAAATTTAGCAACGAGACTACTAGGCAAATTAAAATAGAAAGTGAGACTAATTTATTTATTTTTTTGGGACAGAGGAAGTATTGAATTATTATACTCCTTCCATTCCTAAAAAAGTTTTGTTTGACTCAGTGCACAGTTTAAGAAAATAATAATTGACTCTATTGTAAATATTAGAATGGTGTGCCTTTTCCAAAGATGTCCAAGTGATAGTGGGGGGCATCAATTAAAGTAGGAATAAAATCAAGGGTAATATGGTAAAAATAACATCCAAAAAAGGAAAGATGTACTCTTTTTTAGGAGCAGAGGGAGTTAGTCTTGGAATCGGCCAAGACTAAATGGTGTTATTTTTTATGATAATTTAATACGCCCACCGTCCCAAAAAAATTAGGTCTCATTTTCTATTTTTATTTGCCCCAAACAAATAGTCTCGTTTCTAAATTTAAATCATTAAATTTGAAGATTTATATTTAATACTCATATACTTATCACACAACATTTTACGGATATTTTGTGCTGTCATCCACGCAAAGGACTAATGGTGAACAGAAATGGTGTACTTCGAACCACGCACGAGCAAAGTCTAAGTTTAGAGACGATTTGTGAAAAAATTGTAAGTACAAGAACTTTTCCTGTAATTTGCCCTATAATAAAAGAACAACTCACTTGCCATCCTGGTTTGGGCCCGAGGGCTACTGCCACCATGGAGCTCGCCTTACCCTGATACATTATATATATTTAGTCACTTGTCAAAAAAGAGGACGAAAAACTAGAAAATGATTGCTCCTAGAACTCTTTTACTTTTTCATTGGCGTATTATGAGAAATCACATTAAGAGCAGACAAAACTGCAAGAATAGCCTTAAAACACAGAATTCTTACTTGCATAAATACACTTCCATCTGTTATCAAAGGATGATTGTGCAAATCTATGCCAGGTGGAAGTATTAACAAATCAGGGACCAGGTCATCCTTGTGAACCTAAACGAGATAAGCATGAAGGAAAACAAGAACAAATAAATATATAGATGCTGAAAAAGAAACAGTTAAAGGCTGTGCTGGCAATCAAGTACAATGCAAAAATAAGATTAATATAAATTAGATTAACATGACTATTAGGACCATTCATGGTTCAGGTTGGGTCGGATTAGGGAATTTTAGGGCAAAATCGACTTCTCAGCTGTTCATTGTTTGAAAGTAAAACCAACCCAAACCATTTAGAACCGCGGTAGTCTGTCCAACTTTTTCCAGTTGTCTATCCGGTCTGATCTGTTCAGCCAATTGAAAATGTTTTTAACAGTTTAACTGTTTTTCTTTTCACTTGGGTGGCCAGTTTGTATAGCCAGATGAAAAGAATTCAACTTATTTTCACTGCATCACCACATCACATGGACTATGCCCATTATACAGAAACCTTAGAAGTGAAGAATCGCTCTTCTATAGAATTGAGTATATGGAATTTCCACTAGATAAATCAATGTGGGATAAGATTGTAGAGGAAGTTGAACAAATGGTACTCTATACATCTTCAACACTCCTCGCTCCTCCTCCAATACTTTTTGGTAAATAAATATGTCGGGAAACAGAAAATAACAAGTACAACTATACCCCAGGAATAACATGGAAGTTTTGTCCAGAAATAGGGATATAAAACTATGCATGTGCTCATATCAGCTTCCAAGTAGGTCCTATATGCTTTAGCATCTGCACTCTTCTGTCTTTGGATCATATATCACTAGATTTTGAAAATTTTCTTCCACAAACTAGCCCCATCACAGTACTCAATTAATATTTTCTTGAGTTTCTTCTCTCCAACCAGTGTAAGCTGTTATACTCTAACACGGTTTTGGACGAATGTCTTTTAATTTCTTTGTGCTCTGTAGACGTTGCAGCCATATAATGATATCATTCCAGTTTGTGAGGGGTTCTGGACATACAAATCAGTTTTTGGTTGGTTTTCATCAGCTTTGTGTCGGTTTGTTGGTCTGGGTCTGGTTTTTCAGTTTTCATTGGAAGATGCATCAACTTTGAGCCTGTAACAGATATCCAGCAGCGTTGTATCAAGTAAAACCAAATCGTATACCAAGAGCCTTCATCATCCATCAAATATTGGTCATTAGCATGCTAGAATGCAGTTGATTCCATCTAAAGTTAAAGACATTTCACATACCAGACTAAACAGAAATACTCCATAGTGGCCCAAAATATCCATAGAAATATGTTGACGTTTTAATAAAATCTCTCAAATTAACTGATCCTACAAGACATGAAACGATACTAAATAGGAGGTGGAGAAAATAATGGGTTTAGAAGGTTCAGATATTGTTGGTGCCTGTTGATAAACAATTAGAGAGTCCTATTTATTCACGAGATGAGGGAAGGACAAAAATTAGTGGACATTCATAATCAAATAATTGCATGACGTCCACTCCAGAAGATTGAGTAGGTTCTGGTGACTCACTTTTATAATGTGTGAAAGTTCATTCGGAAAATCAACAAGTATTTAGCGAAGTGTTCTCGATAGAATATAGAGAGCACCTTGTTCTCTTTGCCCAGTTCATGTAAGGCACTATTGACATCCAATTTCAGAGTATTAACACGAACATAACGAGGCTTTGAAACATCTGCAGCATATATTAGAAACTTGGATCAAGGCAAGAGTTGCATAACGAGCAGCAGCATGAGCAGGAACGCAGTAAGACCACATACCAGGAATCTGGTAATGAGCCACCAATTCTGCAACAGTTTTCACACCCTCTCTCACCAAAATCCGCGCAAGAGCTGACTGTAGAGGACCTTTCCTGAGGAGGAGAAACTTTTCTGCATCACCAGTCAATGATGCAGCCTATAGGGGAAAGTTCAAATAAAAACATCACTAAATGATTAAGTAGAGCAATGTCTGAGGGGAGAGACATAATTATTATGCTTTCGCTATAAATGTACCCAACTAAATGATCTACAAAGATTGCTGAGTGGGAAAATATTAAAAGACTACAGCAACCAAATTCAACAGAAAACAACAAATGACACTCAGTGCAAGCTTGTAGAGGCAACAATAGTGACAAAAAAAAGGTCTAGAACTGATAAACTACACTTGAATTTGAAGAAGCTAGAGACTTCAACATTACAACAGCCAAACAATCATTTTCACAGGTTAGGAGGAATCAAACAATTTTTAACAAGACTAGGGTTCTGTAAGTGTAGTTAGACTCTGCCTATATTATCAGGCATTGGTTTGTAGACTTGTAAATCAGCCATTTCCCATGGAGTTGGCCATTGTGTAGAATAATTGTCAATGAATCTGATACAATGATGGCCATTAAATCTATGTTACCCGTCCCAGCACATGTATGCAGGAAGGCCAGGGGAAGTGACTGTCTTTAGCAGTGGCAGAGTAAACCTTTCTCACCTATTTCTTAAGATCAACTGATTGAACAGTTATTAGATTTTCGAATCACAAAGACAACTTGCACAGTTCATCATCAAACTTTTGTCAACTATAAATGCACACAGATTACTGCCTAATGTGTTATTTGTTCCCCAACAGATAATAAAAATATGTAACACCTGAAAGAAGTCAATACCTGTCCAAAAAGGATGTCATAAGTGATTATGTACATCAATTCCCCTTGCCTCTGCAAAAGAAAAACTCAAAATCAAGGTGCATGAAGATTTACAGTTTATATAGTTTTGTGACTGAAACACTCATTACAGCCAAAAGTGGGGGTAAAAGGGATTAATCTGTGTGTAATATTACGTCTATTACACCAACAGTTTCGGGAATAGAAGTACCTAAAAGTGGCAGGGGGCAAAATATATAAGAAAATGCTCTAACAGTTGGTCTCTATCTTGAGTTGATTATGGAACTATTTGATGGCGTGAAGATACACGGATGAATCCTCAACAAGATTGTATGTATCAGTAAAGAGTTTGCACAGCTTTATGGACATGGATGCCAGATTTCGAATTGGGAAACATTAGCCAAAAGTCTGAGTTTTCAGCAAAATCTGAAACACGAGATTCGGAGATCGAAGAAAAATGGATTGATGGAAAGAAAATAAAAAAGAAAAAACTATACAAAGCTGAAATTCTCACTGTGTGCAAGAATGTCAAAAAAAAAAAATTTAATAAAATTCTATGAAATTAGAGATACACACATAATTGCCCGCAACCTTCCTGGTTCCCACAAGTATTCTAAAGTTAGCATTTATTTTTATTTTTGATAAAATAAGAAATTTATTAGAACATAAGAAAGAAGTACACATGAGAACGGCGAACAAGACATCCACCAAGAAAGAATAGGAACAGATATGAAAAGGCAGACAAACTAGTGCATAATAGCCCTCCAGTCTATCGTGAAAACTATCACCGGCACTCCCCTAAAACCCCCAAGCGCCAACGGTCAAAGTGATGCAAGAAAAGAAATATTTTCTCTCAGAAGGGGAAAATTAAGCCTTTTCATGAAAGATCCAAGAATTCCTCTCATTCCAAATGTGTGCCAAAACTGCGGACTGCCATAAAAGCTTTGCATCCTCAAAACTGCGGACTGCCATAAAAGCTTTGCATCCTTACCAACCCCGAAACCCCTATAAGTAATCATAAACATAGCCTCCACAGATCCAGGGCGAACCCACTTCTCACCAATGATGTCGAAAATGTGCACCAGAGCTTCCAAGCAACTGAACAATGAAGGAAAAGGTGCAAAAATGTCTGGGGAGATGGTCTTATTGGGCCTACGCCTCTGGCTCTAATCATTGGTGTTTAACCTGTTAAGCACAAGAGACCAAGCAAACGCCTTCAACTTATCAACTTATGTGGGACCTTTGACTTCCAGTAACGTGGCTATCCAGAAAGGAGGGTTACGTGAACGAGTAAAGATTTGGAAGAAAGACATAACTGAGAAAAGGCCACTGGGATCCAGAATCCCAAGATCAACAATCCGGAAGATCAGAAAGATGGAAGTCTGAATTTGTTCGAGCAAAATTATTACAGGGTATCTCTATCATCAAGATTCCTATGAAAGTGAAAATCCCAGGAGAAGCTATCATTTTCCTGGACTAGGAAACTGGAGATAGGAGCATTGTGAAGGGAAGATAATCTAAGGAGATGTGGAAGAGAAATGAGTAAAGGAGATGCCACAACCCAATGGTCTTTCCAGAACCAAACCCTATTCCCATTTCCAACAACATACCAAAGATGAGGCCAAAAAAGATGAGAGCATTATTGAACGAATTTCCATATGCTTGCATAAGAGAGAAAGGGACAGTGTCCGCATCCCACCCATTCCTATGAACACCGAACTTGCTCCATATGACTTCATGCCAAAGGGAATGAGATTTAGGGGAAACCGCGAAAGCGATTTAGCAATACAGGCAGTGTTTTTAAGAACCAAATTCCAGATTCCTAAGCCCTCTTCCTCCTTAGACCTACACACTACATCCCGCGCCACTAAATGATCGTTGCGCTCCTCCTTCCCAGTCCAAAGGAAACGTCTCATAATCCCTTCCAACTTATCAGCAAGTAGCAACTCCCATGAGGATCCTAGAAAGAGACAAGCATTAACCGGAACACTCAAAAGACATGACTTAATCACCGTGAGCCTCCACCCAAAGAGAAATAAGTGTGTTTCCCCCTATCTACGTTTAGATGCTTTCTCCACCATCGGACTAGAAAAGTTGGTAGACTGAGTGTTCCCCCCCCCCCCAAAAAAGGAACACCAAGATAGGTAACCAGCCATTCCTTCATAGAGCAGCCAACAAACGAAGTGCACTCATCCAAAGCCTGACTCTACATTAGTCACCACCAACCCACATTTACACAAATTAACTTTAAGACCCTATACCGACTCAAAAAATTATAAAACAGTAAGCATGTTCTTCAAATCACTCACAAGTAAGCACATTCTTAAAATTCGTTTGTGTGCTGAAGATGAGACACCCTAGCCTCCTCTCTCCCTACCGGACACGCCTCGGAAAGACCCCTGTCCTACCACCTAGAGAACAGCTCACTAAGCACAACTATCACAACGATAAAGAGAAAAGGAGACAGTGGGTCCCTCGCCCGAAGGACGCTAGAAGCCCAAAACCATTGTTTGGGTTCCCAATTGATAATGACCGGGAGTGAATAACACGAGGGACACCAGGACACTCGGACACCCACTCTCCTCACCGATTACCAAACCCCTTTCTATCGTTAACTAAATCAAAGAAATGCAAATTCACCCCGTCGTAAGCCTTCTCTCGAAAGCAAGTTGAATATCCAAATTCCTCCATCTCAAATCCTCCACAACCTCATTCACAATAAGGGCAGCGTCAAGGAGCTGACAATGGTTGGATATCAGTTCACCATCTAATCTTACTCAAATTTCCATTCTTTCTTCACTAAAAGTTTGGTTTCGAAATCTGGCTTCAATAACAATCTCTAGATGTTCATTTCAACTAACACATGTTCTGTCAACCCTCCCCCCAACCCCACCCCAACAATAGGCAGGGGCATATACACCACCACCGCTATCCATTTACATCCTTCGAGAATTGGGATGGATTCAGTAGTAGCTCAACAACTCAACTCAATTCATAGTAGCTATATCATGAATACATAATCCAATGTTATCACAGCACCATAACGCCAATAGTTTATAAGAACAAGAAAAATGAAAGGAGAGGGGAGGGGAGGGGAGAGAGGGGGCAAGGAATGATACAAAACCCAAAACAAAACAAAGAAACTGAAGACAATAAAATACAGAACCTAAAATCAAGCTGTCTATGTCATCACTAACTAAAAGATTCAAGAAATTCTTTTACCTTCCACTTGCTGTTTAATATGCTAGCAGCCTCTAGAACATCCTTGATAATTGGAAGATCTGAAAAAGGAAAGAAGAGGGTATATAGAAACAAGTAAGAAACATAAAGTTAAGAAATTGTTGTGTAGGGGGATGCATCTTGTAGCAGCAGAAATTATATGGTTAGTAACAATCTTGGTCCTGAATGCATGACCAACAAGCTTCCTTCTGAAAACTTACCTTTTTCCATGAGAAGTGAAAACGTTACTTGCTGCAAGAAATCAGAACACATGAAGCAATGAAATAAATCATAAATTATCTTGAACAATAGAATTATGCACTATGAGTGCATTGTTTACTTAAGTTATTTCAAGAAAAAGAGAGGAGAGAGCATACAAATGCATTGCTCACTAGTTGACAGCCCCAATAGGTCAAAAGCTCAAAATATCTACAAAATGAAAATAAAGAAGAAAAAATCTGGAGAGCTATCAAAACATTCCTAATCCAAGAGGGGACAGAAATCTCTACAATTGAAGAAAAGGGGATGGGAAAGATAGGACAAGAAGAGAGAACCTCAACAAGAGTAAGGATGAAAAGAGACTGTTCCGCCAAAGAGCATCTTTGAGTCAGTGTTTTTGGAAAATGACCTACTGACCTCAAATCGGCAAGTCATTTTACGGAGGAATTGTGGTTGTTTTTCACTGGCCCGCAAGGGTGAACACATTTTCCCAACGCTACTTAGCATAGGAAAATACCAAGATCGTCTTAAAATTGTTTTCCTTGATCTTATCGCGTAATTCTTGTGTGGTTAATTAACAACAATTTAATTGACAATAATTTTTCAGAAATTTATAAGTGAGGATGTTTAAACTTATAATTACTTTTATTATTTTATATTCTCAATGAAATGTATAAATTGTTCTCTTGCACTTTTCTATACAGCAATTTTTCTGAAGGTTAACCAAACAATGGAAATTATAGCATTATCTCAGAAATTCTTATTCCTTAAGCCAACGGTTATGAAGAACCACAATTCAAGGAAACAAGTTCCAGAAACAATTTTCAGTACTCTCCATTCTTTGGTCCATTAGAAAAATGTGGTAAACTAGATTATTTATGGGCCAACAGAAATCAATTTCTCCAGAAAATGACTTACAGACTAGAAAGTTGGTAAGTACTTTTCCAAGAACGTGTCATAAGCAAAGATGCTCTACAAAGTTAACTTCTCTTTCCATCTCTATTGTTCTAGGAATTCTGTTTTCATCTTCTTTCCCACACCTCTTTCTCAGGCTTTGGACTGAAAGAAAGATGGTGGATGTCATTTCAACGTAAAGTTTCTTTTTTACACCCTTTTCATAAAAGTTAATTCAACCTTCTTACAATAAGGAAGTGTTCTGATTGCAACACAGGAACATTGATGGGTGTGACTGGATTTAGACATGCAGGGATTCCACTTAGATAACAATGCCTGCCCACTATTTCCCACCTAGCCTCTAGTTCAATTGACCATTTTCTCGACACAGTTGAAAGGCTATGAGTTATGACACTAAAATCTATGACAACTTTTCTTCAAACTATTTTACATGTTCATTCTGTGGATGATTATGATACATCAAGTTTGGATGAGAAAGAAAAATTAATGAGTGGTTATTTCGCCATCATCGAAAATGTTTTTGGATTTTGGACGTATCAAGCCAATGAGCAGAAAGAATCAAAAGCAAATTGAGACAATGATTAAGTTAATATGTGACAGAGAATCAATTTCTTAATGACATAAACCACTTCAATGGAATTTGGATAAATGCATGACATCTAGAACAAGAGGTAAACTATGAGAACTTTCCTTTTAAGGTAAGAGTGAGTTGATTTATTTTACCATTGTCTCACAAATGTAAAGAACATAACCTTGTGTATTTTCAATTCATCCAGCATAGCATATAGCACATAAATTGTAATTCAAGAAATTACCATTTATTTAAGAAACTTGATAAGCTCTTTTAGAAAGATAACAAGCTCAAGGAAGATTAAAGTTGTTTTGCTTCGAGTTAAGGCTCTAAAATTTGAATTTATGAAATATTGCGTGGCTCAACATGCCAATATTTATGTCTATGTTAGTTATAAAAAATAATAATTTATGTCTATGTTGTTCGGTGGTTTTCTCATAATTCGTTGAGACCTTGAGTTAGATGAGTTCTTCAGTAAATTGGGTTAATAAAGAAGCGGGGCAGGAGGAGCTGGTTCACAATTTTTTCTAGGAAGCGCGGAAACAAATAAATGTAGATTGTAGAGCCTTCTCTACATTCATTCCCTCCAAGGCTACGAAACTAGCGAAGGTTTTTCAAAACTATAGATAGATATCTTATCTCATATAAAATATTGTAATGAGATGTATCCCTAGGTATCTTTATCCATTTACTCTTGTCGTTCTTCACTCTCTTACTAGATTTATTCTATGTAGCTCTTCTCTACTATAGTAACAAAAGAGAAGCGTGGAACTGGAAGCCACTCGAGCACTCAACCTCCTGTTAGAAAGATCAATTCATGTCCCTTTGTTCCTCTTTCCCATCCTCCTGTTAGAAAGATCTTGGAGGATGAATGACTCTGCTCCTATCTTCTTTCATCAATTCCTTTATGCACTGCCATTCATCACAATTGTTCACTTTACTCTTCTTCTTCTTTTATCTGATAAGTAAAACTTTTAGCTAATGTCATTTTGTATCACGAATTTCCCTAGCCAAAACCATCATTTATTGATTAACTTAGACAAGCAGAATAAGCTTTTTTCTTAGCCTAGCTGCAAAAAAATGTATTACAATGCAATCCACATTTTTCCTACAAAATTTTATATCTCACAGCCAGTTGCTTATTGTAGCACTACTTGACAGATATATGAGAAGTTGATAGCGAAAGCGAAAAGAGGCTTATTACAACTTCTACTAACTCCAATTTCGGTATAGCTTGAGTTATAAAGCTTCACTAGCTAATTGACTACTACCACGGTCCTAAATGTATGCCACTTCTGGTAAAAGCAAATTCCCTAAAATTCAGCTTAGAAACCAAGTTGCATGTATCGGTTTAGCCAAGACGAGACACTCATTTTCGGACAAATGTAGTATTTAAGTTGTGTTAAAGCTCATAGAATCCTATATATCGTAGACTAAAATCGAAAACAGTATTATTGAAATACCAATTAAAAGGCATGAATTTGACGCTCCTGAAAACTATCTCCACATAAGTAGTGGGAGCTCGTTTGGTAAGCATTTTTAAACTATCATAATATGAAATTTGTACTAATAAGGCACGCAATGAAACGAGCATTGTCTATACCAAACCAGCACTAAGTGACAGGCCAAGCATGACTTCATACTGCATTTATAATTTTAGAAATTCAGTAGAAGACAGATAGCGGGGGGTTAAGTGTTTGATAACTTACGCTTGAGGGTTTGGCAGACCAAAGCGAAGGTGGCTCGCTTGTTCCTGATGGAAGGACTGTAAATTAGGGATTTGATGGAGCCGACGGCTCGGCGTCTAGCGTCTCCTTGTAGTACGACCTGCAAGACCTTCGCCGCCTCTCTACGCGCGAAATACGAGGACCGCTCGGCGTTTTTCAGCCGCCTATTCTTCGGCTCGTTGGTTGCTGGTTTCTCGGGTGCCGGCCGTACGGCCACATTCTTCCGCGCCATGGCTATTTCTCACTCCGAGCTAGAGCAAGCAGAAACTCTGTGTGCGCGCGCGCGTGCTTTTTCTTTTTCCTTTTTCATTTTAAGCAAAGTCCAGACCTAGAGCCCAAACCGATACTTTATGGGCTATGAGTAAAGCCCACATGGCCTACATCAAGCATATGATTTTAGAAAGAGCGGTGATATTCACGCCCTCAAATTATCTAAGTACACTCCCTTCAAATATTACAAAAATATCATTAAAAAATCTAACTTGCCCTTAGTGGAACACCCCTAGTGGTATTCGGTAGGCTCTGGGTGAACACCTTAGTGGTGTTCGCTCAGTGCTTGCCGAACACCCTTGGGGTTTCGGTCAACCAAGGCCAATCAGTCATGTTCTTGAAAAAATGAATTTTCAAACCACAAATGTGTTTAACCACGAAATTTCAACACCAAATTGCTAAGGAATTGAAATGTAACTAAACCCTAATAATAATTTAACATACAAATTGCAAAACAAGTGTTATTTAAACCTAAATGCAAACATACAAACAAAAAATTACATACCTATGCCCGCACTTTTCGACGTTGTTGAAGTTGAAGAAGAGTTTGTCTTGATTTTCCTCCTCTTTTCATCAAACTAGTAGTAAGAGAGATGAGAAAATAGTGAAGGTGGTGTAGTTCTTTAAACGCATTTGTTGGGGGGGGGTTGCAAGTGGATTTGTGCGGGTGGCTCAAATTAGGGAGGGGGTGTAGTTAGAAGGGATTGATTTTGGGAAAAATATTAAGAGGGGTACAATAGAGAGATAAGGGGTGTAGTTAGTATTTAGAAAAATTGAAAATATTGGGAGTGGTGTAATTAGAAATTTGATGTACTCATAAGAGTGGTGTACTTTGCTATTGATATTTTGTAAAAGTAGTAGATTAGTTCTTTGCATTAAGTAGTTTGCTTCTTGTAATGATTATTTTTCTTCTATGAGGATGTAGCTCCTTGATTCTCTTTGTTTGAAGACTAGCGATTTAGGTCCGTGCCTATGGCACGAAGTCAGTGTGGACTGAATCAAGCAATTTAGGCCCGTGCCTATGAATGTATGTTCGAGGTATTAAGAAGGGTTAGCTAATATGGGTTTTTAGTGTTGTTGTTGAAACTCCAGGGATTATGGAGTCAATTGAACAAAATGGAGGTGATTTGGGTTGAGCTGGAAGACTTGAGGGTGTGCAACAGTGTAAGTACTTTCACATGTGGATTCTAGGATTTGATCTTAACTGTAGAAATTTAAGGCTTGTTTGTTAACCATTTTTGTTTCACATTTTTTTGTTTCTGTTTCTAATTTTTGGTGAAAAATAGAAATAGAAATGCGTTTGACAACCATTTCTATTTCTGAGAAACTAAAAACGTTTCTCATTTTTCCCCAAATTCTAGAAATAAGAAATTCTCAACCATAACTTTTTTCCTCCATATATATATGTATATATGTATATATATATATATATGTATGCATGTATGTATATATATATGTATATATATATGTATATATATATATATATATATATACTTATATAGAATTGGGTTTTCAAAAGAAAAATAAATAAAAAATTTAATACTGAAATTAAATAATCAGAAACTAGAAACAGTAATTGAAAGATGATGGGTACTTGAACAATAATAAAATAGAGTTGGACAAATAGAAAATATAGATCCGAAGAAGTGAGGGATATCATGACAAAAAGGGTCTCGAACAGTGGTGTCCATGACATCAATTAACGGTTAACCTATAATTCTTCCTCTAAATATTGTTGCTATGAATTAATTAATTTACTTTTTGAAAATCAAATCAATTCCTAAGTCTATGTATGCATGTATGTATATATGAATATTAATTTTTATTTTTTATTTTTTATTCACAATTTTTTTAATAATAGATGAAATGTGAATTATTATTCTACACCTTTTAAGTTAGATATAATATATGATGAAGTTGTAATGTGTTAATAGTTTTGGAAAAAGAGTTTAACTTTGTAAAAGAAAATAGAAATGTTTATCAAACACGACATGTTTTAAGAAACAGAAACAAATTGAAACAAAAACAAAGTGAAATAGAAACATGTGAAATAGAATAAAGAAATAGAAATGTTACCAAACACTACCTTAGTAACTCAGTAAATCTGGACAATAGTTATCATCAGTCAATTGCACACGTATAAACTGATCTCAATTGTAATATAAATATAGTTGTTTGATTATTCTCACTTTTATATATGATTATATCCTTCTTTTTATTCTTCACTGCTCTCTCTCCTCCACGCTTTATGAGGGGATTCTTCTTTCCTTTTTATAGCCGTAATTGAGAGGTTCCGTTAGAAAACTAGTTGTTATGTAACGGTAGGAAGAGCAACTTGTTTGAATTATTTCCTACAGTGTCAGTCCACTTGCATTGCAACTTATAGTTTACATGTTTTGTCAGGGTTTGAATTGTCTTTGTCCCTTTAGGGTTACAATAACATTCCTTCAATGATTGTTCTTTTGATGTGACTTTGTACCTACAGGGGTTACAGCAACATTCCTTTCGATGATATGGCTTTATAGTTGAGTGAGTCATAGTTGTTTAATCAAAGTTGCTTGTTTGCACTTCTTCATAGCTATTTGATAATAACTGTTTGATCATCAATGTTTGTTAAAAAATGTTAACTCCTTTGATCTTCTTGAGTATAGTTGATTGACAAAAACTCTTTTTACACTTAATCCTATCTTTTGGAAAATTAAGCTCTTCTAGTTTTTACAACATCTAAACCTACAATACAAGATTCTAACACATTTGAAAATTTATAAAATTTAATACAGTATCTTAATTTAAACTAAAACTCTTGAAGTATAATATTTCAAATAAAAATAGAAATTTTTAAGTAATACGTAAGGAATAATTGTTAAGATCAGAACCATCTCAATTCACACGTAAAAAAATCGACTATCCCCTTTCATTTATATATATATATATATATATATATATATATATATATATAAACATGATAGTCTCCAAATCTGAAAATTTCTTGCCAAAACCCTGTTTTCGAAAATGGAAACTAATCTGTTTATATAAATCCCTATTTTATTTTGGAAAACCAATCTAAATTTTGTAATTTAATTTGATTGGATAAATAGATTGATATCTATCAATAACTACTAAATAAAAACCACTTTTCCTTCTCACTATCATTCTTTATCTCTCCTCTCTCTAAATCTCTAATATAACTCTTATCTTATCCAATATCAAGGTTGTTGCATAATTAAATTTTTAAATTCAAAATAATACTCAATTTATCTTCCTAAATAACAATCTCTTTCCCGTATAAATCTCTTCCTATACCTCTTTCCTGATTTTCTTCCATATATTTTTGGGAAAAAAATAGCTCAGTAGTAGAGTTCTTAGTTTCTGTTTCATGACAAAAATTATTTAATAAAGTAACTCTATCTAAATATGAATAAAAAAATACAACGAGTCTTTTCGTAATATAACTCTTATCTAAATTTAAATTCAAAATTAATCATCCTACCATATCGTTTTTATCTAAAATCAATTTCAAAATCAGCCTCCTTAATCCAGTATGACTTTATCTCAACTCACCTCCCTCTTCGTAAAAACGATCTCTCAATTTTCTTTCTCGAAACTAATAAGAAAACATTTAACATCATTTTTGTTTTTTCTCCTTTTTCAATGGTGTGTATATATATATATATGGTGGATGTCCACAAATTTTTAATTATTTTTATTTCTTAGTTTTACTACATTTTATTGAAATTAATTCTCATTTTAATTTATTTTTTTCATTGAGCGTATTCACAAATCTCTCTCGTTGTAAGTTGTATTTTTTAGTACTAACATAATTTTGTTGTTGTTAGTCTAATCTCTACACGCGTTGTACATTTAATGAATCAAGCCAATCAATAACAGAAAATAAGATATTTGAATACAAATTAAGCAATTCTTGGAAGACTGATTTGAAATCACTCACTTATGATTTTTAGAGTCTTCATTATTGATGAAGAAGCATAGTATTATGTTTTGAATTGCAGAACGTAATTTTTCAAGACAAGTCAATTTTTTTCTTGTAGTTATAGATGCAACTTATTAATTTTGTTTGGGCTGAACTAAGAATTAATAAGTGTATAATAGAAATTTTTATTTAGCAACAAAACAATTAACCAAAGGTAAAATCAAAAAGGAAAAAGGAAGAAGTAAACTTCGGCGTTCGTGATATTTTTCTTTCCTTTTATATTTCTTTTAGGTACTGTTTTTTTGTGTGGGTGTTGGTTGAGAGTGAGACTCGAATGGAGAGTTAATTCTATTTTGTTCATTTAGTTTCGGTTTAATAAATACTCCCTCCGTTCCAGGCAAAGAGTCCACTTTATCAAATAAAAAATTTACATACTTTACTTATGTTTTAAGAAATAAAATTTCATTAATTAAAAACTATCTTAATAATACTATGGATTACAACTTTAATAATTTTGTAAAAATCACTAGATTTATGTTAATTATTGGTTAAATTTTAGTTTAGTTGACCAAAAAAAGTCAAAAATGGACTATTTACCTGGAACGGAGGGAGTAAATCAATAGATTAGTAGTATAATTTTTTTTTTTTTTTTGACAAAGTACAAAAGTCATGAACTTACAAGTGGCAACCTTTTGTCAATTTTCTATTTATTAATAACTACTAAAACAAAAATCATTGTTTTCTCTCACATTACACGTGACTACTTTACGTAAAAAAAAATCTCACCCCAATAACCAGTTTTACCTCTCCTCTCTCTTCCTCTCTCTCTCTAAAACAAACCTCAAGAGAGTGTCCACGTGGACAACAACCTCTTCATGAGATTGACCACGTGGACAATTTTCACCTTAATTTCTTTTAATTTTTAAAAATATTTAAAATCTTAAGATAAAGATATTTCTAAATTTTCTCAATCTTTAAGTTATATCAAATCTCCTAAAATTTCTCTTTAATCTAAATACCAGTATTACTCTTTATCTTGCTGACTCTTTCTTTTTAGTAAAAATATTTTTAAGAAGATTTTACCATTGTGAATTACCCTTTATTGTTATACACACACTCTCTCTCTCTCACACACATTTTAATTAAAGTACTCAACTTCAAATTCACATCTAATAACTTAATTTTTGCAGATTGAATTAAAAAACAATCTGTGATTACCTTCATCATTTATATTTTTTTTATCTCTCGAAATATAAACATTCGTGTATCTTTGTCCCTCCCCTCTTAGCTTCACCTTTCACCAGATCATCCACTGTGACATTTTCATAGCAAGGTTAGCAATGAAACTACTATGGCTAATTCTAATGTTGTTTTAATAGGTCATGCATGGATTCTTCATTTTTCCTATGAAAGGCACGATACATATTGTATTACTATTTTATTTTATAAGATTAAGAATATGTGAAGAAGTCTCAATTTGTATTGATAATCATAAGAGATATATATATATATATATATATGAACAAGAGTCCTTTTCCTAGTATGAACAAGAGTCCTATTCCTAGTATGTAATTACAATGAATAATTTACCAAATATAAACAAATGAAAGAAGGAAAGAAAATAAGAATCCTATTCTAAGTTGGAGAGAGATCCGGTGGATCTTTAGTGTTATCATGCCCCCGCAAGATGGACGACCGTGTAGAAAGTCCAATCTTGGACATTAACTCAAGAAAACGGGCGCGGGAGAGCTTTAGTCGGTGCATCCGCCAATTGATCCGACCCGAGATGTGAGAGACACGCAGGCGTGCTTGAACATGTTCACGTACAAAGTGATAGTCGAGAGCAAGGTGCTTCATCTTGGAGTGGAACTTGGGGTTAGCAGCAACATAGGTCGCTCCCAAGTTGTCACAATAGAGAGCAGGTGGGCTCGAAGTGTGGACAGCAAGCTCACGGAGCAGGTTCTGTAGCCAAAGGACCTCGGCTGGGTGCCCAATGCGCGATACTCGGCCTCGGTAGAAGAACGAGCGAGTGTGCGTTGCTTGCGAGAACTCCAGGAGATGGGATTGCGACCAAGGTACACAACATAGCCGGTGGTCGAGATGTAGTTATCAGAGTCGCCTGCCCAATCAGCATCAGTGAAGGCATGCAGAGAAGGAGGAGAGTCACGGTGAAGCAAGAGACCATGAGAACTAGTGCCAACCAAGTAACGAAGAACCCGTTTTAAAGCTTTCCAATGGAGATCTGTAGGTGCATGAAGATATTGAGAGAGGCGATTGACCGCAAAGGAAAGATCAAAACGAGTAAGAGACAAGTACTGGAGAGAGCCAACAATGGCCCGGTATTCCGAGGGATCCTGAAGAGGAGAGCCGGACTGAGCAGTGAGGGACCATGGGAGTGGGTACCGGTTGGCATCAAGCATGTTGGAGCGGGTAAGTAAATCAATGATGTACTTATGCTGACTTAGAAAAAGACCGCAAGGGTGAGGGAGGACTTCAACACCAAGGAAGTAGGACAAAGAGCCAAGGTCTTTGAGTGAGAACCGTGAAGCAAAGGAGGAGATGAAGTTATCAACAAGAGAAGAATTAGAACCTGTGATAACAATATCATCGACATATACCAGCAGAAAAATACAGTCTTGAGAGTGACGGAGAGTGAACAGAGAAGAGTCGGAAACACAGTTGTGAAAACCAACAGACAGAAGATAGGTTCGGAGTTCAGTGTACCACGCACGAGGAGCCTGTTTTAAACCATAAATGGCCTGTCGAAGTTTACAAATGTGAGTGGGGTGAGTGGAGCTGACAAACCCAGGTGGTTGAGCCATAAAGACATCGTCAGTAAGAGAGCCTTGAAGAAAGGCATTGTTGATGTCGACCTGACGAAGCGGCCAGCCATTTGTGATAGCCAAAGATAAGACGGTGCGTATGGTGGCGGGCTTGACAACCGGACTAAACGTTTCAGAATAGTCAAGGCCTGGGCGTTGATGAAACCCTTTTGCAACTAGGCGAGCTTTGTGGCGATCGACGGAGCCATCAGGTTTATATTTGGTGCGAAAGATCCATTTGCAACCGACTAGGTTGTGAGATGGGTGCGGTGGGACAAGGTCCAAGGTATGATTACGGGTGAGAGCATTGAACTCAGATTGCATAGCTGCACGCCAAACTGGAAGTTTAAGGGCCTGGGCAACAGTGGTGGGTTCAGTAGCGGATAAGGGAAGGGAGACATGAAGGTTAAGTTTGTTGATGGGCTTGGTAATATTATTTTGAAGCCTGGTGATAGGACGGTGGGTGGGAGGAGGGGCGGGTGAGGCTGGAGATGGTGAGGGTAAGGGAACAGAAGATGAGATGGGCGGAGTAGGCTGCGCCGAGGGGGGTGGCGGGGTCATGTGGTAGGGCGGTAGGGGAAGAGCATGGGGCGGGAGTGGGTTGGGATCACCATTCGGTGAGAGGAGAAGAAGGGGAGGGAGCAGAGATGGCGGTTGAAAAAGGGAAAACAGACTCGACAAATTTGACATGTCGAGAAACATAGATTTTGTTAGTGTTGGGTTCAAGGCAATAATAGGCGCTTTGGGTGGGAGAGTACCCAACAAACACACAAGGAGAGGAACGAGGTTCGAGTTTGCGTCTGGTGTAGGGACGAAGCCACGGGTAGCGAGACAACCAAAGCCGCGGAGTTTGAGGTAGTTAGGGGTTGGCCGAGAAGGACGAGGTGGGGAGATTGCAGTTTAAGGGTGGGGGTGGGCATGCGGTTGATGAGATAGCTAGCAAAGACAAAGGCGAGAGGCCGTAGGTAAGGGACATATGAGAATGAGTAAGAAGGAGAGGCCGGTCTCAACAATATGGCGATGGCGCCGCTCGTAGTACCCATTGTGTTCCGGTGTGAGGAGGAGAGGTAAGATGAGTGATGCCATGGGAAAGGAGAAGGGGGCGAAGCCCAATGTATTCGCCACCATTATCACTGAAGATGGTGATGATGGAGCGGTTGAAGAATTTTTCGACTCGAGATTTGAATTCAGAGAAGACAGAGGTGGCATCATTCTTGTGTTTTAATGGATAAAGCCGATATATTTTGAAAAATGATCAACAAATATGATATAGTATTTAAAACCATCATAAGAGGTAACAGAGACGACCACACATCACCGTATAAGAGATCAAGAGGACCACTAGATTGAATAGAATTCTCGAGAATGGTAATTTATGGCTTTTATTGCAGCACATGAATTACAATGAAAATCGAATAATTAGGAATTTGTAAATTAAAACTACTGCTAAGATGACGCAAAATAGGCTGAGACGGATGACCCAAACGATGATGCCACGTCGAAACAGCGGAGACGGAGACAGAATGAGCAGCGGGAGAGGGAGGAGTCCATTCATAGATGCCCGAACTAGAACGCCTTCCGTAAGAGTGGCTCCGTGCGAAGATCCTTCACAAGAAAAGAGGTCGGTGAGAAGGTGACAACAATTATTATCAAGACAAAATTTAGAAACAGAGAATGTTACGAGACACGAGGAGCACAAAGGACATGATTAAGAGAAAAAGTAGAGGAGGGAGTGAGAAGAGAGGTGGAACCAGGTGTAAGTGATAGGGAGGCCGATCCATCACCAATGAGAAGTTCATCGCCATCATACGGTGAGTGAAGAGCCAAGTTATTGAGATCATTGGTTACATGGTGAGTGGCGCCACTATCGAAGAGCCATGGCGTCGGAGGGAGGGAGGTAGTGGCGGTGTGAGCACCGGGCCGACGGGGTTGGGGTGGGCGACTAGTGTTGGAGCGGTTGGGAGGGGAGTGGGAATTGAGCATTAGGATAGACCTGACGAAAGGCGTGGCATTGGGAGAGAAAGTGACCATCACGGCGGCACCACTGGCAACGGCCTTTGTAGGACGGAGAGGAGGAGTTGGTGCGAGGGTTGAAGGGCGGAGAGGGAGTAGGTTGGTTGGTTGATGGGCGAGGCTGATTTTTGGTGGTATAGTTGACAACTGCCGGAAAAGTGGGTGGGGTTTTTGGTTTGTGTTTGAGAGTTAACTCACAATTGATTAGCATTTCGTGAAGCTCATCAAACGTGATCGGGGTTTCGCGATTCTGGACAGCAGATATTACACTGTCGTAGTCAGGGTCATTGAGTTGGTCGAGGATTTTGTCAATGAGGTCGTCGGGGTCGATGGGACGGCCAAGGGAGGTTAATTGGGCGGCATAAGTTTGGATGTCTTTCATGTATTCGGTTATGAAACGGGTACCCTTTGAAATATTACGAAGGTGATCTTTGATCTATTTAATGTGGCCTTTGGATGGATTGGCAAAGGTTTTGGCGAGGGTGGTCCATGCGGCAAGGGTGGTGGGACAAAGAGATATGAGGGGAACAAGAGAGGGTGATAGGGAGCCGGCCAAAGCACCAAGAAGAAGTTTGTCTTGGCGAAACCAAGTTGTGTAAGAGGGATTGGGCACGGGCGTGGAGGTGGAGGAGGAGCGGGTGGGGTGGTGTTTGCGGCAAGGTGGGCGGGGAGGATGGTGGCAGCGGTATGGGGTGGTCACTATTGATGAAGGAATGAAGGTCGAGGCCGATGAGGGTGGCTTCGATTTGAAGTTTCCAGGCGATGTAGTTGGTGGTGGTGAGTTCGAGGACATGGGTGAGAGATACGGCAAGAAGAGGGTGGGTTGGCTCGGCAGCGTTGGGGACAAGGGCGAGGTCAGTGGTGGCCATGAGGGAAGGCGGCGGCAGCTAAAGGAGAAGAAAAAAACAGGGGTTTGGCGGCTAAGGAGAGAAAAAAACTGGATCGTTGCTCTTGATACCATATAAGATTAAGAATATGTGAAGAAGTCTCAATTTGTATTGATAATCATAAGAGATATATATACATGAACAAGAGTCCTTTTCCTAGTATGAACAAGAGTCCTATTCCTAGTATGTAATTAAAATGAATAATTTACCAAATATAAACAAAGGAAAGAAGGAAAGAAAATAAGAATCCTATTCTAAGTTGGAGAGAGATCCGGTGGATCTTTAGTGTTATCATATTTTACCTTTCGTAGATCATAGATAGATATTATTTAAATGTTTCATCTTTGGTGGATCTCTATCCTAAAAAGAGTCTTCTAAAATCCCTCTCCCCCTAACATTTTAATTCTTATTTTTTAGCAAACAACTATTAGAAATCTAACCTACAGTAAACTCATTATGTTTTACACGTGCAAATTTGATAATCAAATTTCAAAAATTACATAGAAATTGATCACGCCAAAAAGTGTTCAGGTGACTGCATCGACTCCACGTGTGCAGTTAGTTGATTGGTGGGATGACCTGGCTTTCAAAAGGCAAGTTTAGCTGGAACTTGTCTACGGGATAATACCTGAGATACCAAATGAAATCACCGTTAGGAAGTCGGACGTGGTCCGGCTAAAGCTCTCCAGTGTGAGTGTAAGTATGAGGATGGAAAATATTGGTCTCTGATCAGCCCTCAGGCGAACTCTTGTGTATAAATGCATAACCGATTTTAGTGAAAAAGGTAGTTGAAGAGTAGTAAATGTAGCTTAGGAAATAAATGAAGACAATCATTTTATATTTATATTGGAGGAATGTTGGTTGGATGCAAGTGGAGTTGCCACATGTCAACTTGGGATTGGCGAGAAAATGTCCATTTATAGGCGCCGTTAAAGTCATTGATGAGCATTTAAGGAGATGTGATGAGCATTGATGGAGAAAATTTGTCTCCCTTGGGACTTGTGCAGATCTTCCCAACCGTACCTTTGACCAGTGAGTAGGTTGTTGCAGACCAATGAGGAGATTCTCAGTGGTCCCCCGAAGGACGATAGAGCAAGTTGGTATTGAATGCAACCGTAAACATTGACTTGACCATGTTTCCTGAGGATGGTGACCTCCGAACTTGGGCTCATCAACTCGGGATGCTGCCGTGTGAGCAAGGATTATGATCCCCGGGCTTTGGCCCATCAGCTCGGGATGCTGTCATGCAGGCTGGAGCAAGTGGCATCAGCGGGTGAGTTGGCCCGAGCTTCGGTGTTCAAAACGGAGCTCGAGTATGCGGGAACAGAGTTTCGAGTTTTAGATCAACCGGTGTCTGGGTATGGGTCCCACACCACGTGGCCCGTGTTATGTCCGGTATCTTCAAAAATAACTAATTTAAGTATAATACATGTCTTTATCATCAATCTTTATCTTTTTATATATAAAGTCTATAATATTCTTGAAACTTATGAGAAGATTGTAGTTAAGATATTATTCCCTCCGTCTCAAATTAGTGTCTATTTTTATTCACGGTCATAAAAAAAAATGGACACTTATTTTGGAATATATGAAAAGCAATAATTAACGAGGCTTACTTATCCTTCCTCAAGTTTTAGATCATCATATTACTATTAGCTTTGTATTTACCATCTTTCATTTTGTTATTGCAAAGAAAACATGGTATAGCAAAGGTGTGCGCACAAAACTTTTGGATCATGTATTTTGATTGTTATCGAAATCGTTCTATGAATAATCTTTCTTATTTTTTTTTTTTTGAGTTTCTTATTCAATAATTCGTCCCACTTGCTTAATCTTATATCCATTTAACAATAAATAAAATAACTGAACAAAATCAAGCGCTTTCGGGCAATAGAATGAGGGCTATAACTCATCTAGATGAGTTTATGGCTCATCTAAAATTTTGGCCCCACCGAATACGTTACCTAGACATTTTGTTTCAAGCAATGGTATGACTCAAAATAATTATCTCTTAAAGGCCTTTTCTTACACTTTTTCATTCTAGCCTCTTTAATTTATTTTAACTTTTTTAAGTGACTAAGAGGAAAATGAATTGTTAATGGGCTTAATGTGTGTTTATTTTCTTTTTTAGTTATATTTCATGATGTCAATTGTAGTGAGCGGATATTAAGAAAGATACATGGAGTTGAATACTAAATATTTCTAGCAACGTAGTGACGAAGCCAGGATTTAACTCTTAGGGGGCCGTGAACTTCAACAAAATATCTTAAATAAATTAAAAACACGTTTAGTAAGTTATAGTTACTGAATTAAAAACTTTATTGATTCAATTTCTTTCCTGACGTTTCATTTATATATTGCCTAATAAAAAATAACCGATTTTTAAGATGATTTAGAAAAGGGACAAATGGGAGATATACAATTGTCTTTAGAAGTTAGTATAAAAATATTATGATTTTAAATGAAATTGTATTGAGAAGATAATTTATATAATGAAATAGATTACCACCCCTAACTAAATAATATGTAAGGTTATCTTTTGATCAAAAATTAACCAAGTTACTCATTTAAGAGTGTTAAAATCCAATTTTTAGGAGTCTTATAATGCAATATACCTCATTAATTTAGAAAACACAAGCAATCTGCATTAAAAATAACTCAATTAGTGTCACTATCTATTACTCCCTCCGTTCCAGGCAAAATTTTACTATTCTATTTTGGGATGTTTCATTCAAAGAGTACTTTCAAAAAATTATACTTACAACTTTCATAATCTTTTGTCTTTATGCTTAAGTATTTTGTAATTATGACCAACTCGAATGACACCAATACATCATTTAATTATTAGACTATTCAAACGTAGACTATTTGGATGGAACGGAGGGAGTAACTATTACTAAAACAAATTCCACTACCGCCACGCAACAACTTTATGTTAAATATTTTTTTGCTTAAAAACATGATAGTCTTCAAAAATATCCAGCCTAAAGTTTGGTTGCCAAAAATAAAAATTCATTTATTTTAATTATAAAAGCCCTGCTTTGAAAATATATATTAGTCTTCATTCATAAATTCTGAACAAATTTTAATAGAAGTGAAAACAGCACATAATTTCTAAAAAAAAACACCTTTTGATTTCCTCACCTCCCCTATCTCCTTACTCTCCATATAGTCGGATTCACCCCTCTAATTTCTCAAAAAAAAAAAAACTTATATTCTCTCATAAATTATTATTTTATATTTATTTACATACTAAATGTGTATAATTTTTATAAATTGGCTCATTAAGAAATTAATTTTTTTGGGTTAATGACACTATTAGTCCCTCGACTATGGACTATTCCAACAGTAGTCCCTTAATAAATTTTTTTCAAATTTCAGTACCTAGAGTATCAAAAAGTCACGCAGCTAGTCCTTTTGATGGATACCGTTAGTAAAATTCCGTTAAGTGACCCATATGCCTCACACCTGCATTTGGTTAAGGGCATGAATGTAATTTCCTTTGATTATCTATGAAGTCTTTCCTTTTAAAAGACCAAAATACCCATATTTTATTTTATTTTAAAACTAGCTAAGAGGATATTTTAGTACTTATGTAAATTATATTTTCATTACATTTATTCTCTCAACCACCATCGATGCACTGGTTTGCCGTTGTTGTGCTTGCCTTGTCTGATGTGAACAATAACTCTGCTTTGAGCAATAATGCCATTAACCATAAAAATCAGTGAAAAAAGAAGACGCTTGACTTCAAAATCTATTCTCCAAGCCTTCCTAACTTCAATCTTCAAAATCAGACCAATCAAAATCAAATGAAATTTAGAAGCTCCCAAATATATATAGCCCTAATTCTTGTAAATTATCCCCAAAACTCTGCTTTGAGCAATAATGCCATTAACATTAGAAATCTCAAATCTGGCGCAATCGGACCCACGGCCCAGTTGGGAAGTCACAAGTTGCATCGATCAAGAGAGAATCCTTGCCCAATCATAATCCGCACACAACCCTACCCACTCTCTCTCTCTCCCCTCAGCATCAGCAGTTCGCCGCCGCCTCCTTCGTCTTCGGCGCTATTGATCTCCGTTGGGCACGCCGACGACCTCTCTTTCTTTTTCTTTTTCTTTTTTATTCCACCACCGATTGACAACCTATAAAGATGAAGAAACCCCCCAATTATCAGTAGTAATCATTATCATCTTGATACAGAAAAGCCCCGACCCGATCCACAATAATTGCAAAAGCATCAAGTTGATAGACGAAGACGAAGAGCTCGTCAACGACGCCAAAATTCAAACTCAGGCCTTGCGAATATTTCTGTCATTGAATCTTTCAAATTAGAATATAATAGAAACTCCCCAAATTTCAAATCTCAATTTGCAGCGCAAGTGTCATTGACTTTATTTTTTTTATTTTATTAATATTTTTTTATAGTATTATGTTCATGTGTGTGTGTTTAGTGTCTATGTTTTGGGATTGGGGGTGAAGAAGATGATAAGTGAAATTATAATTTTGCCCTTAACCAAATGCACGTGCGAGACACATGGGTCACTTAACGAAATTTTACTAACGGCATCCATCAAAAGGACTAGCAGCGTGACTTTTTGATACTCTATGGACTGAAACTTTAAATAAAATTGTTAAGGGACTGCTGGTGGAATAGTACATGGTCGAGGGACTAATAGTGTCATTAACCATTTTTTTTAATATACATCCCGTGCATCGCACGGGTGAATTACTAGTTATTTTTCAATAATAAAAAAGTAATGCTACAACTATCAAATGAGTACCAAATTTTGTGTACAAAATGATATGAAATTTTATGTATGATCTTATTTAGCATCTTGTGAGCTCTATTATGGGTTAAAATATAAAGTTAACGAAATAACACGTAAAATATATATTGCATTATTTTGTATACATATACATATTTAGTACTTGTTTTAGTATTATTCCTAGTAATTAACATAATTAGGCATCATTCTCTTTCCACTCTTTGTCAACGTGTGCCTTAGTTTTTCCACTTTTGGCATCATTGGCCAAAACATCAGATTTAGCAACCACCAAAACCCAATACGCAATTAGAGAATGATAACCCAATTACTTCCATGGAAGTGAAGAGTGGGACTAATCACTTTTGGTAGGAAGAAGCCACGAGGAAATTCTTAATCTTGATGTTTGCATAAAAGCCACATAACATCAAGAAACGTAAATTTTGTTTCTTTCTTTGAACATTTCATTTTCCAAGCTGATTGAAAATTTTAAACACTTCAAATGTGAAACATGCGATGATTTGCTTCGATGACCCACGATTTCCCATTTTCAAACTTACCGAAAGAACACAAACACTTACACGATGCTATTTTGAGAAATCAAATTCTTATGCTCGACTTGCACGCCAAGATATATTAATTCTATATATTCCAACAACATTTTACAACAATTTAAGTTCTAACTTTTTGCTAAACTTCTTATGTCTAGCTAGGTTCACTTGAAGTACTTACGATGAAGTTTAATTAAGACTTATCTTTAATTAGTCGTGTTTCAAAAATAATAGAAGTTTTGGTATAGTATTCAAGGTTAACGAGCATTTAATATTCACTTCTGTAATAGACCAACAACCAATTAAGTCAAGGGTTTGAATCTCATATGAAACTAGCTAGGTAGAACGAAGACATAGTTGTTGTCATGCTAACCCAACTTCCATCGCTCTTAATTAGCTTTTAACACATTTCTCTCAAGATTCATGGCAATATAATTATCGAGTACAATACCACCAATAGCGACCACGATCAAGTCCGGCCTCTCAAAACAGACGACTGAGTTGACTCATTTGTTGATTCAAGGATTCAAATCTCATTACCATTCAATTAATTACCAATCTGCACTCTGAATCTGAAAAGGACAGAATTTGCATAATATAGTTTTTGGTTAGTTTGGCATAACCTTATTTGGCCACAATTAATGTTAGGCAAAGAACAAACAAGTAGTAAATCCTAATTAGTTATAAATTTCATTCTGTGGGTCTAATGAATCAATATATAAATTACGTACTTAATATTACCTTCCCAACAGCTTAGACAGCAATGTTACTGGAACCTGAGAATCTGCCCGTCAAGAACTCTAGTTTTGATTTTGACTCGTGAATTAATTAATTGACTCGCTCGCTCGCGCGCGGTCTGGGAATCGAAACTCAGTCATATATATCAAGATTCAATTCAGCTGTGCACACATAACATATATGGTCATGGGGACTGACTCCGTGACTTTGTAAAGTCTCTCCTCATCCTGAATCATCAAAGTGGGATTCTTAATTTCTGATAGCAACTCCACACATTAGTGATCCTATCAGTCTCCTTTCAAGGCCACAAGAAGTTTCCCAGTTGACTTCCCCTTGAAAGTAAAATCTACTCCAAAAGTCGTCTCGTTTTATATATATATATATATATATATATATATATATAGAAGAAAAAAGAAAAGTAGGAAAATGTTGAAAATTATATATATATATATATATATATATATATAATTACTTCACTTTTTCTTACATTCATATCACATATTCACATTCTATCATTTTCATATATTTTTCTACCAGACCAAACATGTACTGTAGTACTGTAGGATCATATAAAAAAAAAAAGCAGATTTCTGTTTATTATGCAACTTAATTTCTTTATTGTTTGGCTTGAATAATTAGATAGCCATCAATATATATAGTTCTCATGGCATAATTGTAATAATTATGAGTAGTTTTTGTTTGGCATTGGATCACTGAAAGCAGCCACTCGAAAGATCCAAATTAAGGCGAAAACATATATGCATGCGTTATATTTTATTCGAACAGCATATATACATGTCATCGTCTTTTTCGAATTTTTTAGTAAATTTTTTTCTTCGTATTAATTCTAAAGGGCCTGGTGTGGATTCCTCTACGTTGTCAAGGGGTTTGGTCTAAGCACGAGCATATATCATACTCTGAATTAAAACTCCCAAATTCGCAAAGTCTATGCACAGGTCAACCTATCCTTGCCCCCACACCTAGTGTTCCCTTCCCTTCTGAAACATCATATATAGATCTAGTTCAACTTAGCTAATCTAACCAGCTGGCCCACTATCAATATGATCTCTAGCTAGCTAGCCACCCTGAGCATTAGCTATGAAGCTTCTTTACACGTCCACGGAAGGTTTCTAGGAAAGATCTAATCCTAAGAGCTGTGGAGATAATATATATATTTACACCCCACTTGTTTTCTTTAATCACACCATGGCTGGGAATAATCCTAATAATACGAATCTATACACATATGATGATAACACTTTTAGATCAGTAGACTCACCAGACTTTGAGATTTCTGATCAGTTTTTCGAGTTGGATGATTGGCAAGAGGAAGATTCACCATTCCTGGTTTCCGGGTACCCTCAGAATTCGGTGTATGCAGCAAATGAAGCTGCCCATGCCACCGGAAGTGGCAGCAACCTGCTGCAAGGAACTAGTAGTAGTAAGTACTCATTTACAAACCACCTGCTTCTTGTAATTTTTATACTAATGCCTTTGAGATACATAAAGTTAAATTCTTGCATTGTTTGGTTTTGTGTTATTTTTTTCCTTTTCTTTTTGGCCTTAACGGGGTGTGGGAAATGATCGAACATGAGACCTCATGAGTCTAGTACCCCTTACAGTTTGCTTGCATGCTTATATAATCTATATACCACAATACGTGCGTGCATGCTTGGCATGCTCGTACACTTGAAATGGAAATCTTTTGGATTTCACACGCTGACACACACGGGTAATACATGAGCTACTCGAGCTTAGCTTGTTTAGAGAATGATCAAATTTGACAATTGAAACTAATTAACAATCAGTTTTGACTCGTAAAGGACTAATGGTGTTGAGCTTTGGATCAAACTCGATTCTATCAGTTTTTTGAAATTGTATGGAAAGAAAATCACTAGCTATTCAAGCTAAATACGTCAAGTTCGAGCTTCATTTAAAGGTTACTTGATTGATAGCAGTGCAAGACTCGTCTTGGTATAACTTGGCTCGGCTCAACTCATTTTTCCTTTACCTTTGTGAGTTTATAACATGTTGGTTATGTGTTACTAGGGGACAATGTGATCGGCCCTGTTACTACAGGTGTGAGAGGGAGAGTTGCTTTCAAAACGAAGTCTGAGGTTGAGATCCTAGATGATGGCTTCAAGTGGAGGAAGTACGGGAAGAAGATGGTGAAAAACAGCCCAAATCCAAGGTACAAGTTCATTGCCATTTGTTTCATCAAGGCAGTTTCTTTTTAAGTGAACGACTCAAAGTATGACGCAATTCTAGAATGATAGCTTGTCCAAAGATATGCTTGTCATTGCTTGTTACACACCTGGGTTCAGTCTCCAAAGCCTGAGTTCAAAACCTTCTTCCTTGCTTTTGCTGTAAAAAAAAAAACTCAAATTACAATCTATTTAATATGTTCAAAAGCACCTGACTCATGGGGTTTATGATTTGTGAACCCTTAACCCCAATGTCAAAGGTTTCAAGGCCAGCAAAGACAATTCAAAACGTAGAAAAGTCATCGGAGCTCCACCGAACCATTTCAACTGTTTCACGTACTTCATTAGCATGCAGTTGAAGCTGAATGCAGTACATCAAACAATCAAGCAGCTCTTACACTTCAGAACTTTCACGATTTCGTGTCATATGTAAGAGTGCATAATTTCACCATTAATTAGTTCCCACACCCACTTTGAGAGTCGCTCTCACTGAGTCCTTGTTTTCAAATTAATGTTTACCCTCCATTGCATCAAACATGCAAAAAGATACTGGACCATTCTGAATGTTTGACTATGATCACCCTTTAGGTGTTTATGGTAATTAGTCTCGTAGTAATTCCTTAAAATGATTTGACATTTAAATAGAGACTTTCAGCATGGACACAAGAGTAGGAACATCTGAAATAATAATAGACTGCAACTTACTAACATACTGACATATCATGTGATTAGCAGGAACTATTACAAGTGTTCAGTTGAAGGATGCTCTGTAAAGAAGAGGGTCGAAAGAGATGTAGATCCACGGTACGTCATAACAACGTACGAGGGTGTTCATAACCACGAAGGTCCTTCCAGGTCATAATTACTTCATGACCCTTCTTTGACGTTTTTCGAACTATTCTCTTATGTTCAGAGTTTGGTATCAAGACAGTTTATAGGCAGGATGTGCAGCTTTTGTATGCTCAAGAAGACGTGTATTGACTAGCTTCTTCTCATTGCTTACTTTGTCCTAGCTTCTCAAGTATAATAGGCATTTCTATTTCCCAATTTCTAGGGTTTGTAAGAAGCTACTGTGGTTAGGTTTGTTTTCTTCTCAACTATCCTCCTCTTCTACGTTTCGGGATGTGAGAATTTCTTATTTGAAAGAGAATGGTTAGATAGAGTATGGACCATCTCGTATTTTCTTTTGGCATCAACTTTGAACCTACCAAAAAGACAGGAAAACTTAAGCGAGAGAGAAGGGTTTCACGATGAGTCAAGGTAATAAGATCGAATATGTTTTTGCACTTTCACACATTCAGATTCTTGTCACCTGCAAATTAACACTGTTCCAGCATAATATTGACATCAAGTTTCAAGCCTAAAGGCGTACCTTGATGATTGGCGCCCTGTTTAAAGAGGAATCAGCTAACTATAACAAAGTTTTCTTCTATAAAGAACAACACGGGAATAAAATCTCCATTGTGTGATCGAGAAAGGGGAGGGATAGTCCGTAGTTATCTTTCTTTCCCGTTGAAAAGCTTGCATTTCTAAATTGCATCTTGTATTGCAATGAATCTGTAAAAACAATGTACATTTGGGTAATATTAACTCCTGAAGTGGCTGAAATATACAGTATTTTTCAAATTGCCAAGATGTGCGCGTGTGTGTGTGTGAGAGAGAGAGAGAGAGAGAGAGAGAGAGAGAGAGAGGAAATGTAATTCATATGTGAAATTCGAGATTCAGCATCAAGATGGCCAAAAGTTGAAGCTCTACTCTTAGCAAGAACGAAGCTCTCCCAAGACAGTTTTTCAAATTGCCAAGATGTGTGTGTGAGAGAGAGAGAGAGAGAGAGAGAGAGAGAGAGAGAAGAAATGTAATTCATATGTGAAATTCGAGATTCAGCATCAAGATGGCCAAAAGTTGAAGCTCTTCTCTTAGCAAGAATGAAGCTCTCCCTGCAAGTACGATACCTGCAATCTCAAAGCAATCATGTCAACAGATACCTGAGCAATAACGTCGACAGACACCCGTGGCCTGCAAACTAGACATTTAATTACGTCGGCATTAGCCATCATACTTCAACAAGTCAAAGTACTGTAAAATGCTTTGAGCAGGCAAATAGCACGCCAGAGTCCAGACAGAAACTTCAATTCCAGAAAAGGAGAAAAAAATCAACCAGAGCAACAAAAAAGTTTACAAAGATTCAAAGAACACTATCTAATAAAATAACTTTTGTTGGATTCATTACATCAATACAAGTTGAGCTCCACCGACTTTCATCATTATCATCTACCAAAAACCTACAAAATATTCCCATACATGACGGCTATACAATCCTATCTGTTTGCCCATTCTCAGCAAGGTAAAATCCAACACAATACATCCTATGAGAAAAAAACACATTAAGTCAAAAAAGGAAAGTTTCGCTGAAAACAGCAACTTTGCTCACGGAGACCTAATACCTTCATCAAAAAACAATATCAGGGTTCCGTATATGTAAATTCAGCGACGACAACTGCTTCCATTTAGCTACAGCACCTTGAACATAAGAAGAGATGCTCCACAAGGTATCTTCATGCTTCACCTTCCTAATCAATCGTGAGGATGACCTCACCATTGAATTTGACTTAAGAAATATACGTTTTTTTGTCTTACCCATCCTGCTAGAGTGCAACCAGCGGAACCCAGAATGCTGCTTCTTGCCAGGCTCAGCTTTCAGACCAGCAACATGGATTTCAGTGATTTTGAACCTAGTGATGCCTTCTTCATTTTTGGATATGTTCTCTTCCTCTTGAAAATTCGTCCCTCTCTCCATGAAATTTCTCTCGACTTGAATTAAAGCAAGCATTGGAGTACCAACCGCTTCATAGTCTCGAAAGGGATCTCTAAGTAGTACTTGAAAACCGATGGTAAAGTTGTTCCCTAAATAACCAGAAGTTTTACTTGACATTTTACCCCAGTTTTCATATCTTCTTACATCTGTGCCATTAGCACAGTGGGCCTCAAGAACCTTGGAAAGTCGACTACTATTTTCACATTCATCATCAATAACTCCAGAATCCAACCTTATCCACTCATCCAATGATATAGATAATGCTATTAATTCATTGATATCACCAAGAGTGGCGTTCTCGCTTGAAGAGGCAGAGATTTCCCCAATAGACTGCACACATATGCTTGGGGGGACTTCGTCATCTGACATGCCGGATTGAATTCTTAAGCCTTCAATGGAGAGGTATTGAATCTTATCCATTGCTAAAGGAGCAAGATCACCTAAAGGAACATAGTCATGGTCCATCTCGGAGCGAATATTTGACGGCATTTCTTCAACTTTCTTTCTTCCAATACCAGCCTCCGATTCATGCAATAAGAAACACTCCCTGTTACACATTATAAAAGAAGAAAATATGGCATTCATTAAAACACAATAAAAACGAGTGAAATACTCTCCCTTTTGAATAAAAAAGTTCATCTCTGAAAGTTAAACATTTTAAGGATGAAGGTAATTTGTCATAAATACCCTTACTATTAAGAACATACAATAGTTTCCTTTAGGACAGCACTAGTCCCACTCCAATTTCCAACCAAGACACTCCATTGTACAATATGGGGAGCATTGTGCACAAGTGATTTAAAGTATCTCATGGAGTGCATTAGTTGAAAAGTGAAGTCAGAATAGTGTTAAAGTGTAGTCAGAATAGTGTTTCCCTTTCTTTATTGTAAGTCTAATGTATTGGAAACTCAATAAATAACAAGACTTTTTGTTTTACTAGGACTCTTTAAGTGGAACATTCCGAATAGAAAGTAGGACTCTTTAGGCGGACAGAAGGAGTATAACTTTGATTACCAACAAGCTATTTGAATTTGCAAATAGATAATTCTTTATATATCCACCATTCTAATATTAAATTGTGGAGTAATAACCTCTCAAGCGCCTCCATTCTTGATTCAGCTTCCCAAGCCACATGTTGCAATGTCTTCCCAGTAATGTCCTCTAAAGGCATCAATTCATTTGCTTGCATAGACATCTTTGCGGCTCCAATCAATGCCCACCGCTGTAATATCTCCCAAGCATTAGATCCCATTGCTGCAGGCAGCACAATAGAACTCGATACTTGCATGATCAAGTTCTCACCATTCTTCGCATTTCTGAAAAGTGAGGGATTCATAGATCGCAAAAAACCACCCCCCTTTGTCCGAAGAATTGGACCAAAGCCTTCTCCAAGAGAAGGTAGCTCAGGTGGCGTTTGAGGGGAAAGATAGACTGGACTTCCGAATGCACCGGAACTCGTTCGTGGAGAATTTATAAATGCCCTCTCATTCAACCCCCATTCTCGCATTAAAGCTTCAGTTTCTAAGTTCTCGAGCATCTCAGCTTTCCTCCTACTTCTCAGTGAGGGGTTAACCCTATCATGCTCCATCTCAGCTCCTTGAACAAGAACTGACAGGGAAAAATTGTCAGAACAATCTGTTTTCTTTGCCATTGCATCCAAATTATAAATGGGGTCCCCAGAAGCTAGGGCTTCCTTCTCAAACTGTCTCAAAAGGCGCTCTCTCGGAGACTCCGGCTCACTATCAGATCCGCAATTTGGTTCACTACCCAGCAAATTCAAAAAATCATTTGCTACAGATTCTGTGACATCGTCAAAGCTAAGTGAGTTTACCATCTGAACCTCTTTATAACTTGATTTGGCCTTCATGTGCTGTTCTTCATAAAAATTGTTTTCATCTAATGAAAAATCAGATGCCGGTGATTGGAAAATTGAAAGATCATGGAAAAATAATTCAAGCTCTTCAACAGCGGGTTCGTCTTTAAAATCACCACGGACTTCATTGTTTGATTTGCAATCAATCTCCTCATTGGGAGCAGCCTCATCATCCTCGAAAATATCAGCAACATCAATAGTTTCAATTGCGGAACCATCAATACTTTGAACAGCATCTTCTTTTATCTTCAACTGATCCTTCACAGGAAATTCTACACCCTGTTCGACTACATTAAACTCTATATCATCACTCTCGTATCCAAAATATTCAACAGCAGGCTCGGGTAAAGATTCCACCTTTGATTCAACAGGATCTAAATTTATTGAATTGAACTCTTTCTGATCATATGATATTTCGTCATCAAGTTTCTGATAAAGAAAAGTAATTGACCGCGTGATCTCTGACCCTCTATATGGTAAGACTTCATTGAATACTTTTATATCTAGAGACGGAGACGAGACGTGGGTCATACGATTTGAATTACTTGGAACACTCCCAAGCCTCCGAAGCATGCCATTACCACTTGTCCCACTCCCCTTTAGAAGATCAGGAACATTCTCAAACTCCAACAAGTTATCCTTCGATACAGAAAACCCAAAGCTAACATTCATTGTAGCTCCTTCAGCCTTGCCTGAAAGTTTAAAGCTTGTCATCCACTTCCCTGAGCTTGTCCTCTCCTCCTCTAACTCCTCCAAAGTAAGCGGAAGCAACCTTGTCAGATCAATCCAGTGCTTCCCAATATCAAGTCCAGGAGCCCGAACCACATAAGCATACAGCAAGAAGAGCTTAGGATCATATTTAGCTGATGAACTATCGTGGGTCCCACTTTTACTGACGTACACGGAACAACGATGCATCAAAGTCTCTTCAAATTTAGCCACACCCTCAGAAACACAAACAGAGCTAGTACTCAACACCTCATCCTTCCGTTTCCAGTGGACGGATAAACTAAGGCCGGTAAAATTAGTTGGCAAGCCTTCAATGGAATGTACACGGAGAAGGAAACAACAATTCAACCTGTGATTCCTAATGTGGGTCAGAGCCTTTAAGGGCTTCCAATTCCATATCGAGGATTTCTTGTTGTTTTGCAATAAGTCTTCATCAACGTACTTTGAATGTGATTCAGACAAACGGGTCTTGCCGGCAGACTTAGATCGTCGATCCGTTGACGAAATCAAAGCCTTTGGTGGGGCATTATGCAGATAAAGGGCTTTGCTTAATTCTTCAATGTCACGCAATAGCCTCCCACTGCCCAGACCCTCTCTGCTTATCTTCCTTGATTCAACTTTGGACATCATCATCTTTACACACCCAACATGAAAATTTCAACAAAATCTTTCTTCAGACGTCAATAAAATAATGACAATAATAATCATGATCATAAACTTAATAAATTAAAATCCCTCTGTTCTTTAAAATATATATATATATATATATATATATATGAGGCAACTCTGTGGTAGTATTCATAGCCATACCGCTCACACCTCCCCCGACCACACACATAAAGACATCTTTTCTGGGTTTCCAGAACTACATAGAACAAACAAAAACTTCTTTACGTTTCCGAAATTGCTAAGGAATCAAACAAATTGATAATCAAATCAAATCTCTCAACTACTACTTTTTTTCCATAAACAGATACAGAATTACAAACACAGGCATACAAACACAAATAAATTGATATAAGCGCAGAAATAAGAAATGGCAAGTAGAAATGATGATGAAAAATAAAGAAAAGATCGAATTTTGAAGGTTTACCAGAATTGGAGGAGAGTCAAATAGTCAATCGCCAGTGAAATGATTTCATAGGCTCAGCCTAAAAACAAGAACGCGTAGAAGTGAAGGAAAAGAGTTGGGGAAAATCATGCGTACAGTTGGGTTTTAGCCGGTTTTATGTCCTTGGAGATCGTGTTCTTGCCGCTCTCTCTCTCTCTCTCTCTCTCTCTCTCTCTCTCTCTCTCCTCTCCCTTCTTCCCACACACACACACAGGCTCACGCAACTGCCAACCCTTTCTTTTTTTTCTACTCTACTCCCTCCGTCCCTAAATAGGGAGTATTTTCTTTTCTATTGCGGGGTCTGTCGTCGGATTAAATAATGAAGAAAAAATACATGTTTTGTCTTGTGCGTAAGCAGTGTAGGCACTAGGCAATGGGGATAGTATCAAGGCTATTTATATTAGGAGTAAAATGCAAATAACACCCTGTGGTTTGGACCAGGTGCTGGTAGCCCCCCTCTGTAAATGAAATAAGCACATAAACCCACTATGGTTTACAAGGGGTTGCAACCGTCAGCTTTCCCATCCAAACTAACAATATGTGTACATCACGCGTCAAATGGAAGAGCGAGTCCGTATTCCTACCAATGGCTATTTCGCATGTAACCAAAATCACTAATTAAAGGCTGGTACTAACTTCTCCCTCCAAAAACCACTCACTAAAGTCAAGTCCAAGCGCTTTGAATTGAACAGAACATAAAGGTAAATAAGAAAAAAAAATCTCATTTTCTTTTTTATTTTATCTCAAAAAAAAATCTCACTTTTAATTGAGAAAATATTTATAATGCAATTCAAAGAAGTTATAAACATGCAATTCAAAGAAAATACTATAATCCTATTAAGCTTTGAATTAAGGGGGGAGTAACCTATTGCTGCAATTCACATTAACCACCCTACCAATTACCCTATTAAATATTTCTTAACATATGCCTTGAGGCACAAGTTAATAAGATCCTTAAAATATTGTAGTATTAACTTGCATATAGTACATGTACTACCGAACACACACACACACACACACATGAAGTTACTGTAATTTTCAATTCCCAAAAAATAATTAATTGCAACAATTTTTGTATCACAGAGAAACAATTAATCTGACCAATTCTTTCTTCTAAACTCTCATTATCTTCTGTTACTTTTCTTTTTCTTTATCACTTTCTCTGTATTTCTTTAGCCCTCTTTCTCCAAGCCACTTCTCTCTCACTCAAATGTAGCTCAAAATTGGGTAAAATGCAAATAATCCCACTTGATCCAAGAAACCCAAAAACTAAACCTTAACTTTGAAACCTTGATCGCAAAACCCAAATCATTTTAAAACCCTATTCCGAAGTCCCACAGTGAAAATGAACTATACAAATGAATTCAAGGTAGGTGATAAAAATGGGGTCGTACAGGTGTTATTACACAATATATTCTGGGGTAATTTAGCCATTCAACATACTCCATTAATAAAGCTAACGGGTGCAACCAATTGTAAACTATAGTAGGTTTATGTGCTTATTTTGGTATGAGACGGGAGCATCCACACCTAGGCCAAACTACAGGGGGTTATCTGCATTTACCCTTATTTAAGATTTGCTTTTAAGTTTTACAGTTTTAGCTAAACTCGTCAATTGGTGTATCAGAGCATCCCAATGGGTGCTAATTCTTACCCAATTTTTAGCTTGTACAGTGTCACCTCCCATTTCAAAAAATTTTCTCCCTAAAAATTTATCCTCCCAATAGTTTTTATTCTTCCTCTTAGGAATGTAAATTTAAACTACTTAATCGCAAAACTAAAACAAATCGAACCAAATTTTGCAGTTTGGTTCAGTTTTAAACTAGGGTGATTCAGTCACGATTTTAAAATTTTATAAAATGATTAATTCAGTTCGATTTGTGGTTTTAGGGGTGAAACCAAACCAAATAAACCTTTATATATATATTTGTGTGTGTTTGAAATTTTGTCTTAAAATTTTTGAACAATTTACGGAGATCTAAAAAATTTAAGAGTAAAGATGGTAATCTCACACCTTTATCTCTCAACTCTCTCTTTTTCTCTCACCTCAACGCAATGTTGCACCTCACCATTAGTCTATCAGTGTCCCTCTCACCTTGCCCGCGTTCTCTCCCTTTCACCCCTCTACTATTCTTTCTCACAACTCATAGAACCAAAATATACTCTCAATCATCGTAAGATCTCTCTCGACCTTAATAAAATTAATCTTAAATTTCTTCTTCTTTTTCAATATTTAAAAATTGACACCGTCGTCTTCTTTTTCAATATTTAAAAATTGACACCGTCGTCTTCTTTTTCAATATCTTTTCAGTAGTTTTGGAAAAATAATTAATTAAAAAATAAATTTCTTTGAATCATAAAACCGAACCAAACCAAATGGTTCGGTTTGGTTTTGAGCCTCATGCGGTTCGGTTCGATTTGAAAAAAATGAAATCAATAGGAGGCGGTTCGGTTCGTGATTTTGATATAAACCGAACCATTTACACCCTCAATTCCTTCGTTCTTACATGGGACCCACTACCAAATCAATCACTTTATTCACAACTTTTATTTTTACACTTTTCAAACAAATTAATTTATTTAGCTTTAATTAATATATTGCATTTTCAAATGTTTCGTATAAATAAATTAATTCATTTATAATTTTAATTACTATTTTGCATATTCAAATATTTTTTATTTTTCTATTAATCCGTTTATAACTTTAATTAAATATGAATTTAAAAAATTTAAAAATTACATAAAACGTGAATATTAAAAATTACATAAGTCGAAATTGAAGAAGTGAGGACAAAATTACATAATTCAATAAAATTTTAAAATAATTACCAGAGTTTTCATCCATTTTGGACAAAATTGAAGAAGTAAGAATATATAAATTGATGAGAGAAAAAAAATTAGAACTATAGAGAGATAATATTTTTAGAAGTGAAATGAATGGAGATTGGAAGATGTACTTATAATTAAAAAAAAAAACTATCCATTTTTCAACGGATACATTTTTGGAAAAAGCAGCTGTCAAAAGCTGCACATTTTGAGTCAAGGTTGCTTTTTAAAAATTAAAAAAAAAAGAAAAAATCAAGTTAAAACCATCAAATTTGAAAAAGCCACAAAAAAAAAAGTTAGATTTTTTTTAAGTATCAGGCAACAGTCACCACAATTCAAAAAAAAAAAAAAAAATAGTGGCAGACATGACAAACGGTGGCAGTGGGCCTCTTCACGCCCCTCCACCGCGCGTGAAGGGCACGCACCCTTCCTGGCCATTTCGTGCATCCCACCTCCCTTCCCCGCGTCTCCTCTTCTTTTTTCTCTCTCCAATTCTTAAAATGCTTCCCGCAAGAATTTTGAGATAAGAATTTTTTGCAAGAATTGCTCCCAGTGGTTGGCAATTCTTATTCCAAATAAGAATTTGGTAAGAATGTACGATTTAAGATGTTCTTAGTTCTTTTCACAATAAAAAGTAAATAGAACAGCGACAAGGGTAAACGAAAAAGACTACTTCTTCTAACACCGTATTACAATCAATTTTACGAAAATACATTTTCAGCAAATAGGGAATGAAAATATAATATATTTGGCTGAATATTGAAACAGTTGAACACTAACCTGCAACAACAAAAAAAATTTTTTTGGACACATAATAAGTAGGAAAAAGTGTATAAAAAAAGTCACTCAACTATAGAGTTTTTCAGGTTTAATCACTCAAATATATTTTGTTCCAAATCTATCAATCAATTATATATATTTTTTCATCCATAATCATTTCATTGTTACCTGAATGCATACTGCACATGGCAATTTAACGGACCAAAACATTAAGCTAACGACAAAGTGACTATGAATAAACAAAAATATAGTTGAGTGATAGATTTGTAACAAAATATATTTGAGTGATTAAACCTGAAAACCCCGTATAGTTGAGTGACTTTTTTTTTTGTACTTTTCCTTATAAATATCTATGTTTAGAAAGTTTTTGCATTGACATTCAGGTTAGTAGTTTTAAAAATTGTGATAGTTATAAAATAAACAAATAAAAGATTAAAACAAGGGTGTTTAACATGTGTTTTAGGACACAAATTAACTTTTGCTTCTTTTTTTTTTTTTTGTTTGACTAAAAATCTAAATTTCATTATTAAGAGTGACACCTAATAAAAACACCATAAACTCTCCTACAACCACTCTTAACAAACACCATATTAACACCTCTAATAAACTCCATAAAGACAACAAATGTTGTTAAATACAGACATCCTAAAACTCCCAAATGCTTTAAATACAGGTTAAAACTCAACAAACAAACAAACAAACAAACAAAAATTTGTACTAAAAAAGATACCCATATCTCATCTCACTTTAACACCCCAAAAGCTCACTTAGTATGAGAAAATATTCTACGTTTTTTGAGCATTACGTGACATGTCTACATGTGCATCACGATTAATAGCGGCACACTATAGCGTTAAAGTGGTTTAAAAAGTTAGATCAACTATACACCACTTTTTAAACCACTTTGATAATATGGTGTGTTGTAATTGGTCGCGGTCTACCATGGCATGTAAGCATGTCACGTGATGCTCCAGGATCATGAAATATTTTCTCATTAACGTATATAGAAAAAGTCTTTATGCATTTTTACATGGACAAGACACATCCATTGAGTACCTTCTTATGGTTATTCGTTCACTTGATGTGCGAAATGAAATTTTTCGACCTTTAGAAGACAACAAAGAAGTTTTTGGTTCTGAAGTACCGTATCATAGTGCAATTGATGCACTAATATATATTTTGCTAATAATACAAGACCTAATATAGCATACTCATGTCATTTTGCTAGGAAGGTATAAATCAAAGACATTGGAATGGAATCATGACCATATATTTCGTTATCATAGGGAATCAGTTGATAATTGTTGTTTTGTTCATATGATTTTAGATCCCTAGCTTCTTATCTTAAGGAAACAGTTGATAAGTGTTTAACATTTTGTTCATATGATTTTGATTGGAGTATATAGTTGCAGCACCAGCACGTATAGTATTTGTTTGATCTACATAATTAAGACTCGATATATCTCAATAATAATAATAATGGGTTATTTATTTACAAATGGTAGTATATTTATATCATGATCACAATCTACAAAGCAAACATTGACGGACTGCTACTTCAAATTAAATCATGTAAAATTAATAACAATTTTGGAGACGAGCTAGTCGTGATCAATGGGTTTGACCAAACACATTCAAATAACATGTGGATTTTCAAAAAAATCAAGAAGCTCCAACGTACAACGCTAATACGATAATACCGCGTACATGCATGGCCTAAATGAATTGAAGGATGATACTCAGAGGAGATATATGACAAAACACGTTTTACCAAAAATTTTCTTATAATCTTCAAAAGAAAGATGATATTAGTGTTGACCAAATGATAATCTCACAGAGTTGTCATCAAAGCGCTACCAACTTTAACACTGGAAATATTGTTACTCCCACTTTTGTAGGCAAAAAATTCATTTTTTATATTAAAGTTTGATTGAAAATTTACATAAATTTATTTATTTTTACAAGTTAGGAATGCTATAATTTATAGTATTTTTAATGTTATTTTTAATTAATAAAATTTTATAGTGGTAGCCAGGTAGGTGTCATTTATTAGCAACTCCATCACTTTTCTTAGATGATCATCTTTTATTTTGTGTGGATCTACGTACAATTTGTGGAGGATAATTACTACATGTCTCGAATTGGACATTCTGAAAGTAGTTGTGTATCACTAATTAGGTTAAGTTTGGATATAATTAATGAATAAATTAAATAAATTATTGTTTTGTCCCTAATAATAATGGAGCCAATTAAATTAGGTTTAGGATATACTAACAAATGGAGTAACAATTTGTATATAATTTCTTTTCCCCCCCAAAAAAATAAAATTCTCTCTTTTTGTTTTTACTAGTTATAGAGTCCGTGCTCCGCACGAGTTTAATTTGTTTTTGATATTAATTGATGCATTTTTAAAATATTTTTAAAAAATTATCATTATTGAATATAGGTGTTTGTTGACTTAATGTTTGACAAAAGTTAAGTGTTGTTAATATATGCAAATTGGTGATTGTTTATTATAATATTTTTATTTCAGAATAAGTGTTTTTTATTGGTGATCAATATATATATATATATATATATATATATATTGTTTCTATACATTTTTTAATTTTTTAAGTATCCTTTAATGATTTGGTCCAAAAAAAAAAGTATCCTTTAATGATATCAAATTGTTGGGTTATTTTTTTTTATTTTGCACTTAATAAAGATATTTTAGACATATATTTAAAGATTTTTTACAAAATTAAAATAAAAACATCGTCTTTAGGACATATTGAAGAAAGATAACATTTTTCTGAACAAAGGAGAATTGTATAAGGATTGAATATAATTATATTTGTTAAAATATTTTTTGAAAATCATTCAATGATTAGAAAAGGTTTAGTTGGATACTATATTTATATATTTTTGATACACTATCAGTGTGAAAAAAAAATTTACACAAAAATAAATTAAAAAAACATCAATTTTGATGAAATGATTTAGATTTTTGTTAATATGTATCACATATTATAGACATTATTTTAGGACGTCTTAAATAAGAATATGAGACCCATAATTTGACATGGAGATGGTAACATTTATAAAAATGAAAATTGGTTGATTTATATTATTAAATAATTAAAAAAATTAATCCTTACATATAATATAATTGGTTGAGTTGATTTAAGGTATATATTCATATCTAAAGGGTGTGAGTTCAAATCTCATTGACAACATTATTTTGTTCAAAGTTCTTCTCATATTATAATTAGAAGAAGAGTAATACCTGTTGTAAAACCTATTATTAGTAGGTATAGTTATAAGTTAATGACTTAGAAATGAAAAGTCATCTAAATCCGAAAGTCATGCTTAAGCTTACTTAAAAGCTTGAGAATTGAGAGAAATACAAAGCAAGGTGAGGTGACACAATCATAGGCCTCCTCACCAACTTTATATATATATATATATATATATATATATATATTATTTGTTCTAAAAAAATAGTCTTATTTTTAAAACTAGTACTAATAACTTTAGCACAATTTGAAGAAAGTATAAGAAAATAAAATTATACTCCTTCCGTCCCAAATAAATATTCCTAGCTAACTACACGAATTATGAAATGTAATTAATGATATACTGTAAAATATTTTCTGACGATAATACTCATGAACATTAATTGAGTTTCACTATTCTAAATATATGAGTTATATGCTATGTTAAATTAAATTTTAAGGGTATATTAAGAAAAGTTGTAGAGAATATTTATATCAAAAGCTATTAGGAACATTAGTTGAGACATTTTAAAATAAAAAATAAAAATATTTATTCAGGACGAAAAAAATAATTTTAAAAATTTGACTTATCAAATTATAAGACTATTTTTTTTTTTTTTTTTTGACGAAAGGAGTATAATTTATCATACAAGTGAAAAGACGCAATTGAAACAATTACGAGAAATGCATATAGCAATTATGCCTACCCCCTCTAATTTTTGTTTGTCTTTTCTAGCATGGCCTAACGAAAAAAAAACAAAACAGCTGGCTGGAGAGACTTTTTATGCACATTTTGTACAAACTTAGGTGTACTTTCTTTTCCCCTCTAATTTTTGTTTTAGTCTTTTTCGGCCAAACAAAAAAGTAGAGGTGTTAATGACGGATACAGTACGATTGTATAAATTAATACGATATGATTGTATAAACTAGTATGATAAGATTATAAATACGAATTACAAAGATAAATAACACAATAAGATACGACATGACACGACATAAAATTATAAATTTAGTTAAAATAATATTTATTGTCATATTTATAATCAAATAATATAGATAACATGAAAATACGATACGATGACACGAATTGCTATCCCTACAAAAAAAAAAAACATTTTGTATAAACTCAGGTTTAATACGCACCCTACATTAATTCCACACCAACTTAATTTCTAAATACACCATCTCCACATTTTTTATTCTACCCCGCTCAATTAATTCACTTTAAACCTGACCCACACCCACCCTTCCTCCCTCCCTCACGACAAAAAACCCACCCCCAAACTCACGGTCCATCGTCTCCCTCAACTCCGGCAAGGTAAGCCTCCTTATTCTCCCTCCTTCCCTTCTTTTTTTTCTTCTCCTCCCTCTTTGAAATCCTTGAAAAAAATTTAGCTTTTTCTCCATTCGACGGTTGTTCGGTCAACCATGATCGAACGGAGAAATCATCGAATTTTTTTCAAGGGGTGTGTTGGGTTTGGTAGCATGATCTCAGAGGAAAGAAAAGAAAGGGAGAGGGGAGGGGAAGAAGGAGAGAAGGGAGAGGGGAGGTGATGAAAGAAAGAAAGGGAAAAAAATGTAGAAAGGGTGAGGGTTGAACTGAGTTCGCAGCACGGGAGGGGATGAACAGTGGCAAGAGAGGGGCTGGGAGAAGGGAAGGGGAGAAGGGAAGAAGGAAAAAAAAAAAGGGAAGGAAAACAGAGGTTGCCGAAACTGGGTGAACGACCTCAGCCTTCAGTTGGACACATAGCAAACATTGCGGTTTTATGAACTCCAGCTGGACAATCACCAAGGTGACATACGTCCACCTCATTCATGACGACCTGGAAGTTACTCTATGACAGGTCGCCTACTTCATCAGTATACTCTCTCAGCACGCTGACACAGGGACCCACTGAGCGACCTGGGGACATCCCAGGTCAACCTCGCCGACATCAAGCGACCTGGCGTATGCTAGGCCGACCTTGATGGCATCGAGCGACCTGGCGCATGCCAGGCCGACCTCGTCTACACAGAACGACCTAGAAGCATCTAGGCCGACCTCGGCACAATCCCTCAAGCTCGGCAAAGCAGTGTCCTATACGGAGTCACATCACACCTGGAAAAAGTCCTGCTATAATTCTTTATATATCAGTCTTAAGCATATGAGGAAACCTATTCCGAAAGACATGGGGATCATATCACCCCTACTTCGAATCCAACCAGGATTATGGTTCCTATCTCTATAAAAAGCACCCTCAACAGGCCTCATAAGGTACACGTATACATACTTGCTTACATACTTTCTTAGCCTTACCGCTCCTACGAAGTATTGCTAATTCTCACGCCTGACGGTTATCGCTGGACAACCCAAAGACCCTTACTGTGTTCTTTGTTGATCACAGGTTTCAAGCGCCAAGGACTATCCCTGCAACGTAAGCCGGAATCCTACCTAGACTACGCACGTGGACCAAACACGATACCCAATCCTTTTTTGGCGTGATCAGTTTGGTTCCGTTGCCGGGACTTGAACCCGGGTCTCTCGGGTGAGAACCGAGTATCCTGACCAACTAGACTACAATGGAAATTGTTCCGTTGGTGACCTGGCATAAGTCGTAGGGGGCTACTGAACGACCTCAGCCTTCAGCTGGACACGTGGCAAACATTGCGGCTTTATGAACTCCAGGTGGACAATCACCAAGGTGACATACGTCCACCTCAATCATGACGACCTGGAAGTTACTCTATGACAGGTCGCCTACTTCATCAGTATACTCTCTCAGCACGCTGACACAGGGACCCACTGAGCGACCTGGGGACATCCCAGGTCAACCTCGCCGACATCAAGCGACCTGGCGTATGCTAGGCCGACCTTGATGGCATCGAGCGACCGGCGCATGCCAGGCCGACCTCGTCTACACAGAGCGACCTAGAAGCATCCAGGCCGACCTCGGCACAATCCCTCAAGCTCGGCAAAGCAGTGTCCTATACGGAGTCACATCACACCTGGAAAAAGTCCTGCTATAATTCTTTATATATCAGTCTTAAGCATATGAGGAAACTTATTCCGAAAGACATGGGGATCATATCACCCCTACTTCGAATCCAACCAGGATTATGGTTCCTATCTTTATAAAAAGCACCCTCAACAGGCCTCATAAGGTACACACATACATACTTGCTTACATACTTTCTTGGCCTTACCGCTCCTACGAAGTATTGCTAATTCTCACGCCTGAGGGTTATCTCTGGGACAACCCAGCACCCCTTACGGTGTTCTTTGTTGATCACAGGTTTCAAGCAGTTTTCAAGGACTATCCCTGCAACGTAAGCCGGAATCCTACCTAGACTACGCACGTGGACCAGACACGATACCCAATCCTTTTTTGGCGTGATCACTGGGGACGTCGCTGGAGCTGGGGAAGAAGGGCCGCCGTAACTGGGGAAGAAGAAGGCCGGAAAGGGTATTAATATCTTTGTAAACAGTGACATTTTTGTAATTAATTTTTTGGAGTGTTAATTGTGCTCCCCTAATATTATTCATGTATAAATTCTAGATGGTGCTTAAGGTTTTGAGAATGACACCGAGCTACTTTTTTGCACTACTTGTTTCTAAACATTGGATTATAGTTGGTGCATTACAACAGTTACTTATATATATATATATATATATATGTATATATATTGGGTTAAGAAAATACATATATTTGTTCGAAAAATATAAATATTTGTTCAAAACAATTGCTTGGCTAGGTGCCATTCCCATAAAATTCCAAACCTTTCTTTTTTTTTTTGTTTTTGCTTTTCACGAGTGCGGAGTCTGTGACCTAAAAAAAAATTGTATTGTCCCATACAAAAACTCAGTTGTGATCGAGTCAATAACTAACTAGGTGCGACAATAGAAACTAAATTTTGAGGTCATTTTCGTCGGATGAGCGTAACATACTTATAATTCTTAAAGGGCGACTCAATTGTATAATTAGAGTTTCACAAAGTGTAAAGTTTCGAGTAGGATAATTTCTCACATCCCCTTAGACACACAAAATAAATTAAAAAAACACACAAATTATTTTTTAAAACAAAACAACAAACCATACTCATAAAATATCACTGTAGTACCAACTACCAAACATATACGGGGACAGGAACGAGCCATGCAGAAGATAATATGTTTCGTGGTGTGGGGTCCATTTGACTGTCTCGGAACTGATACTCTATTATCTTCTTCTTTCTACGCTGCTCCGAGCTAGAGTCCTAGAATTCACCATTTCCAAAGACCAACAAACGTGGAGGGAGAGAAGATGAGTCCGATAGTGCAGGTACCGTACGACGCTACTGTGCGCCTGATGCTAGCTTCACTCGAGCGCAACCTCCTCCCGGACGCCGTTATTAGGAGACTCACTCGTCTCCTGTTAGCCAGCCGCCTTCGCTCCGGCTATAAACCCTCAGCCGACCTACAACTTTCCGACCTCCTTCAATTCGTTCATTGTACTCTCTCTCTCTCTCTCTCTCTGTGTATAACACAAGTAGATTTCGTGTATTTCCTGTTAAATTGCGTATTCAAATCTGCGCTTGTTAGTTGTCATTTATTTCTGTAGCATATAGTATATTGATTCTGTAAATTGAATTGAAAATTTCCAAAATAATGTGAGGAATTGTTGTCGGCGGTCTTGTTGTTACCTAAAATTGCAATTTAGTTCACATTTTTGTCAATCATGACTTAAGTAGATGTTACTCCCTCCGTAATGGACTCTCGTTTCGGGACTGAGGTAATTGAATAGTACTCCTTTCACCTCTTATTTTGACTTTTCACGATCAACTTCTGAGATTTCGGATGAACTGCAAGCTTTACAGTTTTAGAAAGTGAGGTAAAAATGGTTGACTTGAATTTAAAAAGAGGGAGCTTATGCTTATGATAATGAGTATATTTATGGAGAGTAAGCGGAAAAAAAGAAGCTGAAAAGCATAAATATTGTAGAAGTTCTAAGGTCTACCATCATGAAAGTATCTCTTATACTACATTTTATATAGTGAGGCTAGTGGATCCACGATATATATCTCAACCATTCTAGACTTCTCAGTTATGCTTTGTTCTGATGGTCGTGTAAAAGTATCCTGCTCAGTAAATAGAAGGGAATATTTGTACTGGTGATTTCAGCTAGAGGGGTATTATTGGCAAGCTGCCAGATTTGATGTGCGTATATTTGGTATTCATTTGGATTGCAGTTTCTTGATACATATGTTTCATTTACCTGAATGTGTGATGATGAAATGTTTCTATCTTGCAGCTTTAAGAGAAATGCCTATAGCTGTAAAGACGGATCAGCCAAAATCACAGCACTATGAGCTGCCTACCTCTTTCTTCAAGCTTGTTCTTGGGAAAAATCTCAAATACAGGCAATTGCTTATATAGCACAAATTTTCTTTTCTAACTTGGATATGGCAAGACTGTTTCATGACTTCTTATTGCCCTGGATTCTTGCTAAACTTCTGGAACTTCTAAGATGCGAGGGAGAGCCCTGTTTTCTGTCCCTGTGAAATGAAGCATACTAGCATGATCAGCCTATGCAGAACAAAACCTTGAGCGTCCGCCCATAAGCAAAAGTTAAATTTAGTGACTGTTGCTTTACTTTGGTCTTCTTAAAACAGAAAAGAGAAAGTGCCAAAGCATACTGAACCTTGAAGATATGATAATTCTCATTAGAAAATTATTATCGCTCTCATTGCTATTGTTATTAATTGTCATGCAAAACTAGGATGTCACGAATAATTCTGGGGAAAATTGTAGCTTGAGCGCTTATGTTCAATTAGGATGTCAATGGAACTAAATGGCAGAGAGACTAAACATTTTTAGAAATGAGTGCTGTAAGATATTGGAGTTTTGTATTCACGAGCTGATCTGATTTATATACAACGTGGTGCAGCTGTTGTTACTTCCGCGATAAATCGAGCACCTTAGAGGATGCTGAGGAAGCAATGTTGGAGGTGTACTGTGAGAAGTCACAACTAAAAGATGGCCACACTGTTCTTGATGTAGGATGCGGCTGGGGATCTCTATCTATATACATTGCACAAAAATATAGTAATTGCAAAATTACAGGAATTTGCAATTCAGTGACCCAGAAAGCACATATTGAAGATCAGTGCGAGTATGATTGACTTATGTATCATTTCCTGAACTCTGTGTGCTGTTGTGTTGCATGCTTCTACATATTATTTTCTTCTCCTTGTTAAACCTCATGTTTAGTTGATTAAACTTTTAAATATATCCATATCTGGAAATTTTTAATTTTTTACTAGTTCTGAGCAAAGGATTTCCTCATGATAACTTTACTTTGGGTTGAAGCTGGTGGGAGTTCTCACTTTTTTATCTTCATTCTACTCTATTAGTACAAATTTCCACAACAAGCGAAAAAGATAGGTGGAAACTTTACTCAACGAGTATGTTTGCCACTTTTGAGACATAGTTAGTGATAGTATATTAGGAGCATGTGTTTACGTCCCTATTTATTTACTCATGGACAAAAATACACTCATTTCGGGACAGAGGCAGTATAAGGCTTTCTAATTCGAAGAATTAGTAAATGTGCACTATTATATTCATAATACGATGATACATACTGTTTGCCGTTCTTGGATAACAAATCCCAATTTACTTGCATATATGGTTCATAGGAGTTCATACTAGAGAGTTCATCACACCATGATAAGAACGCCTAGATGGAGTATAATACATTCACGTCATTACGATATTCACAATAACAATTATGCATGTGATTCTTGGGCCTGAGGCATCATGGTAGTGTTGGCAACTAATTTTCCACTTTCTTCACAATCTCCTGAGGCTGAACTGTGAAAGGAAGTCGTTTTGTCAACTCCCTACATGTAGATGCATGCACACACGCAACTCAAGTCATCCGCTTCCCAGTTGACCTCAATAAATTATACTTATGTTCAGGAAACTTAAGCTTCAGAATGTGGAGGTCATTGTTGCAGATATTAGCACATTTGACATGGAAGGCTCATATGACCGTATATTTTCCATTGAAATGTTTGAGGTATGGGATAAATTCTCAGTCTCCCTGTTTGCCATGAAGATGATGTTTGTTATGTCTGAATAACTGGTTGTTGCAAAACAGCATATGAAGAACTACAAGGATCTCCTTAAGAAGATATCCAAGTGGATGAAACCAGATACTCTTCTTTTTGTTCATCACTTCTGCCATAAAGCATTTGCATACCACTTTGAGGTGTGCACATCTAGTTTGCCTTACTTAAATCTTACTTAATTTATGCTACTGAATCCGGTCCATGTTTCCATACAACCCCAGTTTTTGTCCAAGTCCATATCTGATGTTTATAGAACTTCTTGATCTCTAATGCAGGATGTCAACGAGGATGACTGGATTACTAGGTACTTCTTCACTGGAGGTACAATGCCTTCAGCAAATCTACTCCTATATTTTCAGGTTAGCTCAGCATCCCATTTGTGATCTTCAGACTACTAATTTGACTACAGTGATCTTTCCAGATGACCTGATATCTATCTCCTTTGGGGAGCAACGTTGAAATGTCTATTGCTACGTTTATAGTAATTTCATATAAAATGTCTGTTGCTACAGTTATAGTGATTTCATATACCGTAATGCGCTGATAATTTCAGGGTCTTAAACTGTTGTCTTTCTCCTAGAAGTCTGTATGTGATTCAATTTTGATTTGACACCAAAGAGGCAACTTGAAGCAAGCTAATCATGAAGTTTAACTTAACACTGACTAAATGCTGCTGTTCAACTGCAGGATGATGTTTCTGTTGTCGACCATTGGCTTGTGAATGGAAAACATTATGCACAGACAAGGTAAAGGGTGAAAATGCTGTATTATTTGCATCATTAGTGGAAATATGAGTTTTGTTTGCCCCAAGGGCGTGTGGAAAGGGATAAAATCTGAGTCCATCATGCTTTAGTTTCATTAAATGCCCAAAATCAATCTAAAATACTCCCTCCGTTCTTAAAAAAGAGCGTCTTTTCTTTTTAGGCTGCTCCAAAAAAGATGTATACTTTCTAATCTTTCCTTTCAGGATGTTATCTTTACCATTTTGCTTTTGATTTGATACCTTTTTTAATAGATGAGTCCCGCTCCCACATGGGCATCAATGAAAAAACACATCCTAGTATTTATATAATAGAGTCAATTAACTTCTTTTAATTTGTGCGGAGAGTCAAACATGACTCATTTTTAGGAACGGAGGGAGTACGGCACTTAGGTAACCAACTTTGAGAATGCAACAAAAAGAGGGCTTTTCTTTGTAATGAAATGCTAAAACTTATGTTTTGTTCCAGTGAAGAGTGGCTCAAGAGAATGGACCAGAACTTGAGTATTATAAAGCCAATAATGGAGTCAACCTATGGGAATGATTCAGCGGTCAAATGGACTGTGTATTGGAGGGCATTCTTCATAGCTGTTGCAGAATTATTTGGTTACAACAATGGAGAAGAATGGATGGTTACACTTTTCTTGTTCAAGAAAAAATGAAATCAGTGAAAACCCAAATTATCTTGTTTAATTGCAAATAAAAGCAAAAATGTGTTATCATATTCACGAAACTTTCTACCGTTGCCTGTTGAAATGGATATCTTGTTTAAAGAGTCCATTTACTAAATTTTTGTTTGAAGTTTTCTATTTTCTTGACCATCATACTATTGAGGATCATCAATTTGATTTTAAGATTGCCAATGTGACCTTTGTCCTAATTATTCAATTGCAAATGCAACCAAAATTGAAAACAAGCGTCTCGTATTCGAACAGAGGGTTAAAAGGGTTGATGTCTCCCATTATCAATTCTGGTCACTTTTGCAATTAAATTTTTGTCCTGTTACATGGATATTCAAACAGAGTGCATTAGTTAAAATTGAAATGCGGACGCTATGCAAAAATATTGCATATACACAATATTAGACACAGCAAGAATTAAGTAGGTATATTGGTCCCATAAACTAGATTTTCTCAACTGAGACATCAGGGTTACAAAGTTGTATAGATTAGATTAACTCAAATGCTATACTGGGATTACAAAGTTGATTGAGCAACTATGGTAAAACTACGACTTATATTAGTTTCTAACATACTGTACATGATGACATCTCATGACATGACTGAACCAAACATGATCGGCTAATTAGCAGAACACAGCTGCCACAAAATCAACCAGCACCTCCTGTTACTAAACCTGAAAATTTGGGTAAATATTGAGTCAAAACTTGGCATATAGAAAACCAGCTCACAGTTTCAATACCCAAAAAAAAATTAATTCCTACAAGTATACTTTCAGCAATAAAAGTAGATCACTCCGCCATAGAAATCGATCACTCCATAGAAATCTTTGACAGGACGAACCAAAACAAGGTTGAGCATCATGAGATCAAAAGGGACATAAGCCAGGATGAAACTCATGTTTGGTAAGACGGTTTAAAACTTAAAATGCATACAACTCCACTCAGGAGTAGAACAGCATAGCACCTGATTCTGAAGTAGTTTGTATTACCGTCAAGTACAGGCTGCTGGTAGCATAAACTAATAATAATTCCGACGCTATCCCATGTTCAGCATGGAAAACTTCTTGCCAAAGCAACAATGTCACAATAAGTTTTCTGTGAGAAAAAATGGGACATGATACAGGACCGAAAAGTTTCACTAGATTTGCCCGTTAACAATAATGGAGGAGATCTGTCCTAATAAAATGGACGAACAAATAAAAATTAAGCGTCATGCTGAAATAAAGATGGTCTATGCCCATTTATTTTGAACTCATCTTTACGATTCAGGACTTTATCATTTGTTGTCATCATCCTGCACACATATTTGTACGTGCTCCACAACCAGACAGAGTTTGCTCAATAATGAGAGAATAACATGAACTAGCAAAGGCATACTCAAGAGGAATAAACAACTCAAAGGTGATCAAGAAGAAGGTTCCATATAAAAATTCTATATAGTAGAGCCTCATTGCAATGGCGAGCAGCATGCTCCATTGTGACCTTGACCTAAATGGTAAGGACCATGAAAGAAGTGCTTACGGGGTGGTTAAGGCTATGTATGTTAGACCCTATGCGGTAGTCCCTCCAAAACTGGCATTCAAAGATTCAAGAAATAATTCATCAAAAGAACGAAAGAAAATGCCAAAAAAGAGAATAATAATAATTGATTAAATTCGAGGAGTAATTAGTAGCTCAAGTCATGTCCCTTTAGGAACAAAGGGAAAAAGTAAGCATCAAAGACAGAAGTCATTTACCACAACAGACATCCGTTACATTAGAACTCATAACCCCAACTTATACGATCTTCTTTTCTTCAATTTTTTCTATACAAATATTACCTTCTTTATCATAGACTAAGCCCCGAGGCAGAAAGACAAGGCATCTAGTGCTAAAATATCATCTATATATACTACTACAAACTTTTTATGTTTATTAAATATATCTTCCATTTAAGGTTGACGACATTCCAGCATTGCAATATTCTCATTCATCCGTTGTCCATTGCTGTGAAATTAATTCCACCTGTACTATTATCATTCCTCTCCTTTAGATCACTTCCCAGTTCCCAATCCCCCTATTATCAGAACTCAACCTACCATGACAGACTTTACTTGTGAATGACTATTGTAGCTTTAAAAATCTTATGACCATCAAGCATTTCTATCTCCAACCTATACTTGGATATACATCTTATGAATATCCTCCCCCAATGTACCAAACCGACCACATCAGCTACCAACCACTTGACTCCTGCATATTTATCGACACATACTATAATATCTCCAAAACATGAACCTCAAAAGGGACTTTTTAACACCAAATATAATCAATTGCAAAAAAACTCAATCAAGTACAACTTATCAGAAAGATCAATCAAATGAAGAACTTACATTTTTCCTCAAAATGAAGCATGAATTATTTTGAAACACCACTAGGAATTTTCACAAATCCTTCAGCTTCCAAGAACCGACTCAAATTCTTATCTTCCATATGTTGCTGAAATAACTAAAAAGCATTAGGGTATGAAAGGAAACTTCCACCAATACTTAACCTTTCTTTAACTATTAATAATTTTATGGCAATAATCAGCTTTTCTAATAATGACAAACTGTTCTACAAAGAACCTCTTTTGAACTTCTAAAGTCAACTTGAAAAATTCTCGTACATATACATCAATTTATTCAGTTCTAGAGAATCCCTCCATCCCAAAAGGAGTGCCATTTTTTTTATAAAAGTGTTGTCCCCTAAATGAGTGTCAATTTTTATAAATTCCCCAATTCATCTTCGGCAACCTTCATCTGCTGATGCGTACTCAACGATATGATGTGATATTAAGGGTAATTAAGTATGTGTGTGTCTGCAGCTAGTGGTTAAATTGCTTAAAAGTCAACTTCTTGATTTTCGTGAAAAAACTAAAAAGGGGAAACTATGTAGGGACGGAGGGAGTACTAAACTAACTACAAAACACTACTAAGCAATGTAAGCTTTAAAGTTTTGAAAAAGCAAGTAAATTCATATCAAATCCTCATTCTAAAGAGGGTCGTGCTAACAAGTGTACTTATTGCACTCTTTAGGAGTTAAAAATTAGAGAGTTTCCATCCTGAAGTTCACAACAATGGCATTGGAAAAGTTCACAAAAACCCCAAGACAAAATCTTTCTAACTTTAGATCCTTCATTAGCATTTCCTTTTCTAAAAAAAGGGCGGGCTGACCTCGAATAGTCAAAATAGTAGAGAGTAAAATCAATGGTGAGAGAGAATAATCTTACAGAAAGACAATCTCTGTATTTGTGCCACTCATCCGCACACTCTTCTTTATCCCACTGACCCTTCAAAAACTTCTCTGTATACCACCTGCACATTAACCCAGAATAGGGTTTTAGGGTTCTAGAGCATTATAACACACACACACACACACATATATAGATGGAAATCATGGAACAGTCATTTGTAAATAAATACCCATTAATAAAAAAGAAAGAAAAAAGGGGGGACCTGTTGAAGCAATTGTGATAGGCTGCTCTGAGATCGGCACAAGGGGATGTTGATAATGAATTTGACTTCTTCTTCTTCTCTCCTCCAATGATTCCCATTTGTTAATTTCTATACCTATCCTTGATTATTTTTACTCTTTAAGAACATGGCAAAGTTTCAATTCACATATGATCTTTGCACACACACAAACACACTTTCTCTCTCCTCTGTCGTGACTCGTGAGACCTGAGCAGCTAAATTGAAAATGGAGGCGGTTCGATTCGATCAGTATATCTGGGCTTTTACTCGTGTGGATAAATCGGCCCAAATGAATATTGGCTTACACTATCTTTCTGCTCTGGGTTACCACAAAATGTTTATATTGGGCCAAACAAAGAGACCCAGGCTTTGTTTTTTATTTATTTTTTTCTTTTTTAAAATTTTGGAAGTATCTTTATTTTTTTATTTATTTAACTCCAATAGCCTAGTGTCTAACTGGTAAAGTATAATCCCTCAACATGTTATAAATGATGTAAAAGAAAGCAGGTAATTTTATTTCAAGGGATGCGATGTAATACGAGTGAGGGAAGAGTACTAGGGCAACATTAGTGTATCTGTATCAGAAAATTCTGAAGTAATACATTCGTTCCACCCAAAAAGTCCACGTTTGAAAAATCTAATAATTAAGAGACATATAAGTAATATTGAAGTTGATTATTATTACAAAAATAATTTAGCATACTTAAGATGTTCATAACAAATGTAGAAAAGATTTATAGAGATTGTAGACATAATTTTTTTAAAGTGGACTATTTGAGTGGAACATCCTAAAATAGTATAGTGGACTCTTTGCCTGTAACGAAGAGAATAAGAAATGAAACATGAGCTTGCTATTTATAGCAGAGCGAAGATGATTTCCTCTGTGAGTTTCCTTCACAAGATTTGTTGAAACTTCCACTATAAGCCTCGTGAAGCTTTCTTGGGGTCATTCTTATGATTTTTTTTTTCTTTTGAGAATTTTTATCTTGGGAACCGATTCGTCTAGCACACTTCAGACGTACTCTAGACTCATTAGCTATAGAATTAACGGGTTGTCTTGTTGTGACATCAATTCATATTGGAGTATTTACATCTAAAATATACTGACTTAATTACTGTATTTAGGCAAGTAAATGCATTTATAAATTGATTTGTTATGTGTTGCAGGTGGGTTATCTTTTGAACTTTGAGTTCACATTGCTTTGTACGACAATACAGATAATAAGACTATGTGTTCCACGTAATATCTTTTTTAAGCCGGTTATTTTCTCCCTCTACTGTTGGGAAAACTGTCTCATCAAAATAACAATCAACAAAACATACTGTAAAACTATCTCCAACCAATAGTTCAAAGTATTTAATAATTGAAGGATAATCATACCTAGCATATATTTCCAACCTCCTTTAAGGTCTCATCTTAGTGCATTGTGGTAGAGCAATTGGAACATATATAAATATTTGGCTCTTGACTATAAGTCAATTGTAGAGAAGAGAACTTACGATAACTTGTTTGCATGATATATAAGTGTTGCGGCATGTAAAATAGCATGCCAAGCTACGACAAGCAGATTTGCTCTAATAAACAATGGTCTAGCAATTAGTTGATCTCGTTTAACAAACAATTCAGCTAAACTATTATTGTGTACGAACATAAGCAATACAATGTTCAACATCTATGCCAAATGATGTGCAATAGTCATTGAAAACTTGAGATGTAAATTTACTAGCACTATTAAGGCGAACTGTCTTGATAGCATAATATAAAAATTGCGCTCGTAATTGAATTATTTAAGTAAGCAATCTCGCAAATGTCAGGTCGTTGGTTGAAAATGGACTTACATGTAACCATCTTGTAGATACATCAATCATAAAATATATCAATAGTCTACATGGTGGGTGAATCGACCCACACACCTTGAGTGTGTTCCAAAAAATTTGGAGATTCAACTCCTACTTTAGCTGGTGATGACTTAATTATGAGTTTGTATTTAGAGCAAGCAACATTAAGAATTCATTATATTGAAAAACCTTCTATTTTTTATGAATGATATTCATGTCAATTTTTAACAATTCTTTGCATCATATTTAACCCGGGATGTTCCAACCGATCGTACTAAATAGTAAAGTCTTTTGAAAATAAGTGTCTACTTTACACAAATTTAAAAAAAAAATATATACTAGTATATATTAAGGGAGTGGAGCCTTATAGTCTCTTAACCGCTTTGGACTCCTCTCCCCTAAGTTTTTAACTATTGTGCTTTGATACCCAAGGTATTTTCTAGAACTATCAACTAAATGAAACATTTAATTTTTTTATTTAACAGTTAAAAATGTTACAATAGACAATTATTTATAAATGATCTAAAAAGGATATAAGTACTTACTCACTTCGTTCCAAAATAATTGTCCAATTTTATTTATTATTATAAGTAAAAATAAATACATATTATGGGACAAAAATGTATATATTTTAAAATTAAGGAAAAGGGTAGGGCTATAATTTTTTTTGGGTATAATTTTCTTAATTCAAACTAGGTGTCAAGTAAAATTTTTCATACGTGCTAACTCATGTAATATCTAGTAACTAATTACAATTTGTCACAAAAGTTAAAGATAAAAAAGTTGGACAACTTATTTTCGTTGAAAACATTGGCCAACAGAAGAATTCATTTAGTTAAAGTTATATACTTTGGAAAATTGTGCTTAAGTCCACTTTCATAATTGTTTGTTCTCTAAAGTCTACCTTTTTTTTTTTTTTTGTAAACCGCTAGAGTACACTTTAATAGTTTTCTTCCTAAAATGACCACAACAACATTGTTGCTTCAAATTTGAGGTTCAAATTGATGTATAAATGATTTCATGTTGTTAATATAACATTTCCTCATGTTTGGAGATCAATTAATGGAGAACACGAATTTGACCACAATTTGATCAAATTCAAAGTTTCTGAGTTCATTCCGTTTTTCCTTGTTCTTGGGCTGTTTTGACCACTTTAATCTATGTTTTAAGCTTCGAATTTATTTAAAATAAATCTCATATTGTTATCTTAACTTAGTATTACATTTATGCACAATTTTTCTATCAAAAAATACTGTTTTCGAGTTCCAAATCGAGCTTGGTAGTGTGTTGTCCGAAAATAGAGAGAGATGTTCTTAGACTGATTTTGAGACTTTAATCAATTATTTGAGTTTGGATTTTGTATAATATCAATATCATACTGTTATAGGAAATCAATATCATGATTGTATGTAAATTTCCCAACCAAAAATAACAATTTTGATCGATTTTGATCTTTCTGAAATTTTCTGGGTTTATGTTAGTATTTCGAGTTTTAATTATTTAGTAAATGGACATCGGGATGCATAATTTTGGGCATCGGGATGCCTGAATGCTGAATTTTGAGCATCGGAATGCCTAAGTATTTAAGGACGAAAATTTTAGGCATCTGGATATCTGCTAAAGTTTGGGCATCGGAATGCTTTAAATTGGGCATGCCTTATTGAGCATCCTTAATTTGGGCATCGGGATGTCTTAATTTGGTCATTGTGATGCCTTAAACATCGGATGCCTTTAGGTTACTGACTTGTTTTTCTTTCATTAATGGCATAATTGTCTTTTTACCCTAAAAATATTTTTTTTCAATTAAAAAAAACATAAAATATTGTAGCGAATTCAAATTATTCAAAATAAACTGACATGTAATTCACCCTATATACTTCTAATGTTTCTTTGGGCCAATAACGACATAGGATTATTCAATATTGAGTAGGCCACTTGTGAAATCGTTATATAATTCTAAAATCGGCCCACACTCTAACAACTCAACCCACAACACTACGGATCATTATTTTTTAAGCTTTTGCATCAATATTTTAGGAATCGCGAAGTAAGGCCATTGTTTTATTCAGAGAAAAGTTATGCTAATTGCCGGCATTACGTTACTTAACCTTTTACAAATCCAGCGAAGCAAAACCTTTTTTCATTTTTCCATTCCGATAATAAAAACTATAAATAGGCACAGACAGTAAAATTGAACTCTACTTAAACTCAACATCTTTAGTCTTTACCTTAGAACCAGAACCAGAAGAAGAAGAAGACAGAGACGCGATGGAGGAGCAGAAAAAGTACCAGCAATTCCGTGGCCAAGCACGTCTCCCGAAATTCGCCGTCCCCAAACGCTATGATCTCAAACTAAAACCTGACCTCGCCGCCTGCGAATTCGCCGGCACCGTCGAGATCTCCCTCGACGTCGTCGCTGATACCAAGTTCATCGTCCTTAATGCCGCTGATCTCTCCGTCGATAAAAAATCCGTTCGGTTTGGATCTCAAACTGGCTCCAAGGTAATTCTTAATCTGCACACAGGTTTTGAAATTTCAACTTCTCATGAGTATTTTTTTGGTTTGATAGTTGACATACATTCATTAAGTTATAGTAAGATTTTTCGTAGTTAATTTGACTTTTATGGATCGAAAGTACATTGATTACTTAATAGGACATCTCGAAATTACTTTGACCATTTTATGGATTTATTTGTTTGTTTGTTTTAGTCATGGAGATTGAGATGTTATAGTGTGAGATCGTGACTAGTTATAGAAATACCTAAAAGGTGCTACGAAATGCAAGATATTTAGAAAAATTGTGAAATTGATTTTGAAAAGTTGGAAGTACAACTTGTTCTATGGGATGGTTGAATTCTGCGGAGGAATGAACTAGTTGTTGGCTTTGTTGTTTTCCTTTATTTGTGAAGGTATTGGAGGCTTTGGAGGTTGAATTGTTCGAGGACGATGAGATAATTGTGGTGGAGTTCGCGGAGGGTCTCCCTGTTGGGCCTGGGGTTTTACATTTGGCGTTTCAAGGAACCTTAAATGATAAAATGAAAGGTTTCTACAGAAGGTGTCTCTCTTATTCTTGTTCTCATGTGTTGTACTCAATTTTTTTTCTCTGATAAGTCTGGCATTGCTTGTGTTCAGTTTTGATTCTGTCTCTCTGTTAGTTTCAATTATTTGTTTATTATTGTTGAACTAGCTTCGTGCCCATGCTATGCATTGGGTAATTTTTTGTAAATAGTGTTACTATCGCATGACGTTTGAATATGTACCATCTCAAAGGGTTCATGCTAATTTCATTATTAATTAGTTAAAAGATAAAGTAATAAATTTGAAGAATTTTAAAACTGGCTTTGATACTCATTTTGTGTATGACCCACATTGGATTTTGAAATAAATATACATGTCACTAAAAGCATTTGGGTATATATTAATATATAAACATGCAATTAGATTTACATACTTTGTTGATAGCTTTAATCGATAAAATTTCTATGGTATGTTGCCAAAAAAAAAAAGAAGGATTACGAAGATAACTGAAATAAAACAGACAGTCTTCTATGAATAATAAAAATAGAGAAAGCAAAAATTACAATCAATTTTTGGGTCTATTTTTCACTATTAAAAATATGGGACTGATTGTATATTTAATGAATACTTTTTCTTTTCAAAACAATTCAAATGCTTCATTTAGTTATGCCCATGATAATTTTGTCTCCCTAACAACATTTATCAGTTATATATCGAATTCTACTTCGCGTCTTTTGATAAGTTAAAATTTTTTTTATCAGAATTCACATCAAATAACCATAACAAATATTCATATTGAACTAATTCACAAAAATATATTTGTTATTGTTGCTTCAGCATGACCTTGTATTAGTTTATAGTACAGATTTTTTTTTCTTTGATTGATCTAGAGAGTGACACGTCATCCATTACCGATGTCCTAAGCTTTTTGAATATGTTTACCAATGAAAATACATAAAGTAGCTGCAGGATTTTGGCAATCGAAAAGCCTTTAGGAAACGCCATTCTTTAGTTATAAAACCTAGAAAAATAGAAGAGTTAAATTATTATTTTGCGAGATCAGAAGGGATCTTTAATCGATTAGAATTTAATACAATCTAATAATGAACAAATTGAACTTTTGAAAGTCATATAAGGAGTCCAGGAGAGAGAAGAAGAAGTAGAAAGTAACTTGCCAAGTATACAGTAAGAAAAAAAATGTAGCTAATCAAGTTTGTGATTATGAGAACTAAAAATTGCTGTAGAATGTAGAAAGGAGAAAATATATATAGAAAGTACCTTACTTGCAGCAAGCTTGTTAAGTAGTAAGCTTCAACCCTTCATTGATAAAATGTTAGTACAATAAAGTCACAGTAATTGGAAGCCATATTGAAGACAATCAGTTGCAAGAAAAAAAGACAATGTTTCATTGTTGATGATTGGAAGTAAAAGGACATAAAAAACACCATGGATCTTTGCAATTTTATGGTTTTTGTTTGAATCTACCGTGCATGCCCATCAGTAACCATTCACATAATATTTGAAGGACCAGAAAGACCAGTGAAGTCGTTTAAGTTCCATTTCGGTTACGGTTTTGAATTGAAATGTAAGGTGAGGTACCATTCATCTTCTTTTCACTTAATATACGCCTTTTTTTGTCAAAAGTCCATAAATTAGATATTATGAAAAGTTAATTGAGTTGGGGGTTACAAAAATGAAAAGGAAGAGAGGGAGGGTATTTACTTTGCCCTCATTACATGACTTTTTGGAAAACGAAAGAAAGATAAGAGTGCCACGTAGGAAAGATTCAAAAATATAGGGGTATCTCCTGCTTTAATTTATATATATATACACACTATATATATATACACTATATATACACACTATATATATATATTATATATACTATATATATAAGATTTAACAAGCTTATCTGTGCGATAGATAGTTTTTAATTTCTTTTTGTGTTTCTGTATTTTAATTACATAAGTTCTGCGATTTGGATTCGGTGATTCACACTCTTGTATTCCCATGCTCATGCTTACCTTTTTCGGCTTGTTGAAAAGTCAATTATGTAAGAGTTACATAATTACTTTTGAAAGTAAATATTGCTTCCTCTGTTTCAAAATGAGCGTCCATTTTTTGTTTTTCAAGAAAATTAAGAAAGTTGACTTTAAAGCAATTTCAGTAGCACAAATACATAATTACCCTTAGTATCCACCTTATACCATTGCAAGTGCACATCAGGACATTGTCAAAGTTGAATTTAGTAACTTCATTAGAAAATGGACACTCATTTTAGGATGGAGGGAGTATAACAATTTTTTTTTGTAACCATCTTGTTTATTTCCATCCATGAGGGGGTAAGGTTAGTACATCATAGGAATTGGATGCTGAATATTTGAAATGAGAATCTTTGAATGGAATATTTCAAAAAAGAAAATAGGACTCTTTAAGTGGAATGTCAGGCGTACATCTTTGGGCATATGATTTTGCTAAATGATTTCTATCTGTTTTGGTTACTGAAAATATTGGAAATTAGATTGTTTAACCTGCTTGGACTCGTCAATCTGTATACAATTGTTATAATTCCTTTAATAACACCAGCTAAAGAGGCATTACTGTTAAGGGTTTCATGAGATACTGCACCAGCCACTAACAATCACTATGCGAACCAAATTTCTACACTTATGTGATACAAGCCCTGTAGGTTGTTTGTAGTGACTTCGGGCATGGGGCCCCAGTCAAGAAGTTGATGACCGTTAGTGGGCTGCTTGAGCTGCTGACAGAGCAAACTTACTATGAAGTTGGAATATCCTTCATTGACTTCAGTTAAGTTGGACGGAAATGGTTGTTTGTTAAAGATACATAAATACATAATAGACCCCAGGATTTGAATTTTTACGGGTATTCATCACTTCAAGTACGTGAAACAGGGCCTCTACTAAGTGTAAGCTCCTGGGCTGAAGCAATATGGCTTACTTTAAGGTGCTGTTCCGTAGGAGAAGGAAAACCTTTGCCTGAATTTCACTACAACCTCTTATACTTTCTGTTATGGCAGCCAAGAGGATAAAATGTATTTACACGTGTGGAACTAATTTATAGCTTGAAATTTGTTCTTTTTCCAGTACTTATGTGCATAATGGTGAGAACAAAAACATGGCCGTGACACAGTTTGAACCAGCAGATGCCAGACGGTGTTTTCCATGTTGGGATGAGCCTGCTTGCAAGGTGCTTCTATTTTCTTTATGTTTGAGTTCTTGTGTGCTTGTATTTTCCAAGTGTGTTGGTAGACTGGCAAGAAATGTCGGTGTCTACTTTTTATCTCCAAGTTCTGGTTGGAAGCACACTCTTTAACAAAAACAAAGAAAACTGTGTTATTTGGGAAATTGGGAATGTTAACTGAATGTGATGGACTGTCGAAATATGTAACTCATCATTTTCTCTATACAAACACTCGCAGAAGTCATTGTCCCCACTGTTCATGTAGGTATCGGGGCAAATCGAGGGTGGTTTCTATTTATCATTTGGCTAATAGGAAAATGGACACAGAGTTGTGGTAAAAGTCAATAGCAACCTTTTGTTTTCCACGGGCTGTCCAATCTTGGACTGATCAACTGGTGGATGATTTAACATGCACTGACTATGCCAAACCTGGTAACCAGGGATGAGTTTACACATACAAGTAAGGCGGGAGGTGCCTCATTCTAATTCTGAAGTGGTAAGTCTGGAATTTTGATAAATTTATAGGGGGGGATTCTGAAAAAAGGGGGGAAGCTCTACACACTACATATGGGTTTAATAAATGATACTCATCTATACTCATACCGTCCTTCATAAGAGAGACCGATTGGCATGGGGTAATGGCTGTACTTGAAAATTTCTTCTGAATGATTTGTAATGAATAACACGATCCTCCCTGTATGATATCTAATAAACTTAGCCCAATGTTGAAATGGCTTAGTTTTGGATCTTCTCTTTGATTTTCTAGCCTTTCCCTTAGAAGAATTTGAATAGTTAAAGTATTGATGTTACATTCGAATTGAGTAGCTCTAAAGCCTCTACCCCTGATCAGCAGGTGTAGTACAATTCCACATAATGAGATAAAATTTAACAGGATTCCTTTTAGTGGTTGGACAAGTTCATCATATGCATTCAACGTCGCTATTGATTGACGGGGTGTATTTTACAAAGTTATTATTATTATTTTTAGCTATATTTTTAGCTTGTTTTTAGCTGTTGCAGTTTAAAACTCATGAATCGTGATTTTACAATTCTCTTTTGTGGGTTCAATTAAAATTTTCTGCTCAGGCTACATTTAAGATCACACTGGAAGTGCCATCAGATCTCGTAGCTCTTTCTAATATGCCAGTCGTTGAAGAAAAGGTGGATGGAGATCTGAAGACAGTTTACTATCAGGAATCACCAATCATGTCTACATATCTGGTGGCTGTTGTTGTTGGCTTGTTTGATTATGTTGAAGGCCACACACCTGATGGTACAGTTATTAAATTCCCATGTAACTTTTTGCAGTGGTCCATGACAGTTATTTAATTAGGTTATTAACTGTGCTGCAGGGGTTAAAGTGAGGGTGTACTGCCAAGTTGGCAAGGCAAATCAGGGGAAGTTCGCATTAGATGTTGCTGTTAAAACACTTGGAATATACAAAGAGTATGTCACAACATCTATTTGTTGCTGCACAAGAATGAAACTTCATGCTGTGGATGGCACTAATTGCTCAATCACTTGGCATTTAAATCATTGTTTATTCGGTTATGCAAATATGATGGCTGTTTTTGTTTTTTGCTTTGGATAACTGAGGGGAAACACCACCACACCAAGCCACATTGGACCCACCTATGGGACTAAAACCACCATGGGGACCCGCCAACTGCTCCTTGCCAACAGAATGAGGCAAAGCTGGAAATGTAGCATGAATCGACCCTGCGACATGTGGATTGTATTTTACATTTTTACCACACTCCCTCATTTCACTTAGACCATTCTATTCCTGTAGGTACTTTGCAGTGCCTTATTCACTACCCAAATTGGACATGGTTGCAATCCCTGATTTTGCTGCTGGGGCCATGGAGAATTATGGTCTAGTTACATACCGGGAAACAGCTTTGCTATATGATGACAAGCATTCTGCAGCTGCTAACAAGCAAAGGGTAATGTGCATCTAGACATGAGATTTCAGCTCTTGTCAATTGTTTATGTTATTTGCAATTACAAGCCTCAAATTTCTGAACCATGCCAACTGGATTCTGTTTAGGTGGCTACTGTTGTAGCCCATGAACTTGCTCATCAATGGTTTGGAAATCTTGTGACAATGGAATGGTGGACACATCTGTGGCTGAATGAGGGATTTGCGACATGGGTATTTCCATTTTGTTAAAACATGCTTAAATTTGACCACTTTATGCCTGTACCTGTTTAAATAGTATGTTTATGAACAGGTGAGTTATTTAGCGGCTGATAGTTTGTTCCCAGAATGGAAAATTTGGACTCAATTTCTTGACGAAAGTACCGAGGGTCTTCGACTTGATGGACTTTCAGAATCGCACCCTATTGAGGTAGATGCTCATGGTCAAATTTTTGTATCATATTTTTGTTGTGTAACCTTCAATTCAGAGCTGTCATGTGCTTTTATCTTTTCTACAATCCAATTCATGAAATGTTTATTCTCAGGTGGAGATAAATCATGCAGGGGAAATTGATGAAATTTTTGACTCGATCAGTTACAGAAAAGGAGCATCTGTCATTCGCATGCTACAGAGCTATCTAGGTCCTGAATGTTTTCAGGTTGGTTCTGAACTTATGTATGTTTGTTTAAAGTTTCGCCTCAAGTGTATCAATGTTTAAATTATTTCCTATTTGGAGCATCTCTCACAGCTTACTTTAACCCTTTTTTGGCATATTTGTATCATCAAATCTTCCAGATTTCTACATTTTTGCCAAGTATTATAAGTATCTCTCTTTAACTTTTATTACTTTCAGTTCTTCATTCCACCGCCCCGTTTACCATGTTTCCTTATCTACAGGCCTTTTAACTTTTGAATCCCCTAAAACCTCCTTGATGTTTGATGTGATCAAATATTCTACTACATATTTCATTTGTTTCACCCTCTCCATTCGATGTTGCTTCTATTTACAATTTGTCTGGATTGATAAGTGATAACTGATGAGGATTAATGTACTTGTATTAATTTATAATCTCTTTAAGTGGTGAATTCTTTAAGGTCATCTTTGATCTGCAACTTTATGTAGAAACAAATGTAGTCCATGCTTGGGGTATTTGCCTGCATGGAAAATCAAACACGTAGGAATAGATTTGACATATATGTACATGCAGTTGTGCCAAACTATTTTGAAATAGGATGCGATGAGGGCAAGGTGTAGGTATTAACTTCTTCTGTTTGGTCCTATGTAGTTTCTCCTTTATCCTCCCCTCATCACCTTGTAGAAAGCTAGTGCAAATATAACAATTTTACACATCATATTATTGTTTATGATTTAAAAATATGTTATCTTACAGTTCATTATTTTGCAACATTTAATCATGTTTTTCTAGATTTGGCTCTGGTTAAATCTTACCGGTGTCTCTTTTACCATATTTTCTCCGTTTTTCAGGATTCAAGTTTATGATTTATTCAGCATTTATGTGCCACTCCAAGAAACAATATAGTAACAAGATCTCTATGTTAAGTCTTATGTTCAGTGTACATCTCAATATGATGATCTTAAAGCGGAACAGTCATTGAATACACAATTACACATGCCAAAAACAATAATCAAGCACAGTTCTAGCCTATACAGATCTCTCAATCAAAACCAAGGCAGAATCTAACTTCACGCGTATCACATAAAATAGTGGATTGGATATCCAAGCAAGAATATTAAATAAATGAAGCAGAAGTTGAATGCGAAAATCTCTGCTCAATTCTACAGACTATATACAAAATGGCTTGAAACTATTTTCCACGTTGGATAATGACCCCTACCCAGGCCCTTATCTCCCTCTAATGTACAATGAGAGGTTGTTGACATGAGCCACTCTGGATGGAGCTCATCACTTTTGCTTTCACATGTATCTTCTGGATTAATGGATTTTTTTGTACTTTTTTTGCAATGAATTAGAGGTCACTTGCTTCATATATAAAGAGGCATGCTTGTTCAAATGCGAAAACCGAGGATTTATGGGCTGTCCTTGAGGAAGAATCTGGTGAACCTGTGAATAAGCTGATGAATTCGTGGACGAAGCAAATGGGTTACCCCGTTGTCTCTGCTAAAGTGAAAGATAAAAAATTGGAGTTTGAGCAGGTTAGCTCCTTGCTGGATATATCTTCAGTAGTTCTTGTTGCCTAATCAGAACTCTTCAAATTGATAATGTAGTGTTATTTATCACATCATTAATACCTAAAGTAACAGTACTTTAATTTTAACAGTGTATACTCTGTTTATTGGCAGTCACAATTCTTGTCGAGTGGTTCCCATGGGAAGGGGCAATGGGTTGTCCCAATAACTCTTTGTTGTGGTTCATATGATGTAAAGAGGAACTTTATATTGCAAACAAAATCAGAAGCTCTTGACATTGAGGAGCTCGTAGGCTCCTCAAATTCCCAAGGCAGCCTTAAGGAGGCAGGAAAGGGAGCGGAAAGTATTGGGAATCATTCAGCCTGGATAAAAATTAATGTGGACCAGACAGGGTTTTACAGAGTGAAATATGATGAGGAGCTATCAGCTAGACTTAGATATGCAATAGAAAACAAATGCTTGTCTGCCATGGATAGATATGGTAATTTTGATGCTCGGCTTTTACTCTTATGCTGTTAATATTTCAGCTGACATCCCCTAGTAATACGTGGTTTGTTTATTTTAACAGGCATCTTGGATGACTCATTTGCCTTATCCACGGCTTGCCAGCTGCCCTTGACTTCTTTGCTAACTTTGATGGGTGCTTACAGGGAGGAACTTGAATACATCGTGCTATCTCACTTGATCACTGTAATATTTTTTACTGTGTAGATTGATTTCAGAAGCACCTCAAGAACATTTCAGTTCTTAATTCTTTTTCCTCCCTCAACAGATAAGCTTCAAAGTTTTAACAATTGCAGCAGATGCTGCTCCCAGATTGGTGGATAACATCAAACTGTTCTTTGTCAATCTTTTCCAATATTCTGCAGAGTGAGTTCCTTACACATACAGACTCATTACTTGTCTCAAGTTCCTTAGAATTTTATCCTGAAGCCATGCGCCTTATATGTATGTTTTTCTAGTCCTCAAGCCATTCATAAACATAAAAATAAAAAAGCCATCCATATTTAAGTGGCCACATTTGACTTACAACTAACAACTGGTAGGATCAGAAAGATTCTAGAATCTTTTGTTCTCAGTAGGATTTTTCTGCACTAAGGTGAGAGGGCAGTGCAAAACTGGTTAAATATATGATTAATGTCATGGTTGCAGCTTAAGACATATAACTATGCCTTTCAAAGTGGTTCCGTGTTAAGTTTAAAACTCTATTGGCATCTAGAACATTGTCATTCTAAGCTTGATTTTGAAGCTATTTCTCTTACCAAACTTCATTCTGGGGGCTGCTAAAAGAAGACTAGATTTTTTTATCTGAATGAAGATAATAATCTTTCCATCCCACTCAAAGAGTCCATATTTGAAAGTCAAACATTGCAAGGATTAAAATAAATCTCCATACCCCTTAGTTTTAAAACTTAGAATATATTTGCTAATTTTATAAGTTAAATGTAACAAGGATAAATCTTATATCTCATAAATATTTATGAGCATAGCTTCAAACAAGATTCTATAAGTGGACCCTCCTAAAGTAGAAAGTAGGACTCTTTGAGTGGATCGGAAGGAGTAATTAAAGCTCTTGGTTGGAGATAGGATAGTGGAATACTGAGGAAAAGGAACTATTTTCTTTGTCAGCTTTAGAACTTGTGGCATGTGTTTTAAATTATGATCGAAGGCCAAGGGCAATTGCTTTTCAATCTTCAGAGACCTTTGTTTATCTTTCTTTCCTTTCTTTGCGGCATTTCAAAATTATATTTTCTTATATTGGCTCCTGTTGGGTTTTTTCACAGGAGACTTGGTTGGGATCCTAAAGAAGGGGAGAGCCACTTAGATGCGATGTTGAGAGGGGAGCTTTTAACTGCCTTGGCTTTGTTTGGACATGATGCGACATTAAATGAAGCAAGCAAACGTTTCCATGTATTTTTGGATGATAGAAACACACGTCTTCTTCCACCTGATTTGAGAAGGGTTAGTAAACATTAACTTTTGTCCATTCTATTCCCTTCTTCCACCTGATTTGAGAAGGGTTAGTAAACAATAACTTTTGTCCATTCTATTCCCATCTACAATCCCAGTTATTTAATGAAACTCTTACCCTTTCTTTGTGCTTTGGCAGGCAGTATATGTTGCTGTGATGCAGAATGTCAGCTCATCAAATCGATCCGGTTTTGATTCTCTTTTGAGAGTTTATAGAGAAACTGACCTAAGCCAGGAAAAGACACGAATTTTAGGTGATAACAATGTTGTTTTAGAACCATGGCAGCTTATATGATTCTGTTTGGGTTCTTCTCCCCCCCCCTCCCCCCACCAATTAATCTGTATCCTTCTATGCTTTTGTAGGTTCGCTTGGATCTTGCCGCGATCCTGAGATTATTCTTGAATTGCTTAACTTTTTGCTTACTTCTGAGGTATGCTTTTTACTTTCTTGGTAATTGAAAGATCTAATTCTTCTTGTTGAACACTTAATGGTGCTCAGTTGTTGTCTTATTTTAGGTTCGAAGTCAAGATGTTGTTTATGGTCTGTCTGTTAGCAGGGATGGACGTGAAGTGGCTTGGAAATGGCTGAAGGTAACTTCATCTAGATGCTATTATGAAAGCAGAAAGTCATATTGCTGTTTGTTAAGAAGTTATAGCATATGTGCGTTAACATGTTCTGCCACTATCCTAATTAGGGTATATCTTTTCTAGTGCTGCCTAATCAATTCATGGTTTTTTGTCTTGTTCTTGCTCCACTTTTGTATGTTGGCATAAGGCAGGTTTATGTGGCAAATGATTAACACTCAGTAACTACTTCCTCTGTCCCCCCCCCCCACCCCCCAAAAAAAGTTGCAAATTTGACAAGTCAAACTTTCTAATTTTTTCCTTTTTACAGTTTTACTTCTCGATATTTCCTTTAAATTGCACCAAAGTCATTATGCCAAAAAAATACTTTCCTTTAAAGGAAATATCCCTCTTCTTTTGGGACAAACAGAAAAGGAAAGCGCGTTTAGGACGGGGGGTGGTAATTATCCTTTTTGTATGACACACGAGATATATCATATTATTGAAAAAAGAAAAAAAATAGAAAAATAATGCAAATTTAAGCTTAAATTTTAGAAATATGACTATTTTTTGAGACAAACTAAGAAGGAAAGTATGACTCTTTGTGTGAGATGGAGGGAGTATGATTTATGGCTCGCTGCATTATCACATTTTTTATTCTATGATCAAGCTTTTTCCAAGACACCTGACAAGAAAGGACTGTCCTTTAATTTTCTTATTTTCCTGATAAGCTTCTCCTGATGCAGGACAATTGGGAGCATGTATCAAGAACTTGGGGATCTGGATTCCTAATCACACGCTTTGTCAGCACAATTGTGTCACCGGTTTGTCCTCTATCCAACTACAAACCCCCACCCACCCACCCACCCAAAAAAAAACTCTACACACGCACACAAAAGGTTTCAACTTATGTTTAGTAAGTTAAATTTGTAGATAATTATTTGAGAGAGTCTGGGTTGGGCTCTTGTGACCATTATGGAAATTCCCCTCTTTACTTGAAATTGTACTGCAAACTTTAGTGGGAAAACTGTGAAGCAAAGCTAGTAACTTGATACTACTAATTTCACCCAGCCTACTATCCTGTTCCATCCACATGATCACATCTCTACCTACCTCCTCGCACTTTTGTTCTTCTCCCTTCTACACTTCTTCCGCCACTTCCTAACAGTTTCTCTCTCCTCCTCTAACTTCTGACATTTAAGTATAGTAATAAAATAAATAAGACATTCATGGTAGTGATCCATCATTTCTCCTTTGGGTTAACTATTGCTGTTTAAACGCATGCTTCCGCGTATGCGAAAGAACTTAACTCCTCAGCGATTGAAATCTTAGTAGAAGCCTAGTAGAGTCGTGCTCCCGTGTAAGTGGAAAGAATCTATCATGCCAGCCATTGAAATCCTCCCCTGCTTGAAATGCAAGAGTCTTATATTCTACCCTTCTTGGAGAATTCGACAACTCATCTGATTGTCCTCAAATATTCAGTTGCCCCTGTCATAAATTCAGTGCCCCATCCACAGTGCAGGCTAGAGGGATAAGGTTACAGAAGAGGGTCAAACTAAAAGGTGAACTTCCTATATTTTCAGATAAAAGTGTACTTTCTCAAAATTGAAAGGGGGCCAATTACCTCTTTTATCTAAATATTTGCTCCTGCCAGCAATTACCTTTTGAATAGATGACTCCTCTAACCTAGTCTGTGGGACTCTACCTCACCACCAGAGATTGACAGGGTGTTTCTCGACCACTATGAAAAGATGGAGAGGCAAAAGATGAAGGAAAGCTGTTCACACACAAAAAAAAAAAAAATACAAAAAAAAAAAAAAAAGAAGGAAAAAAGATAAGAAGGCTAGGAAGGGACTTTTAATTCAAGTTTAATGCCTATGTTTAAGTGTTGTAGTATAACCTCCTTTTCTGTCTTCTTTTCCCCTTAGTTCTCTTCTTTTGAGAAGGCAAAAGAAATTGAAGAGTTCTTTGAAAGCCGTAAGAAGCCTTCAATTGCAAGGACTTTGAAGCAGAGTCTTGAACGGGTTCGCATTAATGCTAACTGGGTTCAAAGCGTTCAGAACGAGAAACACCTTGCCGAAGCTGTAGAAGAACTTGCATACAGGAAGTACTAGGATTCAGTTTGTTGTAAAGTAGCTCCTTGATTCTCTCAAAAAAGAACTTGAACATAATTAGTGAACTGGATTAAGAGTGACTAATAATTGTTGAATACTAAAATATGACCAGATTTTACTGATTTTTTTTTATTTTTATGCTTCTATATTCCGGTGACTTGTGCTTATACTTGCATCTAAAAAGTTTCGTTTGGTATCTCCTTACTGCGCTATAAAAGAGAACGACGTCAGGCTTGATCATCTTTGGATGTACGTCAGCATCTCCCTTGCGCGAGGGAGCCCAGCCCTATAGTGTCTAAAGGCCTTTGGAACATGGCACCTCACTCCCAAGTAGTTATTTGGCAAGCCAAGCTTCAACAAGCTAGCAAACATGGGACATGAAAAACATGTACAGTATGTCCTATAAAAATTAATTTTCCCTGCTGAAGGAAGAAGAGCAGTTTAACAAACCAAGCCAGCTCAAGCTTGGTTTGGGCTGTGCTCGCCTATAGTTTGGCTTGGATGATCTTTTGACTCATGTTGGGTTCGAGTCGAGTTTGAATATGATTTGAGTCTTTTAAGTTCTGCAGGGATGATGTTTTACTTGTGTTGGGTTTGAGTCGAGTTTGAACATGATTTTAGGCTAAAGTCGTATAAACGACCCCAACTAGGCACGGCTCGAACAATTAGCACCAAAAGATAATGGCATATTGACCGTTTGTCATCTTTAAGGGACTCCTCCCTTTCTCAGTCTGTTTTTTTTCTTTAAAGGAACATTCACAATCTCTCTTATTATTGTTTTTAGTTCTTCGTTTCTCTCACAAATACCAATTAGCATGTTTGTCCCATGACAATAAGCTTCATGCTTTGTGATCATTTGTTTGTTTTTCAAATTATGTCTCACGAGCTTATTTATGTATCACGAAAATTGATTGTCTTTGCTTCATGTTTATTATTATTTTTTTTTATTTTCAAATTGTTTCAAAAGCACATTATATTTTTGGCTTTAAAAATAATTTATTTATTTTTACCTTTTAGGGCTTTCAATGAGAGTGATATAAGTTTACATATATTTTTTTTGTCTTCTGCTCTTTTAATTTTCCCCTTCTTTTTCTTTCTAATTTTTGGTCTCATACGATAACAATGGACAAATAATTTACCACTTTTATTTAGATAAAAGTTGCCACAAATTTCAAAGATGCCGTTGAACTCGTATTGGCTCAGTTCTTGAAATTCCCTAATAAGTTGTTTTGCTCAAGCTTAACTCTACTCGAGCTCAATTAAAAATATGTAAGTGTCAAGGTCAAATACGCGAATCTCGACTTGGCTCTGCTCGTAAACAACTCTTGATTGGCGGGGAATTCAAACTAATTATTGTTGCTGCAATCTGCATAATTTATGGAGTACTGTCTTCTGAGAATTAACCTCAAAAAGATGACATAAAACAAAAACTATATGCGCCCACAAATGTTTGCGTTTGTAAGAACTCAAAGGAGGGTTTAGTATAAAGGAGTAAATTACCCTACGGAGGTCTGGAATAAGTTCCATATCAAAGTTCCAGCTTCAAGTAGTAATTACCCAACGGAGCCCAGATTTATCCTAATGAAATTATAAATATTACGAACTGTGGAACATAGTTATCAAACAATTTGAAGTCTTACAAGCCTAACTTAAATCGCTCGAGCCATTGTGAGCAGGGAGGTAGGGGTGTCAATCTGAGCCACCAAGTCGTCAAACCGAGTTGAGTCAAACTGAACCAAACCATTTACACCCCTAAAAGGAGGGCATCCTGCCCACATCATTGTCCATAGTTGAAAAGAAAAATAGAAAGTAATAGGAAATTAAATTGAACCAAAAAAAGAAAGAAAAAAAGAAGAAGAAGAGAATCTATGTACGTAGCTTCCCCCGACTTTTATTCTTGTTCTATTTCTTCACGGCAACCTTTTAATTAAGTGCTCCAATTTATCAAATAAAGAAGCCAAATCTTGTAATATTGTGAGACATGAATTGAACAATTATCAATGATCAAGTTGGAAATTGAAAGAGAAGAGAGTATTTGGGGTTTTAACTTTTAAGACCATTGTATATTGATATGTTACCCTTATACACGTTTTAGGGTTACAACCTATATATATATGATACAAGACCTAGCAAAAAATACACAACAAATAAGAAAAACTCGTACTGGTTGCAGCGCGGCCACATCCCCTTAAGTGGCGCGACCGCGCTGCTTCCAGAATCACTGTCGTACACTTGCGCACCCGCATGGAGCGACCACTCCACCCGTGCGGCTGCACTACTTTCTTCTGCGCGATCGTGCCATCAGTAGAATCCTCCTCGCATGATACCCATAGTCGGTACTGTGGGGGCTACAACCCCCGCACCCCAAGTCCTACACTCCACTCGCTCGTTACGTTTCGAGAATTGGCCACATTGCCTGAAATCGAGTCATCCATTCTAACATGTAAATAAGGATAGGTTAGTTGATGCTGATGCTGAGTTTTGTTACAATTAACAATAGTTAATATACATGGGCGCTAAACGACGCACCCGATAGTGCTAAGCAACGCACCCTTTTTAATGAATTTTTTAAAATATGACAAAAACGCCCTTGATTAGTATAAAAGATAAAAATGATTAGAGTTCTTAATTAATATATATTATTGCAGTTAGATTTTATTTGTTGGGACAAATTTAATAAACTATTTATCTAATGTCTTGTTTCTGTACTTGTTTACAAAAACAAACTAAGGTAAAAAAAGTATAAATAGTTTTTCTCACCTTTCACTCTCACTTTCACTTTAACTCTCACACTCTCACTCTCACTCTCACTTTATCTCTCACTTTATCTCTCACTTTCTCCCTCTTTTCAATCTAAATTTTGATATACGGAGATATGGATTACAACAATAATGTCAATTTTACCGAAGATAGCTATTTTACGGTACGTTTTTCAATTTAATCTAATATTTTTCATTTAAATTAGGGTTTTTCGGAATTCATAGCCGGACGGCCCTATTTAAAAATGGCCGGACGGCCCTCAATAAAACAACCGGTCCGGCCCATATTCAATATAGCCGGCCGGCTATATAACAAAAAGCGGCCGGCCCATTTGTTATATAGCCGGTCCGGCCATATTAAATAAAGCCGGCCCGGCCCTCCTTTTCTATTTTTTTAAATAAAATTGTGTTGTTTTGTTTTGTATTTTTATGTTTTATATGTTAAATATAACTATAAATATAATTACACTATATATACAAATAAAATAACATACTTTAATTAAAGTGTATTGGTTTTTTTATTATTTATAAATTAAATAGTCTTTGGTTATTTATATTTTATTATATAATGTTTGTTTTTTATGTTAAATATGTTAAATATAACTATAAATATAATTACACTATATATACAAATAATATAACATACTTTAATTAAAGTGTGATGGCTTGATTTTTTTTTTGTTTTTTTTGTAAATTAAAGTCTTGGTTATTTTTATTTTATTTTATGTTTATTTTTTATGTTTTATATAATTACACTATATACAAATAAGTGATATACAAATGAAGTAACATACTTTAATTCAATACATGGATAATTAAATTTTTTTAATGCTACATTATGTTTATTTGCGGGGTATTCACATCGTTAATGATGATACGGAAGATTTCCGACGTGTCACATTTTTTGCGATGATGTGTTTGCCAGTCGAGAAGAAGTTGAAGCTTGGATTAGAGCAGTAGGAAAAGAACATAATATGTACCTAAAGAATTCAAGGCAGAAAACAAGGGCGAACGGATGTAAAAGGTTGTGGTTTGGATGTGAGAGGGGTGGGGTTTACAAATATGACGGAGAGTTGGACGAAGCGGATCGAAATTTGAGAGGCACAAAGAAAATAGAATGCCCGTTCGAAGTAATAGCCGTGGAAAATACCCATGGTAAGTGGAAGGTGATCATTAAGAAAGAGAAGGGCAAACACAACCATCAACCGTCGGATTATCACCGGTGGCATAGATCTGAAACGGCGTTTACCGAGAAGGAATTCGGTATGATCAAAGAATTAAGTCATGCAAACATAAAGGGAAACAGATACTCAACGCCATAAAGAAAGAAAATCCAGAAAATTGCGCAGTTTGAGGCAGTGCAAATCAATGTGTTAAGTGAGAAATCTGTTTAAAATAATTGATAACATTTTTTAGATTCACTATTGACGTAAATTTTATTTAATGCTCGCAGTGCAAAATGCCCAACGAAGATAAGAATGAATAAAATGGGCAACATGACAAAGATGCAATATTTTTTTCCTTGTTAAAGAATTTGGGATACCGGCGTGGTTTAGGCATATGGAGGGACAAACGTTCGGGCGATGTCATGTTTGCTCACCGAAGGCGCAGGAGCTGCGACGTTATATCCGTATGTTTTGTGTATGGATTGTATGTATCGGACAAACAAATACGATATGCCTATGTTGGAGATCATTGGGATTACATCGACGGGCAAAAACTATCATGTAGCATTCGCCTTCTTAAAAAATGAGAGGAAAGCAAGCTTCTTTTGTGCAATGACTCAGCTGCGGATGATGTTTTATAGTGCTGCGGCTCCTGATGTGATAGTTACTGATCGAGAACTGGCTTTGATGAGTGCTGTTGAGCATCATTTTCCCGAGTCAAAACATCTTTTATGTAGGCGACACATGAACAGATAGACTTCGGTTTGGTTAATGGAAACCACTTCATTGCATTATATATGCCTGGGTTCTCTCCAATGCCAAAGATTATACCCGGTTGGGAACTAATTTGTGATCCCAACATTGCACACTGGCGAATTTTCCTTTTGGCAACGACGCAGCAATTTGAACAACATGCGTGTAAAAGAAAACATTTGTGTAATGTTATTAATTATGAACTTTTCTATATTGTGTAATGTTAAAGTAATTAGGCACTTTTCTATCAATTTGAAATGTCCAACAATTATAGAATGCAAAGTCGGAAAATGTTTATCATACATAAAGCGAAACCAAAATATCGTATCAAACATAAGTAAATAATACATATATTCGTCTGGTTAAAGTAAAATTAAACACCTACATGTTCATCTACATCCATTCTCTAACTTTATTACACAAGTCATCAAGTGTCTCCCAAAAGACAACTTCGTCCGTTTCATCCCGCCTCTCGGGACTCAGAAGCTCCAGTTGGTGTCCAACCCAGCGCAGACGCTGCAAGTGTTAATATTTAATAGTTACTCAAAATCAAATATAATATGTAATGATTGATAAAAAATAAATGTCGATATAAAAAATTAATAGTTACTCACCGTAGATGCTTCGGGTATCTCGTGGGGATCAACTTCCCAGGATCGGCACTCCTAGCTCGCGGCGAGACTCGAGGATGCGAATGCTCCGGATACCAAGCCATGTAACCGTCGACCGCCTCATGTGGGTAACTCACCGAGGACCCAATGGCGCTCAAATTGAGCGAAGAAGTCGCCATTCTTGCCATGCCCTCTTCATAAGCTCGTGCTTGCATTTGTACTTATGGGCATTCCGACCTCTATACACCACAGATGGGACGTATATCTGAGACGGTATGACTTGTGTATACCCAAACTGTCGTAGGCATCGATCGGGCATGTACGGCTCGGTAATATCCTTGGAATGAATTATTGATAGGACGGATTTATACTATCTTTTTCCTATGTTTTCCATCCTTATTATTCTCTATTTCCATGTATCTAGTTTAGGTTTGATGTATTTTTGAGTGAATTATGTTTTGTGAGGATTTTGAGAGAATCAATGTAATTCGAGAGAAATTTAGAGATTTATTATGTAATCCTTTTTGGTTCTCAAAGAAGCTCAAGATCATCAATCCTACATCGATGGAAGTCAACAAAGTCAAGACAAAGTCAACCAAAGAAGACCCGAAGCGAGCTAAAGAGTCACGAGGAAATTGAAGATTTCTGGGATTTTAGGCTTGGGGACGAGTCGTCCCCATTTGGCCTAACTATTCCCCAGCAGGGACGGCCGATTCGGAAGGGTGAAGGTTCGGGACGAGTCGTCCCTGTCGAGACTAAAATCGTGGGTCTTATTTTTAGCTTTTTATTATTTAAAGTTATTTTATTTTTATTCTTTTTATCTAGGTTTTAGGAAGGGAGTATAAATACTATTTCTTTGTTTAGTTTTAGGGTTATCATCTACTTTGGAGAGTTTTTCTAGAATCAAAAACTCAAGCTTTGAATTTCTATGGAGAACTAAAACTCCATAACTTTGGATTTGAAATCTTGATCCGGATTCTTAATTCTATTGAGGTATTTCTTTCTCTTAATTAATTCTTATTCATAATCTTGCTTGTATTAATTTAGATTGATTTCTAGGTTTGTGGATTTGGCCAATTCACTTGTCCTCTTTATTAATCTTTGCTAGATTACTCGTTCTGTGCCAGAACTAGAGTTTTCATTGTAGCGTCTTCACGAATTGTTTATGTGCCATAGCAATTCGGGAAGTAGGCAAGATTAGACGTTTATCTAATTAACATTAGAAAGCGTTCTTGATTTTAGTCTCTTAAAACAACATCAATTAATCTTTAGACCTTCTGTGCCGGTTTAGGTTTAATTTTAATTAGGGTTTATAGTGAGTGTGCCACTTGCTATAAACTAAAGCGAAAGAAGAGACAGAGATTGAAATATATCTCGTAATCAAGTGAATAAGTATTATGGTGAAAAAGAATTATCAATGATATTAGAATTATAATCCGTGACGTATCAAATCAAGTTCCTTTAAATTATTGTTTTAAACACTTAGTTTATTTTTCCCGTTGTAGGAATTAATCAAGAACTCAATTTAAACCCCCAATGGTCAAGTGATTGTTCGCAAATAATCACTGTTCTTCGTGGATCGACCACGACTTACCCTAATTACATTATTAGTGGCCGAGTTTAGGTCTAATTTAGTGGGCGTGCGACTAAGCCTACCAAATTTTGGCGCCGTTCTTGAACGGTGTTATTGTTTGCGTTCTTTTTCTTTTCTTATTTGTTTTATTTTTCTTTTAGTTCTTTAATTGTTATCTCTTTAGTTATATTTATTACTTGTTATCTGTAGTGTGGAACCGTTTATGGTCCACACTCGTCTACTAAAAATTTGATTGTTTCGTTTGATCCGAAATCGAAAGATCTTTCGGAAAGGACGACAACAAAGCGGGAGAGTCAAGGAGATATTGTTAGGCGAAGAGATGCGGAACGGAGATAACGCGGTGGTGGTGACAAGCGGGAGATAATGCGGGTGGTGGTGGACACGCGGTTCCACCACGGACATTGAGGCAAAGGATGCTCCGAATTGGAACGAGCAACCACATGCCCAATTCCCGCCTTACTTGGGAGTGACATTTGAGTTGAAGCCGGCTCTTGAATCGCTTCCGCACTTCACGGGGATGCCGGAGAGGATCCAAATCGGCATCTCTCGGTTGTGCAAATATGTCGAGTATGAAGCCGCGGTGCTTCCGCTCGAGCATCGTTATTGAGGGCATTTTCCTTCACGAAAGATAATGCAAATGGGTGGTATTATCACTTGCCACCTAATAGCATCACGACATGGCGCAGATGAAAGAGGTATTCTAGAAGAGTTCTTCCTCAGGACCGATTAATGTTATGAAGAGGACATCGGTAATATGGAGCGAAGCGAGATGAGACCCTATACGACTACTACAATCGCTTCCATAAGCTTTGTAGGAGTTGTCCATATCATGGGTTTGCGAGGACCGGTGATTGTCTATTTTCATGGAGGGTTGACCATTCGGGATAAGAGATTAGTGGATTCATGTTGTGGGGGAGTATTCGAATAAGACCACCGATGAAGCTAAAAAGTTGATCGAGGAGCTAGCTAAGAGTACGAGGACCCATGGCAAGAGGTCAAATATGAGGCAGGTTAGTGCAGTGGGTTCTAACAGTGGGTCGATCAATAAGCTCGAGACCGACATGGAAGATCTTAAGGGTATGGTAAAGCAGTTGGTTACGGGGCGCCGGCCGTGTGGGATTTGTTGTGACATTACGCACCATCTGATTCGTGCCCTTCTTTGCGGACGGGTGATATGGAGAATGTCAATGCGGTTGGGTTTGCACATGGGACGAGACCAATGGGTAACACTTATAACCCAGTGGAGAAATCATCCCAATTTCGGATGGGGTGCAGTCGCAGCAGAATCGGCGGGTGGTCGGGACAGCGGTTTGGTAATCAGCGGGGTTATCGCAGCAGCGATATCGGGTAATCGTACAACTCTTATAGGCCACCATATGGACAGCGGCAGCCACCGCAGGCAGCAGGAATTCTCGGGACTGTCTACAGGCATTGCTGAATTCTTTGGCACGAGTGTTAGCACTATGAACCGAATTTTCAGCATATCGGCCGCACCGATGCGAGCATTGGTAATTTGGAGAAACAGATGGGTCGTAGGCGTGCGGTGGGACGGATGGAGGCTAGGGATTCGAGGAAGTTGCCATCACGGTGAGCCGAATCCTGCGGAATGCATGTGCGATCACTCTTCGAAGTGGTAAGGAGTTGCGGGATAAGGGTGTAGGCGAGAACCGGAGGTTGAGGTTGAGATTTGAGCCGTACATGAGGAATCGATCGGACGAAGTTGCACTGAGGTTAAGGCTCCCGTATATGAGCACGAGGTTCCATTCCCGAGGCCTTGAAAGAACATCGAAAGCGAGCGACAAGGCTATTTATGATACTTTCAAGAGGTTAGAGGTTAATATTCCTTTCTTGGATCTTCTTGATTGTTCCAAGGTATGCGAAGTTTTTGAAGGAGTTGTGTACTATGAAGAGGAATCGAAAGAGAGGAGTAAGAAGAAGGGTAAGGTTAAAGAGCACGTGTGCAGTGTATCGGAGAAATTGCCTAAGAAGTGCGGTGACCCGGGGATGTTCGTGATTCCGTTACTTTGGGGGATGCTTAAGCATAAGGCGATGTTAGACTTGGGGGCTTCAATCAACGTCATGCCCTATGCGTTGTTTGAAACTCTTAAGTTGGGACCACTGCAGGACACCAGAGTTGTGATACAGCTAGCGGATAGGTCGAATGCCTACCCGAAGGGATTGGTGGAGGATGTTACGGTTAGAGTGGGGAGATGATATTTCCGCAGATTTTTATGTGCTTGAGATGGAGACGGATCCAAGAGCTCTATCTTGTTGGGGAGGCCTTTCATGTCTACGCAAGAACCAAGTTGGATGTGGCCAATGGTTCTCTATCTATGGAATTCGATGGGCAAGTCATGGAGTTCAACATCTTTAACTCCATGAAATACCTAAGGATGTCCATTCCTATGTTTCATGGATGTGATTGAGCCGGTGGTGGAGGATGTGTTCGAGGTGAGTGGTACAAATGATGATATGAAGTCGGTTTTAGAGAATGCTTTGGGGTTTCTTGAGATGGACTTGAAATTTCCGAGTTTGAAGGAAGCGGTGATGAGTCTTTCGGGTGGTGCTCCTTTATGGTAAGGCGTTTGGTCTAGCTAAAGACGGTAAAGAAGGGCGGCTATCCGGGAGGCAACCCGGGATTTAATTTCAGTCATTCTTAGTTTTTATTGTTGTTGTATGTATTGTTATTATTATTATTTTTTTGTTATGTATGAATCGGTCTTCTTGAAGGTATTTGTTTTGTGGTGGTGTGCGGGGTGAAGCAAAGGAGAATGGATCAAGCCCGGCCTATTCAAAAAAAAAAAAAGGCCACGGGAAGACTCGTCCCACCGAGCCAACTATTCCCCAAAGGGGACGGCGAATCGGAACTTGTGATGAAAAGGGGACAACTCGTCCCGAATTGCACCAACTATTCCCCAAAGCAGGGGATGACTGATTCAGGAGCCTTTGAAAATCCAGGGGACGACTCGTGATCTATGGGACGACTCGTCCCTGGTGCCTGAGAAGTCACGCTTTGTTCAGAGAAAAAAAAAAAAAAAGAAAAGAAAGAAGTCTCAGCCCAGACGAGTCGTACCCCAAAACCTATTCTTCTTCTTCTTTTCTTTCTCTCTCTCTACAAACAACTACCCAAACCCTCCATAGCCACCACCTAAATCCACCATCCACCCATCCCTACAACAAAATCTTTCTCCCTCTTTCCAATCAGGGTGGTGAACCGATCCAGGGCCAGTCGGGTTCTTTTGCTCAATGGGATATGATGAGAGCCTTTCTAGAGGTGCAGGATTGGTTTGAGGGTTTGGAGGATGATGTTGCCCTTTTGGGAGCCCGATCTCGCGGTTAGAAGCATGGGCGTGCGGCCGAACCTCGGAGCTATGAGCCAGTTTCGGATGACTACTTGGCTATGATGCAGTCGAGAGCCGCTGATCGTGCTCAGTGGCGTTCTTCCCGGCAATCCTATTATCAGGGGGAAGGCTCCAGCTCTCGTCGGTGAGGGTATACCTTTTTCCCTTCCCTTTTTCGTTTTATCGCATTTACGCTTTATTTCACACATTGAGGACATTGTGTGGTTTAAGCGTGGGGGTATGGGGATGCTTCTTTCTGTATTCTATCTATCTGTAAATGTTTAAAAAAAAATCAAAAAAAAAATCAAAAAATAAATAAAAAAATATCAAAAAAAATAAAATAAAATAAAAATAAAGTAAAAAAAAAAAGAAAAAGAAAAAGAAAAGAGAGGCTAGGTGAAAACCGGAAACGGCACCTAGGCAAAAGGTGAGGAAGTGATTTGTTTTCATATCTTGCATATCACCGAGTGGAGTCATAAGGGAGGATTCGGAGTTCGGGTAGGTTCTTGCATTGGAGTAGGAGGATTGGTTTAGTGGAGTTAGGATAGAAATCCTCATTCGTTTTGGAGTAATAAGGGGCGTAGGAGTTTTCCATGAGGTAGTTGTGAGGGATTAACACCCGAGCAACTTTTTATTTTGAGGGATGATGTAGTGTGAGCCAAGCGTGGGGGAAACATAGGTCATATTTAGTTTCCCTTGGCTTTTGTGTGTGGACCGTAGCTTGGATACCGTTTTATATCGGGAGTTGGTATCAAGTTAAGGTCCTTGTTCTCACTGTTGATTCCTATTGGTGATATAAGGAGACAGAGTTTCTTGTACTCTGTTTGTGACTTTTGATGGACTTGTGTTGGCGGATTAGAGGAGACTAGGAATCATTTACCCTCCATGCATCTGTTTTAGACCGGTGTTAGATTGGAGTTTAGGATATTACTCAGGGACGAGTAATGGTCTAAGCGTGGGGGTATTTGATAGGACGGATTTATACTATCTTTTTCCTATGTTTTCCATCCTTATTATTCTCTATTTCCATGTATCTAGTTTAGGTTTGATGTATTTTTGAGTGAATTATGTTTTGTGAGGATTTTGAGAGAATCAATGTAATTCGAGAGAAATTTAGAGATTTATTATGTAATCCTTTTTGGTTCTCAAAGAAGCTCAAGATCATCAATCCTACATCGATGGAAGTCAACAAAGTCAAGACAAAGTCAACCAAAGAAGACCCGAAGCGAGCTAAAGAGTCACGAGGAAATTGAAGATTTCTGGGATTTTAGGCTTGGGGACGAGTCGTCCCCATTTGGCCTAACTATTCCCCAGCAGGGACGACTGATTCAGGAAGGGCTGAAGGTTCAGGGACGAGTCGTCCCCTGTCGAGACTAAAATCGTGGGTGCTGTATTTTTAGCAGTTTTTATTATTTAAAGTTATTTTATTTTTATTCTTTTTATCTAGGTTTTAGGAAGGGAGTATAAATACTATTTCTTTGTTTAGTTTTAGGGTTATCATCTACTTTGGAGAGTTTTTCTAGAATCAAAAACTCAAGCTTTGAATTTCTATGGAGAACTAAAACTCCATAACTTTGGATTTGAAATCTTGATCCGGATTCTTAATTCTATTGAGGTATTTCTTTCTCTTAATTAATTCTTATTCATAATCTTGCTTGTATTAATTTAGATTGATTTCTAGGTTTGTGGATTTGGCCAATTCACTTGTCCTCTTTATTAATCTTTGCTAGATTACTCGTTACGTAACTAGAGTTTTCATTGTAGCGTCTTCACGAATTGTTTATGTGCCATAGCAATTCGGGAAGTAGGCAAGATTAGACGTTTATCTAATTAACATTAGAAAGCGTTCTTGATTTTAGTCTCTTAAAACAACATCAATTAATCTTTAGACCTTCTCTGTGCCAGTTTAGGTTTAATTTTAATTAGGGTTTATAGTGAGTGTGCCACACTGCTATAAACTAAACTGAAAGAAGAGACAGAGATTGAAATATATCTCGTAATCAAGTGAATAAGTATTATGGTGAAAAAGAATTATCAATGATATTAGAATTATAATCCGGTGACGATATCAAATCGAAGTTCCTTTAAATTATTGTTTTAAACACTTAGTTTATTTTTCCCGTTGTAGGAATTAATCAAGAACTCAATTTAAACCCCCAATCGGTCAAGTGATGTTCGCAAATAATCATGTTCTTCGTGGATCGACCACGACTTACCCTAATTACATTATTAGTGGCCGAGTTTAGGTCTAATTTAGTGGGCGTGCGACTAAGCCTACCAATTATGCCAGAAAAGACTAATTGGGACTTCGGTCGGATTCACATGGAATGGGGTCCACGTCACTGTATTATAAAATAATTAAACATCATTAATAAAATATTCTATTAAATGCTTACGAAAATAAATAAAATACGTACCAAGTCGTGAGATAATCGATCTAGTGCACGTCTATACTCAGCAGCAGCGTGACGTCCTTGGTGTCGCGGTGGGGGCCCATCTCAACGAACACGGCAAGTTCGGCGTCCATCCTTGCCTCTGCTCGGTCTAAATGCGGGAAAGTACTCGTAGATCCAAGTCGAAAAAGTGCCAATTAAATGTGTTAAAAACAAGTGCCAATTAAATATGTTACCAAAAAATTACATAATTAAATTTCAATAATTAATTATACACACACAACAACGTCAAACACCACGCAATTTGGGCGGTATTCGCCTAGAAGCAATTCCCAGTGGCGGTATAAATATGCTAAGGTAGGCACCACGCATAACCGAAACGTCGGCTAAGCTCGCAACAAGGGCAAATAATGCACGATCAATCGATTCGGGTCTTGTCCAAAAATAATGTTGCACCCGGCAACCACATGATATAACCCATCGCCCTATTTCTTGGACTAACTACTTGGGCTTAGACGTTCCATCAACAAGTTGAACTTAACGCCGCTCGACTTCATTCTTGGCGATCTCGGACATTGTCATTCCTAATAGGGCCGACAGTGACCCTTGATTCCCGAGATTGATGTGTTCGGGATGACAATATTCCTGCCACCGGAATCCGTAGAATGTAATGCACATCGTGCGAGTGATAGACATCTCACCAAATGGCGGATGGAAGCTGTTCGTTTCGGGTGCCATCGCTCGACAAACGAGAAATCAAAGGCATGTTTAGGTCTTGAAACATGCACGCCTCAGTGTCCTAGCCCGCACTTAATAAGGTCGTTCGTCTGTCGCACAATATCACCCATTTAGTAAGGCGATCGGCGGCATTATGACAAATCAACACTTGCCGCTCTGTTAAAAAAAATATCACCCATTTAATAATTATCATTACCAATCTCATACAAAATATATTGATAACAATAATCAAAATTATGCGTGAAAATAATTTATTTTACCTCGCCATTCCATATTGCATGCGCAATATGGCCCAGAAAACCAGTAAGCACAGTCGGCGTGGCGGGCCCCCGGATGTGAATCGAATAACATCCACTCATCATCATCGGTATCAACTCCTCGTCCCCGTCCACGACCACGCCCACGCCCACGCCCACGACCTCGACCTCCTCGACCAATAGCCACATCCTCGTCGTCATCGTCGTCGTCGTCATCGTCGTCATCATCATCATCAGAGTCATCGTCAGTGTCTCCCATCTGCATCGATAGGTGCGATGCAAGCGCTAAAATGCGAAGCACTCATCACACCCTTTCCCTTCCAGGGCCTCATGCTCGACCTGTCGCGACTACTAGCGAAGGACCCGAAAACAGTTGAGGTCCAATTACCTCTAATTCACGTTCGGCCAAATCACTCTCGGCCATTGGCGAAGGACCACCAAAGCATGAAAGGATCCATGACCGAAAAGGCGGTGGAGTCCGCTCACGAGTGACACTAGCCGGCGATGAACTATCGGTGGAGGCTGCGACTAGGCTGCGACTATCCCGCCTCTGCCTCTTACTTGCTTTGGCTCGTGCGGATGCTACTATGCGATCCTTGACCTCCGCTATAAGCTCTCGTACGATTGGTCACCATCGCCACCGCCACCAACTCGACATCTAAAATTAACAATAACAAGTTAATAAGCTAACAAAATTTACGTAAAACAAAAATTTAATCTAACAACAAACATATATCAATTTATGTTTTATATAATCGATAAAAAAAAGTTATGTTTTTATTTATGTTTAACTATAGCAATTTATGTTCTTATTTATGTTTAAGTATAGCTAACAATTTAAAAGTTTAAATTTATGTTTAAATAATCAATAATGTAATATAGCAATTTATGTTTTTAATTTATGTTTTATAAAGTTTAATCTAAAAAAATATAGCAATTTAAAAAGTTAATAATAAATCAATTTAATCTAACAAAAATATAGCAAAAAATAATGTAATAGGAACATCATTATTATTTCAAAAAAAAAAAAAAGAGGAGCCGGCGGTTATATTTAAATATAGCCGCGGTTATATTTAAATATAGCCGGTCCGGCCTTATTCAAATATAGCCGGCCCCCAACTTCTTTATAGCCGGTCCTCCTGGTGTATAGCCGGTCCGGCCTCTAAAATGCGATTTTTTTTTTCATTTCATTTAGCTCAAACTAATACATTTAATAAAAGATTACATAAATTATAAAGAAACGTACCTTTTTTCTTTAAGTAAATGTTGAAGGAATATAGGATTTTTGTTAGAAAAGTGGAGAGAATGAGAGAAAGTGATAGAAAGTAAGAATGAGAGAAAGTGATAGAATGAGAGAGTTTAAATGAGGGGTGGGGGAGGGGGGGGTTAAGTTAGTTTTTGTTTTTTAAAATTTTTTTAAGTTTAAGGGTAGGTTGGTAATTTTATAATTAAGGGTGCGTTGTTTAGCACTTTTGGGTGCGTTGTTTAGCATCTCCCAATATATATTATGCGCGAGTTAATGTATTTCTCTTTTTCTTTTTTCTTTTTTTTTGGTTTGGAGTTAGAATGTTTCTTCAAGACATTTTCTTTCGAATTAAATTTAATAATATTATTTTACGTGATATATTGGTTAGTTGCACGTAAATTGAACTATTCGTGGAATGAAGATTATCAAACTTATGCAGAGTACATATATATATAAAGTTTATATTTTCATCTTCTCAGACCTATTACGAGGTTAAGTAGTCATCAAAACTCAAAAGGAACATACGTGAGATCAGGACCAAAGTATAATAGCAGTATGTGAATTGAAAACCACGAAAATAACCGTGAAGCATAAAATAAAAGTTTAAATCCATTAATCCAATGGGTTGGTTGTCTTGTCTAGCTAGATCACCGTTGAGCTCCTGTGGAGCGATACATTTAATGGATGTCCCGTGTTCGACTTTCACTAAGTACAAATTAAGTTTATTAAGCCAACGGCTGACTCAGTAACGCAATTAAGAATTAGTGTCAAACTACCCAATGTAATTTGGCGGGAATTAGTGTCAGACCAATATGAATACTATGATTTAATTAAGGACACATCGTGGAAAAAGAAAAAAGAAAAAAATAGTTTGAATCCATCAAGCTATTCTATTTCTAGGTTGTGTAGTAATGTATTCGTATTTGGTGGAATTACATGACCTCATCAGACCTTTCTCGTTACTGTCTTGTCATTTTAATAACAATGCTGTTAAAGTAACACTCAAAGAAATTTCATATTCACGCCTCATTTATTTCTGCTACGTTCCAATTACATATATCGCTTTTCCCTCCAAAAGTTGCTAGATGACAAATACAAGAAAGTGCGGCAAGTAATAGTTCATCACCGGCTTCACGACAAATCTCCCCGAACAAAATTCTTTGTTTATGAAGGAGAGCTGCTGACATATTCAAGCAAGGAATTAATTCTTTCTTCTTTCTAGCTGTAAAAACTATATAAATAGGCTACAATACATGATTATATATATTCACTTGAGAGATAGAGAGAGAGAGAGAGAGATCTAAAAGAGAGAATGGGAAATCAAAAGTACGAGCAATTTAGAGGCAAAGCAAGACTCCCAAAATTTGCCGTCCCCAAACACTACGCTCTAAAACTGAAACCAGACCTCATTGCCGGCAAATTCAAAGGTTCTGTTGAAATTTCTGTCGATGTCAACGATGACACCAAGTTAATCGTCCTCAATGCCGCTAAGCTATCCATTGATCAAAACACAGTACGGTTTAAATTCCAAAATGGTTCCAAGGTATAATTACTACTGGTTTATCTAACGTTACACCAATTTTATTTTGGTAATTAATGGGATTACTTGTGGAGTGTATTATAGGTAGAGGTGGAAAACGGGCGGGTATGACATCGCTCGTGTGGGTTGCGGGTTGAACTGGGTGGGTAAGTGAATGCTCAATTGATAACATGGGTATCAATGGGCTTGGGCTCCCATTTAACCATTAGCATAACATTATTAAATAAAACAAACATTATAAAAAATCATTTTAACTAAATCCTCGGATGGTGGTGGAGACTGGCGGCGGTGATGGTGGTCATCGAAAGTTGTCGCCGGAGGTAGAGGTGATCTGTGGAGGTTGTTGCCGGCGGCGACGGTGGTGGGTGCTGAACGTTGTTGTTGGAGGTGGTGGTGGCCACTGGAGGTTGCCAGCGGTGGTGGTGTGCTGTCGACGGTGGTGGTGATGGCCGCCAAAGGTTGTCGCCACGCGATGGCTGTGGATGTTGCCAAAGGTTGTCGGCGGTGGTGGTGGTGGCCTCCGGAGGTTGTCGGCGGCAGTAGTGGCCGCCGGTAGTTGTTGACGGTGGTGGTGGTGGTCGTCAAAGGTTGTCATCGCGCGATGGCTGTGGATGTTGTTGGTGGTGGTGGAGGCCGATGGAGGATGTCGCTAGAGGTGGTGGAGTTGCTGGCGGTGGTGATAGTCGTCGAAAAGTGTCGCTGGTGGATTATATGGGCGCCCATTTATGCCCACATAAGCCCAAGTGAATTAATGGGCAAAAACATCTTCCCATTTACAATATTACATGTGCCCCGTACCCATCAATTTTTGGGTGGTTTAGGCAAAAAATTGTGGTATATATCAAGTATAGCGAATTATAGGATACGAATTGAAGAAACCCCAAAAATTTGCCACCTCTAATTATAGCTAGGATCATATGAAGGAAGAGCAAATTACATAAATTGTCCCTCTACTAGCACTTTTTTTTATAAATCGTTGTTGAACCTAGATTTTGTTCGTACTTAGTTCAAAATTAATACATCATTTCTACTCATAGTCTTTCAGATGGATCGATACGTACAGTTACAAAATATATATCTAAGTTTAGGGATGATTTGTGAAAAAAGTGTAAGTACAGGAGAGATTTATGTAATTTTCCCTAAATACTGAATAATTTTTGTTTCTTTTTACAAAATATATATGACTAAAAGTTTCATGATAAAAAAGACTATATATAAAGAAGCACAAATAATAATATTAATGCAAGAATTAATCTTTTGCTTATTGGACGTCTGAGAATAGTCTTATGTGTAACTTTGGAGCAAAGCAATTACCACTGGCACTGCACCAACGAACCAAGCTCCGCCGCCCTAAAAAGAAGTACCTACCTAGTCAAAGAGGATATACATGGATCGATCAAGAGTCAAGACCCATACATTAATTAATTATTATTCGAATCTTAATGAATTAATATTTATGTTTAAAACATACATACATACATACATACATACATACATACATTAATTTGATATATAGTATATACTGAACTTTTCATCTTTGTTTAATTTAAGGAACAATATTATATTATATTTTCATATACTACGTACATGATTATTAATCTAGCTAGCTAGCCTCCAATTAACGCTAACATTTTAATCTAATCTAAAAATATAATGTTAGTATATGCTATCAAAGTTGACTAGCTAGCTAGCTAGCTTCAACCAAAAACTTATTATAATTCACGTATATTTTATTTTATTTTTTCAAAAAAATGGAATATATGTTTTAGACTTGATATATATATATATATATATGATGAATAGCTACAACTTAATTAATTGTTGTTTAATTTGCTGTAGTCCCTTTCTGTTCTAAGGTAATGGCGGCTCTAAAAGTCGAATTATTGGGCGACGACGAGATAGTGGTGATTGAATTTGCAAAGAGCCTTCCCGTCGGAGTTGGGATATTATGTCTGACTTTTGAAGGAAGTATGTTAAATGGACTGAAGGGTTTCTACACAAGGTGCTAGCTAGCTCGATCTCTATCCTTAGCTATTATATATATATATATCGTGTTTAAACTCAGTTTGTTTTAATTTCTTTCTTAATTATAAACGAAAGTAATTTTATCTTGATCGCTATTGTTAATTAATTTTGCAGTACCTTTGAGCATAATGGGAAGGAGAAGAAGATGGCCGTGACACAGTTTGAACCAGCTGATGCAAGGTTGTGCTTTCCCTGTTGGGATGAACCTGTTTATAAGGTGCCACCAATTTCCTCTCCCCAAATTTTTAATGTTTCGATGAAATAATTCAGGCCATGGTGCTAAAGGGAAACAAAACTAGTCTGTTTGGTGATCGTTCTCTTTTGTTGGACTTTAAATTTGCTATTTTCAGGCTACATTCAAAGTCACCATAGTGGATGTGCCATCGGAGTTTATAGCTCTTTCTAATATGCCTGTTGTTCAAGAAATATCGTCGGGACACAATCTCAAGACAGTTTCCTTTGAGGAATCTCCAATCATGTCAACATATTTGGTTGCAATTGTCATTGGATTATTTGATTATCTTGAAGACCATACATCTGACGGTACGCTTCATTTCTTATAAGTCTTTCTCATGAACATTTTAAGAACTTGTAAAGAATTCATATTAACCAATATTTTGCATTTCAAAGACATACCACATATGGCAGAATGCGTTTGCAAATATTTAGAATCCAAAGTAATTTCTTAAGATTCTGGCTAAATTGTATCCTAAAATGCTGCATTCGTGTTATGAGTAATGCTAAATCACAAAATTTTGTTCAACAAAAGTCAGTTGACAACTATTAGTTGACTACATTAGTCTACCGGCTCCGCCATTGACTAATAGAACGACCAATCAAAAGTTGTCAATTCAAATTTTGTTTCTGCCCCTAGCATTACTTTTTGGAGTTCTGTTAACAAGTGACCGAAATGCTGTTCTTAAGAATCCAAGAATAAACATGTTTTGCATTGAAAAAATACAGTGTATTCAATGCCAGTTCTTGTTGATACAAGCAATTTAACCATGCTACAGGAACTAAAGTGAGGGTTTACTGCCCAGTTGGGAAGGCAAACCAGGGAAAATTCGCTCTAGATTTTGCCGTCAAAACACTTGACTACTACAAAGGGTATGTTTCTAATCTTTAGGGGCTTTCCCGTAACCATCAAAAGTTACAGGGGATAAATGGATTATTTGAACTTTTATTTATTTTTATTTTTTTGGGCTATTAGCACTAGTAGTCCCTTAACTTTTAGCATTTTCTAAATTTAGTCCTTAGAAAAAGGTTTGTCTTACCAATAGTCCAAACCTTTTGAAATTTGCACGCAGAAAGTCCTATATGGATCCCGTTACAAAAGGCTCCGTTAAGTCCCCATATGCGAGGCACATGCCATTATTCAAGGGGTATTAGTGTAATTTTCCATTTCTATTCAAGTGTATACAATAATTGTGTATTCCCCTTTCTCAATTACTACGTCTTTGGCACCCATTTTTCGTCATCTCTAACAAAAGTCATCTCCTCTTCACTCAACGTTTTTTATGTATATCAAGGACGACCTCATCCTTTACCTTCATTCTGGCAATGATCATCTCATTCGATCGTAACCTTATCGGATCTGCATCAACGCATCAGCCACATCATCGTTGCCTATAGTCAAATTTGAAAGAGAGAGATTTACGATGACAAGGCATGGTGATGCGATGACGAGGGGCTGCTAATAATTGGCATTGATTTGGGGATTTAACAATGAGGGTAGAGGTTGCTATTTGTGAGGTAGTATTTTGTAGCATCAATTTCGGTGGTGATTGAACCTTAGGCAGATTCAACAAATCAATGTTTGCCACACTCTTTAAATCCCCAAATATCCATCCGATCTGCGATGTTGATTTTTTGTGATGAACACAATAATTAATCCTAATGGCTTTCGGTAATGAAAAAAATATGATGATGATTGGTGTGAGTGGTAGTGAAACTCCTTCTGGATTTTCATGTGATTAGTAATGATAGTGGGACTGTTTGGGGGCGGTTATACATAATATCATTCTAATTTCTCAATCCAATTTTATGCCTCATAATCACCCCATTTTTCATCGGAGAATCAATTTCTCTTCCTATATCCATTCTCATGGGTAATGGTTAATCCCAAAATACCCTTGGAAATTGGTCAATTCAACAATTTAGTTTAAAATACTTCAATGATTAAAAAAAATTTCTAAAGAACATATTATTAATTAGGTTCATAAGACTCGATAAATAATAATACTTTTACTTAAAACTCATTATAATCAAGTTCATAAAAGTTAAAAAGTTTAATTAAGTAGTTGTGTATGTCACAAATTCACCAATTATTAAAGAGATTCATTAAGTTACAATAATAAAAATATAAATAACAATTTAATGTCTAAAATAGTCCACGGTGGAAACTTTTAAACAAGTCAATTATTTTTTAAACAAGACAATTTATTTAGGATGGACGAAAAAGGAAAGCAGGACAATAATTTTGTGATGGAGGGAGTATTAAGAAATCATTCTAAATGTAATGCTACAAGAATTGAAGAGACTGTATGGAGAGAAACATTCAAGAGAGATGATTCTTTGAAGAATCGGCAATTTTTTAGGTTAAAATATTTCTCAATTGAGAAATTCCATTAACATAAAATATTTTTCAATTGAAAAATTCCATTAATGTCCTTAACCAATAGCATGTGCGAGGCACATGAGGACTTAACACAACCTTTTGTAATGACATCCATAAAAAGGACTTATTGCGTGCAAATTTCATAAGGTTGGGCTACTAGTGAGACAAACCTTTTTTAAGAACTAAATTCAAAAGAAATCAAAGTCAAGGGACTACCAATGCTATTAGAACTTACTCTCTCCATTTTACCCAAAGAGTCCACGTTTGAAAAGTCTAATTATTAAGCAATATATTAGTGTCATTAAAGTTGGTCATAATTACAAAAATACTTAAGTACAACCAAGATGATTAAAGCAAAAATAGAGGGTAAAGATGAAAAATTATAAAAATTTTAAGCATAATTTTTTAAAAATGCACTCATTAAATAAAACATCTCAAAATAATACACTGGACTCTTAATATGAAATGGGAGTATTTTTTTTTTCTTTTCAAATTCTTTTTCCCATATTTTCTACGTTATGCGCGCGCACACACACAATCACACGCACTCGCACTAACACTCCCGCTCACACTCGCACACATTTCCGACCGATATGTGCCGTAAAAGGAGGAGAGATGCGGTGGCGATTGGTTCGCCGGCTCAGGTGGTGACAAGGGTTCCACATTTGTTTGGTAATTTGCTTTTGTTACAAATACTTTCAAACTTTGATTGAATTCAAACGGTTGCTTTTGGGAATATTGTTTGTTGTATAATTCAACCATTTTTAATAAATTCTTAATTTCATTATTACTATTGCACAAGGTTCAATAAATTCACTCAACAATTTTTTTTTTCAAAGATTAATAACTATACTTTACAAAAAGTGTCACATAAAAAGCTTAATTTTTTTTTAAAACCCGAAATTACCCTTAAAATTACCATGTGCTGGGCACATGCTCTCTTTCCCTCACCCTCGCCCTCCAGACAGGATTCTCTATTTCAAAAATGTATTTCATCTTCTATTTCAACCATCAGATCTTTGTCACATGTGCATGAGAATAAACAATATTAATTATCTCATGATTTTTTTATGTATATGTGACAAAGATCTAACGGTTGGAATAGGAGATGGAACACCTTTTTGGAATAGTGGATTTTATCCGTTATTATTTCTAGGGTTTGGTGTTTGATTTGGGTTCCAAGAATTGAGTTCTTCCTTTTGATATATATATATATATATATATATATATATATATATATATAGTTAAATTAGCATTATTGGGTATCTAAAGGGCATTTAAGTCTTTTCGTAGTATGCTGTCATGAAAAACTAGTGGTGTTCATTTTATGTACCAAATTGACACCTTTTGTAAAGTATTATTATTAGTTTGTGAAAAAAAATTGTAGACTGAGCTTATCGGAGATAGTAGAGTGATGAAATTGATAATTAAGTCACTAAAATTTGGTTGATAAAAGTTTCCATTGACGTCACTATGCAGTAAAAATTCTGTGATGAATTGATAACTGAACTTTACAGTCACACCTTTTTCGATGGGACTTACTCGTTTGTTTGGATGAATTTGATGTATATTGTGAAGTTTTACTGGCAAAATTTTGATAATGATAATCCTTATTCTTTTTTCTTTGGGTGATGAATATATATTTGCTATGCATAATTCAACAACTCTGTCTTCTTCATACCCAATCAGCCATTTGATGATTCTTTCAGTCATAGTTGTTAAATCGAGTTACGTATCGTGTATCGTAATTTCATTTTTATGATACGTATCGGGATACGCCTTGTGTATCGTGGGATACGCTTTGCATATCGATATACATAATTTTTAGATATAAGAAGTAGGAACTATAAGTAGATATAAATGTATTTATTAAAATTTTAAAAAAGATATAATGATTAGATCAATAATATTTGGAAGTTAAGACTCAAAGATTGTGTTTCACTAATTTAGGAAAATCTCTGACTCTTTATATGCAGAATTTGTAAGAAAAAGTAGTTTTTAAAAAATTGTAATATAATTTTATTTGGTGCGAGTCTATATTATAAGATAACAACGTATCGTAAGCATTGTATCGTAAGATACGACACTGTATCGTAAGATACAAATAACGTATCGTAGGATACGTAGTTAAATGGGATACGCACATAAGATACGTATCGATTACCCCTATTTTTTATCGTATCGTAAGATACTGACAACTATGCTTTCAGGTACTTCGGGGTGCCTTATTCGCTACCCAAATTGGACATGGTTGCAATCCCTGATTTGGCTGCTGGGGCCATGGAGAATTATGGTCTAGTTACATACCGGGAGATAAATTTGCTATGTGATGTCAAGCACTCTGCAGCTGCTAACAAACAGAAGGTAATGTGCATCGGGATTTTGGGCATGAGAATTTATGGGCTTGTCAATTTGGTGACTTTAAGTTTCTCACAATTGCAAGACTTTAATTACTGAAACAAGTCAAGTGGATGTTGTTCAGGTGGCAGTAGTGGTAGCCCATGAACTCGCCCATCAATGGTTTGGCAATCTTGTGACGATGGAATGGTGGACGGATCTGTGGTTGAACGAGGGATTTGCAACATGGGTATTTTTCCCAGTCGTTAACCTGCATATATGCTTATTTTTGTCAATTCTATGTGTGTATTTGGTTAAATGGCATGTTTATGGACAGGTGACATATTTAGCGATCGATAGTTTGTATCCAGATTGGAATATGTGGACTCAATTTCTTACGGATAATAATTTGGGTCTTCAACTTGATGGGCTTTCAGGATCACACCCTATTCAGGTAGATGGGAATGGTCTCTGACTCTATATTCTATCTAGCTTACTACTGTTTTGTAACCTTCAATTTAGAGCTGTGTCACTTGCTTCTGTTTGTTTATATGTAATCTACTTAGTTCAGGAAGTATTTCTTTGTCCAGGTGGAAGTAAATCATGCACGGGATTCTAATGAAAATTTTGATGCAATCACTTACTATAAGGGAGCATATGTTATCCGCATGCTGGAGAGCTATCTTGGTCCTAAAGGTTTTCAGGTTAAGTGGCATGAACTTCTCCTTCGATTTCTATATACAGTCATCTCTATTTGTGAAATTTAGCAAAAGTGAACAAAAAGCTGTGTTATTTATTCCATTGAATAACAAGATATTTATACAAGAAATCAAGGCTATTCTAATTCTAAAGATACATTGATTTAAGAACATTCACGAACTGAAGTGGAAGAGAAATAGGTGCTGACTGTTGATTACAGATTGAGGCGGGCGCATGAAATGGAGAGAGTGAGGCGGGCGCCTCGCGTTGTCCAGCAGAAGAGTTTCGGTTCTTAACACTCCCCCTCAAGTTGGCGCATGTAAGTTTCGAATGCCCAACTTGCCAACTAAGAACCGGAAACGTTCCGTGCCCAACGCCTTAGTGAATAGATCGGCCACTTGATCATCAGTGGAAATTTTGCATGGGGAAATGATGCCGGAAGCAACTCGTTCCCGAACAAAATAACAATCCATTTCCACGTGTTTAGTACGTTCATGGAACACGGGGTTATTAGCAATATAAATGGCCGCCTGATTGTCACAAAAAAGTGTAGTGGCATGGGATTGTGGTGCTTCAATATCTTGAAGTAACCAACGTAACCATAGAAGCTCACTAACTGTAGACGCCATGGCTCGATATTCTGCCTCAGCAGACGAACGAGAAACAACAGATTGTTTCTTAGTACGCCAAGAAATGGGTGCCCCTCCAAGTGACATGAAATAGCCCGTGCAAGATCGCCTAGTCATAGGGCAGCCTCCCCAATCGGCGTCACAATATGCCTCAAGAACCAAGCCACCATCTGATGGAAGAAACAACCCTTGACCCGCGGTATTTTTGAGGTATCTGAGAACACGAAAAGCAGCATTCAAATGGCTTCGACGCGGAGCTGCAAGAAACTGACTCAAGACGTTAATTGAGTACTGTATGTCTGGTCGAGTCACAGTTAAGTAGAGAAGACGTCCAACAAGTCTACGAAACTGAGGAGCATCAACGAGAGGAGAGTCGTCTGAGTGAGCAAGGTGCAAATTTTGCTCCATAGGAAATGCGCTAGGACGGCCACCTTGCAGCCCACTTTCCTCTTAAATATCCAACGTATACTTCCTTTGACTAAGCACCATGCCTTCCGTGGAACGAGCGACCTCTATTCCAAGGAAATATTTGAGTTTTCCTAGGTCCTTGATGCTAAATTTTGCAGCCAAGTAAGACTTGACTTGCTCGATCTTGTTCCCATTGTTCCCTACTAACAAGACGTCATCAACATAAATTAGGGCAGCCACATAGCAATTGCCTCGCTTGAAAATAAAAAGAGAATGATCTGCTCGGGATTGGCGGAATCCTATTTCAAGGAGGGCCTTTGTGAATTTGTGATACCAATTTCTAGAGGCTTGACGAAGCCCATAAAGTGACTTGTGTAACTTGCACACTCGTTGGTCACCGTCTTTAGCAAACCCTTGAGGCACCTTCATGTACACATCTTCTTGCAAATCACCATGTAAAAAAGCATTATTGACGTCGAGTTGATGCACAATCCACTCCTTCTTGGCTGCTACAGCCAATAAACTCCGCATAGTTACCAACTTGGCTACAGGTGCGAAGGTCTCGTGATAATCAATGCCCTCGACTTGGGTAAAGCCCTTCGCAACTAATCTGGCCTTATAGCGTTCCACACTCCCATCGGGCTTATACTTTATCTTGTAAACCCATTTGGAGTCAACCGCCTTCTTTCCGGGAGGCAAAGTCTCAAGTGTCCATGTCCCATTTTGTTCAAGGGCAAGGATCTCCGTCTTCATTGCATCCCTCCATTCAACATGTTTAACTGCCTGATGATAATATTTAGGCTCATCACGTGAAGTGATGGCCGCCAAGAAAGCTTTATGATTAGGTGAAAAACGATCATAATTTACAAAGTTAGCTAGGGGATATACCTCCGAGGATTCTGATTGTGGGGCTGGAGACGGATGGTCTATAGAACTGGGTAAGGTAACAACGTAGTTCTCAAGATGCTTTGGTTGTTTCTTGGGTCGATCACTCTGCCTTGGTTCAGCAACCTGGGGTTGAACATTTGTTTGCTCAGTTGGATTCTCAACTGTTTGCACAGCTGACTGATCAATAAGCTGTTCATCTGGAGAGTCAGGCTGCGGTACGGTTGTCTGTTCATGTGATTGTTCAGCCGATTGAGCACTTGGCTGATTCATCAAAAGATCACCTTGCTCCTCTGGGTCAAACAACGGCAGAAGTTCATCCTCCCAGTCAAATTCTCTCCTTACAACTGAATCATTCACGGGGCAATTTGGCACCATGTTCTTGAATGGAAAGACTGTCTCAACAAATCTTACATCACGAGAAGTGTAAATTTGTTTCGCCTCAAGATCAAACATTCTGTAACCCTTCTGAGAATGAGGGTAACCAACAAAGATACAAGGTCGTCCCCGAACATCAAACTTATCTCCCCCTTTCCTATTATCTTTGGCATAAGCAAGACAACCAAAAGAACGAAAATGCTCATAATTCGGTCTTTTTCCAAACAGGACTTCGAAAGGAGTTTTATTTTGTAAAAGTTTGGTGGGTAGCCTATTTATGATGTAGGTTGCAGTTAAAACACATTCACCCCAAAACTTCTTTGGCAAACCCGCTTCAAAACGTAGAGCTCTAGCAACTTCCAAAATGTGCCTATGTTTACGTTCTACCACCCCATTTTGTTGAGGTGTGTCCGTACAAGAGGTCTCAAGAAGCATGCCATGCACATGAAAATATTCTAACATTCGTTGTGATTGAAATTCAAAGCCATTATCACTACGAACCCTTTTAACTTGTGTGCCAAATTGGGTGTGAATCATGTTACAGAATAGGGTCAAGTAATGATAAACATCAGACTTATACTTCATCAAAAACACCCAAACGCCACGACTAAAATCGTCAACAATAGACAAAAAATATCGTGCACCAGAGAGAGATGATGTTTTATAAGCACCCCAAATGTCGCAATGAATGAGATCAAAACAAGAAGTAGTCTGAATAGTGCTTGAAGAAAAAGGAAGTCTGGTTAACTTAGCTCTAAAACAAGAATCACAATGCTTATCCCCTTTGTCTTCATGACCACAAACACTACTAAAGTAATCAGATTTTGAAGAAGCTGCATGACCCAACCTTCGATGCCAAGTGTCGGAGCTAACAACAGTTGTCAACGCTACTCTTCCACCTTTGACCGGCTCTAAGTAGTATAGACCATCACGTCGCCTACCCATTCCAATCAGCTTCCTCGAAGTTAAGTCCTGCATAGCATAAAAATCCGGATAGAAAATTAGCGAACAATTTAAATCTTTCGTTAATTTACTAACAGAAAGTAAATTGCATTTAAAATCCGGAATATTTAAAACATGATCGATTTTCAACCCATTTGGTAAGGCTGCACTTCCTACACCCTTTACAGGTATGGCATCGCCATTGGGAATTCTGACTGGCATGGAGTTCTTGGTGTTACGACAGTTGTGTAGACGACTGTCATCACAAGTGATGTGTTCGCTGGCACCAGAATCAATTATCCAGGACATATTTTCAATCTTACCCGCCATATTTGCAGTAGCATGCGTCACATCGTCCTCACCATTATTCTGTTGTCTGAAAAACTCAGCCAGTTTGGCGTAATTTGCTGCTGATAGGCCTGGTAAAGGACTGTCGTCATTGGTTGTTAAGTTTGCAGATTTGTTGCTGCTGTTATTCGACCATTTGTCCTTACTGCTGCCTCCTCCTTTCTTCTTGTCATACGGATAACCAATGAGCTCATAGCACTTATCCACCGTGTGGTAGTATTTGCCACAATGAGTGCACTTCGGTTTGGCCTGCGCTGCCTCCTTCTTGTCCTCCTTGTTTGGCCTATTTGCTCCTTGGGCTTGAAAGGCTGCTGCCTCTACTGTAACCCTTCCAGCCATAGTGATCTGCCTCTGCCTTTCATCTTCGGACACCAAGTGATACGCAACACCCAAAGACACGGTTGGCTTTGTTCCCAAAATCTGAGTTTTAATGGTCCCAAAACTCTCATCTAGCCCCATTAGAAACTCATACAACTTCTCCTTCTCCTTCATCTCAGTCAGTTGCTTGGATACATTGCATATGCATCCATCACACTTGCACGATGGGATAGGAGATATTGAATTGATCTCGTCCCAAAGGCCCTTCAGTTTGGTGTAGTATGAAGATACGGATAATTTTTCTTGCCTAGTGAGAGTTATTTCTCTCTTCAACTCATAGGCTCTAGGTGCACTTTGTGACCCAAAACGTTCACGTAAATCCTGCCAGATTGCTTCTGCAGTCTTGGCGTGTTTCACACTGCTACGAATCTCCTTTTCCATGGAGGTGTGCAACCAACCTTTCACCATCGCATTGCATCTCTTCCATAGGCCGGATTCTGCAGTACCCTCTCCTGGATTTGGAATTGAACCATCCACAAATCCAATCTTATTTTTAGCATAAAGGGCATTGCCCATCTCATCAACCCAATCTGCATAGTTCCCGTCGTTCAGAAGATCACTCACAAACATGGTGTTTGGATTGTCTGAAGACGAGATGAAGTAGGGTGACATTACGTCCACCTTAGCTCCCCCTGCCATGCTACCTTCAACCTTGGTTTCTTCACCAGATTTGGACATGGTTTAGGGTTTCAGTGAGACAAAAGAAAAGAAAAATAATTGCGGAAGCTCTTCTGAATCAAGCAACTCGCTCTGATACCATGTGAAATTTAGCAAAAGTGAACAAAAAACTGTGTTATTTATTCCATTGAATAACAAGATATTTATACAAGAAATCAAGGCTATTCTAATTCTAAAGATACATTGATTTAAGAACATTCACGAACTGAAGTGGAAGAGAAATAGGTGCTGACTGTTGATTACAGATTGAGGCGGGCGCATGAAATGGAGAGAGTGAGGCGGGCGCCTCGCGTTGTCCAGCAGAAGAGTTTCGGTTCTTAACACTATTTGAGCACCATATGTTCATTGCTTTCATTAATTTGTATTTAGTATCACTCACGTGTATCAGTCTGTAATTATCTTCACCTCAATTACAATCAGTTGTTTAATCCAACTTGCAACTGTTTTGGTATTTTTTTCAAGTTCCCCAATCGTCAAAATGGTTTCCCATGGAATGAATTCTCTAATTATTTCATAGTAACATTTTAAGTAGGGTAAATAGCATTCTCGGCTTAGGCTATTGTAAGTCATGGATACAGCATTACTGGTCTTTATAGTTGTGGATTTGTTGCAAATAGCCTAAACAATTGATGATTACCAAAACATCTTCTTATTTTAGCAAATTACGGAAGCTATTTCTTCTGTTAGATATATTGTTGAGTATACTCTTGCAATCAAGCTGACGTTGCTATGACTGTTAAAACTCTGAAGAAATGCATTTGCTCATTCTATTATCTTACATTTAAATTAATGACCATGGATCTACTTCACACTTCCATTCATTGACAATTTGATATACTACTTATTATGTGTAATATCTCCTGGAAGTTATTGATGAGGAATAGAGAAAGGGGCCAAGGACCTGCGTCATGAGCTAGTTAGCCGCTATACTTTCTTGAAATATCTTTCGAAAGAGCACTGTTGGATCATTAACAAATAAATCCAGTGAGCGACCAATGAACTGAGAGAGAGAGAAATCACATAACCAAGAAATGAAAAAATAAAACTTGAAAATTTAAACTTTGTGATAGGAGATGGATAGGTACGAGTCTACACAAGGATATATTGGACAATTCATCTGGGACTGATTACCCATCAAGACAACTTATATAGTCCAAGTGGTGAATCCCTTTCGGGTGGCCTAATTCTGTGGGGTACTTGTGTGTATGGGATTTACAAAGAATGGTCACTTAAACAGAGATTTGACATCAGATGAACATGCAGTAATGCCATATTTTACAAACAAGGAGGCAATGAAAGCAAGGACCAGGTTTTATCTAGATCTATTTTCTCATGTGTAATTTCTCTTCAACCATTCAATCCTCTCCATACCTCGCAGAAGTGATTGCTAGACTGATGTAAACAACATACTGTAGTTTATGATTTACTAGTATTAACTTAGGGTTTGTTCCCTTTCACAATTCATCATGGTTGTTATATTTGTTTCGGATGAAAGCCCCACTTGTTTTCTTTTATGGTTTTACCATATACATCTGCCTTGTAATTTTTCAACTATGCGTTGGATTTAGAATTTATAATACCTATTAAAATGATAACTTGACAGAAATAAGAATCATGCTGTTGTGCATTTCTCATTTCTTACATTCCTGAAGTTTGACCTCTTTATGCCCCCATATTATTATTAGTTTTTATTATTATCTTTATTTTTAAGCTTCTGGAGAAATGACATTTTGCTTTTGTGATTTTTCCTTAATGGAATTAGAGGGCAATTTCTTCATATATAAAAAGGTATGCTTGTTCTAATGCGAAAACTGAGGATTTATGGGCTGTCCTTGAGAAAGAATCAGGTCAACCTATAAGTGAGGTGATGAATTCATGGACGAACCAAAAAGGTTACCCCATTGTCTCTGCTAAAGTGAATGATAAAAAGTTGGAGCTTGAGCAGGTTATCTTGTTACTGGTTACTCTTCGATATTCTTTTTGTTGCCTACTTGTAAGATGCTTTTGAAAAATTAACAGTGTATACATCTGATTTCTTGGCAGTCTCATTTCCTGTCGAGTGGTTCCAAGGGAAACGGGCAATGGGTCGTCCCAATCACTCTATGTTTTGGTTCATATGACATACGGAAAACTTTTTTATTGCAAACAAAATCAAAAGCTTTTGACACCGAGAAATTTGTGGATTCTTCAATTTCCCAAGGAAACCTTATGGAGAGAGGAAAGGGGGAGAAAAGTGTTAAGATTGATTCAGCTTGGATAAAAGTTAATGTGGACCAGGCAGGCTTTTACAGAGTTAAATATGACGAAGAGCTATCAGCTAGACTTAGATATGCAATAGAAAGCAAATGGTTATCTGAAAATGATAGATATGGTAATGTCAATATTTTGCCTGTAGTCTATCATGCGAGTCCTGTTAGATGTTCACTGTTGTTCCACAGGTTTAGTTTGTCTAGTTTATTCCTGTTAACAGGTATTTTGGACGATTCATATGCCTTATGCATGGGTTGCCAGCTACCTCTGACTTCTTTGCTTATACTGATGGGTGCTTACCGAGAGGAACTTGATTACACCGTGTTGTCTAAATTGATCAGTGTAATCTTTTCCCATGTGTGGTTTTATTTTTGCTGAATTACTCCCAGCATATCTTTTTTCCTAATTCTTGTTTTGTTCCCACAGATAAGCTTCAAAGTTGCAACAATTGCAGCCGATGCCGCTCCCAAATTGCTGGATAACATTAAACTTTTTTTCATCAACCTGTTCCAGTATTCTGCAGGGTGAGTTGCTATACAACTACGAAATACAAAATTACCTGTCTCAAGTACCATAGATGACACACTGAAGTCAACTGCCTTATTTCATTGGACTAGGAAAGCTTGTAGACATGTATGTGTTTCCTGATACAGAAATCTGCATCCTATTGGCAACTTGGCTAGTCAACATTTTAATTTTTTAACGTTTAACTGTAGACACACTGGAAGCTGAACTTTGTTTGGCCTATTTGTTGCTCAACTAGTATCTACGCTTCCAGGCAACATTTGTCCGTACTAAGATAAAGGGGAATTCAACAGACTTGTTAAATGATGGTTCTTTTAATTCCATGGTTGCAATTTAAGACGTATTATTAAAGAAGGAAGCATATATATGTTTCAGACTATGCCTTTTGAAAGTGGTCCACAGTTAATTATTTAACTCTTTCGACCTCTAGATTGATGATAGTCGAAGGTTGATTTTTGTTGGTGTTTTGGCGGCGACAACAATGTTTTAAGAGAAAATAAAACAGAATTACATATTTTATCCAAATAAAGTAAAAATGGAAAGTTGAGCAAACGAACTATCTTGTTTGTCAGCTCTAAAGCATGTTATACATATAATGATCCAAGGACCAAGAAGCTAATGCATATGTGACTACTCACGACTGCGGTGTGAGCTCTTGTCTAGAAGTAAAACCTGCCGAAACCATTAGTTCTAGGATGTGTTGACATGGCTAAAGAGAATCCTAAACAGCGTGGTGTTGCTTGGACATATTTTTATGGCAAATGTATCAGATACTTTCTTACTATTTTTAAATTAGATATGGAAACAAAAAACAATTGAAATTGGGGTCTGTGTAAAATAGTTGACAGTTGTATAGATAGAAAAATTTAAAAACTTGTCTGAAAAGCATGAGCCGGTGTGTCAAAGTGGTACTCCTTGAAGGGCCAGATACATTATCTGCACCCATGCCCGTTTGTGTCTTGTCAGCATAAATTTCAAGGAACTCAAAGAGTCCTCGTTAAATGGGCCTGTTGCCATTCAATGTTCCAAAGCATTGCTTATTATCTCTGTGCCTTGGTGAACTTCTAAATTTGGACCTCTTTGCTTCTGTTGAAATTACAGAAGACTTGGATGGGATCCTAAACAAGAGGATAGCCACTTGGATGCAAAGTTGAGGGGGGAGCTTTTGACTGCCTTGGCTCAGTTTGGACATGATGTGACACTAAACGAAGCAAGCAAGCGCTTCCAGGGAGTTTTGGATGATAGAAAAACAAGTCTTCTTCCACCTGATTTACGAAAGGTTGATAGACATAGGTTCATGTCATATGTTCTATACCCATCAAGTTCTCCAATTGTTTATCGGATTAAATTTTACTCATTTCTCGGTGCTTTTGGCAGGCAGTATATGTTGCTGTGATGCAGAATGTTAGCACGACAAACAGATCGGGTTTTGATTCTCTTTTGAGAGCTTATAAAAAGACTGACCGAAGTGAGGAAAAGACACGAATTTTAGGTGAGAACGATGTAGTTGTGGAACTACTGCAACATGATAATTTTTCTCTGGCCACTAAAATATACTTCAATGTTTTGTAGCATCACTTGGATCTTGCCGCGATCCTGATATTATTCTTGAAGTGCTTAAATTTTTGCTGACTTCTGAGGTGTAGATCTTTTCCTTTCTCGTCAAGGTGAAACGAATGATTTTGTTTTTGCTTAAGCTTGATGGCGCTGATTTATTTATTTATTTTCCTTATTTTAGGTTCGAAACCAAGATATTGTTTTCGGCCTTGCTGTTAGTAGAGAAGGGCGTGAAATTGCTTGGAAATGGCTGAAGGTAACTTCATTTAGATGCTCCAAATGAAAGAAGAAATTAGTTATAACGTGTTCATTAACTCAACAGACCCGTATCCTGATAAGCATAAATTTTTTCCATTTACTTACTAGGATAATTGAGTGATTAATTTTGTGACAATGTTCAAGTGATGGATGCTTGTATGTAAGATGAATATGCTGGGTGTTCACAATATCTTGTGAAAGGAAAAGGTAGCTCTCTGTTAGAAGACTCGCTAGAAAATGGATTAACAAGCGATGGATGGACATGGTTTCCATCTCATACGGGATAGAAATGGGTCTTTCCACGATGCATGTATGTGGAATATTAACTATATTTCTGACTGAAATAGTTCATGCCTTCACAAATATATTAATTATTAAATACTCCCTCCGTCCCTAAATAAGTGTTCATTTTTAGTTTTTCACTAAAATTAAGAAAGACTTTTGAGGCATTTTAGTAGCCCATGTACATTAATTGGGGACAAGAAAATTTAAAAAGTGGACACTCATTTAGGGACGGAGGGGGTAGTACTTTTTGGACATTATCTTCAGAGTCCCTCTGAATCTGAGGTTGCATTCACTGATTTACAAGACCATCCCAATTTAGAAAGTTTTCTGTTCGAATTGACACATGCCAGTGGCAGCATTTTGTGCTTTATATAGTATATTCATGCTCAACTGTTAATTGGTAATGTAGTAAAGGTCAATGCATTCTTATTGAAAATTGAGACAAGGTACTTTTTTCAACATGTCTATATGCAAATCCTTTTGGCTATGGGTTGATATAAGTTTTCCAAAAATATTTGAAGGTTTTTATAATAGTAATTGTTTGTGTTAAGTTAAATATAATGGGAGTTTTTTAAATATAAAGAAACAAATTTAATCAGCTGATTTCATTTTCTTGAATTTTACTAAGAAATGCACCTTAAATGTGATCTGTTGTCCTACATCTGATTCTGAAATATCCCCAAGGTATTCAATCAAACTTTGCTGTTGTGTACTTGTTCTGCTGCTATGTTGTATACTTGTATATTGACATACATCAGGTGTATGTCATAAATGACATACTACATATATCAAACTCTGTTTTCTATTGAACTGATTTATTGCATTTGTCACTTGTTTGTTGAAGCTGGGCAATCTTTTCATATATAACCGCTTTCCTCACGTGCAGGACAATTGGGAAGACTTGCTACAAAAATTGGACTCTGGATCTCTAATGGCACGTCTGTTCGACGCAATTCTGTCACCGGTTTGTCCTCTTTCTCTGACATTCCAAGTTTTTCTTGATGATAAATAAAATTTCTAGGTTAACTTGAATTTGTAACTCAACTTTAGTGGGAAAATCGTGAAGCAACCTACTTTCACTAACCCATTCACATTTCACCGTCCTCCTCTCAACGCAGAAGGAAGAGGTGAGGTGAGAGGAGGCCGGTAGAGATGGGTGTATTCAAGGCTGACAACATTGTATTCCATAACTCATTTATTCTATGCTGACCACCTCCCAACCAGTAGCTTGATTTTCCTAACCCCTCCCAACCTATTGCATAGCTACATCATGCTTTTCAACGAAATTAGATTGTGTGTAATGCCAAGCATAGAGAACCCCTTGCAAAGTTTGTTATATGTTCTGTCAACCTTACTAAGCCTAATTACAAGGATGTATATAATGTATAATGTCAAGTTTCATATTCTTACTCTCTCTTTTACTTTTTTTTTCTGCTTAGTTCTCTTCGTATGAGAAGGCAAAAGAAATAGAAGAGTTCTTTGCAAGCCGTACTAAGCCTTCATTCGAAAGAACTTTGAAGCAGAACATTGAACAGGTTCACATTAACGCTAATTGGGTTCGAAGCATTCAGAATGACAAACAACTCCCCAAGGTTGTAGAAGAGCTTGCATACAACAAGTACAAGAAATCATCTTCGTTTGCATCTACTGGCTCGTTTAAGAAGACCATCCGGAGAGGCTTCTCGCTGCGCAAGTTTAATCCTGTAAAAAGCTTTAAACGATATGTTCTGGGGAAAATCTCGAAAGAAAAGGAGGGAAGCAATAGAAAGAAGTAAGAACATTATTTTCTAGTTTATAAGAAATTTATGTGTTGTGTTGTCTTGTGTTGCATTCAAACATAATAAGCATATTTACAACATTTAAAGAAATATGTATAAATCTCCAGATTATCTACCTTGCTTATGTAATAGTTGTGGGCAACTTTTGTGTGAGCTAATGTCTTAAGTTGTTTGTACTCAAAAATAAATTTATATTTATTTATTAATTAGTTTATTTACTTTATTAATTAATATCAACATTACGTGAGAGAGCGTGTTAGAACCACATAAACTGAATAAAAAAAAAAGTCTGTAGCATCAAAATGAAGGTTTCGATATGAAAATTTGAACTTGAAAGAAAAAATGCCAGATACTTGTTTAAATATTAGTTATATGTATCTTACTATAAGTATTCATTCCTTCAACTCAGTGTTTATTTTCTACATTTAAAACTGTAACGATCTGAGCCCAAAGTCCGGTCTATCACGCATGGCTCATTCACTAGTCCACTAAACATCTGGCTTAATTAAGCTCACCACAAGTCCACCCAAAAGTTCATGAAAGGTTAGTGCCTAATGGTAGTGGGTGGCCACTTATAAGGTACACACAAGTCTCATATCTACCCGAAGTGTGATATCACAAAAAGTAAGCATGATAATATATCTGGTCAATATTCAATACATATTTATCCTTTTTTAGGTGATAAAATTTTAATACAATGAAAACTACTACTGTAACTTTATACCAATTTCTCAAACGAAATTTTTTTCTAATAAGTAATCTTTAACCTCTCATAAGTTAAAAAGATGGACCCAACTCTTTGTAAGTATAACTTTTTAACGGAGTACCGATACACATTTTTATAAAGTGTTTGCAATTTTTTCTACAACTTATTTTCTAATTTGAGCACGAGACAAATCCTTCATCATGTTGATCAATAAAAGTCAAAACTGAATGATTTGCACTAGGTGGAGGGAGTATGTTGTAAATCCATTTGAAAATGCAGCCTCTTCATCATCAAACAATTAGGCTATTTGTTGCGAGTCTCAAGTTTTATCGATTCCTTCCCACGTCTCCTCGGAGCCGCACACAAAAAAAAAAAAAAACAGTTGTTTATCAAATTATCATCGTATTTAAGGTTTCTTCTTGACCATAATGTTGGGCCTTACTGCTACTTTAGGCTATGTTTGCTAATTTAATTTCAAGCCTTATATTTAAAATTTAAAGAACAAAATGAATTTTGAAAACTTGAATTTTTCTCCAATATTTTAATAGAAGTAACCAATCATAATTGAGTTACGAAATGTTTAGAGTAATGGAAATGTTTTGAATTCGATTTTTCTTTTTATTTTTTATAACTTAGATTTCACTAGAAGGGAAAATGTTAAGCTAACCTTAATTGATGGCTCTTACATTTACAAGTGATTACAAAGCTCTAATCAATCGAATTTATGTTCTCCGGCAGTCTTTATTTGGTTTTCAAAGTCTCTTCTAGGGATGATAATGGATCATTTCTCAAAGAAGGAGATAGAAGAAGAGATGATAATGGATCATTTCTCAAAGAAGGAGATAGAAGTTTATTGAGCTTACGCCGGATTTATTATTCTCCTAACACGCTCGTATTCTATATCTCTAACTCCTAACCCGCTCACTAAATTGAAACTCATACTCTTAGCCCGTTTTACCTGTGAAACCTACCTCCCCAACACTAATTTCTTGGTTTTGCCCAAGCCCAAACAGCCCAAACACTTTCTAATTAAGCCCAAACCAAATTAACTAAAAGCAAATTATAAAGGGTAAATTATAAGTAATATTGTTTATATAATAATTATATGGAGAAATTACTGGCCGGTCCACTTTTTCAAACTTTTTTTCTCTCCAGTCCACCTTTTTTTTTTTAAACCGCTAAAAGGCACTTTAAAAATTTTCTTTCTAAAATGCCCTAAAAAACATCGTTGTTTCAGATTTGAGGTTCGAATTGATGTATAAATAATTTCATGTTGTTAATATAGTCTTCCCTCATGTTTGAGTATCAATTTCCATGCATAGAACACGAATTTGATCAAAATTTGATCAAATTCGTATTTTTTGAGTTCATCCCGTTTTTCTTTGTTCTTGGGCTGTTTTGGCCACTTTAATCTATGTTTTAAGCTTCGAATTTGTTTAGAATCAATCTCATATTATTATCTTAACTTAGTACTACATTTATGCACAATTTTTCTACAAAAAAAAAACTATTTTCGATATCCAAATCAGAGCTTGACAGTGTGCTGTCCGAAAACAGAGGGAGATGTTTTTAGACTAATTTTGGGACTTTAATCAATGATTTACCAATCGCAGTATGCTGGGCAACGCAACGGGGATCGACCTGCCCGGTCAGGTCGCAGGGGTCGAGGGGACAGCGTTCCTCGTGGGGGTTCGGGGGCAACACCTGCGAAAGGTAAATGTAAATCAAGTCCCCTGCAGCAGTTGAAATTCAAACGGTGCCTTGGTTACTCATCGCGATGCCTTGATTAATCATCGTGATGCCTTAATCCCGATGCTTCGAGGCAACGCCCTCGAAACCAGCAGTTGAAATTCAAAACGATGCCTTGGTTACTCATCGCGATGCCTTTGTTGCTCATCGTGATGTCTTGGTTGCTCATCGCGATGCCTTGGTTGCTCATCGCGATGCCTTGGATTACTCATCGCGATGCTTTCGGTTACTTATGCGCGTGTGTTTTTCTTTCATTAATGACATAATCGTCTTTTCGTCCCAAAAATGCCTTTTTTCGATTTAAAAAAAAATGAATGAACTAGAACAATTACAAATGTTTAAAAAGGGACTGGCTTGTCATTCACCCTAATTATATATCCGGGTTGGTCGGGTCAGTTTAAGAGATGTAAACCCTTAACCGCTCCTAAACTCAGACATATTTTTTAAATTGCTTACCAATTCCAATACATTAGGAACCGATCATAGCAAGGTCTGGTAAGATATTTTGTCATTTCTAGTTTCTTCAAACCCCAAACATTGTCTATCTTTACTAACAAAAATGTTGGAGTGACGGCTCCATTTTTATTTTATTTTTAACAAACATAGTTTTTATTTGGATAATGATACACAAAGTAAAAATTTTAACATAACTTTTAAAGCTCACATATGTGACACAAAATGATCACTTTGTGTATCATTATCCTTTCTATTAACATAAACACATTTACAAAGAAGTTTTATTTAATTACAACAATACAAATCCTAAGGGACTTGAGCATACGGCCAACTTGGCATTGCGGTCGAAAACATATCAACATTTAAGCTTCTAAAGTAAATAACTAAGCAAAAAAAATAAAAATAACCTCAGAAATGTCTGAAGTGGATCCATAGGCAGCCATTTTGACAGATTTTAGAGAGAGAATTTATGATTGGTTGAAGTGATAAAATCTGATTGGCTGCTTAGGTATTTATATAATTCGGGAAGGGGACAATCTGATAATTTCAACAAAATATAAAGAGCTAAATGTAATATTTCAGAAGGGGAGTAAGTGTACATCGTAGGGGTAAGTGTGTGTGTGTATATATATATATATATATATATATATATATATATATATATAGGTCAATGACAAATTAGTAATTTTGCTGGACTGCGCTTAGCGTATACGGGGACCGAGTCTAACACCTATGTAATAGTCCTTGGCTATGACACCTATTCCTGCAGGCTCTTGGTAACATAAATAGAAAACATGAAAGTTGAGTAGTGATAACCATCTAAATCCTTTATCCAAATTTTTCGTATTAATCTAGGTAACAAGTACGAGATTGGTTAGATATTACGTCACTTTAACAAATCACACAGAAAATTTGAACAAAAAAAGTTTTAATCTCTATCATTTTCCTTAATAAAATAATTTTTTCGTTCCAAAAAATAATCTTTTTTTGGTCAAATTATTTTTTGACAAAGTTAATATTTATAAAAATTGTACTTATCCTTATGAAATTCTAAAAATTGTTATTTTGATAATATTCTTGATATTAGATCAATTTTGAAATTTTTTATCACCTAAGACATAATAAATACTACCTCTTACCCAAAATAAGTGTCATTTTAATAATTTGCACACAGATTAAGGAAGCTTACAAAAAGACTAATCTATCATTATTTAAGTTCAATTATTGTAAATAAGTTGCAAGATTTTATTTTTTTTCCTTTTCTCTTACCAGCCATCTTTAATGAGAGTAATAAATAAGAATAGTTTTGACAGAATATTAGCAAATATTTCTTGAAATCCTATAACAACACTTGTTTTAGGACAAAAAAACTTTGTTAAAATGACACTTATTTTAGGACGGGGGTAGTCCATGTTAGATAGTGATTTGATATTGTTCTAAATTGACTTTTCAATAAGAAAGAGGACTATTGTTTTAGATAGATGGAGTAGTATGTCATTCTCCTTTTGCATACAATCTGACAGGGTTTGGGGGAGCCACCACCTTTGCTAGGGAAGTTTTTGTTTCCTTTTTGCAAAATGTCATTTCTAAACTCATTAAGAATCCTAGACTTATTTCTTGGTCTCCCCCTCTTGCAGGAAAAATCAAACTCAACACAGATGTAAGTGTTCAAATCACTAACAAAAAATACAGGTTTGGGGGAGCTTTTAGGTCTGACGGGGCTGTTAGATGCTCGGTTTTTATGGTTGTCTAGCGCCATGCTCTAGCCTTGAAGCAGAACTTCAGGCTATTTTGGTGGGTCTTGAAATTGCCAAAGCAAACAAATGGTAAGAAGTGATTGTGAAGACCGACTCGCAAGCGACCAAAGATCTCTCCAAGCATCCTAGAGACGGAAACCACCCCTTTATGGCCCTATTGGAGGATGTCAAAACCCTGTTCGACTCAACTGGTTGCACTCTCTAATATACTTTGAGAGAAGGAAACGCATATATCGACTACCTAGCTAACATGGGTGCTAATCAATGCTCCTATTTAGTGCAAGTTCCTGAACCAAATGAAGATCTTAGAATCCTGTTAGGAATGGACAATAGGGGAGTTGCCTTCCCTAGGTTTTAGTTTTCTTTTGTGTGGTGTTTTCTTTGTTCGGAATGAATTGGAAAAAAAAATACAATCTGACAGGGGATTAAATTGTAGTTTTACTTAAATGAGGGAATTACTTGAAATATTCAGAACCTGGCGGATTGGTTCCTAAACTAAATTTATCTTTTTAAGCTTCCCGCGCCCCTTCTGAGTTAGTACTTCTAACTAACACCACGAACTTCTCTCTATCCCCCAAATTTTCTCCAACCGTCTAAAACTCTCTGTCTCTCTCTCTATCCAATTTCATTCAGTCTCGTAATTAATCTATTTGTTATTAATTACTAGCAATGTGAGCCGATTTCGAACCATAGCTAGGTAGAGAAAAATGGAGCAGAAGAAGTACGAGGAGTTCAAGGGCAAACCAAGGCTCCCGAAATTCGCAGTTCCGAAGAGCTACGACTTGAGGCTGAAACTGGATCTTGATGCCTGCAAATTCACCGGAGCAGTTGAGATCTCCATTGATGTCGTAGCAGACACCAAGTTCCTGATCCTTAATGCTGCCGAACTGACCATTGATCGCAAATCCGTGCGGTTCAGATCGCAATGCGGTTCCAAGGTATCACTCATTTTTTGGTTCATTTCATATGATAACAAACGAATAAAAGAGAAAAAAAAATTAAATCAATGTATACGTTACTATTCGTTTACTTAAAGAATTCACTTATGAAAAACATTTTTAGGATTAAAATAGCTTGTTCACAAATACTCTTAATTATAGTTTATAATAATTCGGGTAATTTTAAGAACTTATAAAAATTTACTAGCTTAGCTTTTCAGATAGGACTCTTTTAAGTGGATTTGAGCTTCACGGATTCCGCTCAAGGAGCGAGATCCTGTGTTTGCATTTCGAAATCAACTTTGACTATTTTGAGTTGACATTTGGTATGAATTTATTTTCTTTTTAAAATTATAAAATTTGTTTGTAAATGTTTTACTCTCTAAAGCTATATAAATGTATGTGAACTATCCACAGAAAAAATGGTCAAGTAGCTTTTGAAAAATCAAACTGTAACTCTTTGAGTGGAACTCAGAAACTATTAAGTTTATAACATTTTAGGTATTGGAGGCACTGGAGGTGGAACTGTTGGAAGACGATGAGATCATGGTGGTGGAGTTTTCTGAGGTTCTCCCGGTTGGGGTAGGATTACTGTGTATTGCTTTTAACGGTATCATAAATGATCAGATGAGAGGATTCTACCGAAGGTTTTCTCCCTTTATCTGTGAACTTATATGTAATTTTATGTGCCTGACTCTCTGGGTGGATTATGCATTTATTTAGTTCCTCTAGCATTTCTCCCTTATACTTCTAGCAAGTTTTTTCAACTATTACCTCAACGTGTAATTGGCGATAATTCTCTCTTATTTGTGGATTTATCTAATTTCTTTTGGAAGTGACAAGTGTTGTTTGGAATTAGGAAAGTGAAGTTTTCCGGCAACTACATTATGCTTTAGAGAGATAAAGATGATAAAATACTACAGACTCATCTGTAGGATGAAGAGCATTTTTGGACTTTGAAATGATGGTGCAAGGATTCTGCACACAAAAATCATCATGTCCCTAATATGGTCTGTTATAGAGTAGGTAAGTGTGTGTCTGAGTGTAGTTGGGGAGGGGGGGTCGGGGTCTGTTGCTTGTGTTTTTTCAATGTTTGAATCTATGATTCAGCTATGACAGAGTTGGCGTGCCGACATGTATGGCACATCATTCCGTAACATTCACAACAATATGCCGAAAGCCCTAGCCTTTTGAGGAGTCTATGTGTTTCTTATTAACTGTGTAGCTCTTCTTTTACATAGATTTATTGAGATAAAGAAAAGTTTTACAACTTTTCTGTCTTTATTTTTTGTGGGGATCATAAGAAATCTATTATGTGATTATGGTAAGTACGGCTAATTGGTACTTCATTTGAGGTGCCTGAGAAGCCTTTTGTTTGTTTTTACACGCTATTGAATTGTTTGGAGTGGGTTGGTTAATCGTTTTCTTTGCTTCTCAAGCCAAAATAGACCACCACATCCCGCAGCTGTCAGCTTTGATGGCCCCAACTCTGTTGTTGTAAGCCTTTCCTCTTTAAGACTCGCTCTGCGTTTGTTAGCCTTAAGGGGACTCCTTTCTCGATATATTCACTCTAGGCAGCTGCACTGTGGTAGTCATTGACTATATCCCTTCCATGATTTGAGTTATTGGTAGAAACTATTACAAACACAGTTATACTGCAGAAGCCTCACAAGGTGCGCATCAAAGTCAAATTCTGCAACCCTTAGGGTCATAACATTCTCTAATCTAGAAGTGGATGTTTGAGCATGTCCAGTCACGAACTTCTGCACATCCAACTCCAATATGTTTAGTAAGGATACTTGAAAATTTAAATTTAAAGCTGCATTTTGCAACATGAGAAACAGTAGGGGGTGGCAGATCATTATTGTCCTTTAAATCAGAATTATATTCTTGAAAGCAGCAAATGAAGATTTTTCCATAACAAATAACTGGGTGTTAACAGAAAATTATCAAAGAATTGATGGAATAGGTTCACCTAAAAGCAACTATATTGTTTCATTTGAAGTTGCAGATACTCGAAGATTGAAAGTCCAGTTTTTGTCGTTTTGGGAACAACAAAAATAATACCTTGCCTAGATGTGGCCTACAATATTGTGCAACTATGTTTATACTTTAGGTGAATTCGTCTCTAAGGAAAGGGAATGATGCAGTTTGCAAGATCTATTTTCTTCCTCTCCTTTTTCTACTTTTGGCATTCAGGAGATTAAATGTCATATTGTTAATCATGGAAGTAGATTGTAGAGTTACTGAAGTGGCTATCATTCTTCAGTACCTATGAGCATGAAGGGGAGACGAAGAATATGGCAGTCACACAGTTTGAGCCAGCGGATGCTAGACGGTGCTTTCCATGTTGGGATGAACCTGCTTGTAAGGTGCTGTCAATTCCTCACTGTGCTTTCTTATGCTACGTGTGTGTGTGTGTGTGTGCGTGTGTATTTGGATGGTATTGTTAATCAATACTACAGATTTGACCTTTTCTTCTTCCTGGTTTACTCCACTTCCTGTTCAGGCTACATTCAAGGTTAGATTGGAAGTCCCATCTGAACTAGTTGCTCTTTCCAACATGCCAGTTGTTGAAGAAACTGTGTCTGGAAATCTCAAGACAGTTCATTATGCGGAATCACCAGTTATGTCTACGTATTTAGTAGCATTTGTTGTTGGTTTGCTTGAATACATTGAAGATCATACATCTGATGGTACAATCATACATCATTCTTTTTGTTTGTTAATTGTTTGTTCTTACGAACTTACATAGCCCAATATCGTGATAAGTGAATTTCACTATGGAGCAGGGATTAAAGTTCGAGTATACTGCCAAGTTGGAAAGGGAAACCAGGGAAAAGTTGCTTTGGATGTTGCTATTAAATTGCTTGGCTTCTATGCAGAGTATATCTCAAATCTCTTTGATGCTACTCCTTTATTTTTGAAGGAAAGTCTTCATTACGAATAGCCAATTATTAAATCAAAGCTGTAGGGCATTCAGAATTTGAAACCAATAATATGATCTTACTTCAAAACATTTCTGGAAAAGTGGGATTATTATACCATACTAAGTTCTCCAGGTACTTTGTCGTGCCATATCCACTGCCCAAATTGGACATGGTCGCGATTCCTGATTTTGCTATGGGAGCCATGGAGAATTATGGTCTGGTTACATATCGCGACGTGGCTTTGCTCTATGATGATAAGCACTCTGAAGCTTCCATGAAACAAGGGGTAATTTAAATGTCATGAAAGTTGTCAGTGCATTATTGCATGTCATGACTTGTTGAGTAATGATAATCAGATTCTATTTAGATTGTGGGTACCGTAGCCCATGAACTTTCGCACCAGTGGTTTGGGAATCTTGTGACTATGGAGTGGTGGACACATCTTTGGCTGAATGAAGGGTTTGCGACATGGGTATGTTGCTTTGGTTCAGATGTGTATGCTTAAAACTGTCAAGTCATACTAGGAGACATCTAATAAAGGATTTACTTTATGGTCAGGTGAGCATTCTAGCTACTGATCGTTTCTTTCCAGAATGGAAAATTTGGAATCAGTTCCTCAATGATATTAATGGTGCTCTTCAGGCGGACGGTCTCTCAGAATCACACCCCATTGAGGTAGCTTTTCATGTTCAATCTGTAATTGTTGGTTCTGATTTTTACTTAAGGGACTCATGTTGTCACTTTTTAAGTGTTAACATAAATGCCTTATTTCGAAACTTTCTCGTTTTTCAGGTGGAGATAAACCATGCTAGTGAAATTCAAGAAATATTTGATGAAATTACATATTGGAAGGGAGCATCCATTGTCTGGATGTTACAGAGCTATCTCGGTCCTGAATGTTTTCAGGTTGGTATATAGTTCTTTAGAGTGTCCACTCTTCAGTTCCAAACGTCATTGACTTGTGCTTCAATTGTTTATCATACATGACTAATTTATCATTACTCACATTTTCATCTTTCCTCAACCCAAGAAATCCCAATATTAAAGAATTCAGACTCTTTCTTCGAGCACATTGAAACACTTAGATATGGTCTCTAACCTAGTCAATGTGAATACCGTCTGAAACTCTTAGCATTGACAGTGCTATGTTCCACTTCACCCTTCATAGCAATTTCGATTTGTACTGCTGTGGTTACTGTCTTCTAAGACTGAAGACCAACTTTTTCTTATTCTTCATGCAATCAGAGGGCTTTTGCAGCATACATTAAAAAGTATGCATGTTCAAATGCAAAGACTGAAGACTTATGGGCTGTCCTTGAGGATGAATCTGGTGAACCAGTGAAAAAGCTTATGAATTCATGGACAAAGCAAAAGGGTTTCCCCGTTGTCTCTGCTAAACTCAAGGATAAACGATTGGAACTTGAGCAGGTTTTCTCACAACTGAGTATATTTTTCCAAGTTTCCAATTCCTCAACAATACTTTAAAATGACATCCCTTCTACAACATGTATCATCATTGTTAAGATCAATGCAAGTAAGTTTTTGGTAATATCTGGAATAATGAGAATGTCTTTGTGTATCATATGCAGTTACAGTTCTCGTTGAGTGGTTTCCACGGGGATGGGCTATGGATCGTTCCAATAACACTATGTTGTGGCTCATATGATGCTCGACAAAAATTACTGTTGCAAACAAGATCTGTAGCTGTTGATATACCAGAAATGTCACGAAATGGAAGCGACGTTAATGAAAATAGTTCAGAATGTATGTGGATAAAACTTAATGTGTATCAGACAGGTTTCTATAGGGTGAAATACGATGAGGACCTATCTGCTGGACTCAAACATGCGATAGAGAGGAAATGCTTGTCAGCAGCAGATAGAGTTGGTAATTAAATGTTAATTTCTGCATTTTACTCTTATCTTGTTAGCAGTAAAACAGGGTCGTTAAATAAGAACTTTTATTTTCAACAGGCATTTTGGATGATGCAGATGCCTTATGCATGGCTTGCCAGCAGTCATTGACCTCTTTGCTTACTTTGATGAGTGCTTACCGAGAGGAAACTGATCACACTGTGTTGTTAAAGTTAACTCAGGTAATGTTTGCTACTGCATGTCGCTATGTTCTCGTTCAAGCATGCTCCTCTGCCTCCTAATCTTTTCTAAGTTTTCTATTTTCCCACAGATAAGTTCTAGAGTTGCAAGATTTGCAGCTGATGCTTCTCCGGAAGTCGTGGATTGCCTCCGTCATTATTTTATTAGCCTTTTTGAGTACTCTGCAGGGTAAGTTCCTTGGTTCCGAACTACATGCATCTATCTTTCAATAATAATGTTAAGCTAAGAACGAACTCTAGTTACTAGGGACGAAGCTGGCCTATATTACGAGGGACAAGTCTTGTTCGCTCAAGAATACTTGAACACAAAATTCTTAACTACCTAATATATATATACTCATCTTTTAACAGGAGACTTGGTTGGGATCTTAAAGAAGGGGAGAGTGACTTAGATACCATGTTGAGAGGGGAGATTCTAACTTCCCTTGCTCGGTTTGGGCATGAGATGACGTTAAACGAAGCACGCAAGCGTTTTCATGCTTTCTTGGATGATAGAAATACACCTCTTCTCCCACCTGACTTGAGAAGGGTTGATACAAAAACTCCTACGTGTGTCTGTGTGTGTGTATATACACATTTAGATTCCTTATTTGTAATAAGCCCTTTCTTTTTAATTGTCAGACTACATATTTTTCTGTGATGCGGAATGTGAGCACATCTGACCGATCGGATTTTGATTCTCTTTTAAGAGTTTATAGAGAGACAAACCTCAGTGAAGAAAAGACAAGAATTTTGGGTAGTATTTCTTCTTTCTTTTCCTTTTTTGGTCTAATTGATCCAAGAGAAATGATATCAGAAGCATGTTTTCGCATGAAAAGAATTATTTCCTTTGATGCAAAATGTTATGTTTCTTTTTCTTACTAATGAAAATTTGTCCCCTGCAGGTTCATTCAGAGGTTGCCGGGATCCTGAAATTATTCTCGAAATTCTTAGCTTTATGTTGTCTTCTGAGGTATTGTAGTTTCATCACCAAGTTGTTAGGGTCAAATGTGTTACAGTCATAATTTCATGAAGTTTGACTATTTCTCATTGTCCATGTAGGTAAGAAGTCAAGATGTTATCGAATTAAGGGTTGGTAGAGATGGGCGTGAAGTAGCTTGGAAATGGTTCAAGGTAACTTCATTTAGTTCTTGTTTAGAAAAAACAGAAACCCACATCCCAGTTCATGATTACTATATATTCCAAAATAACTAAGGGAGATAGATTGCTTCATTAGTAGCTCCATGGATGTAAAAAAGAAAAAGTCATGATGAAATATGCAGGTTTATAAATTAACTTGTTGAGTGAAAAATAACATAATTGTGCATACCACTAAATGAAATGGAGAGAATTGAGCATCAATGGAGTCTTTTCGATATATTCTTGCTTAGTGAATCATACATTCGTGACATGGAAGACGACATACAGTATTGTACTAATAGGCTTTCCCCTTGATTGGAATGCAGGACAATTGGGATCAGATCTTAAGAATTTGGGGTGCCGGATTTTTGATATCCACCATTATCAGAAGCATTGTGTCACCAGTCTCTCTCTCTCTCTCTCTCTCTCTCATATATATATATATATATATATATATATATTCTCCCACCCCTATGGTATTGTGTTTTATATACTAACCCTCTCTTTCAACTCGTTCCTTCTGCAGTTCTCGTCCATGGAGAAGGTAAGAGAAGTAGAGGAGTTTTTCGCAACCCGAACTATACCTTCAATCACAAGGACCTTGAAGCAGAGCATCGAGAGAGTTCACATTAATGCGAAGTGGGTTCAAAGCATTCAGAATGAGAAACATCTTGCACTGTTTGTGCAGGAGCTCGCACGCAGCAGCCAGTCCTGATGTCCTCCCTCTTTTTCCTGGCTTTCTTCCAACAAGGTCCTCTAAAAACTGTTTTTTGCAGCTTACAGATAGTTACATTATATTTAACTTAAAGTTGGACTTTATTTCTTGTTATTGCACTCTCTTAAAAGCATAATTCATGCATATTTAGTTTGTCAAGTGCCATAACATTCTATTCGAAAAAAGGTGCCAAAACATAAGTTGGCTACCATGGGAAATATCATAATCCAACCACCAGTGTCCTGTTCTCCTTACCCCCCCTAAGTTCCACCTGCGTCCAATACCACCACCAGCAGCAACCACTTGCTTTCTCCAACACTTAACTCACTGCCATAGCCTTGATTTAATGATCAATATTTAGCAGAAAAGCACCTCACACACACACAAGAACCAGAGCACCAAATATTTTCCATTGGATGGGGGAAGAGAGAGAGAGAGAGATTGAACTGGTGTATGCAGCCATAATGTCAATACTAATTTCCACAGTTACTAAATCATCATCTATACCTCACAGAGCCTTTTAACTCGGAGGTACAATAAGGAATACAAATTATCACAATGCCACTTCTGCCAAAAACTCGGAGGTTCTCGTGGTCTCCTATTTCTAAAAGAAAATAGCTAAAAATGTACACAGGCAGAAGTTGGCTAGCGTGTGATGTGAGAATTAAGGAAAAGAGTGTTTCAGAAGGTTCTATAGTGCTACGTACAGAGTCCTACAGCCATTAAAAGCCATAGAGCCCAGGAGAAAAACAGAAGGGCTCACTATAGCCATTTTTTTAATTTTTTATATCGTACACCTACAAATCCAACAAGCCAAACGAAGGAGTAAAAATGTGATTAGGCTTTGGTTTTAAATTTTCTTTGGGCTTTCAAGTCTACGACAATCACAGTTATGTTGTCCTTGCTGCCCTTCTGAAGAGCACGGTTCGAGATGAACTCAGCTGCTGCTTGAGCTGCAGGATCAATACCTTCGCCCCTTTCCGTGGGAAGTGTTGTACCGTTCTTCTTATGCCACATAAGTATCCTTTTTCGAGCCATTTCACACACCTCCTCATTGCTCATGACATCCCATAGCCCATCACTGGCTAGAATGAGGCAATCGTCTTCTCTGGCTCGAGGAACAAACATCACTTCTGGATCTGGAATAATCCAGGGTTTCAAATATCTATCACCTGCCACCCACAGAAATGATTGGTTCAAGCAGACCCAAGACTTTGAATGAGATGCATATGCATGAAGAATATTTATGTTGGATATAAAAAAACAGGAAAACGAAAATCTACTGAAGCTTTCATAATGAGAATGCTCTAGATATACTCGAACGCTTGGATTACTGAAATAATGTTCATGTACAATGATCTGCTCGCAAAATCAAATGCCTTGCTTGGTTTGAATAACACAAGCCTATGTCCCAATTTCTTACCACCTAACTGAACACGATGGAAGGAGAAGAAATGCAAAATCCTTTGTAATGTGAGTAATCTCCACTCTCCACATAATCAACATTTTTATGCCCAAAAATAAATGAACTCGTGTATGCACTTCGACACGGAAACATGAAACACCACTCCATCTTTAAATATACATTACTCGATCCCGGCCACCTTCAACAGAGAGTATTTGACAAATACTAAACGTTTTGAGAAGAAGGTAAAGGAAACTGAGAAACTGGAGGGGCATAACAAATCAAAAATAGTTGCCTCAGCTATTTGCACTTGATTCATAACCCTCTGGTTCCCCCTAGTCCACCTTCACATTGACTAGAACCAATATCCATTACTCTATCAAGGCCGCCTTCAACAAAGAGTATTTGAAAAAAATACTGAACATCGTGTAAATCCCGACAATAAACAAATCAGCTATTAGAAGAATATCCAGGTAAAGGACAGATAAAGCGGAGGCATAACAAACAGAAATGGTTGCCTCAGCAATTTGCAGCTGATTCATAACCCTCTGGTTCCCCCTAGTCCCCCTTTGCAGTGACTAGAACCAATATAATGAGCCAGCTTTCTAATGACATACGGACTTCAACCAAAATAATGAACCAGCTTTCTTACGACTTTATGAGCCCTCTCTAAATATTAGCAAATAATACACTCACAGAGGCCCTATCTTATACCTTTACATTCATCAGATTCTTCTTTTTTTATTTTCAAGTTCAAACCAAAATTTATAGCAAATAATACACTCACAGAGGCTCTATCTTATACCTTTACATTTCATCAGATTCTTCTTTTTTAATTTTCAAGTTCAAACCAAAATTTATAGAAAATGAGGCGCGTATATGTACAAACAAAATGCAGGACCATGGATTTCGATGAACAACCATCTTTTTCCTTTCACTCATGTTCATATTTCTCTCTTTTACTGCAATCAAACTCAAAATTACAAAACAAAATTTCCCCCTATCGCCTAATTGGCCTCAAACTCAAGCTTCACGGGAAGGAAGCAGGCTACCTATTGTATTGAGTACCCTCACCACTGAACTACCAGCTTGGGCCGAGTTCACACTTTCGACTCCATAAAGGAGGTCTATAAACATCCCTGGCTCAAACTACTAATCACTGTCGCACTGGATCACCTATCACAGCTATAGAGTCTATAGATCCAAATCAACAACTGGTTATAACCAATTGTTTACACTTCCATTTACTAAAGCTTGTTAGTTTAGCATGCCCGATGTTTCCCTTATAGGCAGATTTAATATCCACTTCTTCAAGTAATAATATACACACCCACCCATATAACTGAGTAGACGTGTATAGTGGTATGAATTTTGAAGGGTTGTAAATTGAGTAGGGGTAGCATCTTTGGTGCTCCCTCCCTCTCTCTCGTAGGTTGGATTGACACTTACAAGATTGTGTAGAGGTGGAGTACTTATGTGGCTATGGCAATATGCTGTATGATTCTATGTAGACAGACTTGGTTTATCTTGGTACAAGACATGCTATAAGGTGCCAGAGACTAAAATGTGCCATTTCAGGGGACAGATCAGCATTCAGAATGGTAATCCAGTATCTTTTCCACCGGGTATGTAATATCAGTCTCTTGGTACCGAAAAAGAAAATAAAGTAGATTTAAAATAAAAGCACTAGTAGATATATGCATCGGTGCAAGTCGCTAACCTAGTCAAACTAACATGAATTTGTGAACCATCCACGCAAAAATGAAAATAATATTACTGGTCAAGAAAGACGCACCAATAGACCTTGACATAGCAAGAACACCAAAAACACGATGGCCATTCCACTGTATCACCTTGCCTCCAGCTGCCTCAATCCTTGCATATTCATCTTCTCGATTAGGCTATTTCAATGAAAACAGCAGAAAAGACCAAAGGAGATCAGTATTCTTTAGTTGATCAAGAACGATTTGTTTGAAAAATTCAGTAGAAGTCTTAAAAATTGTATCATGAAAGGGAAGTAACGACAAGTCTGCAGTGATTACTTTATGATCCACAGACAATGCCATGGCTTCTTTCCCTCGGCATAGGACTGCTCTCGAGTCGCCACTATTTGCCACTATAATATGAGAGGAACAAATTACGGTAACAACAGCAGTAGACCCCACAGTTTCAGGAGCAATGGGTTCAAGACCAGCTTTTCCTCCAATCTCAGAATCAACCTTGAGGAAACA